>CM048820.1:23910991-24510991 GCA_026586065.1 Dioscorea zingiberensis
GCTTCTGGCGGAAAGCCCGCTTCGTCGGACGGTGGTCGGGGACACCGCGTATCGTTTGGCTACCCTCGCTATAAAACCCACCCCTTGTTCTTTCAGGGGCGTAGTGGAGGAAAATCGAAGTGGTCGCGGTGAGGAGATCGGAGAAGACAGAGGAGCGTTGGGAGCCCGATCGCCAACATTGCGGGAGCTTGCAGCGGTACGATCCTTCTGGGTTAATTGCAAGGTTAGCATGCATACGGTGGTAGTTAGAGCTCGCGGAAGTAGGCTCACGGCGGTAGTGAATGGATGGAGGGAAGGGTCACAGGAGTAATTAGAGTGTGCGATCACGTTCTTGGCTCGAAGGGAACCTCGTGGCATGGTTTTCGAGAGAATGGGCTCTCGGACGAGGGACTTGATTGCTCGGCAATCTTCTCCGTGAGGTGTGGACGGAGAAGGAGGAGAGGCGGCGGTGGTGGTTAAGGACTATTAAGAAGTTCGGACGAGAGGAGAACTTGATCTGAGCGGTTCTCGGCCACCGCATCTTCTCAAGCGACCACCGTCGAGCTCCGTCGAGGTTCTATCGAGAGAAAGAAAGGAGAGAGAGAGACAGTAGAGAAGAAAAAAATAATAATAAAAGTAATAAAAATTTGTTAGTTTTAATCTAATAGAGTGTGACAATTATTTAGTTGTCAATTGAGGTAAGTTAAGGAATAAATAATTGGGAAAATTATTTAATTGGTTTGTTAATTATAAATTAGTAGTTAATTAGATAATTAACTAGCTAATTATTTGATTAATGATTAATTAATTAGAATGTGACAAAAGCCTAGCTTAATTAGACCTTATATAATGTAGATAAATTAATCCTTTCTAATTGTTAACTAGTTTGATTAAAGAATAGGGTGATGAGCTTAATCAAATCGATGATTAGAAGGACCAAGGTATGGACCTAAGTAAAGAAAATTGATTTGGTGAAATCAATTAAAAGAAAGCGATCGTGGGTTAGGTATGACCTAATTAGATTAGGCATGGAAAAAAAATATATATATAATAATAATTAAAAAAAATGGACATAGCCATGGTATAAAAGAAAAATAGTTAAATGGAAAAAAAAGGGGTTGTGGGAGGTGGGAGTTGACATCAAAACCACCTAAACCTAGTGGTTGGAGCTTAACCCATGGGACATGGCTAGCCACGTGATAAGGGTTACCCTTCGTTAAATAAATAGGACAAGACCAGAGTGAGTGAAGCTAATGGGCCTAATTTGGCTAAGATGACTGGAGACGATCAATTAGGGTTCGTACCACGACAAATAAAGTAAAGTTGACTAGGTTTGACCAAGTTTGGGTCTAGAGTCAACTAAGGGACATGGAAATGGGGAAAAAGGGCCGATAACTAGAGAAGTGGTCATTAGGGCCCGTTAGTGGGCCTAGGCCCAACAAGATCGATAGGCGTGCATGTGCAACTAGAGATATAGGGATTTATTAAAATCTTGACTCTAATAGGAACTCCGTATGTCAGATACTCTCAAGGAGTTGTAAGGCACTCAAGAGAAAACTAGGAGGATATCTAGTTCCAACAAAAGGTAAGTACACTTGCCTAGTACCTACTCTTCGGAGTTCCTTTGAACTTGAATATGTTTGTTATGCTTTATTGATGTCATACATGCATCCTTATCTATTTTAGATTCCTGTTGAGCTTGTATGTTGTTTTCGAGATGTTGGTATCCTTGATTTCGTTGTGGTCTACTGCCCGGACTTAGTGGAGCGTGGGGGCTCCGATAGGGAAATGTTCAGGGACAGGACCCCCTGGCATTTTAGCTGCCCGAGAAGGCGATTCTCACGGTGGTCTTACCGTCGGTGGGAATGATGCGGCGTGTTAACGCGTATGAGAGGTGGTACTGCGAATTACGAGGGTCGAGCGACGGAGTCGTGTTCACTGATAGGCGGGTTTCTTGGAGTAACCTTGAGTTTTTTCTTTGAAACTCATCACAGAGCTTGAGGGCTTCTGTTGTCAGAGGTCGTACCTTTGGGTTTGTTTGTGGTAGACTCCTAGGGTTATGTTTTCTTGGGATTGTAATCCCTTTATTTGATATGTTGCTTTCTTTTGTCTTTGCGACCCCGCAGGGGTACTTACTAAGCTTTCCATTCGAAAGCTCATGCATTTGTTCTTTTTGTCTCTTACAGATTCCGAGGTTTAGAGAGTGGTTGCTGAGGAGATCGAGTTAGGCGCCATAGAGGTCTGGGAGTCTCCTTGAAATGCTATTTTATTTTGAGAGCTGATCTTTTATAGGACACGTATAGGGACCTGGATTTGTATGGGGCCTATGGACCCTTATGACTCTATGTTCTTTGGACTTGAGGTTATTTATATTATGTTATCTGCTGGTTCATTTTTAGGCCTTGTATTTGAGTTGAGCTTGTCTCTACTTGGATACGGTCGGTCTGTGCACGTGCTCGAGGTCCCGGAATTCGAGTCGGGGCGTGACAAGACCCTTGCCTTTGATGTCGTCCCTCATTGGTTGGCCACGACTGGAACTCTCCTCCGCCACCGGGAAGTTGCTACTCCCTCCACTTTGATATAGCGGATCCAAGGGGAAAACCGGGCCGGGGAACCCCACGTACTCCATTATGTCACCAGAGTTAAGCTCGACTTGTGATGGTGCTCCAGATCTCGAAGAGAGCCTCGATTACTGTCGGCGGGAGGAGCTTAATAGTTATGTTTGAAATTAGGAAAAATTTTAATTAGTTAGCTGTTGTTAGTCTAATTAATGATTAGGTTTAAATTAATGATGAAATTATAATTAGTTTGCAGTTAATGATCAAATTACTGCGTTAACTTGACGTCCGTCGTCCACGAGATGACAGAGGTGCTTATTTGAAACTTATAAAAAGTTTAGGCTGTTTTATAAAGTTAAAAAAGTTGAGGTGTCGGATCGAAAAAGCAACTTAGTTCAGGTGGATAAAAAAAATTAACCCTAACTTTAAATACCTCGACTATCTTAAAAACTTTCTGAGATATTGATCTAACATATAAAATATACTGAGATTCTTTTGATAAGTTTAGTAACATCTTACTTGCATTATAAATCCCAAGAAAAAAAAAATAGATTTAAATTTAATTAGATGATACCAAAACAGAAGTATAATGTAAGTGCAAATGTGTCAAAAGTAACTTTCTATAAAATGTACTTGCATTGTATTTCAATTGTTTCATATCAAATAGACAATGCAAAACCATACCTTTTAGTATATCAAAATTTAGGCCCTAATTCAAGCATTCAAGCAAATGGGAGAATCACAAATTATCCTTAAAAACACTACCTTTCCTGCCCAAAGAACTCAAGTAATTATGCATCTAAAGAAAAACAAGACTTAAAAGGCATTTTGCTAGCAAAACCATACACCCTACAAAGCTTTGGAAAATTACTGAATAAAATGGTACATATATATGGATCACTCAATCACTGGAGTAGCTCAATCATCATCTTCTACGGTCTCCTAACGACCTAATCTTCTATGAAACTTCTTTCGTACTCCATCTATGACAGCCTCCCTGGATGTATCACCCCCACTTGGGCCATCAAGTAAGAACTGATCAGACTGGCAAAGGGCTAAAGCAACAGCTGATACATGAAGGAAAATCAGTAAACAGGAATGTTTTCAGAGCTCATATTCTTTCCTGTAGAATGATAAAGAAATACACAACATGTGAAGATCTTGTAAGGCCAAAGAATAATCAAATGAATGATGATATTCATTTTGCAAGGCCACAAGTTGTCTCTTTCAGTTTTTTTAAAAAAAAAATAACTAATCAAGGGAAAAGCACATATCACAATCTTGGTAATGTTTTGCACAAAAACAAAAGAATAAAGGCAAAGCACATATCACAATCTTGGTGATGTTTTTCACAGAGAGAATAAACTGTTGGTACCCCCCAATCATCAATACTAAATTGTTAATCATGATAAGTTTGCCATATGATAAGTTTGCCATTGTAAGAGATACATAATGTTTTCTACAGAGAGAATAAACTGTTGGTACCCCAATCATCAATACTAAATTGTTAATCATGATAAGTTTGCCATATGATAAGTTTGCTATTGTAAGAGATACATCAAGAAAGTAAAATTAGTATTAACCATGTACAAACTATAGCATATATAGAATACAAGAGTAAGTGGTCAATAAATCAATATCAGTATTGTACAGAAGGAAATTCTATCTCTATTTGTTGTATGGTTTGGATTTAAGAAAAAGACACTTTTCCCAGCTGAAACCTAACCTGATTCTATTTCCTAGTACTTATGTATGACCTTGCACAGTGCTTATCAATACAATCAAGGCTGGCAGACAAGTTGACAGTGGTAAAAGAAAACTAAATTCATAGTAAATGAGAAAATATAGCGATGAGTACAATGTTTGGAGAGAGGTATACAAGACAATAAATAAGTGAGAAATCACATCAACTTGCTCTAACTTCCAACAATAATACATGTTATCAAATGACTCCAATTATGACACATGACCAAAGGAACAATCCTTTCTATCTTTTACTTATGGCTCAAAAATATGCTAATTATTCATGACATAGTTTTTGATAAAAGAAAATGATCCATGATTGTCGACATGCGGCCAAAATGCAAATAAACCCCATTTCTAATTCTGAAGAACTTATGATAACTAAGACAAACATTGAAGGAAATCATTCAATTTGGGGTATTCATGTCACCGAAAGTTGTCTGCCCTGAAATGAAAAAGTGGGTGGAAGTCCTTGAAGTAATTGGAAGTGGAAGGAAAATTACACTTATTGTGTTCCTTTCATCAAGTGAGAGGCCACCGAAGTGGGGCGGAGATAGATTTTTATATGCCAAAGCTTATTTCGCCCATGGAAGTGTCAAAGTGAGAGAATTGCTTCTCTCATTTCATGACAAATGAACAACTCAAGTGATGAAAAAAACAACTCACTTCGTTGACTTTCCCACCACTTTTGGTGAAATGAACACCCCCTACCCAATTCTCCTTGTAATTTGAGACTTCTTCCCTCAGACATTCCATCTTTCAGAAGCATTTTCAATTTCAAATATTAGGCTAACTTAACAGATTCATCTTTTGAAATTAATACCAGTATCCATCACAGCAAGTATTCTAATTCAGTGTTCCATCTGAACCATTTTCCTACTGGAAAAATTTTAGGCTCCTAACAAGTTCAAGTTCGTGAAAGCATACATTTACACCACAAAAATTCTTCTCAAGGATAATAACTACCTCTATCAGTACCATCCTGATCCTTGTATTTTATACCTCCCATTTCTCTATATTTCATGATATGTATTTGTGCACAAAGACATAAAGGTACTAGACAATATATAAATATTGCTTGGCCAAGCAAATAATCCAAAGAGGTATTGTTCTCAAGTTGGAAAACAGAAAACTTTAGCAGATCATAGAGTAATAAAAAAAATTAATGATTAATTACACGAATTACCTTCTGGTGTACACTTCCGCAAGCCAAACTGATGCAACCCAAGATAAGTAGCCTTCACAGCACTGTTATTGTACACTAAAACAGTGGGGAGATTCCTATCTGGATAATTAGGATGCAATCCGTTGAAATTATCTTCACAAACTTCGTTGCAGGATACCTTCTCGCCAGCTCTTCCAAGCAACCCAGTAGGATTCCACATTCCTGAATCCTGCACAAATGTCCAAAAAGTCAAGATCTTTACCAACATTCCAAAGATCTTCCAAGAAAAGTATGAAATCGTTAGATAACTCATCCAAATATTATCAAGGGAAAACATTAAATAAAAAAGAAGAAGAAGAAGAAGAAGAAAACAAGCTAAACAACTGAAAGCTGAGATCTCGATCAAAATCATCTCCGATGGAAAAAAAAAAAAAGGAGCATCAAATCAAAGACTAATGGAATTACCCATCTTTATAGAGGAGCACAACGACCCAGACATCAGCTGGTGCCTGCGAGACTTCACGGACGAAATCCGACCCAGAAATCGGCACCACCGATCCAAACCTCACCACCCTCGTGGCTTCCCGCATCTCCGCTAGCCTCTTTTTCCTTCAAATCAAAAGAAAACTCGATTTGATAAGCCCGCCAAGATGAAGCTAAAATGAAACAAAACCCCCAAGGGATTCGAAAGGCACATACCGATATTCCTCAAGGAAACGATCATCATCGAGGTCAGGATCGTCCTCGAGGTCTTCGAGCTCGTCGGGGGACCTCTCGTCGATCCAAGACTTGGATTTGGGTTGAGATCCGGGTCGTCGGCGGGAGGAAAGGTGCAGGTTTGAAAGGTGCGGGCTTTGGAGGGAGGTTCCCAAGGCGGCGCTGTATATCGTCCCACTGAGTGCTGGCTCCCTCGACGTCCTTGTAGACGAAGTGGTAGTCCGCCATTGCCGCGCTGTCGAGGTCGAGAACCGGAGATCAATGGCCCCATCTTGAAGTTTCTCGCTTGCTATTATTGTAAATGACTCATTAACATAAAACCCCCTATATATTTTATATTTATAGGAATATCTTTGTCTTAGGGACTAGGTTATAATTTTACATTGAGATTTTTACTTGTGACTCCGAAAAATAGTCAAATTATTTATCACCCCTTGATTTTTAATAATAACCCATAATCTCTTATTTTATTTTTATTTTTATTTTTATTAATAAATGGTCATTCGCATTACTCAAGATTTTTTTTAAAAAAAAAACCCTATGATTGAATAAAATCCAATGAAAATATTGATTTGCCTTGTAAAGCATTATCCAAATTAAATAAATGAAAAAGCAAATTGCCTAACTGCACTGTTTGGCAAGTCCCTACCCACCACACTATAAGCTACACCCCCACCCACAAATATCCTGTGGACCTATAAATAAACCTGATCTATTCAAGGACTAAAAGTTCATTATCCATAATATCGTTGGTTGCTCATTCCTTTATATATTCTTTTCTCCTCACATTTAATTATAAATAAAATAATTAATAAAATTGTGAGAAAGCAGAGATTAAAGGAGTTGTAGTGAGGAAGGAAAAGTTGTAATAAATAATTAAAATAAGTTTAAAGTGGAATGAATAAAATTTATAATTAAGTTATTAAACTATAAAAAGACAACATAAATCGATCAAAAAATAACATAACCCAGCATTCTAAAGAACGTTCCCAAATTTACACAGGCTCGAACGAAACCCCTTGGTATACTTATTAAAATTAATCTCGGGTAAAGGAACAGAAACAAATACTTATTAAAATTAGAAAATCTGAATTTTTAGAAAATTTTAAAATCTCAATCTATAATTTTGATTTTAAAAATTAAAATTATATATAACTGATATACTTATAGATATTTTTAAAAATTAAAAAAAATAGCATGCATAGACCTTTTAAAACTAAAACATCCAATGTGAAAATTTCAAAATCTCAATCTAGTTTTTGTATTTTTTTTAAAAAAAAAAATATATGTAATCAATAGACTCCCATAAATATATAGATAAATAGATACCTTTTAAAATTAAAAATACTCCCACCAAGTAATGTAGATAGACTTTTTAAAAAAATTAAAATATGCAAAATTTTCCTAAATTTCAAAATCCCAATCTAATATTTTTTTAATTTTTTAAAATTAAAATTATGTCCAATAGACTCTCATAAATATATATAGATATATGGATACTGTTTAAAATTAAAAAAAAAACTCCCGTTACTAATAGATAGATTTTTAAAATAAAAAAATCTAAAATTCTGAGAAATTCCAAAATACCAATTTTCTTGTATTTTGGATTTTCTGAAAATTAAAATAAGACTCACTTTGGCACTTCAGTAATATAGATAGATTTTACTTAACACCCCATGGACCAAATTTTTATGATTAACTTGAGAAAATGTAAAACATGGGGTTATAAATGTAAAGTGGCAATTTTATGCTTTTTATATGTAATATCATTTTAAATATTTTTCTCACATTTTTATTTCTATATCTTAAACAACTTCAATTTAGTAACCCAAGGTTTACAATCTACTCAATTTTACATATTGATGTATTTTATATTTTTTATAATAAAAATATAATTATTTTGTTTGTTATGAATATATTGTAAATAATTTTTTTTAAGGTATGTTATAAAAATTTAAATATTAATCACATTTTTTAAAAATTTAACATAAATTTACATGTAGCCCCCTAACAAAATCCTAATTTACTTATAATCCCTTTTAGAATTTTATAATTATTTATTAGTCATTGGTAAATATCAATTATGAAAAAAAGATTGTATTTTTATCTTTTACTTTATATTTAAGATGGTTTTTAAAACTTTATATTCCAAATCTTTGATTGGATGAACTAATTCAAGGGTGGTAAGTAAAATAAAAATAAAAAAAATAGGTTATACAGTATTATTGAAAAAGAATGGATGACAAGTGATTTGACTATTTTTCAAAGTGACAATTAAAAACTCAATGAAATTTAGCAAAGATCAATGAGTGAAAACTTTCTTTCAACAGTTAATTAGAGTTTGTCTTTCAGTAAAATAAATAATAAAATCAGAGTTAAGAGTTATCTATGGTTTTCTTTCATTATAATTGAGAAATTTATAAAATTGGTTATTTTATATGATTATGCAAAAAAATCACTATGGTAAAAAAACTAATCAATCTTTTTTTTTTTTGTAAAGTGGATAAACCACATTTTATTTAAATTAGTTAAGATAGTTCGTTACACTGCTTGACTAGAAAGGCAAAAAAAATACATAGTGTATCTTCCCATTCTTTCTAGCAGCGATCCACCCGATCTTCTCTCTGTCTCATACTTGGGCTAGGTCTCCCCCAGGTATTCCCCTCCATCATCATTTCGTTCCGGGCGCGATGAAAATTCTAGATTTCTCTTGACTGTGTTCGTCATTGGCCCAAATTTTGCTCTTTTCGCCATCGGAGCTGCATTCAACCAAGATATGACGAGGAAAGAAATATCCCGAATAATTCTTAAGAAAACACATTGTTTATCCTGAAAACATCGTCTATTTCTCTCCCCCCATATACTCCATGTGATTGCCATTACAGTTGTCACGCCTCAACCTCTACCCGCATCGGACCAACCTACTGCATCCAAACAAGGATCGACTCGTCGTCGTGCACAAGGCCTCGGAGACTGCATTAACAATTATTCAGAGATAACAACAAATGAATTTCCATAAATAAAAAGGAGTTTATACAACTCCGCATAAGTAATCTAATAAAGTACAATAATGGTTTATACAACCCCGCACTAGGATCTAGTCCACCCACCCCTAGAAATCCATAACAACGAAAGAAATACAAGTCTCACACACTAAATAAAGGAGGTACGCGCAGACCCTCAAGGTACAACAAGCTCCGAGTCAATCCACTCGGTGAAACCCCCGCCTAGGCCTCGCCCCTACCCTCGCCCCAACCTCGAGAAACACAATCAAGTGCATGAGCCAAATAAGAGAGCTCAAGAGGGACCCTCATAAAGCAAAGAAAAGTGGCAAACGCCATAAAGAAGGAGTAAGAGAGGCAATAAACAAATCTGGGCAGATAAGACAACAATCACTAGCAAGTCAGTTCAAGATCTAAGATGTGGATAAATCCACGAATGTACTCAATCTCCTCGGCATATGTGATACTAGGATGTCTACGACATCAACGCATACACCGCCAAGATCGCCTTCTACCTAAGCCGGATAGCGCTATAATCATGTATACATGGCTTAAAATATCACTCTCTCGACCGAAAGCCTCCATCCTGTATCATGCTTGTCCGTAAGAGATTGATACACAAGACCAAATACCTAATAATAGGTATACACACATATGTACATCCAAAGCAAAACCACATGAATATACATATGAAAGTAACGATCCCTCAAGATCAGAGCCAAACATATTTAAGGAGTAAAGACTCCACTCAAATATGTATAAAAATATAGAAAGCAACAATCCCTTGAGATATAAAACCACACATATCCGATATCCGCTCCTTAATATATATTGGGAACCTCTCAAGGAAAAAGAGTGCCAATAATAAAAGCAAGGTAGAAGAAAGCAATACTTGTATAAGAAATGTAGAAAGCAATTATCCCTTGAGATAGTAAAATGCCTAATACATATCCCATGTCCGGCTCCTCGGTCATGTGTTGGGAACCTCTCAAGGGAATAAGAGCACAATAACTAAAGCAAGGTAGGAGAAAGCAATACTCACAAAGTACGGGTACGAGATCCTACCTGTCACCAAGGAAAAATCCTTCGATCCACGTCGCGTATCACGCGCCCGAGTCAGGATCTAGTAGAAGGACAATAGTTCTTAGTGTCTCTACACTTAAATACTTCATTTAAGAAAATACGGAATACGGTTATGCTTAACCTTCTAAATTATCCCTAACAAGAGATTGGGTCATCGAGTGATAACCCCTCTAAGCTCATTATACTTGAAAGTCCTCAACTAACAAGTAATGATGCATGAATTTACTGGGAATTTTGGCGGCATCTCCCCTATTTATAGGACCCTGAAAATTAATACAAACATTCTCCATAATCTATCCATTACACATGGATCTAACAAATCATGCATATACATGAAACATTAAAGCTTATACAATCAGACAACTATCACATTTCATCCCTAATTCTTCCATGAAATTACCAAATCATAAATCATGCAAATCCCCTTTTACTTTCTCCTTAATTACTTTCATTCCACCAAATCAACTTAGAAGTTAAATCCTTTATCAACATACATTCAATGGCATCAAACTTAACACATGATAATTCTAAAAATCCCAATCATATCAAGTAAATTCCAACCATTAAATCGATAAATTCATGTGTAAATTCCCCCCCAAAGTTAGGGCTTACAATCGGGGAGTGATGACGGGGCGGCGTCGTAAGTCGGCATGCGACGGTATGGGCCGTGCACGCTGCGTGGCTCGCAGGCGCTGTGGTCACGCGCTGCTGGCGCGTGCGCAGTGTGTCACCGTGCGGCGCGCTGGCGCCGCAAGGCGCTGTGCCGGCGTGGCGCGCGGTGGTCAAGGCATGTACGGGCGCGGCTGGCAAGGTGCTACTGCAAGACAAGACGCTGGGCGGCTGGCAAGCGCGGCCGCAGGAGGCCGGAGCTGACGTCCGGTCTGCAGACGGGCCGTTCACGGCTGGGTGGGGATCACCGGCGTATGAATCCATCGCTACGGCTGGCTGCAGTTTCGCTACACAGGCAGATCGGGCTGGGACGGCCGGCTGACGCTACAAGGAAGCTCATCGCTCACAAGGTGGTGCTGCGACGCAGGAGCCGGTGACGCCGCAGTGGGCCGACCGGAGGAGTTCGGCTGGCCGGCGGAAAGGGTCTGGCCGGTGGGGATGCTCGCCGGAGAGAAGGGCGTTGGTGAGCTGTGAAGGTGTTCAGATCTAGACGAAGAGAGGAATCGAGAGAGAGAAAAGAATTTCTTTCTCCTCTCTCCTCTTATCATTTATAAAAATTTCAATTTAATATTCATTAAATTAAGTTGTCACATGATTACTATGCCTCACATGTCTCATCAGAAGGCCACGTACTTTCTATCCCGTGAATGGATTCATTTTCGGCTGGGTCCACCGCCATAATTCTCTCGCTCTCACGCCCACCTAGATCCGCGAATCTCGGGCCTTTAGTCAATTCCTTTAGTCACGGGTCCACCGTGGCATCACGGGGTTGTCGCCCCCACTGCATCCACTTTTCCCTGACTAAAACTTTGTCCTGCTTCCTCCAATAATTAATGAACCCGAATTAATTACCGTTAATTAACTCCCATTAAAGATTTAATAAATAAACCTCTTTATTTATTTCTCAAGTGCTGCTAAGGCATAAATGTGTTGATGTCTCATCCTTCTCGTAGGGTATTGTCCACCCCGCAGGAGGTGCGCCTCGAGCCCTCTAAAGTGTCCGATATCCATCTCACCGCCAAGGCTGCTCAACAATGTCAGTCCAAGTGGTTCCTGCATTTGTTCCCACCTAAGGCGCAAGAGATGATGATATGATATACCGATTCGTCCTCCGTCTCGCACAGGTAACATCTGGTGCGATCCCCTCTCCACTTCCTCTTGTGCAAGTTGTCGAGGGTAAGGATTCTGTTTTCCCTTGCTAACCATGCAAATAGTTTTGCCTTGAGCGGGCATGGCTGCTTCCAGAATTCCTTTTTCAGGTCGCTTCTGATACCTCCATCAATTCTGAAGCGGTATAGAGATTTGACTGTGAATTTTCTATTAGCTGTAAGTCCCCAGTCCCTAGTACCCGTTGCTTCAGAATCTGCGAAGGCTTCAGCTAACGCTCGACGGAGTAGGAGAAGACCTTCAGCCTCCCTAGCCGATATGGGGCCTGGTTTGAGGATCGGGTCACCCCTTTGGAACCTGGCTCTTGCACCTTGGATGGTAAGGTATTTTGTTAGGGATAACTCTTATAGCCCTGGGTAGGTGTTTTCCAGTGAGTTCCCCATCCACTACTTGTCCCCTCCGTAGTTAGTGCCGGTGCTGCATCTCTAATCACCGTAATGTTCGCTAATACAGGGAGCTTTCCTACAAAGGCTTTTCCAAAAGGTTGGATATGCTGGCGTGGGCCTGGCCTCACGAGGGTCAATGTGTCCTCTTCTTGCATATGTGTCATGGAATATCTTCCTCGACAGATGCCGCTGCATCGGTGAGAATCCTCCACCACCACTTCCCTAGTAGGGCCCCATTGAATACCTGGAGATTTAAAATCCCCATCCGCCATTTTCTTTGGGTTTGCAGTAGATCATATCCCAATTTATAAGCGAGAAAGCAATGCTGCTACTCCGCCCACCCTCCCCATAGGAAGTTCTTTCTGATACCACCGCCGATCTTCTTGATGACCCATTCAGGAGTCTAAGGTCACATCCAAAATGAATCGGGATGGTCGATAATGCATCGCTTTAACATTGTGAGTCTTCCCCAACGACAAGAACTTCCCTTTCCGTGATGCCAACTTCCTTCCGATTTTTCACTAGAGTGTTCCAGCCTTCCTTCCTCATGCTCCTAATAAATCTAATCCCCGTGATATTTAACGGGAGGCCTACTGGCGCAGCTTTAGCACCTGTGTGAATTCCTCAATGTTGTAGTCAATCAGATAACTGTGACGTAATTTTACACTTTTAGTGTAGTTAATCTTTAACCCTAAAAGCCCTCAAATGTATAGAGTATTAACTTCCAATATGCGGGCATCCGCCGCCCTCCAAAGCATGTAAAAATCGTGATGTCATCCGTGATATCGCAGTTGCTGAGATTGAGTCTTCCCTGTTAGGCCCAATGGGTATACCTCTGTAAATATTGGCGTGAACAGCATTCGATAGCATCGTGGGTAGTGCATCCATTGCCAGAACGAAGAGTAATGGGGAGAGCGGGTCTCCCTGTCGTAATCCCCTTTTACTTCTGACATATCCCGTCTGCATACCATTAACGAGGAATCTCTCCTTTGAGGATCGGAGTAAGCTTTCAATCCATCCGATCCATTTGGGGCCAAAGCCCCTCGCTTATAGTATGTCTAGGAGATAACCTACCCAATCGAAGTCCTAATGCCTTCTCCAAATCGAGATTTTAATCGTGGTTCCATTTGTGTTGCCTGCCTTCATTTTGTGCAAGTATCAACTCTTCTCGTCACAAGAATGATGTTATCGTGAATCATTCTATCTTGAATAAACGCCGCTTGAGACTCTCCACCGTGATCTCCTTAACCCCTTTCAACCTATTTGCTGTGACTTTGAGATGCATTTTAATCGAATAGCTTGATTAGGCTAATCGCCTATAATCCTTTTATATTTTCTCGGTGCCTCATTTTTGGGGATAAGCAAGATATGTGCCTGCTAGGCGCTCCATGTTGGCCGCCCCCCGAAGAAGTCTTCAAACAATCTAAGCATGTCCCTCCTTAATCACATTCCATCCCCTCGCCAGAAGGTCATGGGGAAGCCGCCTAGGCCCTACCGGCTTTATCCGCACTCTAGCTCATTTTATTGCTCTTCTAATTTCCTCCTCTCAAAGGTTCCTTGAGATGATCTGTACCACCACCTCGCTTGTGTATGAACAGATCGCTCCCATGAGGTCTTGCAATCAAGACCTCCCTCCCTCTCTAATCAAGAGGCTTCCAGGTGAAGTACCTTGAGATGATATCCAAATTTGTGTTGGCTCAGTATCAAATTGATCCCTCATAATGGAGCCGTGTTATCCAGCTTTGTGTTCCTTCGCTGATTGGGCAACCGCTGCGGAAAAGAACTTTGTGTTTTCGATCTCCTTGTTGTAGCCACCACCTCGGGATCATTGCCTCCACATATGTGCTTCCTTCCGAGATAACTGCTCGTATTCTCTCTCTGTGTGTGTTGCTTCCTCTTCCATCTCGCTTCGTGAGAGTGCTCTTGTTTCCTTGTGGATGTCTAGAGTGTTGATTGCGCTGAGAATTTCCCCTCTTCCTTTCCATTTTTGATTAAGGTTTTCCTTCTTCCATCCTGCATAGTTTCGCCTGTGACTTTCTAATCTCTTTGCTACCGATATGCCCCATCACTGCTAGTATTTGTCCTTGCCATGCTTCCCCGACCAAGTCCTTAATCCTCTTCCACCTTCACCCATTCTCTATTGAAACGGAACGGGGTGGTTAATGGTGTGTGGATTCCACAATCCAGGCATAACGGGACGTGGTCAGACCCCACCCTCGGTAAGGCTGTCTGCCATATCCGGGGGAATTCCCGTGCCCATTCCATGGAGAACAAGAATCTATCTAACCGGGCGAACGCCGGGGATTCTCTGCCGTTAGTCCATGTGTACTTCCTCCCGAGTAAAGGAGGATCCACCAGGAGAAGATCTTGTATCATCAGCTCAAAATCTTCCCTCTCCCGTGTCCCATGGGAAGTGGTATTGGCTTCCTCTTGACTTTGAATCGTTTTGAAGTCCCCACAGAGAAGCCAAGCTCCTCCCCATCTGCCCCTAATTGCCCTCAACTCATTCCAGCATTCAATTTTTTGTATTGGATTGCAAGGGGTGTACACCGTTGTTATCAATCGCGGTGTGTCCCCATTTGTTTTATCCACTGTGACTACGTAAGATAGTGCATACTGATCTCGAAATGTGTATTGGAGGTTGAATTTATTGCTACTCCATCCAATACAGCATCCCCCCCGTGACTCTATCGCCGGGAGTTCTTCCCAGTTATCAAAGTGAGTTCCCCCAATGGTGCGCCAACATGCATTACTAATGTGGTCCAGCTTGGTCTCCTCTATACAAAAAACGTCCGTCTTATGGGAAAGAAGGGAGTCCCGGATGAGGTACCTCTTCTTCTTCATTCCCAATCCCCTAAAATTCCAGGATATCACTTTCATCAGCAAACCTTGTCCGCCCTCGTTCCTCGTCCTTCAATGGTCGTAAGAACCTTGTCCCAGTTCCCACCCTCCCTTTCCCCTTTCTACTTCCATCGCACGGATATGCCGGATATATAATATCTTCTCACTTCGGGGACATGTTCCCATATCGACTTCAAATTTCAAGGCATCCGATAATATCTCTCTGTTTGGGCCAATCACAAAAGGTTAGAAAAGCTGGAGGTTTGGGATTGATTTTTACCTTTTGTCATCCGCCGGGTCTCTCTCCACAGCCTCTTCCCCGGCCGAGGTTGATGGGGCAATGAATCCTTCCTTCTCAAGTCTTTCCGAGAAAACAAAATGTTTATTTTCCATTGCAACCTAAGACAATTATTTTTAACATAAACTATGATGTTTCTAATATGAAAGTTGAAACTCAAACTGACCTACTGCATCACAATTTAGTGTCATTTGCACAGGAATGACAGACACATGATTTCACAAACACAAAGTTTAATTCAATGAAAACATGAGCAAGAAATGTAGAGTGGACAACTATATATAGACTGATATATAGTTGTGGTTCAGATCAGATAGATTCAATGTGTTATGGATCCTTGAAGCAATCCATCCCTGATCTGAGAAGCAACATCACGAACAGCGCCAGGGCCATGAGGAATGAAAACGGCCGATGATTTGGAGGTCGCGCCAATCTCTTTCATGGTGTCAAAGTACTGTGTGACCAGCACCATGTCCATCACATCCTTTGCAGTAGTTCCTGGAACATTAACTGAGTAGCCGAAAGCACACTGTCTCTCAGTCCATCCACACTGTTTACGCTGACGCCGCAATGCCTAAACCGATAAGTACTTGATTCAGCCTCGCCTCAGCTCGCTTGATCTGGAAGGATTTTCTCAGCTTCTGTTTCTCGGTCGCAGCAACTCGGAGCCTTGCAGCTACATTTGTAAGAGAAACATATTTGTGTTAGTAATCCTAAGGCTGCTATGCTAAACAACCTGCTAATGGTATCAAATTCACTTGATATACGTGCATGCATATACTAAATGAGGCAGATTGAATCTCCTAAAACCACAGTTGCAAACATTGTGCTTTTTAATTATTGTGGACAATATAAGATCAGATTACTGAGCTGAAATGTTGATTATGTGTGTGCAATCCATCAAGGTAAAATGTTTGATTACCTGCATTGATTTCATTCATCGCCCGCTTTACATGTTCATCTGGTTCTATATCAACAATAAGCGTCTGAACAATCTCATACACCCATAGGCAGACATAGCTTTCGAAGTTCCTCTTCTACAGCTTTTGCAATCTCATTCTTTGTTCGAAAAGCATCATCCAGGTTGAGCTTTGGCACAGTGGCTCTGATTACTGTAGACATAACAGGAAACTCATCCCTCAGGTTTGACTGTTGAATTGACATTGAAAAATAATTGAACAAAGAACTGATGCATGCTGGGAGCCTCAAACTAAAAACAAACAAGATAAATACAAGAAATGGAAATGGGATGAGTCACAATGGTAAGACATGAAACTGTTGCGCACATTGGAATCCTTTCAAACTCTATTCCACTCAATTATACATATGGATAAACTAGAGAACAAATGCAAATGGAAAAGGGGGTCAGATTACCTACAGCGTCTTTATTCGAAGAGATTAAAAATCTAGAGATTTAGGTAATCCATAAAGAACCAAATAATTTATTTTGTAAAGTATGTGCGAGTTCATGTTCAGAATATAAGACTTAAAAATATGAGTGCAAACTCATAGTACCATCAAAACATAAGCTTGATTTGAGATCTCGTATTGCTCAGTTTATAGAATGCATCATTTGCCTTATCAGCAAGAGCACGGTACTGCACAGATGCTACTACATTGACAAAGACATTGTCCTGCATGTAGACAACAAATCACTGATTTAATAATTAAGAACAATTAATAAATATGATGAACTCTATAAATTAATATGATGAACCATTGTCGCAGAGGATTCTCAGGGGAAAATATGGCTTTATATATATATATACATAGTCAAAGAGGAGATGGACGACCTTTGTTTTAGTCTCACAACGCACATCCAACTGCTGCAATCGAAGTGAGAGATGACCGGCCAGTTGACTACCAAAGACCCAAGGGAGACAATGGCAACCTGGCTCCAAGACATCATCGAATTTCCCAAATCTTTCCTTGATAGCAACAGTTGATTGGTCTACTTGTGTGCAACAAAGCAGCTGGCCCATCGTCTGCACTCCAAAACACAAGGCATGAGAATAAGAACTCATTAGTAAAGCATTTCCAAAGAAATCAGAACCTATGTTTGCAGCATGAGACTTTATGACAGAAGAAAATATGTCGATACAATCCTCAGGAAATCAGAGTATAATATATAGTTCACTATAGGAATCATCTTAAAGATTTTAATGACGTCCTCCAATTTTTCTGAGGAACAGAGGAAGAATTAAGAAAATCATGCCAACTTTTGAACAAGAGGCACTAGAAATCTAATACAAGCCAACTACTAGCATTAATATGATTGCCTTCCTACTTCAACCATAGTCCAAAATAAACAAAAAATAAAAAATAAAAAATACTGCACAAGAATCCTTTCACCAAAAAGCAAAAACATCATGGGAACCTCAAAAAGTGAAACTTACAAGACCTCTTCTTTTAAGGAACTCAGTATTATGGCTGGAAGAGACAAAGTGGTGGCAACTACAATGTTAAGAAAATTTGTCAGCTATAGGAAGGACTTCACAATATAAATAATGTGTAGCCCGTATAAGTGGGAAAGGAGAATCTAATGAGAGGTGGATAATGCAATGAAACTGATAAGAAGAATGTTCAATACCAACTTGGTCTTAATAATCCAATTGGCTCAGCTCTTTGTAATTATAGAACAATGACCTGTTAAATCTTTTGACCACTATATTTTTCAACAACCGATGTGGGACTTTTAAGTTTGATTTCTAATATGACCAACCACATACATAGTTGAAATATTAAATTGATACAGCCATTAATTTGTATAAGCACATATTTTTCTAGAGAGGCATATGGCAAAAGAATTGAAGAAGATTTTCTTTTCATTTTTTTAGAAAAAGAAAAACATTACTTAAATAAATACGTGTTGGGTGTTTAGTTTAACAGCTTATTTGAATCGTTTTCGGAGCATGATTTTTGTGATCAAGGGCTGGGCCCCACGAGAAGAGGAGAGTTTCTTCCGGGAAATAAAATAATATAGATGGTTTTTGTTCGTGTTAAGATGTGCCATGGAGCAGCGTAGGCTAAAACATTACCCGCTTTGAAAATCCGTGTACTTCTATCTAGTTCAGCTTGTTTGGGAGAAAAACAATGGGAACTTTTTAAATAAACCCTCTCAATTTTAAATAAAATAAAATAAATATAAATATACAATCTAAAAGATATTTAATTTCATGGAATTCATTTTTAAAATATTTTTAAATTTAAGAATTATCTTATTTTCATAATTTTAAAATAATTAAATCACTGATTATATATATATATATATATAAATAAATTTTCAATTTCGATATTTCCTGGGTTTAGATATTTTATAATTATTTTATATTTTATTTTATTTTTAAAAAAAACCTCCCTACATAGTATTATCCCAAGATATCCAAAAGATTTTACATAGTTAACAAAAGGAAAAGAAAAAAAGGAGATGATTTGAGACAGAGACTGACAATGTGTAATTTCTTGTTTGTTTATTGAAAGTAAAAAATATCAGAAGGAAAAGAACCTTATTGTATTTTATTTTATCTCAAATCCACTTTCTCTCATCTTTATATTTGAATTTACAATCTTAATTAAAATTAATAGAATAAAAGAGAAATAAATTCCAAATATTTAAAATTATATTTATTCATATGGTATGTAAACCTAGGTACAAATTAAGTTGATTCAAATCGGGTAGTGGCATGCATAAATTAGATCATATCATAATTTATATTTTATATTGAAAAACATGATAATATTTCTATAATTAATTATTTTCAATCAATTAGTTCTAATTAAGATTGATGATCCCTTGTGTAAGCAAGCAAATAATATGCAAATTCATCGGCTAAGTTATCATTCATAGATGACTAAAACTTTTGGAATTAGTGAGTTAAAACACACTAACTCAATAATGGGCAGGACCTTAGGGTTAGGTTTAAAAAAATTTCTTAAACTATTTTATATGTCCCAATACATCTAATATTTAATCATAATATATATATATATATATATATATATATATATTTTTTTTTGTTTGGTTAAATAAACTAGAGAATACTTACATGGAATTGCTTCTTCTCCTAAAAATCTTCCTTGAAATCAACTAATGATGTTCAAGTTGCATATAACTGTACAACCTCCTTATATAGATGAGAGTTTCCTAGTATCACTCTAATTCATATTCAATAAAGAGATAAATCATAAATAATTTATAATTATATCTATAAAATAAATATTTATCTAATTCAAATTCAAAGATGAAATCATAATCACATTATAATTATCTCTTTTTTATCTTATACCAATCCCTACAAGGTTAACCCAAATCGGTACGGCATAAAAATGTAATTAGGATCATGTTGGTTTAATCACATTAAATTTCAATTATAATCTCTCAATTAGGTCCAATCAATTGGCCTTAATCAACTTGGCCTTAGGTCCCAAATCAGTAACATCTCATAAAACCCAAATAAATTCCTATATATGTAGTAGTAACGTTCAATTAGATCAAGTAAGGGAATCATATTTGTTGAGCATCCTATATTAATTCAAGGCTTAAATATACTATTCGTCTCTGTACTATACCCCAATATTCATTTTCGTCCCTGTACTTTAAAAATGTTCAATACGGTCCCTATATTTTGTGTATTTTGTTCAATACCGTCGGTGAGACTGATGTGGCAGCACATGTGGCATACGAGTGAAATATAACCTATTTTTTCTGATTTTCATATTTACATGTGGTAGTATTTTGCTGATGTGGCATGCGTATTCTGCCACATCAGCAAATTTTTTTAATAATTTATTTTAAAAAAATTAAAGAAAAAGTAATTTTTTTAAAAAAAATTAATATTTTTTTAAAATAATTTTTGCTGACATGGTAATCACGCATGCCACATCAAAGAAAATACTACTACATGTAAATAAGAAAAATCGTAAAAAAATAAGTTGTATTTTTACTTGTATGCCATCCTGCGGTTGCCACGCCAACCTTTTTGGGCATGGTTTCACAAACAAAATACGAAAGTACATAATCGTATCAACATTTTAAAGCATACAATTACGAAAAATAAACATCAGATATAGTACAGGGATAAATAATGTATTTAAGCCTTATCTCAACATTGATTACGAGCATCCAAGGAAAGACTTAAAGTGATACACGACTTGACCACACAACCTATCCTCAATTAAAGTATTTGAAAGCAATGCTAGATGGATATGGATCCCTCAGGTAAGGTGCTTGTACTACGAGAACATTGTCATTACCTTGACAGTGTGTTTCAATGATATGCATTCTTGGTTGGTTTGTCAATGTGTAATACACACCTAAACAATAGAGTGCGTCCACATGCTATAACCGAGAAAAGTTATCACCATCTAATAGTCCTCTATTATTAAGTTGTGACACGTTTAAGGTGTAAAGAGCTAGCCATTTAGTTCTCCTATAGTCATTTTAAGTGATTGTCCTAATATCCTATAAGCATCATCTTCAATCCTTTTCAGATCTCAAACAACTAATCATCTCATGCTAGTATTTAACTAGTCATCTCATGCTAGTGAATATCAATTAGAAAAATAAATCTTGTATATGCATAAAATAATTTCACAAATAATGTCTCAAAAATTAAAATCATGATTTTGCATGGGCACCACTTCTAACAAAAAAACAATTATTATAAATGTCATAAAATATAACCTATATATATATATATATATATATATAGGATTTGATAACTCTATAAAAGACTAATAACTCACGAAAAATTTGTAAAATTCAGGATTTTTATGAAATAAATATCTTCTAATTATTATTTAATTAATTAGTTAATTAAAGAAACTCCCCATACTTGGAAATAGGAGACAGTGGAGGTTGTGGATGGTGATGTACTCATGCTTGAGTTCTGGAGAGGAAAACAATGAGCTAATAATAGCTATGATGATTAAGGAGAACTAAACAGGTGTAATAGAGGGTGAGGGTGGCCAGGGGATAACTAATGTGTGCATGCATGGTTACTGAATTGTTTCTGCATTCTAGCTTCCATTAACGACTGTGAGAATATGGGTTCAATGATGCAGGGATACAAATGGTTTGATGGAACATAGAAGAAGTCATCCACCAAATTCTTAGGAAATGGAATCCTCTTAAGAAGATTAACAACAAGTTGATACAATGTCCTTTTAGAAGAGAGACATTGGTTCACAGGGTCAGTGTGCATGGTTTGAAATGGTGATCATTAAAGGAATCAAGGGTGTGAATTAATCATGTGTGCATCATGGGCTCGGGATGAGTCTTATAACTTAGTTAAAATCATTAATAGGTTAAATGTAAGTAGACGGGTCACGGCCCACTCTTATGGATAAGAAATTCATTGAGCTTTAAGGAGCCTTGAACCCACTTGTGCCTCATAGTAGCTAGGCTATCTACATGAAAGTGAATAAAAGTAATCTGGAGAGAGTGGAGGCATATATATTACTGGTAGTACTTTTGAGAGTGGTGGAAATTAGTATAGACATATATTTGTTAAGCCCTGGGAACATGCTAGATTTTATTAGGTGTTCTTATGGAAATTACATGTATCAATTCATGGAGTGGGGTTAGATGATCACAAATTATTAGTGGGTGACTCAAACCAAGAAGAAAGACCCAGTAACATGGCATGAGCCCTGCAGGTTAGGCCCTCAGATTAATAACTAAGTTAAGTTAGAAGAGATAAGGGGTTCAAGTGTACCTAAAAGAAGTCATTGGGCCTCAACCCAATCCTTGTTGATCAAATAAAATAAACATAGTTGGAATTAGGTCATGTTAGTAATTCCAATCAAATTGGATTAAGTGATAGACCAAATCCACTTATAAAAAGTAATTATCCATTGTTATACGCTTTGTATTTATATTGATGTGTTCCAATTTATCGATATTCCACTTATTAGATAATCGACGAGAGTATTTAGGGACACGCTGTGGGAAGTCTTGTGTGATTCCAAATTGCCTTGAGATACGTGTAGGTTACTCTTGCCTACTTCCTACCTACAATGGTTGAGTATTCATTAGTTTTATTACTGTTATGTTTTTTTGATGTTTTCGATCGTTACTTTATTGATTACATACACATATATGACATTTTGATTTGTTGGACTATTTTCATAATTAAATGTGTATGTTTGTTATCTGTGAGATGGTGTTTACTGAACATGCATGTCCATTGATCAGCACGTGGCCGTGAGCACACATGAGCCTATGCTCCGTCCAGATAGGTGTGTATCAGTTTTATTATTTGTTGTTGGATGTTCATACTGGCACGCGGCATGTCTACTTGTTGATCTGCACTTGACCATGGAAATACAAGTTGTGCTTTGTTCACGGCGTGGTGCAGGTATGGGTCACCTGAAGTTCGTTTCTTCCACTCCGGCGCTGGAGCGCGGCTCGGCAGACGCCTGTGGCCGCAGGACGCCCTCGCATTCCTCCGCATTCCGCGCCGCAGGGTTTGTAATACTCGCTTGTCAAATTTCCGGCCGCTGGGGTGATTCGCTGACCGTGTCAACACGTACAAGAGGTAGTGCTACTGACTTATGACTAGAGGGTCGTTTCCAACTAAGGCTGATGATGCTAGCCGGGGGATATTTGATGAGTCTTCTTTGGATTTCTCTTCCAGAACTTGAGGTTATAGATATGTTAGTAATCCCTACCGTTGATAGACTTTTGTGGTAGGTTTGAGACTCCTGGATGGTTGGATAGTGTGGGACGTGGTCCCCACTTACTTGATTGGTCATGTGCTTTGATTTGCTTTACTTGTTGTTGGCTTATCTCTTGTAATTACATGACTTCCTTATGATCCATACGGGGAAGCTTACTGGGCTTTCTTTCCCAAAGCTCATACTCTTGTTCTCACTTCTTTTTCAGATCCTGAGGAGTAGCTAACACGAACTCAGGAGCGGTACGAGGGATTGGGACATTTGCTGCAGAGGTTCGAGAACCTTATGATTTATTTGAGAGTGAGATTATATATGTAGGACCCTTGTAGGGCCTAGACTTAGATAGGGTGCATGTACCCTTATTTTATTTCCATTGTAGACCCCACTATTGTTCTTATGTGTTTTGGGTTTTATGTTGCTTATCTATTGTATGTTCTTGATTTCCTAGTTCTTGTATTCTCCGAAAGTATAAGGCGCCTCCACTTGTGCATTTAATCGATCCGCATGTACGCCGGCTGCGTCAAATCCTGGCCGGCTTGACAACAATGCTCATAACCAATATAACCCAACCAAAATATTGTTATAACTAAATTTAAAGTAGCATATTAATATCAACACTCATCAGCTATCCCCTCTATGATGTCGGTTTCGAGATCCATTTTAATAAACTTATATAATTTTAACACTTACTAAACACAAGTATCTCCGTTTAGAGTCATATATGATTTTGACCGAAGAGTCTATCATCAAAATATTGTGTATGAATATTGGATAATTATAAATCTCTTTATAAATTTTTTATTTTTTTAGTTTGTGTGTGAGTGATAAAAATAGATAAACCACGTTGTTCATTGATAATAGTGGAACTAGGTTGCAGATTGTATATTTGCAAGTTACATAGTACTATAGTAGGGTCTCGGATCCCTACACAACAGGATCGGGTTCCATTCATTGATAGTTTTGTGCAAGACTTGGACCAAGAAAAACAATGTCATTACTGTGACAATGGCCTTCATTCACCTGTTCTCTTGATTGACTTGTGAAAGTGTGGAAAAAGAAACATGAAAAAATAGAGAAATTGAGGGGGAAAATGTGAGAAAGATGAATGTTGAGAATGCTGACAGAAAAGAAAGAATGAGGGAGGAAGTGCCAAAAATAAGGTGGATATTGAGAAAAGATAAAATAAAAATTGTGCAAACTGCGATGAGAAGACTTAAAAAGGATATGAAGAGGATTAAAATAGGTCTTGAGAGAATACACAAAACCTGATGTTTCTAATATGAAAGTTGAAGCTCAAACGGACCAACTGCTTAACAATTTAGGGTCATTTGCACAGGAATGACACATGATCTCACAAACACAGTTTAATTCAACGAAAACATTAGCAAGAAATGTAGAGTGGACAAATATAGACTGATATATTGTTGGGGTTCAGATCAGATCAATTCAATGTGCTACAGATCCTTGAAGCAATCCATCCCTGATCTGGAGATGCAACATCACGAATAGCCAGGGCCGCGGAGGAATGAACACGGCCGATGATTTGGAGGTCGCGCCAATCTCTTTCATGGTGTCAAAGTACTGTGTGACCAGCACCATGTCCATCACATCCTTTGCAGTAGTTCCTGGAACATTAACTGAGAAGCCGAGCACACTGTCTCTCAGTCCATCTACAATTGCTTGGCGCTGACGTGCAATGCCTAAACCGGACAAGTACTTGGATTCAGCCTCACCCTCAGCTCGCTTGATCTGAAGGATTTTCTCAGCTTCTGCTTTCTCGGTCGCAGCAACTCGGAGCCTTGCAGCTACATTTGTAAGAGAAACATATTTGTGTTAGTAATCCTAAGGTTGCCATGCTAAACAACCGCTAATGGTATCAAATTCACTTGATACATATGCATATACTAAATGATGCAGTTGAATCTCCTAAAACCACAGTTGCAAACATTGTGCTTTTAATTATTGTGGACAAGAGACCGGATCACTGAGCTGAAATGTTGATTATGTGTGCAATCCATCAAGGTAAAATGTTAGATTACCTGCATTGATTTCATTCATCGCCCGCTTTACATGTTCATCTGGTTCTATATCAATAATGAGTGTCTGAACAATCTCATACCCATAGGCAGACATAGCTTTCTCGAGTTCCTCTTCAACAGCCTTTGCAATCTCATTCTTTTGTTCGAAAGCATCATCCAGGTTGAGCTTTGGCACACTGGCTCTGATTACTGTAGACAGAACAGGAAACTCATTCTCAGGTTTGGGTCTTGAATTGACATTGAAAATAATTAAACAAAGAGCTGATGCATGTAGGAGCTTCAAACTAAACACAAACAAGATAACAAGAAATGGAAATGGGACGAGTCACATTGTAAGACATGAAACTGTTGCACACATTGGAATCCTTTCAAACTCTATTCCACTAATTATATGATAAACTAGAGAACAATGCAAATGAAAAGCGGTCAGATTACCAACTGCGTCTTTATTCCTTAAGAGAAAAATGTGATACTGCTAATGATAGAGATTTAAGTAATCCATAAAGAACCAAATAATTTATTTTGTAAAGTATCTACGAGTTCATGTTCAGATAAGACTAAAAATTAGTGCAAACTCATACCATCAAAAACATAAGCTTGGATTTGAGGATCTTGTATTGCTCAGTTTATAGAATGCATCATTTGCCTTAGCAGCAAGGGCACGGTACTGCACAGATGCTACTACATTGACAAAGACATTGTCCTGCATGTAGACAACAAATCACTGATTTAATTAAGAACAATAAATATTGAACTCTATAAAATATGGATGAACCATTGTCGCAGAGGATTCTCAGGAAAAATATGGCTTTATACACATAGTCAAAGAGCAGATGGACCTTTTGTTTTAGTCTCACACCGCACATCCAACTGCTGCAATCGAAGTGAGAGATGACCGGCCAGTCGACTACCAAAGACCCAAGGGAGACAATGGCAACCTGGCTCCAAAGACTTCATCAAATTTCCAATCTTTCCTTGATGGCAACAGTTGATTGGTCTACTTGTGCGCAACACAGCAGCTGGCCCATCGTCTGCACTCCAAAACACAAGGCATGAGAATTATAACTCATTAGGAGAAGCATTTCCAAAGAAAACCAGAACCTATATTTGCAGCATGATACTTCATGACAGAAGAAAAATATATCAATACAATCCTCAGGGAGATCAGGAGTATAATATGGTTCACTATAGGAATCATCTCAAAGGTTTTAATGTCCAATTTTTCTGATGAACAGAGGAAGAATTAAGAAAACCCATGCCAACTTTTGAACAAGAGGCACTAGAAATCCAATACAAACCAACTACTAGCATTAAGATGTTTCAATTCCTACTCCAACCATAGTCCAAATAAGCGAAAATAAAACTGCACAAGAATCCTTTCACCAAAAGCAAAATATCATCCGAACTTCAAAAAGTGAAACTTACAAGACCTCTTCCTTTAAGGAACTCTGTATTATGGCTGAAAGCGAGAAGGTACAAATCAGTTGTCTGAAAGATGTAGCTTATATAGAGACAAGTGGTGGCAACTACAATGTTAAGAAAATTCTGTCATCTATAGGAAGGACTTCACAATATAAATGATGTGTAGCACCTATAACCGAGAAAGGAGAATTTAATGAGGTGGATAATGCAATGAAACTGGATAAGAAGAATGTTCAATACCAACTAGGTTTTAATAATCTAATTGGCTCAGCTCTTTGTAATTATAAAACAATGACCAACCACATAGTTGAAATATTAAATAGATATACCAAAACATAGCTGTCAAGTATGAACAATTCATTAATTTGTATAACCAGATATTTTTCTAGAGAGGCATATGGCCAAAGAACTAGATAAGCACTTACAAGTTAGAAAATGACTACTTAGATGAAGTCAAATGAGAACATGCAAGGCAAGATTCATTCCTAAATCATTCACAAGACAACTTCCACGGCAATTTCAAAGACATAGCTGAACAAGATTTTATTTTTCTTTTTTTTTTTATAAAAAAAAGAAAAACAATACTAAAATAAATAATCTCCACCACTGACAATCACAAAGAAAGCACAAACATTTATTTTCTAAACTAAGAAACAAGAGTCTCTTCTTTCTGCGCAATTCCTCTTGAAAGCAATTGACAACCACGCATCATTTACACAACAAAACAAAAACATAGAAACTTCATGGCATCAACACCCACAAGAAAACATATTCCATAAAAGAACAAAAACAACAAAGAAATCTCCTTCGTTTCACCTCTTAAGATTTATCAATACAGAGAACATCAGCGAAATTACATGAACTAAAACCAAAGAAACAAGGACATTATAATATCACAAAAGTAAGAAAAAAAGAATCAAAAGATAACGAAAGAAAAGAACCCACAACCACATTGAAAAGGAGACAGCAAGAATATAAATCAAAGAAATACCCCACTATGCCAATAAACAATACAAAGAAAGCAAATTGAAAGCAATTGAGTAGAAGCAACGATGAAGCATAAACTATAAACAATGGAAGTCGCCACCTCTCACAATCGCTCTCCTCCCCCAAATTTCAAGTTGAGATTTTTTATTCTCCAGTTGGTCTGCTCTAATCCGATGGATCATGGGGGATATGTGGTGTAATGTATTGCGGTGATGTTTAGCTTAACCGGTTCCTACTAATTAATCGCTATCATTTCTATTAAAATTCTAGGGTTTTTCTTCTGATGAGAATTCCTATTGGTCAAGCAGGGTTTGAGTGGGAAACCCCGAAACATTGAAACACGGCTGCCGTTTGGAGACCGATCACGTGATTGGCACGAGTGAAGCATCGGATGCACAAACTGTCAGGCATCTTATGCAAGGCAACCTACTTGACGGGACACGTGCCAAACTTTTATTGGTTTTAGTACGTGTTGGGTGTTTGGTTTAACAGCTTATATATATATATATATATATATAAGGAAAATTTTCGATTTCGAATATCCTGGGTTTAAACATTTTTAAATTATTTTATAATTTATTTAAAAAAAAAATCTCCCTGCGTAGTATTATCCCAAGATATCCAAAAGATTTTTCATAGTTAATGAAAGGAAAAGAAAAAAGGAGATGATTGAGGCAGAGACTGACAAAAAGTGTAATTTATTGTTTGTTTTATTAAAAATAAAGGAACTTTATTTTATTTTATTTTCTCTCAAATCCACTTTCTCTCACCTTTATATTTGAATTTACAATCCTAATTGAAATTAATATAATAAAAGAAAAATAAAATCCAAATATTTATAATTATCTTTATTAATCTGGTATGTATAACTAGGTACAAATTAAGTTGATCCAAATCGGATAGTTGCATGCATAAAATTAGATCATATCATAATTTATATTTTATATTGAACAACATGATAATATTTCTATAATTAACTATTTCCAATCAATTAGTTCTAATTAATATTTAGTCAAGATTGATATCAATCCCTTGTGTAAGTAAGCAAATAATATGGAGATCCATCGGCTAAGTTATCATTCGTAGATGAATGAAACCGTTGAAAATAGTGGGTTAAAACATAATAACTCATATGCATAGTGGAATAATGGGTGAGATCTAAGGTTAGGTTTCAAAAATTTTCATAACCTATTTTATATGTCCCAATACATTTAGAATTTAATCACAATATATCATATATATTGTTTGGTTAAATAAACTGGAGAATACTTACTCGGAATTACTTCCTCTCCTAACAACCGTCCTGTGATCTTCAAGTTGTATTATACAACATCCTTATATAGATGAGAGTATCCTAATATCACTCTAATTCATATTCTAGATATAAATAAATCATAAATAATTTATATTTATGAGATAAATCTTGATCCAATTCAAATTCAAAGATTAAACTATAATCAAATTATAATTATCTCTTTTTATCTCATACCAATCACTACAAGCTTAACCCAAGTCGGATGCAATAATGAATTTATCATATTGGTATAATCACATTAAATCACAATTGTGATATCTCAATTAGGTCCAACCAATTGATCCAAATCAATCTGGACTTACATCACTCTAATTCATATTCCAGATATTATCTCTATGAGATAAATCTTGATCGAATTCAAATTCAAAAAATAAATCATAATCAAATTATAATTATCTTTTTTTTAATTATCTCATACCAATCAATGTTTTTAAACCCGAACCGGACCTACCGGTTGGCTTTACCAAATAGAATCGAACCTGGCCAACAGTCGGGTCCCTGTTTATGTCAAAAGTTGACCGGCAAGTTAACCGATCAAACCTGTGACACGACCGGGTTGGCTCGGTTGACCGAACCCGAAAGAACCGGGTTTTTGAGTTTTTTGATTTTTTTTTAACCTATCGTAACGTAACGCGGCTCTCGCCGCCTCATCTCGTGAGACTCCATCCTCAACTCCTCATTCGCATTGCATAAACCCTAGCCAAGTGGCTTGACAGTTGATCCGCCAAAGGGCTTCATCCATCGCGTACAGGTTTCGGGGATTCCTCCCTCTCCGGCAAGTGCTGGCAAAACTACCACACCTTCGAGCAGCTCCAACCGACGAGGACTCCACCGCCAGTGCACAAGAACCACAAGACTTTGAATTGGGATTTGGGACTCCGGCTGCAGCAGCACCACCTTGGTGAGTCCTGCACTCCTGCAAGATTTATTTGATACAATTGGCTGGAGAATTGAAAGTGTTGGATGAGTTTTGATTGGAGTATTCATGTATGTCCTTGTGTTAGGTCAGAGACTCAGATACAAAGATTTGATTGTATAAGTATTGAGTGTAGAAGTGGATTGTAGATGTAATGTTATGTTTAAGGAATGCATGATTGTATGATTAAAGCTTAGAGATTTAATCAGTTATGTTGCTATTAAGAGATCCTGGCATGCATGACAAGTATGTTTATGCCTCTATGAGATGTAAACAGAGCTTCAACTCTGTTAAATACTCAAATTTGTTCTCATATGTTAACTAAATCATGTAAGGTTGTAAGAATCAACCATACATAATAAGCTGTAAAGTTGTAAAGTTGTAAAGTTGTAAACAGAGCTTCAGCTCTGTTAAATACTTAAATCTGTTCTCACATATTTTGATGATCTGTTACTTCATAATAAGCTATTTATATGATATTTCACTCTTAGTTTCTATCTCTTGTATGTGAAAAGTTGTACTAATACATTCTACTTTTCATGACATCTATTCTCACAAGAATCCTCATACTGAAAAATTTGATTAGAAAATAATGTAGAGTTTTGGCTATTTCTCAATGGAACAACATAACAATAAAGTAGTTTTATTAATTAAACAAAATCCATGAATAGGATGTTAGCTGATGGTGTTAGGCCTGATGGTTTTGTGTACAATACTACAGTGTGCTTGTGGAATGTCTTGGCAAGGAGGGTCTTGTTGTAGATAGTTGTGAACTGATCCAATTTGTTAAACTAATTATGGTGATTAAGATAAAAAAATGGATGATATTGATAGTTATTAAACTTATTATTGTTTGTTTGCCTACTACTAGATTAGGTGTTTCTCAATTCTCATATTCTTATAGAGTTCATTTTGTTATGAATGAAATTGGAAAATTATTTTAAAAAATTCACAAAACATTTATTTTGTGAATAATGAATGGTTCATGTTATCATGTTACTGAACTGTTAAGATTTTCAAATTTATTATTTAACCAACTTTTATTTGGGAATTTTCAAGATCTAAATACAAAATTGATGTTAAACTCATAAATTAGAGATTGTTTGAATCTAAACACACAACATAAAACACAAACTGATGCTTCAAGTCTAAGTGGGCACATACATTTCATCTCAACTACTTTGCTCGAATGTAAAGGAATCCATGTTTAAGGAATGCATGATTGTTTGAATCTAATTTGCATGCAATGTTTCATTTTTAGTATAAGTCCTTGACATGACATTTATTTGTGAATTGTGAATTGTAAATTTATTTGTAAATCTATTTGTGAATTGTGAAAATGCTAACTTTGATTTTGTATTTTCCCCCAATTATATTTTGGTTTTAAAAGTAATAATTATTATGATTTTTTTCTTATATAGATTGTCATAACATGGATACTGTTGAATCCGGATCGACACCATCAAATGAAGTGCAGTCTAGTTCTACTGGTGTAAATATTCGACAGAAAAGGGATATTGCATGGAGATATGTAAGTGAGACGCAAAATTCTCAAGGAAGGAGAGTTTTGATGTGTAATTTTTGTGGTAAGCAAAATGCCGGCGGAGGAATCAACCGAATGAAGCAACATCTAGCTGGATCAAAAGGAAATGTTGATTCATGCAAAAAAATTCCTTCAGATGTTCGTTTTTTAATGCAAGGATCATTGCAAGAAAATGCTCAAAAGGCTAAAGAGAAAAGAGGATGTTTTGATGATGTCAATCCTCTTGGTCATGGTGAATCTATGCATGAATTTGAAGGTTATGATGTTGAAGATATTTCTGATCAAGTGGCCAAGCTCAAAAGTAGTGCAACTTTCAAAGGAAAAAGAAAGGCTTCTTGTGGTATTGAATCATATTTCAAGCATGGAATTTCTGATCCTACTCAACCTAGTATAAAGGCTTCTCTGCAAAGCAAGGAGAAATGGCATGGTACTGATATATCAATTGCCATGTGGTTTTATCATGCTTGTATTCCATTGAATGCTGTCAACTCTCCCTTTTTTTCCAAGTTGCAATTAGCAAGATAGCAAGTATGGGCCATGGGTTTACTAGTCCTAGTTATCATGCATTGAGAACTAAGATGTTAATAGATTGCAAGCAACAAATAAAATTGATTATTGATGGTTTTCAAAGAACTTGGGCTGAAACAGGATGCACTATTATGGGTGATGGATGGACAGATATCAGACAAAGATCTTTGATCAATTTCTTGGTGTATTCTCCTAAAGGGATTTCATTCATTAAGTCAATTGATGCTTCAAGCTTTATCACAAATGCAGAGACATTATGCAATCTTTTTTCTGAAATCATTGAAATGGTTGGTCCTAAAAATGTAGTTCATATGGTGACAAATAATGGGGCTAATTATAAGGCTGCTAGAAGGATGATTACAGAGAAATATGTTGACATTTATTGGTCTCCATGTGCTGCACATTGCATAAACTTGATTTCAAAGATATTGGTGAAATGCCTACTGTTAAGAGTTTGGCAATTCTTGCTTCAAAGGTAAATAGCCATCTACAATCATAAATGGGTTTTGAATTTGTTGAGAAAACAACCAAATTGGACAGAAGTTATTCGTCCTGGAGCTACTCGTTTTGCCACCACTTTTATTGCATTGAAGAGTTTGTATGACCATAAAGATTACTTGCAATCCTTGGTTGTTTCTTCAGACTTCAAAAAGTTTCTTAATATGCAAAAAGGGAGAGAAGTTAAGCAAATTATTTCAATTGTTTGATAGTGGTGAAGATAATGGGCCCACTATTTTGTTTGTTGGAATTTGTGATTCGGATGAAAAGCCGACAATGGGTTATGTGTATGATGGGATATATAGGGCTCGTAAAGGCATTAAGGAATTGTTTAAAAGAAAGAAGCACTTGTACAAGCCTTATACTTCCATTATCAAGGATCGGTGGAGTAGGACTTTACGTATCGGGGTTCATGTTTTGGCATATTGGTTGAATCCCGCATTTCAATATGATGAGTATAACTTGTGCCAAAAATTGGAGGTTCAACGAGGAATACTTGATGTGATTGAGCGACAAACATTGTTTAAATCAAGTGAATTAATGGAAGAGATGAAAGTATTTAGAGAAAGACAAAAGACTTTTGCTCGGCCACTTGCTATAAGCACTTGCAAGACTACTACTCCCGGTAAGAATGAAATTACTTTATTTTAACTTATATGATAATAATGAATCTTTTACATTTATATTATTATTCAATATACTTATGTGGTCTTATTATATAATTTGATAGATGAATGGTGGAAATTCTTCGGTTGTGATGTTCCTAATTTGCAAAAGTTGGCAATTAAAATTCTTAGTCAAACCGCTTCTTCTTCGGGGTGTGAACGTAATTGGAGTGTGTTTGAACGTATTCATACTAAGAAAAGAAATAGATTGGAGCACCAAAGGCTCAATGACTTGGTATATGTTCACTACAACCTACGTTTGCAACATAGGTATGAAGATTTGTGCTATTTTGATTTTCTTTTTAAAATACTCTATATGACATTGAATCATTGATTTAACATTTTTAATTTTTTTCCCTAGGTTGGCTTCAAAAAATAGACCTTATGATCCAATTGATTATGAGTGTATTGATAAAACCGAATTTTGGGGTGGTAGAAGAGGAACCGGAATGAGAACTTAACTATGATGAATTGGAATCTATGTTAGAAGAGCAACCAAGAATTGGTGAAGAATCAACCAACTTGTCTAATGGTTAGTTTTATTAATTTCTTAAACTATTATTTTTACAATAGTTAATGTTATTGATGCTTAATTTATATATGTTTTTTTTAGGTGGTAATGAAGATGATATGGTGGCAATTGAGAATGATGATAATGCACTAGTTGGCTCCCAAGGAAATAATAACAATGACTTAGATGAAGAAGATTTGCTTTCACCTCTTTGAACAAATTAAATGAAAATGTTTCTATTATGTTTTATTATGTTGTTAGTGACTTAGTAGTTAACACTCTTTGTTTTATTTTAACTTTTGTTGTCTTGGTAGTCTTTGTCTTTGTTTTGATGTTTTTAATTTTTATTATGTTTGTTAAGCAATGGCTACTCCTTGTTTTATTTTAACTTTTGTTGACTTGGTAGTCTTTGTCTTTGTTTTGTTGTTTTTAATTTTTATTATGTTTTGTAATGATGATTATGTTTTGTTAGACAATGGTTGTTCTTTATAGTTTATATATATATATATATATATATATATATATATATATATATATATATATATATATATATGACGTCATCCAGTCCGACCGGAATGGGTCATCCGGTCCGACTGACTGACTCGTGACCCAGTTGTGAGATCGGTTCGCTTCCTGGTCCGGGTTTAAAAACATTGATACCAATCCCTACAAGATTAACGCAAATTGGATGGCATAATGAATGAGATCATATTGGTATAATCACATTAAATCACAATTGTGATATCTCAATTAGGTCAAACAATTGACCCTAATTAATCTTGTCTTACATCACTCTAATTCATATTCTAGATGGAGATAAGTCATAAACAATTTATATTATATCTATATTACTAAGCAAAGTCGAGTATAATTTAATTTTTTTAAAAATAAAAAATAAGAAAATTAGAGTGGTATTTTGGAATTTTTCTCATAATTCAGATATATTTATGAGAGTGTATTGGTTAAAAATAATTTTAATTTTAAAAAATTCAAAAAAACTAGATTGAGATTTTTAATTTTAAAAAGTCTATTTATATTACTAAGTGGGAGTATTTTTAATTTTAAAAAATATCTATCTATCTATCTATCTATCTATATATTTATGGGAGTCTATTTGTTATGATACACCCCAAATCTCACATGTCACGTGTCATTGCCTCATAATTTCCCCATTAATGCAGCACGTCCCTTGAGAGGTGCCACCATGCTTCCATAGGACTAGACACAACCATCCAGAGGGGCAAAAAGGGAAGGTAAGCTACTCTCTGATGATGACTGACAAGACATGGACTCGAATCCCGAGGAGAAAAGCTAAATACATAGAGGGGAAGCACCAAGAATAGAGGTGAGCACACTAAACTGCGGAAAAACTCCTTCTCCAGCTTCTCCAGCAAACTTTAGGCCTGACTTGACCCTCAGAGCGGGTACGTGCATTAGAGCCCCTCCCCTCCTCATCGACTTTCTCTTGTTTGTCCCCATTTTAGGTGAATCCGAAAGGAGAACACCAACAACCCCGTCTTTCAATAGAGGAGACTTCATCAGTTCCCTGGAGATACTAATTGCCAGCGTGGCAAACCAAGATTTTTTGTTAACAAATTGGCGCCGTCCATGGGGACAAGTATATAATCTAGAGCAAAAAGCTGTGTAGAACAAAGAGAACAACCCGAAGCCAAGTCTAGAGACAAGAAGCTGGGAGAGGGAGGGGGGGGGGGGGGGGGGGGTTATGGCAACCAACAATGTTGCCCCAAAACCCATATGCTCAAGATCAGCCGCAAGAAGCCAACCCTTAGGAGGGGCGCTATCTTGCCTTCAAAGCCAGGATGGCAGTGCAAATGGAGGTTATGACGCAAGCTCTTCTCATGATAGAAAAATAGGTGTCCCAGAACTCAGTACTGTAACCTCAATCCCCGGAAATCTCAGCGGGGAGACAAAGGTCTTAAGCCCGTACAGAAAGATCTGGTAGGAAGTCAGACAAGGGCAAGAATAGGCTCAACCAGGAAGCGAGTAGTTTTGGCTCCCTACTTCCTCGACAACCATCCAAGACAATACAGATATCGCAGCACGACTTCCCTCAAAGAAAGAGAGAAGATCACATGAGAGCTAGCCCACAAAGAGAAAGCCCCCGCAACACCCGCCATCTGACATCGCCCTTTACCCGAGAAATCATGGAGACCCACCTCGCCCGAGGACTCAGGCTACCTACCATGGAGACATTCAATGGTACTATGGACCCGAACGATCATGTAGGAGCCTACAAAACTCTAATGCTTATGTAAGCCTCTTTCGACATCATGATGTGCCGACTTTTTCCAGCAACGCTGTGAGGAGAAACGTTAGTCCGGTTCCAAACTCTTCCCCCTAACTCGGTGGCCTCATTTGAGGTGCTGTCAGACCTCTTCCTCACCCATTTTGTAGGTGGCAAATCGCGAAAGAAGACATCGGCCACCTTAATGAGTGTACAACATCAAGAGGTAGAGAGCCTCTACGCTTATGTCAATCGCTTCATCGAGGAGACACGCACTATCCCTCGACTCAACCAATATATTGCTGTGGTGGCGCTAATGGAAGGCCTTTTTGATTCACCCCTTAAGTTCGATCTATCTCTAGACCAACTAGAGGAATTTTCCAATCTCCTCACCCAAGCTGAGAAGTACATCAACAGGGAAGAAATACAGCTAAGATGGAAGGGGAAGAAAAAAGATAACCCCACCAAAAATAAAGGTACCCAACCAATATAAGGGCACCAGTGGAACTCCCGCGGCCTATATCCAACCCCTCAATGGGCCGGCCCCTTCCCAGACTCAAGACAATCCTAGGGAGGATGAACAATTGAGATATCGGGAATTTTCTCTACTCAACGACACTAGGGCCAACATCCTTATGCAAATATAAAGCCAGAAAATCTTGAAGATGCTCACTAAGTTGAGAAACCCTTCCACCCGAAGGACAAATATTGCTCATTCCACCAAGACCATAGCCATGACATAGAAGAATGCCAACATATCAAGGACGAAATTGAACATCAAATTTGGAGGGGCCAACTGAATCAGTTCATCAAGCGTGATTCTCAGGAAGAAAGCCCCTCAAGAGACCCCTCTAACGCCATTGTGACCGATCCCAGATCAACTGTCAATGGGAAGAGGGTCAACCTCAAAGTGCTAGAATCTCAACCGAGGAATGGAACTAGGGAGGAGTGCGTCGGCCCCCGATGTCAACCCGCCTAAGTGGTACGGTTAATGAAATTCCCGTTTTACCTTATGCACTAATCAAACTTTCGCTTTCCACTTTGTGTCTTTTTACTGAAATCTCAAAAAATACATGATAAAAACACAAGAAATAGTAATTAGGAAAGCGCCGAGCTCTCAAGCCCATCCTCATCTGGAAGTGGAGCTCTTAATCTCACCATCATATATTTAAGAGCGTCGGACACTCACGTCCATCCTTGTATCTAAAGGCGCTGAACCCCCTAACTCCTTCTCACGAACAAAGTCCCTATGCTAAAATGGCCAAATTCTTAAAATTCGTTCTTATATACACACCTATGTAACCCTTTATTTAAAAAGGATTACGCCACCTGGGAGCGTGTCCGACAACACGTTACCCAGGAGCGTGACCGTTGTTGTGGCACCAGGAGCATGATTAACGTTGCGACACCCAGGAGCGTGACCGACATTACGGCACCCGAGAACATGTCCGACAAACGTCACCCAGGAGCATGATCGCTATTGCGGCACCCAGAAGAGTGACTAACATTGCGACACACAGGAGCGTGATTGACAATGCGGTACCCGGGAGTGTGTCGGACAATGCGTCACCTAAGAGCGTTACCGTTACTGCGGCCCTTAGAAGAGTGACTAACGTTGTGACACCCAGGAGTGTGACTGGCATTACGACACCCGGGAGCGTGTCCAATAACGCATCACCTAGGAGCGTGACCGCTATTGCGACACCCAGGAGTATGACTAACGTTATGACACCCAGGAGCGTGACTGATATTGCGATACTTGGGAGCGTGTCCGATAATGCGTTACCCAGGAGCGTGACGACAATTACGTCACCCAAAAGCGTGACTAAAGTTACAATACCTAGGAGTGCGACCGACATGGTGACTCGTAGAAAATATGACCACCGAGGCAACACTCATTTCAACCCTTGCACTCTTTGAAGAACTACACAAACTCATGAATTGGATAAGAGTATGCAGCCTTCCACAATGAAGAAAAAAGAAAGACAAAAGCCACACTCGGGGGTCTTGCCTTATTCAAGACATATACACATGGTTACGATATTCCAACATGACAACCGACAAACTTCGACATAAGTACTTCACTTAGCATATAGACAGAAGGTTATGGGATAAATTATATGGAAGTGGCCTTGACTAGAAACTGCCTCCTCGTCATAAGAGCGAGTTGTAAAGGCGAACTCTGTCTAGCAAGAGGTGGTCCCAAAAACTTTAACTCCCCCCCCCTCCCAACAAACCTAAAAACAAAGAAATCCCCCATAGACAACGGTGATTGGCCACGATACTTTGCCAGCTATCTTCAAACCTCATCTCCCCTGCGACGTCGTCTCTCACTAGGATAACGCTCCAGATGTGTCCATTGGGACCCTCCAAATTCATGCAACCCGAGAGGGTGTGGACCAAATATTCGTGAAATGCTGGAGGAATTCGCGGACAGCGGGCAAAGTCCTGAGAGAATAACACTTTCAAAAATGAGGGCTGATGGGCGGAGGACATTTTCAATTGTTTCGCAACGCAGCTCCATCTTATATCTACATTGGCAGCTTCGTAGCCCGTGGCATAACATCCTCCTTTATTATAATTACAGTTACAAAACAGTCAAAACCCACCTAGACACCTTAAAACCAACAGCGGCCTAAGAGCACCTATCGAAACCTGGGGACTCTCGCAATGACCAATCAAGAACCAATAGCAAAATAAACAACGTTCGACTTACCCAAGTTGTAACACTCTTAGCACAACCACATCCCCTAGTATCGATCAGACGACCCTAGCAGTATAGGGACAATACAAGTCGAACAACTCCAGCCGCAAGCTAGGTCTATCTAACCAGCTTCTACCAAATTCAACCATAATCATCAGCCAAAGATGAAGATTTCGATATGATGATTCCAATACCCCTATATGAGGCTTTGGCCTACATCTCGCGAAACAAATCCCCAATAGTGTACAACCGAGGATCTCAACGGCCTCGGAACGTGGTAGGAGCAAGTAAGTAAGGAGTTTAAGGGAAATGGAATACTAATGAGAAAACTAATAGAGCAAATACTTGCATTTCCTTTCATTTCAAATAAAGATTAAGGGCAAGGAGTTCACCTCGCTTACAAAAGTTCAAATGAAAAAGCAATAAAAAGAGAGGACCCCTAAGCTGGAGGCATGGAGGCAAAAGATCCGCTAGCCAAGGACTCCCCCGATGATGCCCGTGTCGCTTTCTCAATAGCTGCTCTCCCCACGGTTGTGACCTCAGCCACGTCTTTCCCGGTTCTTTCATTCCGCTCGCATACTGGCCCAAAGTCTCACGACCTCAGCATAATCCGTATCACCAAAGTGGAGGTCGGGTCAAGCACGAGCTACTGTTTGGAGAACTAAGAAAGAATCTTTGGCAGACTTGCGCAGAGCCCCTTTGTACTCAGAGCCAGTCTTAAAATCTGATATTGTCTTCTCAATAGCTCTCTGTTTGTCATTAATGCACACACAAATATACGCGACACTTCTCCTGCATGTATCTAAATTAGGTAGGGTAGTTGAATCCACAGGGACTGGCCACTAGTACTAGTTGTCCACTATTACCTAGTCTAACTATAAGAAGAGTTGTATAATGAAACTAGTTCAATATCCTAGCTAAAAACTAATGTGAACAATTGGTAGATTGGGATAATCAGAGATGAAAAGATAGCACCTCGGATCACAATCCCCCTAGGATTCCCTTGCTAGTGATCTATTCCTTATTATCGGCTAATTGCTAATAATTCCTGAAGGATGTAACAATACGCTTCTCAGCAAAGTACCACTCGTGATGCTCACGCACACCCTAGCACTCTTGTCTGACTAAAAACCTATCTAGATGAATCCTAGGACCAATGCTACTCTAGCCGTTCCAAGTCACCGCACAAGCACTTGTGGTGCTGGGTGCTCTAACCTACTAAGGTGATGACTTGATGCCCGCACAAGGGAAGACCATATAGAAATCTCTAGATAGATAATAGTTCTAGGCTAATGTAATACAACTCCACGCCCAAACAACAGGAACATTACTATGCCAATACTATCAGATGATTGGGCTCATGCATAAGATAACCAATAAAGAGAATTGCAAGCACAAACAATCAAGCACAAGGATTATTTAATAAGAAAAACCGAATAAATATAATAAATAAGTAACAAGTTTATCCTAGGGTTCAGGTGTATGAGGCACCATAAGAAGTTTAGCCTCTCATGCTATGATCTATCATAACTAAGATACAAGATGAGGCTATACAATCAGACATATAAATCTTTCCTTGATAACGCCTCATTTGCCTTCAATTCTTCCTCGCGGAAACCCCAAATTGTAATACCAAGTAAAGTAAATGCGGCCCCGAGATTGCTCCAACCAAAAAATTACTTCTTAAAGTTATATGGACGACCTTTTATAGATTTTCAATTTAGTGAAACACGCACACCGTTGATCGAAGCCGGCACTACCGCAGGTTGACCTAAGCACGCCTGCCAGGTGGTGATCTTGACACCACCCTCGCTCTTTGGTTCTAGTGACGCGGCTTAAATGCGTTTTTTCAATAAACAGAGAGTTGCACAGGGTTGAACAAGCCCGTGCTTCATCAACACGCCTATGTTAAGTGAGAGCACGACCGTACTCTTCTCTGCACGTGCTCTATTTTTCTCTTTTTGCTTCGAAATGTCTGATTCATGTTCCTTTTGCTCCCAGGTCCCTATTTACCAGTCCAATCGCATGAAAATACCCAAAGTAGCACAAAAATAGATAACTGATGCCCGAAAATAGTACAAGTGCATATGAATATAAGGAAAATTTATATATAATCATGTACTTATCATATATCCCCACACTTGAGCTTTTGCTTGTCCTCAAGCAAAGAATAACACTAACCACGAGAAATGATGCATGCATGATCTCCGACCTCAAAATAGTTGGAGTCTCTCTATTTCCTGAGGAAATACAGTGTTAAGTGCCTAAACGTTTTTATTGAAAATAGGTCTTATCTTATACTTCGATTCCCCAAGTGTGTGTATAGCCCTTCCTATAGTGCCACTTACTAACTCAGGCCCGGCCTGGCTAGTCTAACCTTTATTCACTAATTACTTTCCTTAACTCTCTTGGCTGGGGATAGTAGCTTCATATACATCCATTGAGGTAGCCTTTTCCCTTGGTGGGTCATCAAGTGAACATTTGTGATGCCGAAGATCCGACTACTCAAGGGCGGCTTTATGCTTTAAAGGTGATAGCTCTTTCTACCATCTTTTCTATACCGGTAGGGCATCCCTAATGGATCCGACTTCTCGGTTGTGCTAGCCGCTCTCAAATCTCCTTTTTTTTTTTTTAAATAAGCAAAAACTTCTCTCATGGTTAAGCTAACTGGAATCCAAACCTAAGTGGTCAAGTGACAATAAAGTCAGGTCTTGTGCTCAAAGTTATGTGAGGTATCGAGCAAAGTCTATATGTGTATATCGTTTTTTGAAAAATTTGGCACCTAACGCTAATGTTAACCTCGTCAATCAAGGAGGAATCCCATTAATTTGTTAATAGATCATTCTAAATCAGCACCCATCATAAGTAATATAATCACTCAATGATAATCCCTCCCCCACACTTAAATTGTGCATTGTCCCCAATGCACGTGATATATGCACTAAAAAGAAAAAAAAAAGAAAAAAGAAAATTATACGTGATAGCAAGACTGGGGAAGTGGACTTAGCTTGTTGTGTGCCGTGATGTGGTTCTTCCTTTCATTTGTGTTTCCTGCCAAGTGTGAGCTTTAATATATCCTTAAATCATTGAAGGCAAAGAAAAATATGAAGCTCCATAACATATCGAAAGACTAAACCTTTATGAACAAACTGACTCAACTAAAATAAAAATATACAAAAATGGTAAAAAAATAAAAGATAGTAATGCTCAAATAAGATAGTCCTCCTCGTCATCCTCGTAAGTGATGTCCTCGGCATCTGCAGAAGTGGCCGTATCCTGAAGATCTGCCCCTTCCTCTGTCGTGGGTGGAGCTGGGGGCCATGGTATTCGAGGATAAGCGGTTCCCTGCTGTCGAAGGAGGTAATCTACTTAGCTCACTAGTCAATAGAGTAGGGCTTGGTTACCCTCTATGAATGTGATGGCTGATGGTGGAGGAGATGCTATGGTCGATAGTGGGGGTGCTCTGCTGGTTCCCTCAATCTCTGAGGGGGCTACAACCATGTATCTGATGCACTGTGTTGTATGGACAGTCTTTAGTATCTTCATTAGTCGCAAGGCCGCTATAGTGATTGGAGTCATACTGCCGGCCATCGTTATCCCTCTGATTGTTGCTTCTGATAGCAGGTGCATCCCCCTAACGAGTCTCATAATGTATGGTCCGACGAAGATCACCATTACTCTGGGATCAATCCCCTGATAAATAAGAAACTGTGCGACAACCCACCCTAAGTGAAGTTTGAATTTGTCTACCATGCTCAACAAGAATAGGAAATCCTTGGCATTGACCACACGAGTACTATCGCCTCGCCCTGTAATGGAATGACTCATAATAGCGTGGATGTACCTGAGGGCGAGAGATCGAAGTAAAGATGCCTTTGATATTTTTGGATCATAGTATGGATCTATACTAAGCCTTTTCTAACATACTGCCTGTGTGAGTCACCTTGTGTTCTGTGTTCTCTTAACTGATTGTGCAATAGTATTTTGGTGAACTCAAGATCGTAGAGACCGAGGTTGATGTCAATTTCAGCGTAGCTCATTTGTTTCCTTATACCCTTTATTTGGAACTCGATTTGGTCTTGTCGATGCCAAGAAACTGCTCCTTTAATGATCGTAATTGTTGATAGAACTTCCATTGTAAGCTCCCGATATGATGGTTCATTTATTGCTAGCAGACGATCCCATGATCCTGTGATCAAAAGCCTTCGAACCTCACTGGCGAGTCCTGCTTCTTCGAGGGTGTTCCAATCGATTGTCTTGACGTTGCCGAATCTGAGTTGTTATAGGCAGGCATATTTATTATTGTGGGTTGGGTCTTGCAATTCTTGGTTGGGAGGGTTGGGATCCTCTCTTCTTGGTTTCTTTCTTGAGGGGTTTGAGGGTGGATTTTTTTCTCATTTGGCATCATCATGATATCTTGAAAATGTTTGATGGAGGGGGGCTTGATCTTCCAATTCTTGGGTGAGACCTTGGAGTGATATTCTTGAGATAGGGAGCAGGGGTCATCGGTATGTTGGTGGTGGTGTCGTGATAGTGGGGTCTATTAAAATCCTAAAGAGTTTATAGTCTGCGTGATCGAGCATGACCGTGTTTCAATGAAGCACGACTGTGTTCTTTTTCTGTCTTCGGTCCTAAGAAGTGTAAGGCCTTTATCATAGCCGTGTTCGTGCCCATGTTTGAGAACGCGCCCATGTTTCTTGGAAGCATGATCGTGTTTATTCTTTCCGGCTTTGCCTATCAATTCCTGAGAGATGCATGGCCTTGCGCACGACCGTGCTTAGGGCCATGCAACTCTTTGTTGCTCCTTTCCTCTATCAGATTTGCCTTGTTATGCGTGTTAGTGGCTCTAGGTATAAAGGGTTAGTCACTAAAACTTTTTGAAATGCACATAATAGAAGAACATCATCAAAAGAATGAAATTCACCACTAATGTGTACTTAACTTAAATCTTAAACAATCCTAAAAATATTAAAAACTAACCAAGCTTGGGTTGCTTCCCAAAAAGCTCTTGTTTTACGTCACTAGCTTGACGTATCTTTGCCTTTAGGAAGGTTCAGAGAGATAAAATCTCTCTTTATTGTTTTTGTAGGAAGTGTCACCCACCATATATGGCTTTAATCGTTGTCCGTTGACCTTGAAAGTTTCCTTGGTTGGGTGTGTGATTTCAACTGCTTGGTTGGGTGTGTGATTTCAACTGCTCCTTGTGGAGAGATTTGCATTACTATGATGGGTCCTGACTATTTGGACTTGAGCTTTCCTGGAAACAACCAAAGACGTGAATTAAAAAGCAAAACTTGGTCCCCTACCTTGAAGTGTCCATTCTTCCTTATATGTTCATCGTGAAATTTCTTTACTCATTCCTGGTATATCTTCGTGTTCTCATAGGCTTCTTCACGCCATTCTTCTAGTTCTTTCAGTTGGAATTTCAACTTTTGTCCAATTTTGATTGGATCAAAATTTAGGAATCTCATTGCCCAGTACACTCGGTGCTCTAGTTCGACTAGTAAATGCCATGCCTTTCCATAAACCAACAGATATAGAGTACTCCCGATTAGTATTTTGTATGTTCTATATGCCCACAGTGCATCGTCCAATCTCTTCGACTAGTCGCGCCTATTATTTTTTACACTAAAAAATAAAAAATAAAAAAAATAAAAAAAATGAATAAAAAAAGGGGAACATATAAACTATATATTGAGCCTTGAAAATACAATATGTCTCAAGGGCCAATATGAAATATTTCATATAAATATTATGATGAAATATATATATTAAAATAGATAGCCCGAGAAAATATATCTCGAGGCAATCTCAAATCCAAGATAGTCCGAGAACAAATCTCGAGGAGATCTTAAATTCCAAGATAACCCGAGAACTCATATCTCGAGGCAATCTCAAATTCCAAGATAACCCGAGAATACATATCTCGAGGCAGTCTCAAATTCCAAGATAACCCGAGAATACATATCTCGAGGCAGTCTCAAATTCCAAGATGGCCTGAGAATACATATCTCGAGGCGATCTTCCAGAAATACAAATCTCAAGGTAGCCCGAACACAAATCCCGAGGTGATACTAAATAATAAAATAGCACAAATCCCAAGATACCCAAATACATTGACCCCTTATTTTTTGTGATAAGAAAAAATAAGAAAAAAAAGAAAAAGAAAAGAAAAAAACAGAAAAAAGGAAAAAAAAAACGTTAATACTTTGGCTTATAAGTATGCAGATGTCCTACTCATCATACAATATTAAAAATAAATAAATAAATGACATTTGTGGTTCGATGTGTCGCCTGGAATCTAGAGAACAGTCTTTTTAGGAACTTGATCACCACCCTTGCATCATTTGTTGGTAGGGCTTATGCTTCCACCTAAATCTACTACAACTAAGATGTATTTATTCCCGTTGGAGTTGGGAAAAGGTCCCATGAAGTTGATTACCTAGACATCAAATACTTCACATTTGTGGATTGGGCCTTGACTCATCTCATCACTCCTGGAAATATTACCCACTCTTTGATACTTGTCACAATCTTGTACAAAAATTCGCGTATCCTTGAATATTGTGGGCCAATAGAATCCTGCTGCAAGAACTTTTTCTGTTGTCCGATTTGCATCAAAGTGACCCCATGTTGGCCCGACATGACAATGCTTTATTATCTCCCAACTCTCGAGTTGAGGTACACACCTTCATATCACTTGGTCTGGATCCTATATAAGTACAGATCTTCCCATATGTAATGCCTTACATTAGAGAAAAATTTTCTTCTTTCTTGGGTGGAAAGACCCCTCGGAGTGATGTGTCCCATAAGGTAATTTGCATAATCTGTGAACCATGGGATTTCAGTCTGCTTTACCGTTTCCATGAGGTATAGCTGCTTGTCGGGAAATGCATCATTGACTTCTCCCTCTTCTATCTTAGCCTTACTCGACTCTTCCAATCTAGATAGGTGATCTGCTACTACGTTCTCAATTCCTCGTTTGTCTCGTATCTCGAGATCAAATTCCTGCAACAATAACACTTAACGTATTAGATAAGGTTGAGCGTCAGGTTTGTTTAATAAGTATCTTAGTACCACATGGTCAGTATAAAAGATGACTTTTGATAAGACCAAGTAAGGACGGAATTTATCACAAGCATAAACTACTGTCATCTGCTCTTTCTCTGTTGTTGTGTAGTTTTCTTGGGCCTCAATCAGTGTCTTGCATGCGTAGTAGATGGGTCGAAAGTGTTTGTTCTTCCTTTGACCTAAAACTGCCTCAACTGCAAAATCACTTGCATTATACATTAATTCAAAAGGCAAACTTTAATCTGGGTACTATGATCGGAGATTTTGTTAATTGGTCCTTCAAACTAGTGAAAGCTACTTTGCATTCTTCAGTGGAGTTGAATGGGACATCCTTTTCTAATAAATTAGTCAAAGATTTTGTCATTTTTGAAAAATCTTTTATGAACCTTCGATAAAACCCTACATATCCTAAGAAACTCCTAACTCCTTTTACTGACACGGGGGTGGTAGTTTTTCAATGGTTTTAATCTTTGCCTTATCTACTTCTATGCCATGTTTGGAAATTTTATGACCCAAGACTATTCCTTCTTGTACCATAAAGTGGCATTTTTCCCAATTTAAAACTAAATTTGTTTCTTCACAACATTGCAAAACTTTTTCTAGATTATAGAGACATAAATCAATTGAATCACTGAATATCGAGAAATCATCCATAAAAGCTTCCATGATGTCCTCTAGAAAGTCATAAAAAAATGGACATCATGCAACGTTGAAAAGTAGCTGCAACATTACATAGACCAAAAGGCATTCTACAATAAGCAAACGTACCGTATGGGTAGGTGAATGTGGTCTTCTCTTAATCCTCAAGCGCTATCGGGATCTACAGATATCCGGACATACCATCCAAGAAGCAATAATAGTAGTGGTATAAAACCCGCCCCGAAATAAATAAGAATTTTTATTTATTATTCCTAGAATTTAAATGGAAATTTAATTTTGGTAAGGGATGAAATTTGGGAAAATTATAAAGGTCTAATTAATCCAGATTTAATTAAGTACTAATTAAATCAGATTAATTATTGAGAAAAAAACAAACAAATGTTCAAGTTCCGGGAAAGGTGGATCTGGTCGGGGACTGAGACAGCCCCGGATGCCACAGTATGCCCGTGACAAAGGAATTGACTAAAAGCCGATATTAGCGGATCTGGTCTGACGAGGGACAAATCCTGTGATGTTACAGTGCGCCCGTACCATTGGGTCGTCAGACTCGGGATTCCCGGATCTGAGTCGGGATATTAATAGATAGATAATTTAAATTAAGGGACCATGTGACACTAACTAAAGGATAAGTTAATTAAGTGATTTAATCATTAAAGAGATAAGTTATTTAATGATTTGAGTAATATTTAATTAAAATTCAATTAAAAGATTAACAGCTAGATAAATAGATAAAGAGAAGGGAGAGAGAGAAAAGTTCTCTCATCCCTCTCTCCCTTTCAATCGATCATGTCCAAGCTGCAACCCTAGTTGCGCCCGTGCTCGCGCTCACCTTGACTTCGGCTAGCTAGATTTCATCCTCGACCAACCACAGCCCGCTTCAACACCCTGCGCCACTGTTTCCCGGCCGACCTCAGCCTATGCGCGACGTAGCTTGGCGCACAGCCCCACGCTAGGTGCGGCTTCCCGAAGGCTGACCCGTCCCGCTGGCCTACCGACGCCTGCGCAAGGCCCCTTCCCGCTAAAGCCACGCGAGGCAAGCGTTGCCATCAGCTGCGCCAACCCCCTTCCGACGAGCAGCATGACCTCTTCCCCTTTATGCGTGGCAATTGTCCGCCCGGCAGCCCTTTCAGACCTCCTTCATCGTACGCGGACCACGCCGCGGCAGCTGCGGCTCACCCTCCTACCGCTCAACCCGCGGTATGCGGCGAGTGAACCATTTAGGCCGTAACTCCACCCCTTCTTTCTCACTATTTTGTGTAGGCCTGCAGCGAGGCTGCGCCCCCTGTTCTCCCCCTCTCCCTCGGCACAGCGAGAGCACAGCTCCGACGAACTTTAGTCTGCAAGAGTTTGGTTGCCGTCAAACTTGCGTTAAGCATCGAAGTAGATCATAGTGAGGATTTCTAAACTTCGGGTAATTACATGAATTTAATTGGGGTAAAACATTGGATGAAAGCATGAATGGTTTGGGGGTTTCAGGGTTATGAAATGTCTAAGATTAGATGCCCAAGTTCATGTGATTCTTGAAGTGTTAATTGTTAATCAAACATAGAAATCTTCCTTTGATAACGCCTCCGCTGACTTCAATTCTTCTCCTGAAACTCCACTAGTTACTGCAGAAATTAATCGCCCCAAGACTCCTATGCCAAAAGTTTTTTCTTAGGTTTATATGGGTGACCTTTTATAGATTTTCAATTTAGCGAAATACTGGCCGTGTTGATCTTGTGGCCGCTCTCGCAGTGCTCTTTTATTAATACGGTGACGCTGTAAACGCTGCGTTTTTTTCAATAAGCGAGAGAGTAGAGTTGTATGGGGTTGATCACGGCCATGCTTCATCAACATGCCCATGTTAAGTGAGAGCACGACCGTGCTCTTCAATGCATGTGCTCTATTTTTCTCTTTTTGCTTCGAAATGTCTGATTCCTGTTCCTTTTTCTCCCAGGTCCATGTTTACTTGTCCAATCACATAGAAATACCCAAAGTAGCACAAAAATAGATAATTGATGCCCGAAAACGCCTCAATTGCATGTGAATATTAGAAAAATCTATGTATATTCATGCACATATCAGTTGCCGAGCAAGGAGGCTTGGAACTCAGAAGAGTTAAAGCGATGTTTGACCGCTTCCTCCAAATCTTGAGCCTACTCAGGAGAATTGTGGAGGCTTATCTTGAACGACACCACGCCGGCGTTAACACCCTTTTCTATGGCTGTTGCCCGTAGACCCTTCTCAACATCAAGAGCCTTCTGTGAAACTTTAATAGATTGGCGGAATTCCGAGAGCCGCTCTTCAATCTTGATCTTCTCATCTAAGAGGACTACCGTTTTAGCGCGGAGATCCGTCTTCGATTGACGATAAGTCTCCAACTCTCGCAATTGGAACTCCTTCGCGGCTTAAACATTCTTTTTAAAGCGTCTAGCGACATGATCCAGGAAATAGTCGGCTTAAACACAACACACAACAAAGAGGTGATAACAGGATACTTTAACCTCGAACATCAAATTAATGGGTAGCGCAGAGAGGCATACCCACAAAGCCAGAGACGAAAGATTGGCGCCCAGAGCATCGTCACCAAGGGCTATAAGTTCGACCTCGAAGGAGGGGAAGCACACCATCTTGAATGCTCACGAAGCGCGTTCAGGGTTAACAGAGATCTCAAAGATGCCCTTCGGGGACCCCGGAGCATAAGGACTGCCCCTCTCCTTCCTGGCTATCAACCTCGGGGAAAGATCACTCACGGGCGATGCCAAAGAAGCACCCCGAGCTCTCTTCCTTAAGCGGCTCGACTCCTCAGTCTCTTTTCTTTTTGATCTCCCCTCCTTCGATTCCTTCTCCTTCTTCTTCGTCGGAGACTGATTACCGGATGAACCAAGAACGACCTCATCTGAGATAACAGTAGGAAGATCGATCTCTATTGGCAAGTCCTCAAGGGGAATATCTATATCCTCGATTACTACCGCCGCCTCACCGGCTTCATAGGGTTGAACTTCGTCAGTAAGAGAATCCATCAGTTCATCTATGTCTATGACGTCACCTGCCAAAAGATGAACAAATCAGCAAGTTGGCAAGGCCCCTACTTTGGGAAGAAGCCCGTGACTCCCTATCCTTCTCCAGTAAAAGCTTGTGACCACAGAGGTTCTTTGGGATGAGAAGCCTGTCAAGAGAAATCCTAGGAAAACCTTGAAGAATCTCTGGCTTTTCCTTCCCTTCAACTAGCTTTTAACATTGGGGTTCCACAGGAAGTTGAAATCCCCAAGGCTTATCATAAGCCACAAACAAAAACTTGTCCTTCCAACCATGAATAGAGGACCACCCAGGACCTAAAAAAGATTTACCATAGCAGGAATCGAAATAGTACCAGCCATGACCAGGATAGGACCTAGCTGAGAACAGAAGGCAAAACCACCTAAGGGTCGGTGTGATTTTGAAATGTTGGAGGACCACAACGAAACCACACAATGCTCGCTATGAATTAGGGTTCAATTGGGTGGGGCTATGTTCGAAAAACTCTAGGATCTTTTCGAATATCCGAGAAAAGGGAAGCCGGAGTCCGACGATTAAAGCAACAATATAGATAGCGACTCACCCCCTTGAGGAGCGTTCGCTTTCTCATGAGACCTAGGGGATCTACAGGTAAACGGGGGAGACTTAATGAGAAAATGGTTACAAATGCGACATATGACATCGGGCAAAAAGGAACTACAAATAGCATCTGTGGCAAAGTCATCCATCGCCGCAGGGGAGGGCTCGACTTCACCCTCCTCGACCCTAACAGTTTGTGGAAGAATGGGCCATTACCTGGAAATACGCTGAACGAGGAACGATAGAGAAGGAAGAAGCGCTCTAAAAAATGAAAGTAAGAAGAACGATGCAAAGAAGAAGCCAAGATAAATGCTGAATTTAACTCACTTCTCAAAATAACCAGCGGCAAGATTTATTCTCATATATGAGATCAGTGGCTAGGGCAAACCGCTAGGAGTGTCCCAGGGAAACAATACATTGCCAATCAGAAGCAATTCATCATTACCTCAACCGTCTGTTCCGCTATAATGAAGGGTTTTGAAGAGCAATGAGGCATGGCGGCCCATGATGACTGTGCTATCCTTGAAACAGATACCCCCTTGTACCCACGTTATCAAAAGTACCCCCTCGTTTCCTCTTCCTCCCCCTAGAAGAATTGCTTTAACAAAATTCCCCTGAGATGAATCACCTTTGCGAAAGCCCCCTGAGAAGAACTGCTCTTGTGAAAATCTCCCGAGATGAACCGCCCTTGTAAAAGTCCCCCGAGATGAATCACCTTTGCGAAAGTCCCCTGAGAAGAATCTCTCTTGCGAGAAAGTCCCCTAAGAAGAATCGCTCTTGCAAAAATCCTCCGAGATAAATCGCCCTTGTGAAAATCAACTGAGATGAATTGCTCTTCCTAACATACGAGAAAATTCAACCTCCCCGTCTCTATCCGCTTATCTTGAGGTCATAAAGATCTCAGGATCCAAGGGGGGGAAAGGCTAGTGATACGTCTGAGATCTAGGACATGACGTGTCATGACCACAACTTCTCCTTATTTAATGCGGCCCAAATCCCATCACGCGTCACCATTCCTTTGTAGGTTAAGGCAAAGCCACCCTATGAGAGTTAGAGAGGGGATAACACAAGAAGATCCTCATGATAAAAGAGATAAAGAGGATGCAAATCCCGAAGAAAAGGATCCAGGTACATAAGAAAAAAAAACAGAGGAGAAGGTAAGCAAACATAAGCCAAACTTGAACTCCCTCTTCTTCTTCATCTCCGGCCAAGTCACTGACTTAACCATCGGAGTGGGCACGAGAGAAAACTATGCGATGCAGAAGTTCTTATCTTCAAAATTTATATATATAAGTTATTAAAAAAATTACGTGTATCTTGCAAAACTATATTAATTATTTATATACCTGTGAAAAAAATCATAATTGCAAGTAAATATGGATTTTGGGCCATACTAGCAAGGTCCAATATGATTTGCGTCATGCCTAGCACAACCCGAAATGAACAATAACTAGGTCATATCAGGCAAGGCTCAGGTTTGTGTCCATGTCGGGCCGAACTACCATGGCCCACAGCTTGGCATGATCGTTGCCATGTGACAGCAGCAATTGCTTTAAAAAAAAAACAAAAGGGGCCACGCCTGGCACACGCCGGGTGTCACCCCTTTTGTCTTTTTTGTTTTTTTAGAGGTAGCCAATTTCTTTTATTTATTTATTTATTTATTTATTATTATTATTATTATTTCCAATGAGGCTCTCTTTTGTGATTTTTGTCGATGCCAACAGCATTTTTGTCTTTTGATTAAATTTATCAATTTACCCCTCCAATAACTATTTTTTAAGGATATTTTGGATATTTTAAAACATATCACAACTCTATATATACCTACCAAACTTATTCATTTTTCTCACACAAAATATTCTAAACTTTTCTAAACTCTCATCCTCAACCTCTTATCTTCAAGCTCTATATGCTCCTTAAGCATTCAATAGGCGGGCTCAAGAACCTAGTAGCAAAATTTTTTGAACTACATTGGAAGGAAATCGGGATCAAGAACTCTAAAATTTCTTCAAAATCTTTTACAATGTAGTTGAGTTATGCTCTAGTTTTCATATATTATCGAAAAATTGTTGGTTCTTCCGATTTTCCTGATTTCCCCGATGAATTTTCCCTTTTCAAAATACAAATATTCCATTCCCTGATGGTCAAGACAGTTAGAGTTGGACTGTCTTCCCAATCGTCACGAAGTAGAAAACAGTCTTCAGAAGTATGAAATTTTTTTGATATTGTTGAAATTCTAAATAAAGGTCCTTATGCTATTTGTAAGAACTGTAAAAAAAAAAGAAGAAATTTTTTATAACACCACCGTGGTACTGGACATTTAAAACGACATATTCATAAATATTTGGAAAATATTCAAAATGTTAGTAAGCAAGGCCAAATTAATACTATAATTCATGGTTTGAAAATTTTCTTTTTTTTTTTGAAAGGTGGATAAACAACGTTCATTAATGTAAGTATAGGTTCAAATTGACCCGATGGTATATGAAAACATCCCTCTCCCCCTCGATGTCTTGTCATAGAAGATATCGCAATTTCCTCATTAAGTCTGTCGCCCCATCAGAAAGGGATCCCTATATGAGCAAAGGAGTTCCCCTATGCAACAGCCGGCGCACCACATTGACAGTAGGGTTCTCCTTCCTTAGTAGTGTCACTCTCCGACCCGGATCCCAGGCCTCGGGCACATGGACAAATCGGCCGTACCCAAGTAGAGGAGCACCTCACTCGAATAAAAGGCCTAGGTAATTCAAGAACAAATAGCAGATAGTAATAGATTCAAATAATATAATTGAACAATCAAGAGTTGTTACAGCGGAAATAAAATGAAAATAACTGTTAAGTTATCGTACATAGGTCAAGGCCCTACAAGGTTTTTACAAAATAAGGCTCACTCATCAAATAAGAACATGAGGTCCTCGAACCTTTATAATGATGTCCCTAATCCCTCGTACTGCTCCTGAGTTTGAGTCAGCTACTACTTAGGATCTGAAAAAAAAGGAAGCAAGTGGAATGAGCTTTCGAAGGGAAAGCTCAATAAGTACCCCACAGGGTATACAATGAAGTCAATAATGACAATCATCGAAAAGAGATCCAAACGAAACACAAAACATACCAACAACATGGAAAAGCCAAACACACAAGGATTATGATCCAAGTCTCAACCTATCCAATGAACACATTAATACAACAAGGAGTTCAATAAGTGAACAACAAGACATCTAATAAGAAAACTCTCGACTCTTTTCCCGGCAGTCATTAGCCTCAGCCGACTGTCAACCTTAGTCAAGATAGACTCACGAATCTGGTAGCACCTCTATCCAAATATATGTATGTAAATGGCCAACGTATCATCCCTCTAACGGGTGGACAACCAAAGTATCCTCCCTCTCACAGGACTACAGGATGACCAGGGTGTCCTCCCCCTGAACGCCCGCACAAAACTGTACTAAGCAAGAGATTCCACAAGAACAATAAAGAATTGGCACACACCTACCCGGAGGAAGCACATGCTTACGTGTTTCCATGGCTATGTCTTGATCAACGGATAAGTATGTTCACCAATCCTGAGTTCAAAACAACGAACAATGACATCCATACCAAACACATACACAGACATGGAAACAATTATCCACAATCAAAGAAAGAAGGCATATGTATGTATAGTCAATGAAACATGATCAAAAGCATGGCAACAACAAGGCAAGATGCACTCATTTCAATGAAACAAAATCAAGAATACTCAAACACACAAAGCCAATAAAAACCCAAAACTGAGCGAGAACTAGGCAAGAGTACTTACTTCGATCAAGGACGGCTAGAATCACACAAGATTTCCTCCTGGCATGTCCCACACTCTACGCCAATATCTGGTAATAGAGCCTATGTCAGAAATGGTAATCGCTTATAAACCCTACATATCTAGATGCACATGTATGATCCATTAATGGATTATAGCCTAATCAAATGGGCGCAGCAAATATGATGGACATGACTAGGTCTAACCTTACTTGTATTCAAATATTAGTTCATGATAACATGACTGAACCACAACCACTTAACAAATAAGTATTTGTATTCTAATGGTTAAGGAGACTTGGGTTCAAACCCCCACTCTTACCATTTATATTCTTTTTCTTTTATTTATTTGTAATTCATTAGCTAAATCCAAACCTGATTAGACCCAACCTTTTAATTTGACTAGACCCAAGCCTCTAATTTGATTAAACCCAATCCTTTAACTGACTAAATCCAAACCCTTTTAGTTGGCTTGACCTAATCCTTTAATTAACTGGGTCCAATCCTTTTAGTTTGCTGGACCAAATCCACTTATCAAAAATTATAGTTAACCCGATCTGATTCATTTCAATTTGATTCAACCTTTTAATTTTGTCCATTTAACTAATCTACTTGACTTGACCTAACCTAATTCATTGAAATTGGATGAGGCCTAACCCAATTCACTTGAAGTTGGTTAAACCCAACCTAATTCCCTCAAGTTGATTGTAACGCCCCGACCCAGATCCCGGGACCCTGGGGAGCGTCAATGCATCGGCCAGTACGCAGATAGGGAGGCAGCTACAGAGAATACTGAGGCCTAAATAATGATAAACAGATAACATAAATAAAAAAAATGTCTAACATGTCATAAATATCAATGTCAGAGTTATACAGCGGAATTGAAAATCAAATAAGGGTTCCAAGTACCCTACAAAGCTCTATACAAAATCATGCCCAACCCCTTGCTCAACTCCCGAGTCCGAGTCACATACTCCTCAGGACCTGAAAAAGAAAGAAGGGAAGCAAGCGCATGAGCTTTCGAAAGAAAAGCCCAGTAAGTACCCCCGTGGGGTCACAAGACATAAATGAGCAATATGCCAAATAATAAGGTCACAACACTAAGAAACACAACTCTAGGAGTCTACCAGAAACAATCCAAAGGTACGACCCCTTGTAACAGAAGCCCTCGAGCCCCTGTGATGAGTTTCAAGAAAACTCAAGGATCACCCCCGGCCAGTATGTCCAGCTATTTGCTGTAAGCACGACCTTTTGGTCGTTCGACCCTCCGGTCGCAATTCGGTAGAACTACCTCTCCTACGTGTTAACACGGTCAGTGTACCATGCCTACTGACAGGTAAGACCACCAAAGAATTGCCTCTCTGGCAAGGCAAGCTGACGAAACGCCTGTGGGTCCTGCCCCCAACATTCCCCTATTGGAACTCCCTAGCTCCACTGAGTCCGGGCAGTAGAACGAACTCAACCTACACACACCCACCCGACCAACACAAGCACCGTGTGTCTCTATAGTCAAGTGCGAAACAATAGAAGGCTATGCTCAATGAGTACGCATACTCTTCTGACGGCGCATACCGCCTCACCGCACACAAGCACCACGAACCTCCACGGTATCGCCTGCGGTCATAGGTTGGTATGCTCGGTGAGCATCAACAAAGAGATAGTGAAACCACGCACTCCTATCCGGATGGAGCCGCGAGGCTCACGTGGTTTCCACGGCCACGCGTCGCATCAACGGATCCTCGTGATCAGTTAACACTACCTCTAGCACACCAATCACACACATACCGGTAAAGACATCAAAAGAATATGTATGTGCATGCATCCAAGAATATCAGGTACCAAACAAAAGACATGCTAACAAATAGCATACATTAAATCAAGAAAACAACTAGCCAATAAATAAGGGAACTAGGCAAGAGCACTTACAAGAACAAACATAACAAAAGTCAAGAACACTCCGTAGAGTGGGGTAGTAGGCAAAAGTACTTACCTCTAACAAGAGCTGGAAACTCCCCTAGTTTCCTCCTGACGTGTCTCTAAGCCTCCACGTCGATATCTAATAACAAAGTCTCTATCAGTGTAAAAAAAGCAACAACCCTACATCCTAGATGCACATGCATAACTCTCTCGCTTTCGGTGGTCCTAAGCTCAATTAAACGGGTTCTTAAAACCATTTAAGTGGTTACCGACCATTTTCCCTCATTTCCAAGTCCTTTAGTTGACTTTCAACTCTTGGTCAACTTTAGTCAACTTTGGTCAACTGTCCTACCTTACTTTCCTGGTACGCACCCTCGTTGACCGTAGTCTTCTTAGCTAAATTGGGCCCATCTACCAAGCCCTGTAGTTTAGCTTAACCTTGTCTTGTCTTTTATTCGACCCTCAACTTTTCACTTGGTTAACAAGTCCATTATTCAACTTGACAATCTATTATTCGTGAGCCTAACATATAGCTCGATCATGCTTGGTAACTTTGACAATTTGGGCCCACTCGTCAAGCCCACTAAGTTCTCTAGCCTTCTTATCAAACAACACCTATGCTAATCCTTAAATCATTTCCATAAACCAGTAACCTCAAGTTACCCATGTTTATGCTTTCATGAACCTTCAAAGATAGGGATAGATTGGATTTACACTTTTCATGATCATGTATATAAATTCAATTCATGAAACCACCCACGGAGATCAAACTCCAACTCTTGGACCAATTCTTTACTCATTCATTCCCCCATCTATCCTTATAACCCATGCATTCATGCATATATGAATCGTCATATTTATCACCACACATAAGTGAGATGCAGGAATTTAAAGAAACTCACCGAGTATAGATGTCTACAGACATTAAAGACAAACTGACCGTCCAAACCAGATCTCCACTGTTCAGATTGGGTCAGGACAAGTCTTCACTATGCTCACCAAAAATCAGCTCGATCAGACTAGAAATGATCATCCGATTGAAGCAGATGATGAAACTGGTCGGTGCAGGAAATCAGCAGTGATAGGCTCTGTTTCACACCCCAGAAACCGACTCTACCGGACACCAAAAACAATCTTAACCGTTCAAATTGAAGAATAAGGAGTCAAGAACAATCTCACCAGCACGATCCAACGGTGAAAATGGTCGGAATGGCAATGAAAACAGAGCATGCTCAACACTCCTTTGAACAGAAGATCCTAGTCTCTCAAGCTTTCTTCTCTTTTCTTCCTTCCTCTCACCTCTCTTCTTGATTCCCAATGGCCCATAAACTTTCTCAAACTTGCTATTGCTCTATGCCAAGCTTCAAGATTACATGCTTTATATAGGCCTCACAAGTGTAACCTCTACAACTCTTCACATTCTAAACCTCCCCCATAAATCCCAAGATAACACTCAAATAATTCCAACCTTTCAAATTCATAACCCCATGGCACCCTTCCCATTCCAAACCTTCCTCATAAACCCCAAAGACAACACCCAAATAATTCCAACCTTTCAACTTCATAACTAAGTTAACTTGTCCAAGTTTCATTTAACTAATTCACCAATTAATCCAATTAATGGGTTAACCTAACCCATTTATTTAATTCAAATCCAATGTCAAGCTTAATCAAGTCATTGATTAACTTAAATTTGGATTAAACCACTTTGCTACTGGACCAACCCAAGTCAATTCGATTCAATCAAATTAATTTAACTAGCTTGGATTCAACCCGATCCCTCTTTTTTACTTGACTAACCTTAGCCAATTAACTTGATTAGTTCACCCATAAATTCAAATAATGGTGTAGAACTAATCTTATTACTTGATCCAACTCCAAGGTTCAACTTAATCAAGTTGACTAACTCAATTACCCACTAGACTAAGCACTAGTCATCACGTTAAATCAACTTAGTCTAATTAATTTGATTTTCTTAAATTGATCCAAGCCCTTGATCCAAATTAAGTTGATCAAACTTACATTCCAAGAGTTGGGTTAGATCAATTGATTAATAGACTAATCCTAGTCTTCTTACTTAATTAATCGAGTCACATCTTATTAATTTGCTTAATTTCAATATGGGCCCAAGCCTATTTATTAATTTAGTTGAAATTCAAATCAACGAATCCAATTAAACTTGGATACTAGGTTGGTCTATCCCAACTTGGTTAACCCTAACCAAGTTCATTTTGTCTAATCCAAAACCCTAGGTGGGTCTATTAATCCAACTTGATTAATCAAATATTTGTCACATTATAAGATCCAGAACCTAATATTTACTTGATTAATTAACTATTAACCAAAGATTAAACTTAGTCAGATTAATTAAACTAATTAATTAATTTAATTTTATTCTTCTCTCTCTCTCTCTCACTCAGCTGCGTTCTCAACACTAGAAACCACGCGACACCCACGGAGAACCTCCGTGACTCAGAGGTCGGCCGCCTTCACTCGCAGCCCGGCTACTGCCGAAGACATCTCCGGCGCATCTTGGTCACGCCGGAGACGCTGTAGGTCCTTCTCCTCAAAATTCAAGCTCGCGGCCGGCCACTTCATCGTCTCCGACGAGTTCGTGGGCCCCAAGTACATGCACAATATCTAAATGCTACCGGGACAGAGGGAGAGTACTTACAGTGTGCGGTGGACGCCGACAACCCTCTCTAAAGCTCCTACTCGCCTGTGAGCTCATTCTCCTTCTCTGGCGAGCTTGGACGTGACACCTACGGCTGCTCCGACTGCGTTTCTTGTCGCCACAACCCTCTCCCTCGCCTGACATTGCTCGAAACTTTGTCGAGTTCAGTAGCTGTGTGTACTCGCGTCGGAGACCGTCTCCTTCTCGGATTACGACCTCGCCAGAAATGCCAACCCCTCTCGCTTGGTTGTGTGTCAAGCGATTAGGGGTGGTTCCCCTTTTATAGGCCTCGGAAGGCGGTCGAGAGGGGCAAAGAACAGCTGAACCGGTCTCAGCCAGATCAAATAGCCCGGCGTTTTCCGCGGAGTAACGGATGGCCAGCGGTGGCGGGCTTTCAGCGGCGTTTCTAGACGCCAGGGGGAGGCTGCTTTGCCTCGGGATCCGCTTTCCCGGATAAGCGGTAGAGATCTTTTGTTATTCCTTGGATCCAAAGATTCACTTGATAAAACGGGTCCCGTGAGTTAATCTAGGAGTTGGGTGACCCGATCTCATTCCCTTGCCTCGTAAACAGCTTTCATCCAGCTGGAGGCTGAGATTTAATCCTCAACCAACGGCTGGATCTTGACCCCGTGTCTAGGATCTGACACCTCTTGGATCAAGGGTCATGATTTAAAACAGATCAACGGCCAGATCTCTTCATATCGAATCGTATCTGATCCACGATTAGATAGATTAAATCTGTGATTGCCATGTGTCTCTGTATAGGCCGTTATAATGCCTCGAGATAAGCTCTAATCTGAGATCTTTTAATCTCGTCCGTTCATCTACTACTATAAGGGTTTTCTCATGGAAAATTATCCAGAGGTCCCTGAAATGTTTTTAGGTTACGCTTTAGTCCATCCTCTGTGAGAGGGAACAATTCTTCTTAGGTCCCTAACTGTTCCTAGATCTCATCCAGGTCCCTCCCCTGTGAGAGAGGACAATTTCCTTCAAGTCCTCGGTACTTTCAATAATTACCAAAAGGCCCTTCTGACCCCCAACTAACCCTAATTAGGGTTTTAACTTATTACTTGGTTTAATTACCAACTAATTAAAGGGAGTTAATACAAATCCATGTATTCAAAGTTTGGGGAATCCTTTAACAAATCAAAGAATTTAGAAATCTTGTTTCTCCAACTAAAATTTCATTTTGATTATAACTTGGGGGCTTACCTCGTTTACCAATAAATTAGAAAGCAAAACCCAAAATAAAATTTAATCCCTAAAACCCTTGGGTTTTACATTGATTAAACCCAACCAAATCAATCTTTTTTTCTTATTTGAACCACTTAACCATTTACAAATTGATTTGACCTAGCTTGATCAATTTTAAAAACCTAGACTTGACCTAACCTAATTCAACGCATAATGGGGATTTAATGCATGGCTGCGAACAGTAGTGATCTCGCCATTATGCCTCAGATCCGCCACACATTTGGATGGACGACCATAATCACTCGGTGATGAACGGTCGGATTCACAACCTCTGCCTCGAACTTATATTTTCTGATAATCGGAGATGGATAGTCGTGATTAGCCCTGCGTGATGAGAGGCTTGGATTCATTAGTTTGCCTTGAACTTACTCGTTTATCAGAGATCAATGGTATATATTAGTTCTCATCAAATGAAACGGATGGAAGGCCAGATCAAATCTTGTGCCTCGAACTTATGCACCATCTCAAGATTATATAATCTTAGCCGTTCATTCCTCTTAATTATGGATTTCTTCGAGTTTTTTGCACATAACCCCCTCTCTTTTATTTAGGTTAAATATAGGTCCTTTTCCTGTGAGAGGGACACAATTCCATTTAAGCCCTTATTATTTCTAAAATTACCAAAAGGTCCTTGGCGCCTCCAAATAACCCTAATTAAGGAATTTAACTATTTAATCCCTCTCTTCATATAAAATCCAAAGAATTCCAAATACTAGGAACATTCTTTACGTAGCCAATTAATCTGAAAAAGTTTTGGGAACAATTACTTCATAAAAATCCTAGATTTTACAAGTAGTGTCTAGAGCTCCGGGAATGTAACACCATCTCCTTTTTCGGGGACACGTGTCACACCAGCCAGATCTGGGTATGAACCCTAAACCTAAGGCTGTAATCTTCTAATTAACTGTAAAATAAATCACTTGCGGAAGCTAATTAAAACAAACTGAATATATTATAAACTCAAACTTCAACATGTTTTAATACAACACCACATAAATATTGTCTTAAGCTTAAAGTCTCACAAACACTCATAATCAAAATAACATAATATCTAGACACGGGAGTCAGAGCCAGCTACAGGACGTCCCCACTAGACTCGTGATCAGACAAACCCTCTATACGACCTTTCTGTTTATCGCCTGCAATCACAATGTTAAGAGAAAGGGATTGAGCTACTAGAGCTCATTGAGTTGGGAACATATTTGTCGGGTATAAACTGTACTTGTATAATAAAGTAAAACAGTAAATCTGAAATATAAAACATGTATAGGAAATAACCGAATTTAAATACTGAAATCTGAAATAAATACTGAGCAAATATATGTGGGTCAATGAAATCTCTTTAATATGAAAATCTGATTTCTTGTTTCGCTGTCTTGTGAATTATTTATGAAACCGACATTCCCCTGGGTAATCTGTACCTGTGCCTCCTCTTTCTCCGAGATAAACTCAATCTCTAGAAGGCGAGGAATGCGGAATCATATGATAATCACAAGACTATAATCTCTGATTCCACATCTACTTCAATACTGTAGAACTAGAGACCAACAGGTAGATCTGCTACGCGAGGTCAACTATATACGTACACTAAGCACGCGAAAGGATGGAAAGGGTGTTTTGATTTTATAAAATGGAAGGGTTTTAAAAACAGATAGTTCGGTATTAAAACAGAGATTTAAGACACCCCTCTCCTAACCTAGTGCCATACTCTCTAGCTCTACACGAGCCACCACTGGTCCATACAAGCATATCAATAAAGTGTAATCTTTCTGTTTCTGTATCTATTTCTCTTTTCTGTTACTGAATACTGAGCATGAAATGGTTTTATAAAACTCCAGAAATTTTGAAAAAATTCCTAGTTCATGCTTTTCAAAACTGAAATCTATACTGTATAAAAATATGGTAAAATAAGCAACTGTATAGCTAGTTCCCCTCACAAGAGTCTGGTCTGAGCTTAATTCTGGCTCGGTCCTTCGGCATCGGCGGACTTGCCTTTGCCTTTTCCAGATAATTGAAATATGAAATCTATAAATACGGAGGTCGTATTCTTGACTCGTACTCTAATTTAGACTAAATAGAATACGATAAGGATATACATACTATCACATGCTCGTATTTCTCCACACTTCTAACAAATCTTCACTTAAACTTAATTATCACTTTCCTAAACTTAATAACTAGTATATCAAGCAAGGAATGAAGATATTTAATTAACTAAGCATGGAAGCATGACCAATCTTTAATAAACTCTTAACTTCTATAGATTTTCAAGAAAAATCGGGCAGCACCTCGTCTATTTGTAGGGCTTTCAAAATCATACAAACATTCTCTCAATATTAATGTAAAATCCGTGAATTTTTGGAAATAAATATTTTTGTTATTACCTTGAAAAAAAATAATATTTAAATTATTTATTTCCCGCGATTAGTGTTATTGTGGGATTAAATGATATGGAAATTAAAATTATTATGGGGTCTGTAGGGACCTAATAGTAATTTTGAAAGAACTGAGGACCTTAAAGAAGTTTTCCCCTCTCACAGTCTTGGACCTAAACGTAATTTTGAAAGCGTCAGGGACCTCTCATAAAATTTCGTGAGAGAAAACCCTATTAGAGAGAATGAACGGCTGAGATTTAAACATCTCGAGCTATGCTTCATCTCGAGACGTTATAACGGATAGGGAGGAGCCACGTGGTGAGATCAGATTGAATTCATCTGATCGTAGTTGGATACGAGGCAAGAGAAGTGGAAACCTCGGAGGTGACCCTACCTGCGTGCGGCTCGTGGTCGCCGCTCATCCTCCCATGGTTTTGATCCGAGGGCATGGATTAAAATCCAACCGTTAAGCGTTTACAAGATCACGATCGTTGATCTAGATGCGCGCCAGATCTCGAAGCGTAGAGTTGACATCAAGCCGTTGAATGTAATTAGATCTACGCAGTAGATCTGGAGTGTGTTTGAACTGAGACTTGGAGATTTGATCTAAACCGTTAAAGTAGATCAAGCAATCCTGGCCTTTCCCGGAGAACCGATCGAGGCAACTCCATCATCTCTCCCGACTCAGCGCTAGCGAGCCGCTCTCTTCTCCATGATTCACGCATGGGCGTCGGCCGATTGAAGACGCAGGCCGTTCGAGTGAGCGTCTCCTGCGTCCCCGGCCTCCCAAGCCCTATAAAAGGGTACCTTCTCCACGCTTGTCTCGGACGCAACAAGCCAAGTTCCTCCAAGTTCCGTGAGGTGTCGCCGATTCGGGAGAAGGAAGGGAAGAGGGAGCTACCGCTACCGAGATCGTTATTGCGTTGGGCGTGAGATCGTCAGCGTCCATTCTCCGAGGAGAAGGAGAGGCAGGGGCGACAAGAGGCGGGAGCGCAATTTGGGCCCAGCTGCAGAAACGAGCTTCGCGGAAAAGACGATAGGAGTTGCACCGGCGTCGCGGCATTCCTCCCCATCAGAAAACCCACGGTGAGTGTTCAAAAACCCTATAGAGCAAGTAGGGATAGTATTTGCATGCATTTCACCGGCGGTGTGAGCTTCGCCGTGGCGGAAGTTCTTTCTCACTAGGAGAGCACACGATGCTTTCGGTGGGGAGACGTGGCGGCGGATTAAGCAGAGGGCTGGCCACGAGAGCGGGGAGGCCATGGACAGGCTCCAAGCACGGGCAGGCGTGCACGGAGGCCGGAGATGGAGACGATGGCCCGGCGTTGCTCAGTCGCGATAGAGAGAGAGAAACGAAGATTGAAGAAGGAGAGGAAAAAAAAAAAAAACAAAAACAAAATAAATAAAAGTATTAATTTAGTTAATTTAGTTAGTAACTTAGGGGTGTGACAGCAACATTGTTAATAATTATTTTCCTCTCATTTTTATTAAAAACATTAGTTAATTATTATAAGTAATAATTAGCTAGACATGGTATTAACATGAGGAACTATGGACTTGTGACCATAGATTAAAGTTAATAAAAAAAAATAACTTAGAGTGACAAGTGATAATTAGATAAATGAAATATTTATTTGGAAACTATGGTATGTGACATAATAATTAATTAATAATTATTATGAAATATTGAAATGGGATAAATAGAAATTAATTAGTTAATTTCTTGAATTCGGATAAATTGGCTATGTGATGGAAAATATTTAGTAAGGAAGCTAAATAAGTTCAAAAAGGATTTCCAAATGACCAAAATGCCCTTCTAGGGTAAAAAGGGGTTAAGATGAAATTAACGAGGCTCAACTCAACTAAAATGACTTAATAAAAGTCAGACTCGACAAATAGACTAAAGTTGACTAGGTTTAACCAAAGTAGGTCTAAAAGTCAGCTAAGGGACATAAAGACGGGAATAAGGGTTGTTAACCCAGAGATGGTCCTTAGGACCCGTTAGTGGGCCCTAAGCCCAACAGAGCGTCGGACATGCTTGTGAAACTAGGAACCTAGAAAACTTGCCAAAGCTTGACTCTAATAAGGGTTTGTGTATGCCAGATACTCTCGGGGAGTTGTTGGCACACTAAGAGAAGACTAGAGGGACGTCTAGTTTCGACGAACCTGAGGTAAGTTCACTTGCCTAGTTTCCACCCGGTGACGGGATTTCTTGGACTTGCTATGTATTCTTATTACCTGCACTGTTGATGCCATACATCTTTGTTCATACATTTTTTTGAATCCCTGTTAAGCGTGTATGCTTGTTTACTGGGGCGTTGGTGTCCTTTCTTTGTGTTCTCTGCGGACTCGGTGGAGCTAGGAAGCTCCAATTTAGAAATGTTCGTGGTTAGGACCCCCGACTTTCCCCGATGTTCTTACCGTGAGAAACAAATCTCTAGAGGTCCCAATTGCCAATGGGCATGGTACCCACCGTTAACACGTAGGAGAGGTAGTTCTACCGACCATTTGACTGGAGGGTCAATCGACCATCTAGGTCGTATTTATATCCAAATGCTGGACATACTGGCCGGGAGTAAACTCAGAGTTCTCTTAGGAGTCACAACAGAGCTCGAGGGCTTCTGTACCAGGGGTCGTACCTTTGACTTGCTTGTGGTAGACTCCTAGGACTTTATTGTTGATGCTATGATCCTGTTGTTTGTCTTTTTCCTATTGATGATATTGTGACCTGCAGGGGTGCTTACTGAGCTTTCCCTTCGAAAGCTCATGTGTTTTCTCTTTTCCTATTTACAGAGTCTGAGGTATAGGAGGGGAGAGAGCCTGGGGAGAGGACTCCGAAGGACCAGAGGTTGTAGGAGTCTCCATTATCTTTTGCTTTTATGAACTTTGCTATTTATAGGACCCGTATAGGGACCTGACTATCTTGGGGCCTATGGACCCTGTTAACTCTATGTTCTTAGGAACACGAGTTTTAATTAACTTATGGAATATTATCTGCTTATCACATTATTAGGCCTTGTATTCGAGTTGAGTTTATCTCTCCTTTAATACGGGTCGGTCACTGGCGATGCTTTCGGGGTCCGGGTTCCGGTCAGGCGTTCTGATTAAAAGTGGTATGGTGCAGGAGTTCTCTAGATAGAAGCGAGATAGAGACCCTAGATGCCCTTAGCGATTTGCATAGGACCGAGTGCGGGGACCTGGGGTAGTATAGATAGTGGTATGCGTTAGATTGGCGCTTGATTTACTTGCAGGATGCCGGGACCATCATACCGTGATTAGATGCGATGATGAGGTGGAGTTCTGTCCCGGAGAACACTCCACCACCCAGGCTGACTCATCTGAGCCCGCGGAGGTCCTGCGCCTTGAGATGAGGGAGGAATATTGGAAGCCACCAATCGAAAGGTTGATGTGCTCGGACTACTCAGATTACCATCTTGGTCGAGGGGACTTAGGGACCACATCGCTATGCAGAGGCCAGTAGGACCCAGGGTTCCGTTAGCACAGGAGATCGTGAGCCCTAGTATTCCTCCACGACGCGTGTGTAGAGCCCGTGACTACCGTCGTGCATTGGGGGTTGATTCGGGAGAGAGGCTGCGCAGTCCATCTCCTGCTTGTTCTCAGATCTCACGGTGCCCGTCGATGTGGAGTATACTGCACCTGTATATGGCGGAGTGTAGGCCACCGCCCTCTGGTGCCGTTGTGTGATCCATGAGCATCTAGCTTTTTACTGTCCGTCTGGGGCGCCAGGACCTAGCAGGGGACCCCAGGGGTCTGGAGGACATCGACCGTGCCCTGACTACACCCTTGTCAGAAGCGAGCATCATCCGGGTGAAGTTCTTGTTTTAGTTGCTAGAATAATCGTAGTCTTACAAACTTATGTGTTGTATGAACTACTTTTATTATGTCCTTTAGTGTCTTTTGTTTTAGCATGTTGACTCTAGTTGTTTTTTTTTTAAATAAATAAAAGTATGTTTTATCATCATCTGTCTTGCTGGAAAAAAAAAAAAAAACCTTGTAATCCTTATACAGTTAAACTATGGATCACTTGCGTGGAGGTCGAGGTGGTAGGGGAAGAGGAAGGGGTAGGCGAGGGCGACCTCGTCGTACTGAAATGCCACAGCCTCCTATGGAGGAAGAAGTCCCTCAACCGCAGGGTGGGGAGGTACCCCCGCCTGTGGACGAGATGGAAGTCGACCAGGAGGTGCCTGCTCAATCCAATGCTCAGGCGCCTCAAGCAGAGGGCCAAAACCCACGGGGGGAGGTACCCCCCATGAGCATGATGGAACTAATGAGGGAAATGTTGGGGCTAATATAAGAGACCGGACAACAGCGTGCACCACCAACCACCCCCACGACAAGTAGAGGATTACTTGGGGAGATCAAGAGACCCTCTCCCCGACCTTTCGAAGGGGCTGCAGACCCCCATGCTGCTGAACAATGGATACGTGAGATGGAGAAGACCTTCGAGGTCTTCCAAACTACTGAGGCGGAGAAGATCAGGACCGCCGTGTACATGCTCCAAGGACCAGCAGAAGATTGGTACTTTGGAGAAATTAGGCTGAGGAAGGGTGAGGCCTTCCAGACTTGGGAAGAATTCAGGACTGCGTTCTTCGCCAAGTACTTCTCGAGAGGACATCTGGTACAGCTCGGACAATAATTCTCTCAGCTTGTTCAAGGAGGCTCCACGGTGGAGCAATATGAAACTGAATTTGATCGGTTGGCTCGCTTCTTGCCTGATATGGTTCCGACAGAAGAGAGCCGTGTAATGAAATTTGAGGCCGGACTGCGGCCATCACTAAAGAAGATCGTGACTAGCCACATGTGCAAGACTTACACCGAAGTTGTGGCTAGGGCTAAGTATACTGAGGCTTCTTGTCAAGGGGACGCCCAGGGGTCGTCCCAGAAAGCTAAAAAGGATAAAGGGACAAGCGGCCCGTGGCCAATCATTGGAAAGAGCTCTAGAAAGCGTAAGTAGGACAACAAGTACCGACTCCTATGGAAAGTCACCATGTCCGGCCTCATCATCGGTGGAAAAGGGTCTTGACCGGTGACCAGAACATTAAGTGTACTAAATGCAAGGGACCGCATAAGAGGTCCCAATGCCCTAGGATAACCGGGAGGGTGTTATTACCGCTTTGCTTTGGATCACCAAAAGGCCCAATGTCCCCTGGGCCACAACAAGGACAGAGTGTGGTGGGGAACCTGTATCTCAACAAGCTTCTCGACAAATTTGGACCACCACCAAGATCACAAGGTGGGGACAAGAAAGGGAAGGCGACCTCGGGACGACCTTCTACTCAAAACCAACCCCAACAAAGAAGAGAGGCCAATGACCCATGGTCGGGTCTACCATTTGACAACCGAGGAAGCACAGGCATCAGCAGATGTCGTGCAGGTACCATTTCAGTTAGTTCTTTCTATGCCTGCACTTTATTTGATCCTGGAGCCACACACTCATTTGTGTCTGCACGGTTCGCATGAAAGTACACATTGCCTACAATAGATCTACCCCAGGACTTGTGTGTAGACACCCCGGTAGGAACTGCCATGATGGTAAGGAAAATGGTACCGGCATGCCCTATAATAATTGAAGGGCGGAGATTACTTGCAAACCTGCATGTAATGGACCTGAAGGATTACGATGTGATCCTTGGGATGGACTGGCTCTATTCAGTTTACGCAGTGGTAGACTGTAGAGGGAAGAGAGTTATATTTAGGATGCCGGGAAAAGAGGAATTTACTTTTAAAGGCAGCCACACTTGTTCCCTAGTACAGGAGATCTCAGCTCTCCAGGTTCGGAAGCTCCTTAGGGGTGGGTGTATAGGCTACTTGGCTTCTATTTCCGAGATGAAGAAGGATAAGGAGATTGTAGTCTCGTGACGCATACGGTAGTAAGGGAGTACCACGACGTGTTTCGGAAGAGATACAGGACTACCCAGGAAAGGGAATTGGAGTTTTCCATTGAGTTGGTGCAGGAGCGGCCCACGTGTCTAAGGCTCCTTATCGGATGGCTGCTGAGCTTAAGGAATTAAAGACCCAACTAGAGGAATTATTGGACAAGGGTTTTATTAGACCTAGTATGTCACCTTGGGGAGCACTGTTCTTTTCACAAGAAGAAAGACGGGTCGCTACGGTTGTGCATTGATTATCGGAGTTGAATAAGGTGATCAGAAGAATAAATATCCTCTACCAAGAATTGATGACTACCGGATCATTTCTGTGGAGCTCAAGTCTTCTCAAAGATTGATTTAAGATCTGGTTATCATCAAGTGAGGATTAAGGAGACGGATATCCCGAAGAGTGCTTTCCGTACTAGATACGGGCACTACGAGTTTCTGGTAATGCCGTTTGGGCTTACCAATGCCCCGGCAGTCTTTATGGACATGATGAACCGGGTATTCCGTCAATATTTGGACCAGTTTGTAGTGGTGTTCATTGATGACATTCTTGTTTACTCAAGAAGCCACCAGGCCCACGAGGAGCACTTACGAATAGTGCTAGAGACCTTGAGGGAACATCAGCTTTACGCAAAGTTCTCCAAGTGTGATTTTTGGTTGGAAAGTGTAGCTTTCTTGGGCCACGTGGTAAGTGGAGCTGGAGTTTGATCGATCCCAGAAAATTGAAGCCGTTGTGGAATGGAAAAGACCAACAGCTGATCTGCAGGAGATCTGGAGTTTCTTGGGATTAGCCGGTTATTACCGGAGATTCGTTGAGGGTTTCGGTAATAGCGGCCGCGTTAACCAAGCTGACCAGGAAGGGTACCAAATTCGTTTGGACCGACTCCTGTGAAAAGAGTTACCAGGAGCTAAAACAGAGGTTGATATCAGCACCGGTGTTGGCGCTACCACAAAGCAATCGTGGGTATACAGTCTACAGCGACGCCTGCAAGACTGGCCTTGGATGTGTGTTGATGCAAGATGGGCGCGTGATTGCTTATGCATCACGACAGTTAAAACCTTTCGAAGAGAATTATCCCACACACGATCTTGAATTGGCAGCGATCGTGTTTGCCCTAAAGATCTGGCGACACTTCCTCTACGGTGTTCCTTGCGAGATCTACACCGATCATAAGAGCCTCAAGTACATATTCACACAGAAGGAACTGAATATGAGACAGCGGCGATGGTTAGAGTTAATCAAGGACTATGATCTCAGTGTCCATTACCACCCGGGCAAGGCGAACGTGGTGGCCGATGCACTGAGCAGGAAGTCTGGATATGGAGTTGCCGCGATGTTAACAATTCAGAAGCCGCTACTGGAGGATATGAGAAGGCTCAACTTAGAGGTCGTTTTACCTGTAATGGATGTCTCATTGGCCAGCTTGCATATCCGACCCTCGTTATTGGAGAGAATTAGGGTTGCTCAGGGACAAGATCCTGAACTGGAGGAGATCAAGGAGCACATGGGCCAAGGAGAACCAACACGGTTCAGGGTCCATGAAGATGGCACCCTTAGATTTGATGAAAGGATTTGTATACCAAATGTCCCTGAAATAAAAACGGAGATTCTAGAGGAAGCCCACTATTCGGGCTACACTATTCACCCTGGAGGTACCAAGATGTACAGAGGGTTGAAGGACCACTTCTGGTGGAAGGGGATGAAGCGAGATGTTGCGGAGTTCGTGGCTAAATGCATCACCTGTCAGATGGTAAAAGAAATTTGAACATCGAAGCCGTGAGGATATTTACAACCCTTACCCATTCCGGAATGGAAATGGGAGCACATTAACATGGATTTTGTAACGGGGTTGCCACGCACTCAAAGAGGCCATGAATCGATCTGGGTTATAGTGGATCGGCTGACAAAGTCGGCCCACTTTATACCGTTAAGGACAGGAGCATCCTTGGAAAAGTTGGCCCAGCTATATATCGATCAGATCGTCAGATTACATGGGGTACCGGTGACTATCACCTCTGATCGAGACACTCGATTTGTCTCTAGATTCTGGGAGAGCTTGCACACCGCTTTGGGCACAGGATTGGCGTTCAGCACAGCTTTCCACCCACAGACCGATGGACAATCTGAAAGGACTATCCAGGTGTTAGAGGACATGTTGAGGGCATGTGCAATAGATTTTACGGGGTCTTGGGATGAACGCCTAAGTTTGATAGAATTTGCCTATAACAACAGTTACCAGGCAAGCATTAAGATGGCACCGTATGAGGCACTCTATGGGAGGAGGTGCCGAACTCCCATTTGTTGGGGAGATGTGGGAGAAAGGAAGCTGGTAGCTGAGTCGACACTTAAACAACCTGATTTCGTAAGACAAACGGAGGAACATGTCAAAATGATCAGGGAACGACTCCAGGCTGCCCAGAGTAGACAAAAGAGCTATGCCGACCGAAAAAGATCTAATCAAGAGTTTCAAGTGGGAGACTTGGTATTCTTAAAAGTTTCTCCTATGAAAGGGGTAGTAAGGTTTGGACGACGTGGGAAACTTGCTCCGCGTTATATCGGACCTTTTGAGATTTTGGAGCGTATAGGAGTGGTGGCATATAGATTGGCTCTACCACAGGACCTCGCTCAGGTTCACGATGTCTTCCACATTTCAATGTTGAAGAAGTGTATTCGTGATCCCACCAGAGTGATTCCTCAGGTCCCGGTGGAAGTCCAAGAAGATATGTCCTATGAGGAACGCCCAGTAGCTATTTTGGGCCGAGAGGACAAACAGTTGAGGAATAGGACAATACCCTTTATTAAGGTGAAGTGGAGTAACCACACCGAGCGGGAAGCTACCTGGGAACGTGAGGAGGATATGAGGCAACGTTACCCAGAGTTGTTTGTATGAGGTATAACGGTGTTGAAATTTCGAGGACGAAATTTTTGTAAGGGGGGAGGATTGTAAAATCCGTGAATTTTTGGAAATAAATATTTTTGTTATTTCCTTGAAAAAAAATAATATTTAAATTATTTATTTCCCGCGATTAGTGTTATTGTGGGATTAAATGATATGGAAATTAAAATTATTATGGGGTCTGTAGGGACCTAATAGTAATTTTGAAAGAACTGAGGACCTTAAAGAAGTTTTCCCCTCTCACAGCCTTGGACCTAAGCGTAATTTTGAAAGTGTCAGGGACCTCTCATAAAATTTCGTGAGAGAAAACCCTATTAGAGAGAATGAACGGCTGAGATTTAAACATCTCGAGCTATGCTTCATCTCGAGACGTTATAACGGATAGGGAGGAGCCACGTGGTGAGATCAGATTGAATTCATCTGATCGTAGTTGGATACGAGGCAAGAGAAGTGGAAAACCTGGAGGTGACCCCACGGTGCGGCTCGTGGTCAGTCGCTCATCCTCTGATGGTTTTGATCCGAGGCGATGGATTAAAATCCAACCGTTAAACCTTTACAAGATCACGATCGTTGATCTAGATGCGCTAGATCTCGAAGCGTAGAGTTGACATCAAGCCGTTGAATGTAATTAGATCTACGCCGTAGATCTGGAGTGTGTTTGAACCGAGACTTGGAGATTTGATCTAAACCGTTGAAGTAGATCAAGCAATCCTGGCCTTTCATCGGAGAACCGATCCCGAGGCAACTCCATCATCTCTCCCAGCTCAACGCCTGCGCGAGCCCCGCTCTCTTCTCCGCCGGTTACGCGTGGACGTCGGCCGATTGAAGACGAGGCCGTTCGAGTGAGCGTCTCCTCGCCCGCCTCCCAAGCCCTATAAAAGGGGTACCTTCTCCACTGTCTCAGCACGCAACAAGCCAAGTTCCTCCAAGTTCCGGCGAGGTGTCAGTCGGAGAAGGAAGGGAAGAGGGAGCCAGTCGCGCCTGAGATCGTGTTGCGTTGAGCGTGAGATCGCCAGCGCCCATTCTCCGTGAGAAGGAGGGAACCGGACGCAAGAGGCGACGAGGAGGCTGGACGCCGCAGAACGAGCTCACGGAAAAGAATAAGAGGGGTTGCACCGGCTGCCACCAAAGATTCCTCCCCATCAGAAAACCCACGGTGAGTGTTCAAAAACCCTATAGAGCAAGTAGGGATAGTATTTGCATGCATTTCACCGGCGGTGTGAGCTCGTCGGCGAGTTCTTTCTCACGGCAGAGAGCATTACCGATGCTCAGTGGGGAGACGTGGCCCGGCGGTGCAACAGAGGGCTCGGCCGAGAGCGGGAGGCCATCGGCGACGAGCTCCAAGCACGGGCAAAGCGCGTACCTGAGGCCTGGAGATGGAGACGATGGCGGCGCTGCTCAGTCGCGATAGAGAGAGAGAAACGAAGATTGAAGAAGGAGAGGAAAAAAAAAAAAAACAAAAACAAAATAAATAAAAGTATTAATTTAGTTAATTTAGTTAGTAACTTAGGGGTGTGACAGCAACATTGTTAATAATTATTTTCCTCTCATTTTTATTAAAAACATTAGTTAATTATTATAAGTAATAATTAGCTAGACATGGTATTAACATGAGGAACTATGGACTTGTGACCATAGATTAAAGTTAATGAAAAAAAAAATTAACTTAGAGTGACAAGTGATAATTAGATAAATGAAATATTTATTTGGAAACTATGGTATGTGACATAATAATTAATTAATAATTATTATGAAATATTGAAATGGGATAAATAGAAATTAATTAGTTAATTTCTTGAATTCGGATAAATTGGCTATGTGATGGAAAATATTTAGTAAGGAAGCTAAATAAGTTCAAAAAGGATTTCCAAATGACCAAAATGCCCTTCTAGGGTAAAAAGGGGTTAAGATGAAATTAACGAGGCTCAACTCAACTAAAATGACTTAATAAAAGTCAGACTCGACAAATAGACTAAAGTTGACTAGGTTTAACCAAAGTAGGTCTAAAAGTCAGCTAAGGGACATAAAGACGGGAATAAGGGTTGTTAACCCGAGAGATGGTCCTTAGGACCCGTTAGTGGGCCTAAGCCCAACAGGAGCGTCGGACATGCTTGTGAAACTAGGAACCTAGAAAACTTGCCGAAAGCTTGACTCTAATAAGGGTTTGTGTATGCCAGATACTCTCGGGGAGTTGTTGGCACACTAAGAGAAGACTAGAGGGACGTCTAGTTTCGACGAACCTGAGGTAAGTTCACTTGCCTAGTTTCCACCCGGTGACGGGATTTCTTGGACTTGCTATGTATTCTTATTACCTGCACTGTTGATGCCATACATGCTGTTCATACCTGTTTTTTGAATCCTGTTAAGCGTGTATGCTTGTTTACGGGACGTTGGTGTCCCCTGCTTTCGCGGTTCTACCGCTCGACTCAGTGGAGCTAGGGAAGCTCCAATTTAGAAATGTTCAGGGTTAGGACCCCCCCTGACTTTCCTGACAGCCTTACCAGAGAAACAAATCTCTGGAGGTCCTACCTGTCAGTGGGCATGGTACACTGACCGTGTTAACACGTAGGAGAGGTAGTTCTACCGACCATCTAGGTCGTATTTATATCCAAAAGCTGGACATACTGGCCGGGAGTAAACTCAGAGTTCTCTTAGGACTCACAACAGAGCTCGAGGGCTTCTGTACCAGGGGTCGTACCTTTGACTTGCTTGTGGTAGACTCCTAGGACTTTATTGTTGATGCTATGATCCTGTTGTTTGTCTTTTTCCTATTGATGATACTGTGACTGCTAGGGGGTGCTACTTGAAGCTTTCCTTCGAAAGCTCATGTGTTTTCTCTTTTCCTATTTACAGATTCCGAGGTATAGGAGGGGAGGGAGCCTGGGGAGAGGACTCCGAAGGACCAGAGGTTGTAGGAGTCTCCATTATCTTTTGCTTTTATGAACTTTGCTATTTATAGGACCCGTATAGGGACCTGACTATCTTGGGGCCTATGGACCCTGTTAACTCTATGTTCTTAGGAACATGAGTTTTAATTAACTTATGGAATGTTATCTGCTTATCACATTATTAGGCCTTGTATTCGAGTTGAGTTTATCTCTCCTTTAATACGGCCGGTCTGTTGACGTGCTCGGGGTCCCGGGTTCCGGGTTGGGGCGTTACAATTAACATTAATAACACATTCAAACCATGGCATCATTTCTTCGCTACATTCTCAATCTGGGCTTTCCCCAATTATTATCTTCAAGCCCTAAATTCATAACTTCAATTTGGGCTTTCCCCAATTTAATTTATCAACTAGCTAGTTAATTGTAGGGTTATTCCCAAGAAGCTCACAATGGGGGGTGATGATCGTGGCTTTCCCCAATTATTATCTTCAAGCCCTAAATTCATAACTTCAATTTGGGCTTTCCCCAATTTAATTTGTCAACTAGCTAGTTAATTGTAGGGTTATTCCCAAGAAGCTCACAATGGGGGGTGATGATCGTGGCTAAATTGAGGCGACGCTGTGGGCTGCGCGGTGCAGGACTCGGTTGGGCTGTGCAGGCGTGAGAGGAGGCGATTGCAGCTGAGGCTGTGGTGGTGTTGTGGCGGCGCGAAGTGGCGATGAAGGTGCGCAGGTCCTACGCGACGGCGACAACGAAGGGGGAGCCGGCCGGGCGGTCTGAGGGAAAAGGTGCGGTGGCCGGCCACTACCGGGCATGGAGCACGGCCAAGGAGAGGCGAACGCTCTACGGCCGGCGAGTTAGAGTGGAGGCGCACGGCGAAGGATGGTTGGTTTCTTGACTCATGGGTAGTCTTCAAGCGGATGGAGGGATCTTTGGCGCGGGGTTCGCCGGACGCAGGGCTTGGGTAATCTCACGGCGGTGGTTGCTTGTCAACTCAAGGAGGAGAAGTGGCAGGGTTGCCCTAATTGAAAATTGAGAGAGGGAGGGCGAGAATGAGAAACTTTTGTCTCTCTCCCTCATCAGCCCATTCTTATAAGTTATAAGAATAATTCTTTTTTCTTTTTTCTTTTCTTTTTATTTATTTAAATAATATTTGTATTATCTAAACTATTATAATAACTTATCATCCAAAAAGAAATCAATTAAACTCTAATATCTTTTAAAAATATCTCCTTCTAAAGGTCGAACGACTTTTCGTTGATCTTATCTTGTTACCGTGCCGTCACGAGGGGACTAATGATATTATCGGGCTCGTCTCTATCTCCGACCAGATCTGGGAATCCCGAGTCAAACGACCCCAATAACACAAGCTAACTGTAGCATCACGGGTCATCCCTTCTCCGACCCAGATCCGTGTTTCTCAGCTTTTGACTCGGCCAGATATACTTTATCGAGACTCTAACTTTTGTCCGATATTCCTACTTAATTAATCTGGATTAATTGATATTTAATTAATCTCTGGTTTAATTAATCTAATACTGCCGACCATCCACCTCCAACTATTCTATGTAACTCTGGCCTAGCCCAATAAGACCTTCTCTCGGCCCTATAGTTGCGAGGATGGATTTCGGTCAATTAACTTCTGATTTTCTTTAACTTTGAGGTTAGTAATGATTAATATGATTTTGAGCTAATTAACCTCATTTAAAATTTCAAAAATTTACTGAAATTGACTTAGAAAATTCTGGGATGTTACAGGGAAGGCCCGATAGGAACTTACCCCCATTTGCCCAGTTCTCCCACTAGTAGCAGACTGATGCTCCCATCCTTGTTGCGGTAGTAATGTTTGTCATAAGAGGAACCCGTTACGATGCAATGCCCTTCCAGAGGTAGGAGGTTAGTTTTAGTGGTCGATGAATGGGTCAAGGTCAGCATTGTGGAAATAGGTATATGTTATGATCCTTCCACAATGGTCGGTTTCTCCCCTTAGCAGCCTTCAATACCAATGTCCCAGGAGTGCATTATTGAAGAGTTTCAAGTTGAGAATTCCCCCACCCCCGAACTCCTTCGGTTTACAGACTTTATCCCAACTAACAAGGTGATAGGCTTTTGACTTGGTATTCACCCCCTTCTTGAGGAAGTCCCTTCTGAGGCTCTCTATGTGGTGTATGACCCAATGTGGTAGCTTGTAAATTGACATCCAGTGGTTCAGAATGGTCGAGATGACTTAGTTAAGGAGGGTGATTCTTCCACCCATTGATAGCAGCTTCTCTTTCTTCAACTAGAGTCTGTTGGTGATCTTCTGGATAAGTGCAAGCCATTCCCCCCTCTTTGGTCTGTTTCCCGATAGTGGGAGTCCAAGGTGTGATGGGTATGGTACACAAACGACAACCCATCATCGACGCCAGCTTTGTCGGTGCCCCAGATTGGGGTTCTACAGGTACAATAGCACACTTGTTGTATTTTACAAGGAAACCCGAGATTCCTTCAAAGAGGTATAAGATGAGCTTAAGTGATCTGAAGTCGGCTTCTTCCCCTGCGCTTAGTACTTGCAGATCGTCCGCATAGAGGAGGGCTAAAAACAAGTCTCCCTCTTCCCTCCTCCTGCCTTATACTGAAGTCGCTGAATAATTGTGCCCTGGGCGCCTGCTTGATCATCATGGAAAGGTCGTCCATAGCCAAGATGAAGAGCAGGGGCGAGAGTGGGTCTCCTCGCCATAGTCCTCTTTGGTGTCCCACGTGCCCGGTGGTAGCTCTATTGATAAGGAGCCGCAACTTCGATGTGTACATAATTGCTCTTATCCAACTAATCCATCTCTAGCCAAAACCCCTGGCCGCCAGAATTTCAAGGAGGAACTCCCAATCTACCGTGTCAAATACCTTCTCGAAATCCACTTTCATAAGCACTCCGCCATTCGATTTCATCTCATGGATGATTTCCTCAACTGCCACAATACTATCCTGGATGTATCTCCCCTTAATATATGTCGTTTGATTCATATTGATTACCTAATCGATGACCAGTTGAAGGCGGTTTGCCAACACTTAGGTGATGATCTTTACTGAGCAATTAAGTAGGATGATTGGTCGGTAGTCCCTAATCAAGACCACAGTGCTTGTTTTTGGGATCAGGATGTTGTGAGCCCAGTTCAGCAGTTCCAGGTTTGCCCCACAGTTATATAAATCCATGAAGGTTTGCACTATCTTCTCCTTAGTGAGCTCCATCCCTGCTGATAGACGGTCATCGGGAATCCATCTGGCCCAAGTTTCTTATAGTAGTCAAGCTCCCGGATTACCGTGAGGATTTCCTTCTCAGTAAAAGGTCTTTCCAGGTTAGAGAGATCGGGTTCTGCCATGCCTTAGAACATCCAGCTCTAGCCAATAGAGTATCTGCCCGACCTTTTCCGCCCAAATTTTTTTAGGAAATGGTCATTAATTGCTACTGCAATCTATCAGGGTTCCCTGATAATTCTGTCTTCTTCTCTAACCAGGTTACCTGTGAGTATTGCCTCCAGTGTTCTTCCTCCGTTCTGATTAGATTCTCATATTCATTCCTATATGCCGAGGTCTTCATCCTCACTCGAGAGGGGAAATGACTCGCTTTTTACATCCAGCTCCTCAAACCGTCCTCGGAGGAATGTGAGCTTTTTCCCTATTTGAAAGCCCTTTCTCCAATGTGGTTATTCAGCTGCCACCATGAACTCACCATTTCCCAGAAACCATCTGTCTTCCCCCAACTCTTGTTAAAGCGGAATGGGTGTTGCATTCATTTTAACAATGAAAACGCTAAAAAAGTTTATATAAAATTTGTTCAAAATGAGTTACCATTTTAATTCAGTGAAATTAAATTGTATGAAAAAAATGATTTGTCAATTTAATCAACCTGCTTATAATGGTTTTCCAAGGACTTAGTTGATCAAAAAATTACATTTGAAATGTTTTCTGAAGAGAAAGCAAAATTAATTTATATTTAGATACAACAGCATCAAAAATTATTATTACTTCGGATATTTGGTCTGCAAGAACCAATGACTCCTATGCATGTGTTGCTGTATATTTTATAGATGAAGATTGGGTTTTGCAGAAATGTATTATTGATTTTCTGATTTTAAAAATTAGGCACACAGTTGTTAATATAGAAAATCTTATTTTAAAAATGATTAATGACTATGATATTGTTAATAAAGTTAATTGTATTACTTAGATAACGTATCCACTAATACTAATGCTATAGAATTTTTTAATAAGAAAATTAAACCAACTTTTTAGATAAAATTAATTTTTCATGTGTGATGTATTTTTCATATTTTTAATTTATGAGTACAAAATGGTTTAGAAATTATTTATCCACAAATAAATAAAATAAAATAAAATATTTTGGAAATTTCATCTAATACTAGTCGAAGAAAAGCATTTAAAGAATTATGTAATCAAGGTAGGCTTAAATATAGAAAATTTTAAAAAGATGTACAACATAGATGGAATTCTACTTACCTTATGTTAGAGTGGGTTGTGCCGAATAGAACTATTATTAATTTATTTATTGAAAACCATCTATGTGAATATGAGATTTTAGGAAATGTTTGGGAAACTTGTGTAATGATTAAAGATGTTTTGCAAGTTTTTTTATGAAACAACTATTTTCTTTCTCCGGTGTTTATTATCCTTGTTCGTATTTAACAATTTATAAACTACTTTTAATTATTGAGATTTTTGCAAAATATAAAACAAATCCTTACTATTCTTATTTTTGTGAAGCTATGGAAAATAAATTTTTAAAATATTTTTTTGTGACTTCAATAACTTCATATACTTAATTGCATGATTGATCCTAGATTTAAATTTGATAGAACATTTGTAATAATTGAGGGTTTTGGTAAAAAAATGCACACTAATCATTCTAATTGTTTTTCAATATTAAAAGATTTATTTTATAAAATTTTAGTGTTATTATAAAAACTCATAGACAACATTTACAAACAAAAAAGTGGTAAATTTATAAATATTTATTCAAATCTTTTCAAAAAAATTCCACCGTGCTTCGGGGTCCTCAACAAAAGAAATTGATAATTATATAGAGTATCATTTTTTATGATCTTCCAATAACCGAGGATGAAGTCTGGAATAGTCTGGAATATTATCTACTATAGCTCGTGATCTACATACTGTACCGATGTACACGGTAGCATCGTAAACTACTTTTAGTGCAGGTAACATGGTACATGATGAGAGAAAAAGTAGCGTAAGCCATGAGTCAATGGAGATGTGCATATGCTTAAGGATTGATTCGATATAGATGATCAAATTTAGGACATATGTGAACTATGCAATGGTTCATTTGACGAAGAAATGAAGGAGGTCTATCTAATCCAATATACAGGGGGTGGATTAACATCGAAGATGTAAAATCCAGGGATTTTAGCGAATAATTTTTTTTTTAACTATTTGCTTTAGTCATTTGGTTAATAAGGGAAAATTCCAAAGATGGATTTGTTTGAACTTTTGGAATTCGAAATTCATTAATGTTAAGATTTACGAGGTTTAAATAAAATTTATATATATATATATATATACGGGGATGATATTATAAGGCCAGCAGGATTACTGTACAAGTAAGGTCGCCTCTCATTCAGCCACTTGCACAGTGCTCTAAGGATTTCTAACCATTTGGATGAAAAGAACATTGAAAAATAAGCGAGTATGTTAATTTTCATACAATTTGGGAACTTATAGGGTCTTCATCTTAACGGGTGAAAATCTATAGAAATCTTACCGGTTCAAAATATCATCATTTAAGATGTTCTTTCCATCCATACGGTTGGATTTCGACAAAAACTATGCAAGTGGGCAAAAAAGAGGCGACCGCACTTGCACAGTGATAAGGTCGGCCACATAGCATCAGCCCCTTATATATATATACTTAAGATTTATGAGGGTTAAATAAAATTTAATATATATATATATATATATATATATATATATATATATATATATATATATATATATATATATATATATATACACACATACACTACAAGAATGCAGGTATTTTGCGTCGGCCATTTAGCGGCGGTTATACAAAACCGCCGCTAATACTTGTCTTAGCGGCGGTTCATGCGACGGTTTGTTTAAATGCCGCTAATTTCTTTCAATTAGCAGCGGTTTTGTTCTAAACCGTAGCTAAATGCCTGACTATGGCGGTGGTTTAGATTAAACCACCCCTAAATGAAATAATATAGCGGCGGTTACTTATAACCGCAGCAAATGTCCCCAGTCACGCCGAATTTTTATATTTCGCGCCTAGGTCTTGTAAAACCCAAGAAACTTTGAGAAATAAAGGTAATAAAATTATTCGATGATTGAATAAGTTCCCTAGAGTTAAATGGGGAATTATTTGTGGGAAGAATAAGCAAAAAGGGATTTAAAACCCTAGATAGGGTTTATGGTGACCAGAGGGACTTTGTGGTAATTTAGGAAAGCCAGGAGGACTAAACAGAAATTTTCCCCTCTCACAGGAGTGGACCAAATTGTAACCTAGAAATAGATGAGGATCTCTGGTAAATTTTGCATGAAAAAAAAAACTCTTATGAGAGAACTTGGACGGTTGAGATTAAATCATCTCAAATCGTGCCTCATCTCGGAGCATTATTAAGGCTCACATGGAGCCACGTGTCGGTCAAGCTTGGAAGAGATCCATATCGATGCAGCGGATCGGATCACGAGGCAAGAGGAAGGAAAAGTTAAAGGTGAGAGTGGTCCCATGGCGGCCGGGCTATAAATAAGCCGTCCATCCTGTGATTGCTTTAAATCACGAAACCGAGGACTAAGATCTTACCGGCCGATCTTTTTAATATCACGGGCCGGTTAATCTAAGAGAGTGTTGAATCTGAGGGAACTGGATTAATTTGTGACCCGTTGATCGCGATAAATAATCCACATCCCTTCATCGGAGAACCAATCCTGAGGCAGACGTTTCCTTCTTCACACGCACACGCCGCTAGCGAGAACCTCCGTCTCTCACCATGCGTTGCGAGCGGAGGCCGGACGGCTTGATCGGTGCGCGGCCGGCGTAGGCGCTTAACGCCGCTGGACACTTGGAGCCTATAAAAGGCGATGATGTCCGCTTTCACCACACCCGGTGGCGGTGCAACCTCGATTATCTCCGGTGAGCTCGAACGGAGAAGAAGGAACTACGGCTACGCACGGGCAGCGGTGGCTGCGTCCCCGCTTCAGCCGGGATTGTTGTCGCGAGGAGAGAAGGCGAGATAGCGAGGAAGGCCGAAACGGTTCGAAACCGAGAACCGCCCGCGCCTGCGTCGGAGAATCAAACGCTCACCGCCGAGGCTCATCTCACGCCGCGTTCATCTCCGTAAGCTTCTCTTTAACCCTGTAGTTACTTTCGCTCATTTTAATAGTGTATTGGGCGCGTTAGAGAAGGAGAAGTTTCGGGCAGGAACGTTAGGAAATTTTGAAGGTGATGGTTAAGGCCGGCGGTGCTCCGGTGAGGCAAGTTGAAGTCGTGAGACCCTCCGCGACGGGAGCCGAGCACGGGCAGGACCTCGGGGAAGTCGGAGGTGGAGCTCGGTGACACCGGAGTCACTCGGTCGTGGTCGGGAGAGAAACGGAGAAGAAGAAGGAGATAACAAAAAAAAAAATTTATGTTATGATTTTAATTAAAAATCAAAAACTTAGGTTTGTGACATTTAATTAAAATTATAGTTGAGTATGGTTTTAACTTAGGGAAAAATGATAATCATTAATCATTTTTAATTGTTTCAAAGTTAGGTATGCGTGTGGCATGCTTAAATAAAAAGTTTGGAATGATTAATTGGTAATAGTTTTTATTTAAAAGTCATAACTTGGATAGTGTGACATTTATAGAAACTATAGAATAGTTTGATATGTTAGTTGATTAATAGAGGGTTAATGTTTTAATTAAAATATTAACTTAGTGGTTGTGACAATTAAATGGTTAACAGTAATCATTTGATTAATTTGTTCCAAAAATAGACATGTGTGACACATACATAATTTTTTTCAATGGGAATAATTATAAATGCTTATGGAACATTGGTATGTAACAAATAAACTACAATATTGTGTAATTTGGTCTAATTACGAATTAATTTAGATCAATCGTATGAAACCATGGAGATCAAATTCACTTGATTTAGATATATGTCACTAAATAGTGGTTGTGACACATGTTGATTAAATACTTTGGAGCAAAGTAGTAAGACATGTAGACAAATTATGTGGAAATAACATAATTATTTAAATGAAATAATTATTATGAAATATTGAAATGTGACAAGTAGGAATTAATTAATTAATTAATTTTCTTAAATTTGAATAATTGGTTAAGTGAAGGAAAATATTTAGTAGGGAAGCTAAATAAATTCAAAAAGGACTATTAAGCCCTAAGCAAGGTGGAACCTAAAACTTTATGGTCAAAAAGTTGCCAAATGACCAAAATGCCCTTCTAGGATAAACAGGGGTTAAGATCAATTTAAATAGGCCCAACTCAACCAAAATGGCTAAATAAGAGTCAGACTCGACAAATAGACTAGAGTTGACTAGGTTTGACCAAAGTAGGTCTAAAAGTCAACTAAAGAAAATAGAGACGGGAATAAGGGCTGGTAACCCGAGAGATAGTCCTTAGGACCCGTTAGTGGGCCTAAGCCCAACAAGAACGTTGGACATGCATGTGAAACTAGAAGCTTGTTAAAAACTTGACTCTAATAAGAGTCTATGTATGCCAGATACTCTCAGGGGGGACGTAAGGCATTCCAAAGGAGTCTAGGAAGACATTTAGTCTCACCAGAGGTAAGTTCACTTGCCTAGTTTCCACCCGGTTTCGGGTTTTCTTGGACATGCTATGTATTCTTATTACATGCCTTATTGATGCCATACATGCTATTCGTATCTGTTTTAGATTCCTGTTGGGCATGTATGTATATTTTCGGGACGTTGGTGACCCTGTTTGCTATTGTTCTATGTCCCGGACTCAGTGGAGCTAGGGAAGCTCCAATAAAGGAATGTCGAGGGGACGGGACCCCCAGCTTTCACAATGCGCCTTTCAGGAGAAGCAAATCCACGGAGGTCTTACACAGCCGATTGGGGCGTGGTACTTGGCCAAGGTGTTAAGCTACGTGGGAGAGGTAGTTCTACCGACAGCGACCAGGAGGGTCAAATGACCATCAAGGTGCATTATTTCTGACAAATAGGCTGAATATATCGGCGGGAGGGAACCTTGAGTTCGCTTAAAAGTCATTCTGAGCACGAGGGGCTTACGTTATCGTGGGTCGCATACCTTTGATTTGTTTGTGGTAGACCCCCAGGACTACTTGTTGATATTATGATCTCATTGGTTGACATACTTCCTATTTATGTCATTGTGACCTGCAGGGGTACTTACTGGGCTTTCCCTTCGAAAGCACATGTGTTTTCTTTTTCCTCTTTTACAGATTCAGAGGTTTAGGAGGGAAAGGAGCACGAGGGGAGGACACGGGGGAGACCCGTGAGGTTTAGGAGACTCCTTTAACTTTTACTTTATGAGCATTGTTGTTTGTAGGACCCATATAGGGACCAGACTGTTTTAGGGCCTATGGACCCTGTTGACTCTATGTTCCTTGGAACTGGAGTTTATTTAATTTTGTGGATTGTTATCTGCTTATCACATTATTAGGCCTTGTATTCGAGTTGAGTCTATCTCTACTTTAATACGGCCGGTCTGTTGACGTGCTCGAGGTCCCGAAATCCGGGTCGGGGCGTTACAGGTCTTTATCCCCTCACCCTCCCGAAAATCCCAACCCTAACTTTTCTATTTCGTGCGCCTAAGTCTTTATTCCCCTCTCAGTCGATCTTCTGAGAAAAAGGCTTCGTCTCTAATCTCTGCTCCCCCCTGAATCTCGTCTTCCTTGCTGTCCACTGAGGTATGCATTTGCATGATTTCGATTGTTTCGGTTACTAGATCTAGATTCAGCTTATTGTTTGGAATTTTCTTGGGTTTTTGCTCTTTGTGATCGAAAGCTTGTTAAGGTTGCTCCGGCGACTCCGATTGAGAAGCCGACCACCACCTCTTCGGATCATCCTCTAGTATCAGTGAGTCCTTTTCAGAGATCTGTAATTGTGTTATCTTCTTTTTTTTCTTCTGATTTCATGGCATTTCTTAATAATGCTGAAGTTTTGATGTTTGATTGGGTGTTTGCCCCAATTTTTAGGGTTTATTGTTCGATTGGTGGCTCATCAACAGATACTATCAAATTTTACTGGTATCTTGTTATATGTCAAGCATTCATGTTCAAGTTGCCTATATCTAACTCATTGAATAGTTTTGATCCTTCCAGCTATTTAATCCTGTTGGCATCATTATAATTGCAACTATAATTAGAATAACTTTCAAACAAATATCTATAATTTGAAAAAAAATGGCAAAATTGCATGTACATATTTTAATTTATCTTTCTTGAAAATTCTGCACATTTCTCAACATGTGCTATAATATCATATGATGGTATGCTTCTCCACCTTGATTTTATCTAGCTTTCATCAGATGCTTTTGGGAAGAAGGATCAACTTTTGATTGGTACTATTAGATAAATGAACACCCTTGATTCATCTTGACCTCCAACTTTTTTTCCCATCACCATGTTGAATATTTAATTTAAAATATATCATTAAACAATAACTAATCACCACCTTCCCAATGTTCTTCTTTTGCAATTCCCTTAAACCTCCATAATTCCATATTATTATGTCATTTTAAAAGCATTTTAAATTAGCATTATAAGGGTAATTATTCCTTTAAAGCAATATTATATATGTTAACAATTCCATTTGAACAATAACATCTGGTAAAGAGAAGTGCAAACTAAGTTCACAGATGAAGCAGGAAGGCAGCTAATTTTGCTATCTTAATCCATCCATGTATCATCCTTTATTAATTTATCCTTCTTATTCAATGCCCTCTTGAATAGCAGCCATTAATTAACTCAAGCAAAAGAAATGGCTTGCCCTGGTCCCTTTAGAAATGTCTTGCACAAAGATTTCATCATCTCTTGATCTGGATTGCTTTCCTCAAAACTTTGGACAACCCCATTTGCAACCTCTATCTGCATGCACAACCACCAATAGTTAATTCCCAATAAATTGGAGTTATATAGATAACTAGATTAGCAATTTCAAACCAAATCACAAAATTGAAACATTCTATTTATAAATAAATTTTCATTCTCCACTAGAGTTTGATTAGCAACAACAACTTACAGTGATTGAATCCCCCGATAGGCGACCATCGATTATATCCATCACAAAATCCTCTGAAAATTCAGGGTTGCTCTGGATGCCCAAAATCTGATCTCCAATTGCAAACATTTCAATTATAGTTTTCTCATTCCATCTTGTATCTCTAGTGGAATCCACTGCTGTCTCTATTCCGCAACAGTGGTTAGGAAGTAGACTTCGATTGATCTATTAGCCTTAGATTTGAATTAGGAAAGTTTGATGAAGCATTTACTTTATTATCTTATTGTACATTAACCATAATGTACCCTGTTCAAATTTGGCTGATCAGCGAATGGTTCTAGTAAGGTAATCCCTTGAATTCACTCCTTTGATTGACAACCACATTATTATTAATTAAGCTTTTGAACATGATGGACACCAATGCAACATAATTTCAACATGACTTGTAGGTTGAATTCTTATCCTTGTGCATCACATCTGATATATCTTGTATAGCATAATTAGTAGTGAAGTTGGATACCAAATCAGGACTTATTATTGTTGTTCTAGACAAAGGGAAAAATTATTGATCATATATATATATATATATATATATATATATATATATATATATATATATATACACACGACCAGATTAAAACAGGGTTGAAACTTATAGGAAACAGTTAGTATTACTAGGCTATCAGAAATAAATAGTTGTGAAACACTTATTGGTTCTAAGTTCTCTTTGATTTAACAATGCACATGCAGCCATTCTTTACCAGCTACTATATATAGATGCCTACTATAAACCTGAACATATGTTTCAATTAACACTAGTTTCATCAGTAATTATTGGGGTAATTAATTAACTGTTATGTCCAACAGCTAATCATATCTTCCATTGGAGCAATAGCTACCTAGCTGATCACAAATTGGTAGGAAGAAAATAAGTGGTTAATTTTGCATATTTGATAAGTCTATTGTTGTAGCTGTCCTCATCTTTGACATTTGATCATGAGAACAAATTCAACTCATAAACGCTTGAGAAAGCCAGATTAGTACTTTCGAACCTCGTGTTGCAACTTGGTGAAAGCTACTAATTTATTTTCTTGTTCAGCTAAACTACTCTGTTTACTAATTTATCTTCTTGTCTTCATAGGATTGTCTATAAATAACAACATTGATAATACTTTAATGTGTTTATTGCATATATCATATACAAAACTTGAAACAAGCTATTGTTCTTCTTTTGCTTCTTTATTTGAGTGTACAATGTTTTAAAACCCATTACAATATTCTGATTTTGCAGCGGGACAAGAGAGGTTTACGACTCTAACCTTGTCTTACTATAGAGATGCTCAAGTAATCATTTTAGGTATGTATTCACATGTTTTTGAGATTAATATATTTGTAGGACACCAGCTTGTGGAAATTCCTCATAGTTGGAGAAAACTAAGCTTTGATTAGTTAATTTGTTCATTTGCAGACTCACACTCATATTCTTGTAAGTTCTCTTGTGATCAGCTAGCCCATCACTGAAGTATTGAAAAATGTTTTTTTTTCTTATTCTAATATTGAAATTTAGTGGTATTGTCCCTGATAATCAAATGTGTGATATAGTCTGCCTGATCTATTGTTACTTTTGTTTTCCCTTGTATGGTTTTTTATTTGTTATTTTAAGCAACATAAAGGCTTTTTGTTTAATGGAAAGAATGAAGTAGTATTTTAGATCTTCATCGTTTTTAAGAGTTGTGTACAAATAGAATTAACTTGGAAAGTCAACGATTTTTTTATTTAAAATCAAAGCACAAATTGTCGTCTTATTGTTTTCAAGAAAGTTTTTATCCAACCTAATTTGCAATTTTCTTTATTATGCTATCCATTTAGATATTTGATTGATCTTGTTGTTGAATCTATTCATTCATTAAAGCTAATTTAAGTCTTGGAAACTATTAATAGATGTTTACTTCTGTAAATGAAGGTGCAGTTTTGAACCATAGCTAGCTACACTTGGTAGCTATAAGAAGCTTTTAGTATTGATGATATTGAAGCATTGAGAAGTTGAGTGCCGATTACTTCAGGTTTGGTTTCCTTACTTTTTTCTATTTTTTTTAATGTATTCATTGGTAGTTTTAGTTGTATTATTAATGAGGTTGTCGAACATGTTCCCTCTTTTTTAATTGTTAGTTTTGATTCAATGTTGTTGAGTGTTTAATTATGAAATATGTTCTCGTGGAAACTTTATTTAATTTATAAAAACGTTGAGTGTTTAATTATACATACCATAAAAGTATTATATACTACTGATCATCATTAAACTCACTTCAGTAGAATAAGAAAGGAAAGCTGCAAAAGAGTATTGCACATTTGCATGCACCAGTAATGGGTACTTATTCTTGACCTTTACCTTGTTCAGCTCCCTGTAATCGATGCACAGCCTCATTGATCCATCCTTCTTCTTGACGAATAGCACCACTGCTCCCCAGGGTGACATGCTTGGTCTGATAATCTTTTGTATAACAGTTCCTCCATCCACGACTTCAGTTCCTTCAGCTCCGCGGGCGACATCCTGTATGGTGCCCTTGACACAGGAGCCTTGCCGGGGACTAAGTTGACGGAGAACTGATAAGTGTCCATTTGAGCACAATTTATATCATATTCCTATATGCTTGGCATGTAATTTTGCAGACTTTTTGCCCACCGATACTTAAAATGTATTTATTCTAATCAACATGGCATGATACAAGGACCCCGGAGGAAAGAAAGCATTTCGGGAGAAATCGGGATCCCAGAACACCCAGAAGGGTCCATACGGGCAATCATACGGGCTGACATACGGCCGTATACTGGCTCTTGAAGGGAATACGGGCCAGTATACGGCCTGTATGATAGCTGGTATGGTGATGACTGGCTCATATACGGGCTGATATATGACCCACCCTTATGAAGGTGGTTGGCCCGTATACGGGCTGATATACGCTCGTATACGGGCCTGTTTATCGTCAATTTCAACGAATCTACAGATCTTGAAGGGGGCAAATTGGTAAATCTCACCTAAAAAACTCTAAAGGTATAAAAGCCGACTAATTAATGGTTTAGAGAGAGAGCAGCTTGGGTAGAAGGAGGCTAATCTTGGGGAAAGATTGGAGGTCTTCATCTAGGAGCTATTGGAGCGAGAGAAGGAGAAACCTTTGGAAGAAGATCAAGAAGCCATCAAAGGTGATTGCATCAGGTTTACCTATCATGTCTTCTTTGATTGCTTTCATCTTTGTTTTGGATTGTTGCCCCCCTTTCATGGAGAGCTAATTTTGTAGATGCTTGGATGAATGATGAACCCTTGGACATGATTTAATTAATGTTGATTTTCTATTCTTGAATGCTTGGTTATATTCATTGAGTCTATTGGATGTTTTAATGTAAGTAAATCCCTCTACGTTGTGAGATCCCGGAGAGATTCTCATAGTCAATACGGGGGAAGAAGAGAACGCCTCCCCGTGTATAGACCATCTCCAATGGAGAGGATTGTGAGTATACTAGGAACCCGGGTACCAAGGAAAGCGAGTCCTTTAGATGAATTATTCCCATAATCCTTCCAAGAAATAGGTTCGACAACATAATCGGTAAGGGCACCAGGATTAGTAACTCACCTCGGGATGTGGGAGTGAAAGCACAATAGGAACCCTTGACCAAGAATTAACCGAGTGTCGAGATAGAAAATAGCATTCATCTTTAGAAGTCCGAGGGGGATTCAATTGTCCGAGCATCCCCTCTTTATGATTGTTTAACCTTAAGAACAACTCAATTCCCTCGTTTGTGTTTTCAATTTGATTAGTTTAGAATTAGTATAACCAACCACCTTTGGATTGACTAAATAGTAGAAGAATAGAGGGTACTAGTACTTCCATCTCCTTGTAGATCGATAACCCAACTTTTACGTCCACTTTATTACTTGTGATGACCCGTACACTTACGGTTGTATCGCATCAAGTTTTTAGTGCCATTGTCGGGGAGAATTGGTCTACTAGGAAAGCTAGGAATTTACTACTTTAGTCATTTTGTTTTTATCTCTTTACTTTCTTGCTTTGTTTTGTTTTTCATTTCATTGAAATTTTGGGTACTAATCTCCATTTTCTGAATATCTTGCGAGGTATAAATTGCATGACCCGAAGAATTCCAAAGAATTGCTTGAAGTTGATAGTGAGATTGAGAGAACCTTGCACCGGAGACTAAGAGAAATTGAAGGAACACTTCCGAGATCCTCTTCGCAGTTGGAAAATTTCATTCCTACCGAAGTCATTGGTGAAGCAAGGGATATACCAATTATGGCCGAGATAAGACAAACATTGGTCGAATATGAGAGGTCTCATTATATTGGGGAGGAGTTCACTGTTCACCCTCCCAATGTCAACATGAACAATTTTGAGATCAAGGCAAGCACAATGAGCATGATTCAGAACATAGCTCAATTTGATGGGAGGCCCGATGAAGATCCCATGCTCATTTAGCAAAATTTATTTAGATTTGCAACATGTTCAAGATCAATGGGGCATCCAATGATGCAATTCGGTTGAGACTTTTTCCATTTAGTTTGCGGGAAGGTGCATATAGGTGGCTTACTTCATTACCCCCTGGTTCCATCCGTACTTTGGTCGAGATGCTAGACAAATTCTTGGGCCGCTACTTCCCACCAAGCAAAGCCGCAAAGCTAAGGTTGGACATCTATGCCTTTAAGCAAGGCCCCACCGAATCATTTTTTAAAGCTTAGGAGAGGTACAAAGATTTGCTACGGCGTTGTCCACAACGTGGTCTAGACCCCTGTGCTAAGGTGAGAACATTTTACAATGGGTTGGACAACTCAACTAGGTAATTGTTGGATGCCGCCTCCTGCGGATCATTGGGGAACAAATACCCGGAGGATGCAGAACAAATCTTTGAAGACATGGGCGGTAATGAAGCCCATTAGTCTACAAGAGACAAATAAGTTAAAAAGGTCTATAGATGAAGTTGTAATTTCTGATCCAATTCTTGGTGAAAAGCTTGATATGTTGACAAGGAAAATTGAGCTATTAATAACCAGTAATAGCTCAAGGTCGACCACGGTGATGTATTGCGACACTTGTGGGGGAGGACATGAGTCATCAAATTGTCCCATAGCAAGCACGGAAATGATTCCCATGGAGCAAGTACAATATATGGGGAATGCTCCAAGGCAACCCGATGGTCAATATCTACCATATGCTCCTAAATGGAACCATCCGGCTTTGTCTTATGGAAATCCACAAGCAGGACAATATCCTCCCAGGTTTCAACACCCCTCAAAGCCTCAAGAGAAGAAATTTAACTTGGAAGAGATAATTGAGAAATATATGCAAAACAATGACACTAAAATTTGGAATCTGCAAGCCACGGTTCACAACTTGGACAATCAAATTGGGCAAATGGCCAAATCTCTAGGCCAGAGACCTCAAGGTAGTTTGTCGGGCAATACGGAGGAGAACCCTCGGAATGAGCATTGTAAAGCCATCACTTTGAGAAATGGAAAGGAGGTGGAACTATCGATTCCAAAACCTCAAGCAAATACCCCCATAGAAATCGAGGATTCCGAACCTGTCGTTAACTCTTAACAAGTGAAGAAGGGAAAGGAGAAACCCTTGGAGACACCATCCATACCTCCATACCAACCTCAAGCCCTCGACGAGGTCGAACAAAGACAAGAAGGAGGCCCAATTGATGAAGTTCAAGGGTATGTTGAAGCAACTACACATCAATATGCCGTTGGTAGAGGTTCTAGCCCAAATGCCGAAATATGCAAAATTCATGAAGGATCTCCTCTCCAACAAGTAGAAATTAGAAGATGTGGGTGAGGTAACACTCAATACCCAATGCTCGGCCGTTATCCAACAAGCCATGCCGAAAAAGATGAAGGATCCGAGTAGCTTTGTGGTCCCGTACATACTTGGAGAACAGGAAGAGGGCATTGGCGGATTCTGGGGCAAGTATCAATGTGATGCCCTATAAATTGTACATGAAGCTCGGCCTCGAAGATCCTAAGCCTTCGGGGATGACACTACAGTTGGCCGACCAATCTGTGAGAAGACCGAAAAAATAGCTAAAGATGTGCTTGTTCAGATTAACCAATTTGTTTTCCCGACAGATTTTATGCTGTTAGATAATGATGATGAGGTCGACGTGCCTATCATTCTTGGGTGACCTTTCCTCTCCACCGCTGAAGCCCTTGAAGATCATGTACAAGGTAAGCTTGTCTTGAGGGAAGGAGATCAAGAGGTCGTGTTTCAATTGCCTGATGCGATGCGGCACTCAATGGCCCAAGATGACACCTTATATTGCATCGAAGACCTATTAATGGTGGATCCACTTTATCTCTACTTGGGGGAACAAGAGGGACACTCGGAGGAAGTGCAAGGGACTTCCATTCCATCAAGGCTCGAGACAGTGAAGATCAAGAAAAGGAAGCAAAAATCCTCTCCACCTACAATATGCTGGAGGAAGATAGAAGAGAAGGGGGTAAGCACCAAACCATCAGCTCCGAACACTTCCAAAGGAAGCCCAGGTATGGAGAATAACAATAGATCAATTTATGCCAACTTGGGAATGTTTTTATTCGGACAATATTTTAAGGGAGGAGCCAATGAAAGTTTCAAGGTATTTGAACCCCCATGAGGTAAGGTAAAGGTACATCAAGCTAGTGACGTTAAACAAGCGCTTCTTGGGAGGCAACCCAAGCTCTTGAAATTTTTTTTTTTTTAGTTGCAAGTTTCTTTAATTAGATTGTGTGAATGTTGGAATAAGTAAATGAGATGTTTCATGTCCGATTTCATAGTATATTGTGCCATCTTGTTGGTTGTAGATCCATTCATTGCCTAGGCTCATTCATTAGGTAGCGAGGAGGATTCGAATGGTATCCAGGATTGGTTGCATAAGCCAAACCCAGGCCCATACGGGGTACCATACGGCCGTATGGAACCTCCAGTGGGGTATACGGGCTGTCATATGGTCCGTATACGGGGCCGTATGACACGTCCAGTTCCATATACAGGCTTATATACTGCAGGGTTTGAGGCTCTATAAAGCACAATTCTCTCATTTCTTTTTTAAACCCTAGCCGACCCCACTCCCCTCCATGTCGATTCGAGCCCTCTCTTCATCGACGCAGCACCTACTCGTGATTTGGGCACTCATTCCCTCTAGGTAAGATACCTAATGCTTTGATTTGTCGATTTTATCCATTATCATCATGTTTAAAACCCTAGGTATTGAATGAATGTATGTTGAACGGATTTGAGATGATTATATGCTTTTTGTGTCAAATCTCCACATGAATGTGTTGATTTAAGGCATATTTAGAGTTTAAGAAGGTAAATGGAGATGAATGGCATGCGAATGGGGTGTAACGCCGATGGGGGGTTCTGCACCGCCGTCCCCAGGTGCATACGGTCTGTATATCAGCCCATATGCTCCTCAGGGGTACTCATACGGGCTGATATACGGCCCGTATGGAACCCCGTATGGCTCCCAGGAGGGGTCATACGGGTCGTATACCTGCCCATATGGATGCCCATATAGGGCTCATCTATGGCCTTAGTGTGCAATTTCTATTTGTTTAAACTTTTCAATACTTTTACTCGCACTAACACCCAGTTCAATTGTTTTGTAGACATGTCGAGGAAGGTAATAGCATCCAAGAGGCGAAGGACTGGGGAAGGCTCTTCCACCATACCACAGTTTGAGGAGGATCGGTTTTTCCAGCGCTACCAAAGGCTGGCCGCCATGCCTTTTGGGCGAACGCGGTACATTGAATGGAGAGTGGCCACCGAGCTCGGGATCGCGGACCGAGTGCAGAGCATATTTGCAGTAGGTGGATAGGACAAGGTATTCTCCATCAACCCGCGAGGCGACGCTCGAGGTCCTGAGCACATTTGAGGCCGACCGGAGCGCCGTACAGGAGCGGTCTCTCACAATGATCTCATTCCAGCTCTTCGGGGAAAAGAAGACCATGAGCTATATCCGCTTCTCGATGCTCATGAGATTCTATAACAGAGACGCTTTTCACACCCGCCTCCTCACCTCTTTCCCCGAGGATATCATCACACCGATGCGCTACTGGCTCCATCTCGGGGGACGCCATGGGAACCAAAATGCATCCTGCATGTCTGACCCAGTCCACCACTTCATCCATACCTTGGTCAGCCGTTCTATCGCAGGGTGAGATGACAGCACCGGAAAGGTCACCATCAGCGACCTTTTCATTCTCTACAGCATATTCGAGGGGGTACCTATCCATTTAGGGTACATACTCGCCGATTACTTGGTGCATCAGGGGACCCATACCCGGCTGAAGTCCATCACTGCGGGACCCTATATCACCTGCCTCATCATTGGTGTGGGCCTCGAGGAGAAGACGGAGGGCATGGAGAGACTGCAGCTCATGATCGGCTTAGGGATGAACACTTTGTGCCAGATGGGACTCGTTAAGCACTCCGGGAGCCGCTACACACTGGTTGGCCAGAGCGTCGACAGTTCTGAGGATGACAAGGAGTCCGACTCAGAGGACTTCGACATCCCATCTCCCGCAGCGAGCTCTCATCTTCGGCGAGCATGAGCCGATTCGAGAGCCTTGAGGAGCAGATCTCAGACATTCGCGCCACCCAGGACACGATCCTCACGGAGCAGCGCCGCTTGGGCGACCAGTTCGTGGAGCTGTCTCTGTTCATCCGGGGGCATCCAACATTCGCTCCTCCTCCAGCGCAGGGACCCAAGGCGCCAGCAGATGATCCAGCAGCTTGATAACTTGGACATTTCTTTTCATTGTGTTGATGAGACTTTATTTTCTTATTGACTTTTTATATTTCTTGTTCGTTGGACTTATGACCTTATTTTCCTACACCATGTATGGCTAGCAAGGGCATCACCCTGCTACACTTATCCTTGCTTTTTTTTTCTATGGACTCCTTTGCTTTCCCGTTCTTTTCTATGGAGTTATGATGTTCCCCTTGATTTGCAAAGATGGGATGTGTATCAACATTCTTCGATAGTCGCCAAGCACCAACTTCATGGAAATCAATTGGCACACCAAATTAACCAGGAAAGTTTATTTCACCTTTCTCCATGCATGTTTAATTTTAGACTTATTGCGTACATTGAGGACAATGTACAATCTTAAGTGTGGAGATAGGTCGCTACCTATCCTTTATCTTTGTACATCTATAGCAACACCTTAAGTGTGGAGATAAGTAGCTATTAGTGAAATTTATTGTAATTTTTTTTTTTAAAAAAAACCCTTTCATGACTAGCATGCCTCGACAAAAGGCCTTAAGGAAACATGTTGACACACTCTAATCCTAGGGCACCACCTTGGCACATAATTTTGGCAAATTCTCCTATGAAACGCCATGGGCATTTAAAGGACATCTCTGTGACACTTATAACCTTTAAAGACAATAGATAACCCATTGCCATGTTCTTTTGACTTTAATATCTAAGCATTACTTTTAATGGCTCCAAGAAATTTTGTGGCACTAGTTCAAACTTATTAACCCCTCATAATGTTACCAAGTAGACAAGTAAGAAGAGAAGCAAATAGTTATACATATAGTAGTTGTCGATCAATAAAGACAGTGTTCCGCTGCTTGTTGTGACAAAGTAGTTTAGGGTTACGGCTCCTAATCAAAGTGTTCTTCAATTCGAAAAGTCATTACTTAGTATGAACACGCTTAGGTAGGGTTGTAACCACCTTAGTAGCTGAGTGCCCTAGTGCCTAATCAGCATGAGCACCTTGCAAAAAGGAGGAATTACACTATACCTTGATCTTTAGAACGGGAAAGTCAGATCTAATGTAGATGCCCTACCCGAATAAAAAAAAAGTGGTTTTCCCTTCAAACTTGTCCACCATTCTTCTAATAGGGGATAATTCTTTTTGTTCTTAGGGCCTCAAGGACTTTCTAGAGTCCATTTAGAGCATGCTTATCTTGCTAAGACTTGAGAACATGGCATGTGGAGTGAATAAGCTTTGTCTAGAACCATAATGACATCTTGCATGAGATCTATTTAAGCCTTGGCGTGGAAATGTTATAACAAAGCACACGGGTGGTGGACTTGAAAAGAGTTGAGCCATACATTTCATGGCCAAGGGGATGAACACTTATATTTTCTTTTGTTGACTGATTTTCTTTGCTTGGGGGCAAGCAAACCTTCAAGTGTGGAGATATTTGATAAGTGTTCATTTGAGCGTAATTTTATATCATATTCCTATATGCTTGGCATGTAATTTTGAAGACTTTTTGCCCACCGATACTTAAAATGTATTTATTCTAATCAACAGGGCATGATACAAGGACCCCGGAGGAAAGAAAGCATTTCGGAAGAAATTGGGATCCCAGAACACCCAAAAAGGGCCATACAGGCAATCATACGGGCTGACATACATCCGTATACTGGCTCCTGAAGGGAATACGGGCCAGTATATGGCCCGTATGAAAGCTGGTATGGTGATGACTGGCCCGTATATAGGCTGATATACGGCCCATATACGGGCCTGTATGAAGGTGGCTAGCTCATATATGGGCTGATATACGCCGGTATACGGGCCAGTACATCGTCAATTTCAGCTAATCTGCACATCTTGAAGAGGGTAAATTGGTAAATCTCACCCAAAAAACCCTAGAGGTAAAATGCCGACTAATTAGGGGTTTAGGGACAGAGCAGCTTGGGGAGAAGGAGGCTAATCTTGGGGAAAGCTTGGAGGTTTCATTTTGGAGCTATTGGAGCAAGAGGAGAAGAAACCTTTGGAAGAAGATCAAGAAGCCATCAACGGTGATTGCATTAGATTTACATATCATGTCTTCTTTGATTGCTTTTATCTTTGTTTTGGATTGTTGCCCCCCTTTCATGGAGGACTAATTTTGTAGATGCTTGGATAAATGATGAACCCATGGACATGATTTAATTAATGTTGATTTTCTATTCTTGAATGCTTGGTTATATTCATTGAGTCTATTGGATGTTTTAATGTGAGTGAATCCCTCTACATTACGAGAGCTCAGAGAGATTCTCATAGTCCATATGGGGGAAGAAAAGAACGCCTCCCCGTGTGTAGACCATCTCTAATAGAGGGGATTGTGAGTATACCGGGAATCAATGTATTAAGGAGAGCGAGTCCTTTAGATGAATTATTCCCATAATCCTTCCAAGAAATAGGTTCGAGAACATAATCGGTAAGGGCACCAGGATTAGTAACTCACCTAGGGATGAGGGAGTGAAAGCACGATAGGAACCCTTGGCCAAGGATTAACCGAGTGTTGAGATAGAAAATAGCATTCATCTTTTAGAAGTCCGAGGGGGATTCAATTGTCCGAGCATCCCCTCTTTATGATTGTTTGACCCTAAGAGCAACTCGATTCCCTTGTTTGTGTTTTCAATTTGATTAGTTTAGAATTAGTATAACCAACCACCTTCGGATTGACTAAATAGTAGAAGAATAGAGGGTACTAGTACTTCCATCTCCCTGCGGATCAATAACCTGACTTTTACATCTAGTTTATTACTTGTGACGACCCGTACACTTGCGGTTGTATCGCATCAAGAACTCCAACTCTTTCTCCAGAGATAATCCTAGTAAATCATTTAGGAACACATCTGGGTACTTGCTCACTACTGGCACCTCCGCGATCACGGGTCCACTCCCCTGCTTCACCTCTGAAATCGAGGCCAAATACCCGATGCATCCTCCGTCAAGTAGCATCCGAGCCTGAAGAGTTGAGATCTCCCGAACTAGCAAACAATGCTGGTTGCCTCGAAAAGTGAACTCCTTGTCGCCTGACATCCTGAAATGCACTCTCTTCCCGCGGCAATCCACCACAGCATATACTGAAGAGAGCTAATCTATCCCGAGGATCACATCGTAATCCCTCAGGTCCATAACGTGAAGATCGGCTGGTAACTCCCTACCCTCGATCATCATCGGGCATGCTGGAACCATCTTGTTCACCAACATGACATCTCCTACTGGGGTGTCTACACTCAGCTCATAAGATAAGTCTACTATTGGTACTGCATGTCTCTGTGTAAATAATGAAGAAAAAAAAGTGTATGTGGCACCAAGATCAAACAATGTACAGGCATAGAATGAGCTAACAACAATCGTACCTGCTATGATGTTTGCCAAATCCTGTGCCTCCTCCGTGGTCCAGTGATAGACGCCCCCGTGTGTCATGGGCCTCTGCTGGGTTGAAGGCTGTCCAGATGTGGAAGGCTGACCTATCACTGCTGCCTTCCCTTTCTTTTCACCCCCTTGTGGCTTTGACACTGACGCTGCTGACTGCTTGGTGGCACCATACGAATGCTGTTGACCTTGAGCTCCTCACCCTGAAATTTGTTCAAATTCTCAAGGCCAAGTGTACTACTCTTTTTGTGATCCGTGACTACAAAGACACCTAAAACACCCATCAGTGAGTCTCGAAAACTTTGACTTCCTGTGGGGGCCCTTTCTTTTGTAACACCTCACTGTCTGTGACTCCCCAGCCGAAGAACCTTTGCCTCCAGAAGAGGCTGATGACTGGTGCTATACAACCGCAAGTGTACGGGTCGTCACAAGTAATAAAGTGGACTTGAAAGTCGGGTTATCGATCCTCAGGGAGATGGAAGTACTAGTACCCACTATTCATCTACTATCTAGTCGATCCAAAGGTAGTTGATTATGCTAATTCCAAACTAATCAATTGAAAACACAAACATGGGAATCGAGTTGCTGTTAAGGTAAAACAATCATAAAAGGGGGATGCTCGGATAATTGAATCCCCCATGGACTTCTAAAAGATGAATGTTATTCTCTATCTCGACACTTGGTTGATCCTTGGCCAAGGGTTCCTATGGTGCTTTCACTCCCTTTCTCGAGAAGAATTACTAATCCTAGTTCTCCTATCGATTATAATCTAGGGAACATAAGTCTTGGAAGGGTTATCGGAATAATACGTTTAAAGGGCTCACTCTCCTTAGTACCCGGGTTCTCTGTATACTCACAACCCCCTCTATTGAAGATGGTCTACACATGGGTAGGCGTTCGCTTCTTCGCCATATGGACTAGGAAAATCCCTCCGGGATTTCGCAACGTAGAGAGATTTACTTACATTGAAACATCCAATAGACTTAATGAAATTCAACCAAACAATCAAAGATAAAGAAATAACATTAATTAAAAAATGTCCAAGGGTTCATCAATCATCCAAGCATCTACAAGATTAGCCTTCCATGAAAGGAGGGCAACAATCCAAAACAAAGATGAAGACAAACAAAAAAATCAAAATGAATAATACTAATGCATACACCGTTGATAGCTTCCTTAATCCTCTTCCAATGATTTCTCCTCTTCTTGCTCCAATAGCTTCAAAATGAGAATCTCCAAGCTTTCCCCAAGATTAAGCTCTCTCCCCAAGTTGCTAGCCTGCACCCTAAACCCTCATTAGTCGGCTTTTATACCTCTAGGGTTTTAGGGGTGAGATTTACCAATTTGCCCCCTTCTAGGTCTACAAATTCGCTGAAATCTTACAATGTACGCGCCCCGTATACGGGCATATATTAGCCCGTATGGCTTCCAGCCACCTCCATACAGCCTAGTTTACGGGTCGTATGATTGTCCGTATGCCTTTCAGGTGCCAGTATACAGCCGTATATCAGCCCGTATGGATGCCCATATGGGCCCTTCTAGGTGCTCTGAGGTCCCATTTTCTCTCAAAATACTTTCTTTCTTCCGGGGTCCTGGTATTTTGCCCTGTTTATCAAAATGAATACATTTTAAGTATCAGTGGGCAAAAAGTCTTTGAAATTACATTCGAAGCATATAAGAATATGATATAAAATTATGCTCAAATGAACACTTATCAAATATCTCCACACTTAAAGGTTTGCTTGTCCCCAAGCAAAGAAAAGAAATTAATTAAAAAAAATATAAGTGTTCATCCTCTTGGCTATGAAATATATGGCTTAACTCTTTTCAATTTCACCACCCATGTGTTTTGTTCTCCCATTTCCACACCAGGGCCTAAATAGGTCGCATGCAAGATATCATTATAGTTCTAGACAAAGCTTATTCACTCCACATGCTATGTTATAAAAAAAAAAATTTGCAAGATAAACACATCCTCAATGGGCTCTAGAGTGTTCTTTAGGCCCTATGATCAGTGAGATCCCCTTAGATTAGATAAGTTGTAGACAAATAGGAAGACACTTTTTTTTTTGGTAGGGCATCCTAATGGATCCGACTTTCCTGTATTAAAGATCAATGTAGAGTGTAGTTCCTCCTCTTCGCAGAGTGCTCATGCTCATACAAAGATGGTTACAACTCTTCATGGTTGTGTTCATGCTAAGTAATGATTTTTCGAATTGAGGGATACTCTTATAGGGAACCGGAACCCCAAACTACTTCATCAAGATAAGCAGCGGAACACTGTATTTATTTCTTCACGAATATTATGTACAACTATTTTATTCTCTCCCTACTTGTCCACTAGGTCATATTATGAGGGGTCAATAAATTGAACTAGTGCCATGAGATCTCTTGGAGCCATTGAAAAATGTGTTTAGCTATTAAAGTAAAATGAACATGGCAATGGGTTATCTATTGTCTCTAAAGATCGTGAGTGTCGCAGAGATGTTCTTTAAATGCCCATGGCGTTTCATCGGAGAGTTTAACAAAATTATGTGCCAAGATGGTGCCCTAGAAATAGAGTTCACCAACATGCTAGTCATGAAAAATTTAAAAATTTGCAATGAATTTCACTAATAGCTACCCATCTCCACACTTAAAGTTTTGCATTGGATGTACAAAGATAAAGGATAGGTAGCTACCCATCTCCACATTTAAAATTGTACATTGTCCTCAATGTACATAATAATTCCAAAATTAAATATGCATGGAGAAAGGTGAACTAAAACTTCCCCGGTTAGTTTGGTGTGTCAATCGGTTTCCATGAAGTTGGTGCTTGGCAACTATCGGGGGATGTTGATACAAGTTCCACTTCTGCAAAGTTAGGGAAAGATCATCATAACTCCATAGAAAAGAATAGGAAATCAGAGGAGTCCATAGAAAATAAACAAAAGGATAAGTGTAGCTGGGCGATGCCCTTGCTTGCCATACATGGTGCAAAAAATAAAATCATCAGTCCAACAAGCAAGAAATATAAAAAGTGCACAAGAAAATAAAGTTTCATCAACACAATGAAAGAGAAATATCTAAATCCTCAAGCTGCTGGGTCATCTACTGGTGCCTCGGGTATTGCTCTGGGAGGTCCATGTGCTGGAGAAGGTGCAAATGCTGGATGCCCGCAGATAAAGATAGATAGCTCCGTGAACTTGTCGCCCAAGCGGCGCTGCTCCGTGAGAATCGTATCCTTGGTGGTACGAATGTCTGAGATCTTCTCCTCCAGCTACTTGAGTCGGCTCCTACTCACTGAGGATGGAAGCTCGCCTGCGGGAGGTGGGATGTCGAAGTCCTCTGAATCGGACTCCTAGTCATCCTCAGAGCTGTCGACGCTACGGCCGACCAATATGTAATGGCTCCCTGAGTGCTTGACGAGCCCCATCTGGCATAAGGTGCTCATCCCCAGGGCATTCATAAGTTGGAGTCTCTCCATGTCCTCCGTCTTCTCCTCGAGGCCCATACCAATGATGAGGAGGGTAATGTAGGGCCCCGCAGTGATGGTCTTCAATCGGGTATGGGTCCCCTGGTGCACCAAGTAATGGATGAGTACGTATCCTAAATGGATAGGTACCCGCTTGAAGATGTTGTAGAGAATGAAGAGGTCGGTGACGGTGAGCTTCCTAATACTGTCATCTTGCCCTGCGATGGAGCGGCTAACTAATGCGTGGATGAAGCGGTGGACCGGATTAGTCATGAGGGATGCATTTTGGTTTCCATGGAGTCCCCCAAAGCTGGATCCAGTAGCGTGTGGGGGTAATGATATGCTCGGCGAAGGAAGTGAGGAGCTCTTAATGCTCACGAGTGTGGAGGGCCTCCATATTGTAGAATCCTATGAGCATCGAGAAGCGGGTGTAGCTTATGGTTTTCTTCGCCCCAAAAAGCTGAAAGGATATCACCGTGAGGGAGCGCTCTTGGATGGCACTCCGATTGGCCTAGAATGTGCTCAGGACCTCGAGAGTTGCCTGGCGGAAGGTCTTATGGTTGATGGAGAATACCTTGTCCAATCCACCAACCATGAGCATGCTCTGTACTGGGTCAGCGATCCCCAGTTCGGTGGCTACTCCCCAATCAATGTACCACGTTCGTCCAAAGAGCTTGGCGGCTAGCCTTGGTAGCGGTGGAAGAATCGCTCTTCTTTGAATTGTGGTGTGTTGGAGGAGCCTTCCCCGGTGCTCCGCTTTTTGGACGGCATATCTACAAAACAATCGAAAGGGTTGTTAGTGCAAATGGGAGTATTGAAGAGATTAGTAAAAAAAATTGCGCACTACGGCCCTTGATGGGCCCTATACGGGCATCCATACGGGCGGTATACGGCCCATATGACCCCACTAAGGAGTTATACGATGTTTCATACAGGCATATATCGGCCCGTATAGGTACACCAGAGGGCCATACAGGCTGCTATACATCCCGTATATGCCTTGGCGCGGTGGTGCCGATCCCCAACGACGCATACATCCTCCGATCATCAAGACGTGTCCCCCGGCCAGCATCACAGTAACTTGCTGGATCTCGACCCTCCGATCATGCGGCCCTCAGGTCACATGTCGGTCGCGCCACCTCTCGTACGTGTCAACACGGCCAGCGAATCATCCCCATTGACAGGCAGGACAACCAGAGTATCGTCTCTCTAGCATGGCAAGCCAAAATACCAAGGTGTCCTATCCCTGATCGTTCCCGAAACGGAGCCCCCATGCTCCATTGAATCTGGGCGGAAGACCAAACAAAAAAAAAGGGATACCAACATCCGGAAGCAACCAAACAAGCCCAAAAGAATTCCAAGCAAATAAAGAAAGCATGTATGATCTCAAAAGGAAATAATATCAACAACATGATAAGAGCAAAGCCAAAGAAACTCCGAAGTGTCGGTACGAGGCAAGTGTACTTACCTCAATAAAGTCGACCGGGATTACTCTCAGCAAATTCCCGCCTGTCAAAACTCTAACTCACAACCTTATAATGGGGCTTATATTAGTGTCTGCAAAAACATAAAAATTCCTAGTTGCACATGCATGATACACTAATTAAGCCCTTTGGACTCAACCTGTTCTAGCTTTATTTATTTTAAAAATACTAGAATCCATCACTGTGGCTTTCCATGTCCTAGCGGTTAAGGTGCTATTATATATTTGGGAGGTTATGGGTTCCAATCCCACTACCTTCCATTTTTACTCTTTTATTCTTCAATCCGGTCAGTCAAGCCTTAATTTAATATTCAAGGTCCATTCTATCACAAATGCAATGGGGCCTTGGTAGTTAAGGCCCACCAAACCCATTTGAGAGGTTTCATGTTCAAATCCCCCTCACACCTTTTTCTTTTGTTTTTTTTAAAACCTAATTTGACCCAACCTAGTCCACCTGACCGAACCCAACCTGATCACTCAATCAAACCCTCTCAAATTGATCAGACACATTCATCTATCCAAACAAGTTGGGTCATTGTTAACTTTCTAGCCCAAGTCAACTTGACTAACTTGTTTGAAATTAAAACAGACCTAGACCCCTATTACCTGATTCAACCCATCTAAGTTTAATCAACTTGATTCACTTGCCTGAGCCCAACCAATTTAACTTATAACCAGGTCTAGACACAACTGTGCTAACTGGTTGGGCCAACCCAATTGATCAGACCAAACCAACTTGATTAGACCAAATCAATTCCTAACTAGCTTGATTTAATTAAACCAACCAACAATTTAAAGTTTAATTATTAAGTAATTAACTAATTAACTAACTGTCTAACCAGCTAACAATCTCTCTCTCTTTCTCTTCTCTTTCTCGAATGTGACCTCGGACTTCTACGTAATGTGGGAGGCTCCAGCTTACGGTGACCGATCACGGTGGCACGGGTGGTCGAAAGTACTCCTTGTCAAGTGTCTTCAAAGGCCTCACCGACGGCATGACCTACACCAGAGATCATCTCCGGATGTACCATACCCACCTCCCTCGAAAGTAATCGTTAGCCGCTGACGGCCTGGAAAATAAAAGAAAAAACTCTCCCTCTCTGTCATTTCTCTACTCTAATATGCATGCATAACATCGAACAGAAGACCAGCAAAAGAAGAGGACTTACCGAAGAAGATTTGTCCATTGTTGTCCCTCCAAAAAAAGCCTCACCGTCGTCGCCTGAGTTCCTTGAAGACAATCACCATCCCCTGAACTGACAAGTCGAGGCCCCTTTCAGAGCTCAGCTCCCTCATTCCTTCCCCTTCTCAGAGTAGTCGCCGTCGGCCTTGGAAAACCCTCTCTTCCCCTTGGTTCCTCTCTTAGAGGAACTGAAACTCGCCGCTGCTCAGATGGTGTCTCTGGGGTCTCTCCACGCTTATTTTTATAGAGGGCTGAGGGTACATGTTAAAGGAATCGCGATCTCTTGATTGAAATCCTACATGCAAAATCATCCACAACCTTCCATATCTGACGTTTTCTATAAACGACGGAGCCAGGGTTTCTCCCTCGTGGCAGCACGCGTTGGCAGCGATGGAGAAGGAAGACAACCGCCTCGGGATTGAGCTTCTGATTAGATGGACGGTGACCATCCCATCAAGCCACGGATCTGTGTTTTGTTCAGATGAACGATGATCATTGCTCCACAATGAACGACGTGATTAAACTGTCAAGCCTCGAACTTATTCAGTTGCTTGCGATGGACGGCTTGTATTAACCCCATCAGACGAAATGAACGAAAGGCTTGGATTTGTTCTTTCGCCTAGAACTTAATCCATCATCCATGATGAACGGTTCTCTGATGCCCGCACCGAAGAAGCGTTTCCTTTGTTAACTCATCATCCGAAACGAACGACCATATCTCTCTCTCACGATCAGCACACTCTGATCCTTTTGATCTCAACCGTTCGTTCTCTCTCAACACACCCCTCTCATGTTTTTTTTTAGATTTGCAAAAAGACCCTTCTCTTTTACAGTCTTAACATGAAGGTCCCTCTACAGGGAGAGGAGCAAAATTCATTTCAAGTCCTTGGATTCCTATAAAATTACCATCAGGTCCTTTGCAACCCCAATAATTCTAATTTAGGAATTTAAATCAATGTTTTTTTCCTTCTCTCTCAATCAATTTCAATTAATTCTAAACTTGGGGATTTCCTTTAATAGTTTAAATCAATCACCAATCTATTATCATGAGTTTATTCCAAAAATTAATATTTACTTATTCCTTTCCAAGTTTTTGAATCACATTTAATTACCAAAAAGCCCTTGGTAAACCCAATTAAAACCAAATTAGGGTTTCACTCAATAAACCTTCCCATTTCAAATAAATCAATTTATTTCAATTACCAAAATATTAAAAATTCATTTATTCAAGATATTAGAAATCTTGGATTTCATAATGTATGTGGATCGTACGGTTGGCATCTGAGGTATGAACAAAACACTGTTTTCCCCTCCATCCTTATCCATTTTCGCCAACTTGCCACCGCTCGATCATATCGCGTGATCACCGCTGTGACAACCTCTATCAAAAGAGCTACTTGCCTTCAAAGCCTGGTCACCGTGTGCCTTTAAAAAGACAACTTCTGATCTCCACCTCAAACCCTAACGCCGTTGGAGAGAGAGAGAGAGAGCCACCACCCTCAGGCCGAGCACCCATCCCACTAACCACCATTTCAGACTGCAGACCCAGGGCTGTCTCAAGCTACCACCGCTCTGGTAAGCCTCTCTCATCTCTTTAAATTTGTATTTAGACTCTGAATGTATAAAGATGTGCACAAAGAGTTGTAAAACCCTGTTAAGTAGTAACGTAGCTCCGTCCTGAGTCTCTGACGTGTGTGCATGGACACTAATGGATGTAGAGAGGAAAGGGTTCATTTGCGTGAAGTTTTTTCCTCACTTCTTCTGTTCTAATGTAGCATTGATGTGGGTTTATATTAAAAGTTTATCTTGTTTCTTGATAAGATAGAGTGGGAGTGGTCGTGCTCAGCCTCGGCATGGTTGCTTGCCTTCCATTTGAACAGGTCCATGACTTTTAGAGAAGGTTAAGAGTGAACCCGGGTGACAACATGGGTGGTTGACTGATAACTCAAAAGGGTGATTTGAGTGTTAAGTGATAACATACAAGGCTGATAGTTATGGTTAAACAGGATCAGGCCTTACTTGGGTAGTGTTTATTTTGCCAATCATAAGATGGTGTATAAATTAGATGCCATGAAATTTTTGTTAAACCTAAGTTTATTCCAGATCACAAACATAACCATGACTAATGTGTTTAATTTGAGTTTACTTTGAAGATAATATTATCACCTGTTAGGAGGGTATGATAAACTGCCAAACAGTTGTATTTCTAGATCCTAAGTAGTTGTAGATATAGACTTGACACCATTTCAAGCTTCATTGGAATGCTCTTTAACCAATAAGAACCATGAAAGAGATTGGAACCGTTAAGAAGTTAAATTTTGATTTTTGTAGTGGTAATAAATTTGAATGAATAATGACTTGCCAAAATTCATTAAAGGAGTAAGAGCATGTTGTTGGTTCACTGTACATTAAGCTGTTTGATCTTGTAGTGTTTACCTAGTGATAGATAGTGGGTAAACTATGTTATCAATGGGTAAACATAGCTTGGGAACTCATTTATATTTACTGTATTATAGTACTTACAAGACACAGGTAATACAAGACTTGAGATGAGTGGTATGGAGAGAGAGCATGGCAGCATGTGTGAGGGTTTCTAAGTAATGGATACAGATGAAGAGTCACAAGAACTTGATGTGGATAGTATGGAAAAGAAACACTAACCCCTCACCTGTCCTATTATTTGAATTTGAATATTTCACTAAGCGACACAAGCATGCACAAGAGGGAAATGTTAATGATTAATCATCATGCATAGAAATAGCTTAGTTTGGTGGATAATATGGTGTGAAGCAATAGAGGCTTCTCTCTCTCCGGTTAGGATGTATGCATATAATTAAGACTTAACAGGTGTTGTGGGAATGGTTATTTCCAAAGGATGTTAGACGTGGTATTGAGCATGGTTTGGGTTATAAAAGGTTAGGGTTAGTCTGTTAAAGATTTAAATTCAGTCAAATAAGAATTCAAAGGATTGGGTTAAGTTAGTAAAGTTAGTGGGCTAATGAATTCCCAAATGGGTTCTGGCCCATCACAAGTATTGGTTATCAATTGGACTAATAGAAGACAAGTTAATGAATTGGGTCTAACCACATTCAAACACACAAAAGCGTTAGGTTTGTCAAGTTAGAGATGGGTCAATGGCTACAAGTTGCTGCCCCTTTAGACGGACAGATGGGTCGTATATAGTTCCCCGATCGGGATGTGTAGCACACCGTTAGAAAGATAAGGGAAATCCCTTTCTAACGAATCTTATATCAGCCATATCGGGTTTCCGGATTAGAAGTTATGAGAAGTTCATTATGACTGCGCAGAATGAGCAGAATTCTGCATTAACACTAATAATAATAATGAACAACTTTGCTTATGATAATAGCACTAAGTTATCGTTATCGTTACCAAATTTGGACGTCGAGTGTTGAGCTTCGTCAACAGGGACGTAGTTAGATCGAGAAGATCTTTAGTAGAGGTGAGTTACTTCTGCCTTGTACTCACTTTACGGAGTGCTTATTGGCTTTGTTATTATCCTGTCGAGTGTTTCATGATATCGTGGCTATCTTGAATTGTTTGCACTGTCACCTTGTTTATTTCATACATGCATATATGTTTCCTTATTTGATTGGATTGTTGTTTGAGCATATATGGATATTTTCGGTATGTTGGCATCCCTGGTTGATTGTTAGACTTCCGCTCGGATCAGTGGAGCGTGGGGGCTCCGTTGGAGAATTTTTAGGGGTGGGACACCTTAGCATTCTAGCTTGCCATGGCAGAGAGATAATACTCTGGTTGTCCTACCCGTTAGTGGGGTGATTCGCTAACCGTGTCGACACGTAAGAGAGGTGATCACACTACCGACATACGACATGAGGTTTGTACGACAGGAGGGTCGATTATAGTAGATGCTGTTGTTGCTGACCGGGGGATTATTTGCTAAGCTTCTTTTAGAATTCTCTTCCAAAGCTTGAAAGCTGCTGTAGATAGGAGTCGTTACCGTCGTTATTGTTTGTGGTAAACTCCTAGGGTTTGGATTGTGCAGGGCGTAGGCCCATTTGTTTGGTTGATGATTTTTGGATTTGTTCATATTATGACTTATCTTTTATCATCCGTGATCTATTTGCTATGATCTCTGCGGGGTACTTACTTGGCTTTCCATTCAAAAGCTCACACACTTGTTTTCCTTTCTCTTTCAGATCTTGAGGAGTAGGTGACTGGCTCTCAGGAGTCGTACGAGGGATTGGGGCTAGCTTACTTTCTTTGTGTGTGAGACATTGTTCATAGGACACAGACTGTTGTAGTTACATGAACCCTGATTTTATTCTGTTGTGACTCTAACCATTTATTTATGTTATTTAAGTTATTTTGTCATTATTTCCTATCTACTGTGATTTCCTTAGGCCTTGTATCTGAGTGGGGTGCGCCTTTACTTAGGTATAGCATGTTTGCTCACGTTCTCGAGGCCTGAAATTCGGGTTGGGGCGTGATATAAGACTATATGTAGAAGAGACTGTAGATTAAATCAGAAGACTTGGAGGTTTGGAGATTTGAAGACTTGAAGCTTGGAGACCTTAACATTACAAATAGAAGATTTGAATACTACAAATATAAGACTTGAAGATTTGAAGACTACGTACGAGTCAAAGACATGAAGATCTAAAGACTACAAAGTAGAAGACTTGTAAACGTGAAGACTTGAAGATCTACAATTAGAAAAAAAAAAAATTGTAAAATATAACTACAATTTTAAAAATTACATACAATTTGTAGATTTTAATTTGTTTAACATGAGTTTGAAAAATTTTATGAGTATTTTTAAAAAAAAATTACTTAATAATAAATATATTGATGATTGTTATTTTAGAATTTTTTACTTTTTTATTTTATAATTTTTTTAATAATTTTTAAATTAAACAGGTCATGTTTTGATTATGCTTGAGCCGGCTCGGCACGGCATGGTCTGTCACAAGCCGTGTGTCATATCAAGCTTGTTTCGGGCATTGTTTGTGTCATATCCGGCCTAAGCTCGTGTCGAACCGGCCAACCAACCCATTTGTTCATATTTAATTATGTATACACCTCAAATTTCATATTTAATTGTGTATATATCTCTATTATTAAGATCTGTTAGGGCCTATTTGATGAACAGGATAGGATAGGGGAGGATATGATATGAGGGTCATATACATAATAAAACAAGAAACATGAGGTATATATATGTAACTATGGTTTTTCCAAGGGTATTTATACAATTTTGATATTTTTCATGGGTACACCTGCAAAAAAAAAACCCCTAAATTATTCCAATAAGGTGTTTAAACTATTCACAATCTTTTTTTTTTATGACCAAAATTTTTTTAACGCCCAAAACCATTCACAATTCATAACATTGTTTTTGGGAGCCATATAATTGAAGATGGTTGGCTGGCTGCCTCTCACATCCATAAATTACTAGATGTCAACTTTATTATAAAATAAAGGAAAATAAATATTAATATAAATCTACAAACTTGTTCTTGAAATGGAAGATACATTATAAAAAATACCCTAAATGGTTCCTCTGGTTTACCAAAAATATCCTTTTAGTCCCTATATTCTCAAATATCCAAATAGGGTCCATCTATGATATTTTTTTGGGAAAAAGAGGTCCCTTCTCCTTACACCCGTTAGATTTTCCATCGTGTTCGTTGGTGTTGCTTTTTTATTAATATATTAATATTTAAATATTTTGTGAAATTTTTAAACCCCGTTTAATATATTAACTAACCCTATTAACTAAACTAACCTTATTCAAAATAATAAAATTGTATTTTTAATGTAAAGTAATCGGGCCCTCTCTCTCCAGCCCTCTACTCCACCATCTCCAGCAAGACCTCCTTCCATCTCCAGCCATAAGTTTTGTGGAACATAATTTATCAAAAGCAACAAAAGCAATGTATACAAAAACGATTCTAAATAGCTTAATCTACCAGCGCAAACGAAATTTTCATCAAAAGCAAGAACAAATCTCTAAGGCTCACACTAAAACATCAAAATATGATTATAATCCACAACATAACTTAATCAAAATGAGATGATCCACTATAGCATCCATCAAAGCAATGAAACCGATCAAAATCCAACAGACAGCTACATTGAAACCTGAATCTTGATGGTCGCTGATGTCTGCTACCGTAGCTCTTGACGGCGCTTCCTCTTGAGCCATGTTTGCTGCAAAACCAACTGTCGGTCCCACTCCTTTGAGCTCCGGCTACCCAAATCCACCCTCTTCCTCGATGGATCCACTGAGAAACACATCCTTCGATCAAAACCAACACAATGATCCAACCTAATCCTCACAAATCCCCTGCAAAATCAAAGAATCGGATCTAATTCAAACCTAGAGGCTATGGAGAATGATCTCGAGCTGTATTGAAGAAGAGATGGGTGGTTCCCTTCTAATACGAAGGAAATCAAAATACAAGAAAAAAAAATAAAGATCAAAACCCTTGATTAGTTCCTTTGGTTTACTCGAATTGCCCCTAGACTGCTTTGAAGGAGGTCTCGCTGCAGATGGTGGAGGGCTAGATAGAGAGGGCCCAATTAGTTTAGGCTAAAAATACAATTTTATTATTTTAAACTGGGTTAGTTTAGTTAATAGGATTAGTTAATATTTTAAAAAGGGTTTAAAATTTTCATAAAATATTTTAATATTATTATATTAATAAAAAAGCCATGTAGCAAACAGGACGAAAAATCTGACGGACATCAGGGGAGGGACCTCTTTTTCCCAAAAAACTAGCATAGAGGGACCCCATTTGGACACTTGAGAATAGAGGGACTAAAAGGGTATTATTGATAAATCAGAGAGACTATTTAGGGTATTTGACCTAAACTTTGTGTATAATCTTCAAAAAAAGAATTACATTCTTTGTAAAATTAACTCTAGCAAAGAACCTAAAAACTAGATGTTACTAACTGACAAGATCCATTCTTGTTTTTACTTACGTGATCTAAAGATGATTTCTAGTCTCATGACTTTTATGATAACCTATATATTTTGGGCAATTTGCCAAAATGGCCTTGGTCCATTTTTTTTTTTTTTTTTGTCCTATGTCGAAAATATTTGTCAAAATGGCTTTGTAGTTGCTTAGTCAGCAGCACTCTATTGACTCGGATTAAAAACGGCCTTTGAAAGACCGATTAGCTCCAGAGAGGTTGTCCAGAGTTAATCGGCATTTGAAAGGCCGATTTACTCAAAACTCCATAAAAAGAGTTTTATGGAGCTAATCGGCATTTGAAAGGCCGATTAGCTTTAGAGATGTCGTTTTCATGGGCAGTGTCGAGCTAATCGGCATTTGAAAGGCCGATTAGCTACATACATCAACTTTTGGAGCTGATCGACATTTGAAAGGCTGATTAGCTACATACATCATCCCAGTCATCAGTTTGCTTTCTGACTGGACAGTTCCAGGGCCATTCTGACAAATATTTCCAATCTAGGGCCAAAAAAATAATAAAATAAATTGACCCGGTCCTTTTTGGCAAATGGTCCATATATTTTTGTTGCATTAATACTTCCAAATTTTGGCTAGTTGGTCTCAATAAATCAACATTTAATGACAAATTTGATATTCTCATTTCCTGATTGTTGGCACATGGAAAATCTAACTAGCAATAAAAATTGATAAAATAAACAAAACATTACCTCTCCAATGTTTGAGGTAAGCCTTTATTAAGTTGTTGTAAAAATCGGTTTCACCTGGTGATCGATACTGGTCAAGATCAACGGTTATGCTTTATAATTGAGGGAATGAAGATCGCGGGAAGGAAGAGATCCCTCGGGTAAGATCCAAGTCGCAGATAAAGAAAGACACAGCATTTATGTGGAAAACCCTGTAAATCCAAGGAAAAAACCACGATGTGCTCTGCCAGAGGAGCAATCCACGAGGTAGAGGATGATTACGAGACTCCAGATCCTCTTAAAGGGGAGTACAACACCATTGATAATCTCATTTCTAATCATGGAGATAAGCTTCATGGAGACGTCAATAAAGCCCAATAAAGCCCAATAATCATGTAGATGAAAATAAAGGGCAACCACCAAGATGAGCTTGATCATGGAGATGAAGACAAGTCCCAAGAGCTTCATAACACTTCATGGAGCTTGAAGCTCTTCATCCGAGAAAGAGAAGGTCATGATGGTTGAAGCGTCATACTTGGAGCTCTTCATGAGAGAGAGAGAGGCCATGAGAATGGCCATGAAGGTTGAAGCCTCATAGTTGGAACTCTTCTTGAGCTTGGAGGTCTTCTTGAGAGGGATAGAAGCCTTGAGAATGGCCATTAAGCTTTATAAGAGAGAGAGTTCATACCTTCATGCTTGGAGCTTCATGAAGCTTGGAGCTCTCTTGGAGCTTAGAGCTTCATATATAAAGCTTGGGGCTCTTCACCCTTGGAGCTTTTTTTTTGAGAGAAAGACCATGGAGATCTTCATGAGAGAAAGGGAGAGAGAGAGAGGCCATAACCTCATGCTTCATGCTTAGAGCTCTCTATGAGCTTGAAGCTCTTCATGAGCAAGAGGAAGGTCGTGAAGCTCGGAGCTTCATACTTAGAGCTCTCTTGGAGCTTGGAGCTCTCTCGGAGATTCCTACGAGTTTGGAGCTCTTTTGGAGGTTGGAGCTAAAAACTTTTTTTTTCTCTCCCTTAGTTCATGCACCCCTGTTCGAGAGCGTGAGCATGAAGAAGCTTCCTATCCCTCCACTGATGTTGTGTCTCCCTTGGCTTCTAGCCAATTGCTTGGCCTCCAAGACTCTCATTCATGCCACATGTCAATATCTATGAGAGCCACGTGTCAGCACCTTAGTGTTTGAGTATTTTACCCATAACACTACCCCTCTCCCTCAACACCCACTTTGAGGCCGACCCAAGCTTCGAGCTCCGGTCGGCTTGGCCAGGAAGTTCCATGCTAGGTCAAGTCGGATGGGGTTTTGACAGCGAGCAGGCGTCGAGGAATGAGGCCAAGGAGGGGACAAGGCCAACATGAGAAAAATAGTTCATGTGGAGTCCCGAGGAGGGCTCTTTGTAACAAGAGTTGTCCCCATGATCGACCCCTTAAGAGGGTGACTGGGCTGATGTTGAGGTCGAGCCCTTAAGAGGGTGTTCTTCTGAAAGAGCCCTTTGATGCTGAGGCCTAGTCCTTAAGAGAAAGGCCAAGGGTACTAATCGCCAGATGAACAAGCACGAGTGCCCAGTCCTTCTAGCGAAGAGACCTCAAGGATGAGAATGAGCATGAGGTTTCAACCCTCATAGCAGAGGGTTTTGAGTACAAGTAGATATGCTCGACCCTTTGAGGGACTTTGGAGCCGGTTAAGCCCTTAAGAGGGTGGTCGATCCCTTAGGAAGACAACCTGTCGAAAAAACGCATGTCAGTTGATGTCAAGGACGAGCATTTTAGAGGATACTCTTCCAAAAGTGCCTATTGAAGCCGAGGTCGAGCACATAAGGGGGTCCTCTTTCCTAAGAGCCCGCTGAAGCCGAGGTCGAGCACATAAGAGGGTGCTCTTTCCAAAGAGCCCCCGTTGAAACCGAGGTTGAGCCCTTAAAAGGGTGACCAAGGTCTAGCCCTAAAAAGCTAGGGCTATATGAGCATTGATGCTCGACCCATCAAGGGACTTTGATATGAGCTCCAACTCTTGGCCCTAAAAAGGGACTTTAATATGAGTACTGACGCTCGGCCCTGAAGAGGGACTTTAACCATAGTTTATATAGCTTCTTGATTTGTCCCCACATACATCACCAAATTTATAGTTGAGGGAAGGATCAAGATGGGAAGGAAAGGGATCCATGGGGTGAGATCCAAGGGCAAACAATGAATCACGCTAGATTTACATGGAAAACCATGTAAATCCAAGGAAAAAAACCACAGGGCACTACCACGAGAGCAATCCACTAAATAGGGGTTGATTACATAACTCATGATTCTCTTGGAGAGGAGTACATCAGGAGCTTCATAAGAGAGGAAGATCATGAAGCTTTGAGCTTCATACTTGGAGGTCTTTTGGAGCTTGGAGGAAGGCCATGAAGCTTGGAGCCCTTAATCTCTCTCTCTCTCTCTCTCTCTCTCTCTCTGTGTGTGTGTGTGTGTGTGTGTGTGTGTGTGTGTGTGTGTGTGTGTGTGTGTGTGTGTGTGCGTGTGACAAAATTGAGCTTCAGAGCTAACTCAAGGCACAAGGCCTGCTTCCTCTTAACTTTACTTCTTATATATGTAGGATCACAAACAGACCAAAGTAGCTCTTAGACGTTCATCTTGGATATCACTAACGTCTCTCATGAAAAGCTCCAAGCTCAAGAAGAGCTCTAAGCTCATGAAGAACTCCGGGCTCATGAAGAGCTCTCAAGAAGAGCTTATGAAGAGGTCTCATGAAGAGCTCCAAGCTCATGTAGAGCTCTTATGAAAAGCTCTGAGCTCATGAAGCTCTAAGAGCCAAAGAGCTTCAAACTCCAAGTGTGCTCCAAGCTTCATGAAGGTATGAGTTCCTCTCTCTCATGAAGCTCCAAGAGAGCTCCAACCTCTAAGCTCCAAGAGAGCTTCAAGCTCCATGTGAGCTCCAAACTTCATGAAGGTATGAGTCCCTCTCTCTCTCATGAAGCTCTAAGCCCCAAGCTCCAAGAGCTCTTATATATGCAAGTCCAAGTTTCAAGAAAGCACCAATTTCATGAAGAGCTCCAAACTCAAGAAGGGCTTCTCGTTCATGAAAAGAACAACCAAGGGATGCTAAAATGTTGCCCTAAGATGCTGACATGTGGCTTGTGTGATGTTGACACATGGCATAAAGGATGAAGCTTGAAGGGTAAGCTATATATTGTTATGGGCACAGTTTTAAATAAAAGGAAGGTTCTGTAGGCTTATCCGCTCAAAGTGGGGCACAAGATAAAGCAAAAAGGGAAAGATCTGGAAAAAAGAAGATGGCCTTCTCTAATTGGAGGGGTGAAGAAAGCTCCATGCATGAAGCTCATCTCAATGTCCTCATGCCTCCATAAAGCTCTATGAAGCTCCAAGCTTCATGACCTTCCTCTAAGCTCCAAGAGAGCTCCAAGCTTGATGGCCTTTCTCCAAGCTCCAAAAGAGCTCCAAGCTTCAGGCCTTTCTCTCTAATGAAGCTCATGTTGAATTCGTCTCCAAGAGGATCAGGAGTCTTGTAATCAACCCATGTTTAGTGGATTGCTTTCCTGACATAGGCCCCTAGTTTTTTTCCTTGATTTATAGGGTTTTCCATGTAAATCTGGTATGATTTATTGTTTTTCCTTGGATCTCACCCCATGGATCCGGCCCTCTTCTTCCCATCTTGATCCTTCCTGACCTTCCCTCAACTTTAAAGTATCAACCTTTGTTGAAGTATGGTTCATATTTGCTGCAAGCACAGTGACAATATGGGAGGACGCCGAATAAGGTTCGGGGTGCGGGGGCAACTCCCCTGCGGTACAGTATACGGAAAGGTTTTGTAATTTCTGTACATTAGGGTTTAGTATAAATACTTATGATGCAACCCTGATTTTATAAATAGTGAAATTCTATCATTTGCTCCAATGGACGTAGGCACATCGTCAAACCACGTAAAACTTGTGTGTTCTTCTTTTTCTTCTTGTTTTATTTGCTTGTTTGTCGCACAATCACAACAAGTTATACCAGAGCTCCATGTTACAAAGTCTTGGAGTTCATATGCCAAGTTCGATATTACCAAGTGCGACAGAAGTGGTAATTTCGGGCTATAGCAGAGGAGGGTCAAGGATTTGTTGGTGCAGCAAGGTATGGTGAAGGTGTTGAGAGAAAAGAAACCAGAGACTATGGAGTAGTCAGAGTGGGAGGAACTGGAAGCAAGGGATGTGGCAACAATCAGACTTTTCATGGCATATGAGGTGATGTACCATGTTATGGACGAGGAGTCACCGACAGCAGTTTGCCTGAAACTGGAGAGCCGATATATGTCGAAGTCATTAACAAACAAGATGAATCTGAAGCAGAAGCTGTTCGATCTCAAGATAACAGAGGGCTCCTATCTGGGGCAATATATCAACATATTCAACCAGATCATCAGCGATCTGAGGCGGGTTGATGTTAAGTTCGAAGATGAAGACTTGGCGTTGATGCTGTTGAATTTACTACCATCATCCCAGACGTACGAGAATCTGGTTACGACCCTGATGTGGGGACCTAGAATTGGAGGATATCACAGGTGTCCTATTAGGTTTTCATCAGAGGAAAAAAGCTAGTGATGAGAGTTCACAAGTAGAAGGGCTTGTAGTGAGAGGTAACCAAGAACTTGGAAGAAGCAAGTCTCGGTTCAGATCGGGTAACAACAAAAGTTTGTCTCATTCGAGAAATAGGAAGGACATCATGTGCTACAAGTGCGGGAAAAAGGGACACATTAAATGAGAATGTCCGGAGTGAAAGAAAGGGAATTCTGAGAACAAAGAAGGTCCCTCAAAGTCTGCAAACATGGTGGAAGAAGAAGGCACAGAGAGCGGTGATGGCGATATGCTTTCTATTTCATCCAATTCAAATCACCTAGCAGATTCATGGATTTTGGATTCAGCATGCTCTTATCACATGACAGCCAACAGTGTTTGGTTTTGTTCTGATGGGCAATGATGCATCTTGCAGGGTTATTGGAATAGAAAATATCAGAATTAAGATGTTTGATTGTGTGGTTATAATGTTAAGTGAGGTCAAGTATGTACCAGATCTTCAGAAAAATCTGATTTCACTAAGCACTTTAGATGGAATTGGTTGCACCTACAAATCTAAAAGTGGAGTGATGAAAGTAAGTAAAGGTGCTCTGACGGTGATGAAGGGATAGAAACTAGTAAGAAACATCTATAAATTACTAGGTACCATCATTATAGGTGGAGTTGCTGCTGTGGATCTGAAGCAGACAGTACAATCTTATGGCATATGCAGCTGGGTCATATGGATAAGGGTGGAATGGCAGAGCTTCATAAGAGGAATTTATTGAAGGGTGTCAAGACATATAAAGTAGATTTATGCAAGTATTGTGTTCTTGGAAAACAGAATAGGGTGCAGTTCAGAACAACCACACACAAGACAGGAGGACTTCTTGGTTCATACAGATGTCTGGGGACCAATCAATGTAGTATCACGAGGAGGTCACATATATTTTGTGAGTTTTATTGATGATTTTTCAAGAAAAGTCTGGGTGTACTTCATGCAACACAAGTCAGACACGTTTGTCAAGTTCAAGTTGTGGAAAGCTAAGTAGAGAACCAGACAAGGAGGAAGATTAAATGCCTCAGGTCAGGTAATGATACAGAGTACATAGATTCGAAGTTCCAGGAGTTTTGTTAGCAGCATAGAATTAAGAAACACTTCACAATTCGTAGCACACCACAACAAAATGGTGTAGTTGAAAGGTTGAATAGAATAATAACTGAAAGAGCTTGGTGTCTCAGGCTGTCTGCAGGGCTTGCAAAGAATTTCTGGGCAGATGAAGTGAATATGGCATGTTTCGTGATTAATAGATCACTGAGGGCAATACTAGATGTGAAAGTAGTAGAGGAAGTGTGGACAGACGATACAATAGACTACTTAGAGTTGAGAGTTTTTGGATGTCCAGCTTACATACATGTTTCTAGTGAGGACAGATCCAAGCTTGATGTAAATTCTAAAAATGCATCTTTCTAGGCTATTAGAAAAGGGTGAAAGGCTTCAAGCTATGGGATCTAGAGGCAAACAAGGTGGTGATCAGCAGAGATGTGATTTTTGATGAAAAATCCAAGTTGCAGTGTACTCAAGAAAAGGAGAAATGAGTGCTAGAAAATTGCAACAACAATGAGCATGTAGTGCAGGTGGAGTTAGAGAGCCATGATAGTGATGTCAGTACATATGGTTCAAAGGGTTCTGGCTCAAAGAATCAGGTGCATCACACTACAGCTACAGACAAACCCAGACACACTATCAGGCCACTCACCAGGTATGGGTTTGAGGATTTGGTTTCTTATGCACTTACCACTAGTAGTGGAGATCCTACCATTTTTCAGGAGGCAACACTTAGCCAAGAGAAAAGTAGATGGATGAAGGCTATGGTAGAGGAAATGGAGTCTCACTACAAGAAAGTTGGCGTTTTGCGGCGGACATTTAGCGGTGGTTTATGTAAAACCTCCACTAAATGAAGAATTAGAGGCGATTTTATATAAACGGCTGCTAAGTTCATAGAAATTACGGCGGTTTAATAAGAACCGCCGCTAAATTCTACATTTAGCTCCGGTGTCAGTGAAACTACCGTGAATGTAGTTGCATTCGCGGCAGTTTCTTTATAAACTGTTGCAAAAGAATCGTGAGATTTTAATTTGAGCACGCCCTCCTCTTCCCGCAGCCCTAACCTCTTTCTCGATCTCCATGTCGGCGACCCAATCTCTCCCTCCCCGCACCGCCCCTTCTTTGATGGCGATTCCATCTAGATTTACGAGTCTACCTCCATCTCAACCTCCTTATTCACGCTCCTCTCCTCTCTCTCTCTCTCTCTCTCTCTCTCTCTCTCTCTCTCTTCCATTCCCCAATCACTAGGGTTCTAGGGTTTCTCGCTCTCGCTCACTCTTCTCTTCTTCGGTAGCGGAGAGGTGGCGATTTGGATAATGATAGGTGAAAAGAAGCTAGACGGCATCAACATCACCGATCTCGGCTCCGCCCTCTCTGACCATGGACGTGACGGCGGAGGTGGTAGCAGCATCGCAGACGAAGGACGTGTAGCACTTGTCGCTATGCAACTGCGTTGTGAACTTCTTGCTCCAGGGGGGGGCTACCTGCTCAAGACCTTCGAGCTCCTCCACGAACTCATCGAGGATGCCGCCATGACCAAGCCATCCGCCTCCGTGACTTCTTCTCATATCCCTCTTTCTTTCCTTCTGATCTCATCTCCCTCTTCAACTCCCTACAAGGTTCTTGCCCTTCTTGTCTTTTGATTAAGATTTAGATATGTTTAAATTGCGATTTGCTTGCCTTTTGTTTAATGAAATGCTTGTGATCCTCTAGGAATGTATGGATCTTGGTTTTTGTTGGTCATGATATAGAAAAGTCATTGTTAGATTTATTTAAACTATAATCTTGGGATACGAATGATTTCAAGAAGTTTGCATTGTCTGGAAATCTATTCAGGTGAGTTTGTCAAAAACTGATTCAGCTTATGATGAATTTTATGTTTAATTTATGCCTTCAATGATTAATTTGCTAATTTATTCTTATCATGAATTGTTTCTGGTGTATATTTGATAAGTGTTCATTTGAGTATAATTTTATATCATATTCTTATATGCTTGACATGTAATTTTGAAGACTTTTTACCCACCGATACTTAAAATATATTCATTCTGATAAACAGGGCAAAATTACAGGACCCCGGGAGAAAGAAAGCATTTCGAGAGGAACCGGGACCTCAGAGCACCCAGAAGGGCCCATACGGGTATCCATACGGGCTGACATACGACCGTATGTTGGCACCTGAAAGGAATATGGGCCATCATATGGCTCATATACTAGACCGTATGGAGTTGGCCGGCAGCCATAGAGGTTGATATACGCCCGTATACGGGCCCGTATCGCGAGATTTCAGTGAATCTACAGACCTAGAAGAGGGCAAATTGGTAATTCTCACCCCTAAAACCCTAGAGGTATAAAAGCCAACTAATGAGGGTTTAGGGGGGAGGGAAGCAGCTTGGGGAGAGAGCTTAATCTTGGGGAAAGCTTGGAGATTCTCATCTTGAAGCTATTGGAGCAAGAAGAGGGGAAATCATTGGAAGGGGATCAAGGAAGTCATCAACGGTGTATGCATTAGTGTTATCCCTTATGATTTCTTTGTTTGTCTTCATCTTTGTTTTGGATTGTTGCCCCCCTTTCATGGAGGGCTAATCTTGTAGATGCTTGGATGATTGATGAACCCTTGGACATGTTTTAATTAATGTTATTTCTCTATCTTTGATTGCTTGGTTGAATTGCATTGAGTCTATTGGTTCTTTTAATGTAAGTTAATCCCTGTACGTTGCGAGAGCCCAGAGGGATTTTCATAGTCCATGTGGGGGAAGAAGCAAACGCCTCCCGGTATGTAGACCATCTCCAATAGTGGGGATTGTGAGTATACTGGGAACCCGAGTACTAAGGAGAGCGAGTCCTTTAAATGTATTATTCCCATCATCCCTCCAAGAATTAGGTTCCCTAGAACATCATTAGTAAGGGCACTAGGATTAGTAATTCGCCTCGAGAGAGGGAGTGAAAGCACCATAGGAACGCTTGGTCAAGGATCAACTAAGTGTCGAGATAGAGAATAGCATTCATCTTTTAGAAGTCCAAGGAGGATTCAATTATCCGAGCATCCCCCTTTTATGATTGTTTAACCTTAAGAGCAACTCGATTCCTTTGTTTGTGTTTTCAATTTATTAGTTTAGAATTAGCATAATCAACCACCTTTGGATCGACTAGATAGTAGATGAATAGTGGGTACTAGTACTCTCATCTCCTTGAGGATCGATAACCCGACTTTCAAGTCCACTTTATTACTTGTAACGACCCGTACACTTGCGGTTGTATCGCATCAATATTGAACTCCTTTTTAAATTATAATGTGCTTTATAACATTGGTTTTTCTTCCATCCTTCAGTTACGAATCCACAAACTTTGCTAGAAGAGAAAATTGCAGCAGAAAAAAAACTGGCGATCAGTGAATATGAGCTTCGTTTAGCTCAAGAGAATCTCACAAAACTATAGTATAAGTTTCAAAAGATGGCTGAATCTCCTATTGTCATTGAATCAGACGGTTTGTTCTTTCTATTTTAGTAGGCTTTTGCATATTCAAGTAGATTTTCGGCCCTTATCATTTAGAGAGGAAAATTGTTGTTTTTATGCTATTGGTTTGTAAATAAATATATTTTTTCTTTGTCCAAGGAAAGTTACTTTCCATTCTTGACCGGACACTTTCTTTGGTTTTGTAGAGCTTAGCGCGGAGGATTGGGCAGACCTTGTTAATTCTCCCAAGGTGTATTTCTTGCTTTCTTTCTTATTCATGTGGTGTTTTAGTACGGAGAGTTAGGTTTTAACTGTGTTTGGATTGCAGAACAAGCTACAGAGCTTGGTGGGGCACCACACGGATGTCCTGGAGAGCATAACGCCCACTGTTAGGAAGCGTGTCGAGGTCCTACGAGAGATACAAGTCTGATTTCTTGTTTTAGTAGCATATTTATTTTCATGCTACATCTTAGGGTTGTTCTATTCTAATTTGTTCTTTAGGGTTTGTCATGTTTTTCTCTTTGCATATGAGATTCAAGAAACTATTTGGTAACCTAACTATTTCATTACTTATATGGTTGTGTCTCATTTTGAAAGATCAAGAAAAGTTTTATGGTGCTAATCTTGGTGTGGAGTTTGTTTACACTTTATAGGTGATAGCCATTTTGATGTTGCCTGCTTTTTCAAAAAGAGTATTTGCTTCTTTGCTTTGGTAAATAACAGCCCTGCTAGGTACCCGGCATAACGAATAGGAACCTAATGGTCCTTCCATGAGTTTTTTTAATATACTGAAATGGGATAACTTCAGTGAAAAAGAATTCTATTTGTTATTGATGAAAGATGTGATTTTTCAGAGTAATATTATATTTGTTGTTTGTATTAATCTACTCATTTTATGAAGAGTTGTCTTTGATTACTTGACTATGGGTTGTTGTCAAGCAAAGCTGAATATGATTTTTAGAGTCATGCTTCATCAACAAGAATATTTAGAAGTTTTTGAGATGCCTAAGTTCTGTAAATTCTGTTCAATGGGAGATTGAACTAATTGGCTTTGAAATGCCCAAGGTATGTAAAGTCTTTTTATATTTCCTTGAGGAGGGTCCTTGACAGTGTTGATTAGAGTTTTATTCTATTTATTTCCTGTATTTTTTCAAAAAAGAATATTTATATGTTTTGTAACGCCTCAGGATCCCGGGACCCTCGACTCGCACGCCAATGTGACGCATCAGTATTAAAGAAGAGATAAACTCAACTCGAATACAAGGCCTAATAATGTGATAAGCAGACAACAATACCTAAATAAATATAAACTCGAGTTCATAAGAACACAGAGTCATTAGGGTCCGTAGGCCCTATAGAAGTCTGGTCCCTATACGGGTCCTACAATAACAATGCTCACAAAGATAAAGATAAAGAAGACTCCTATAACCTCTGGTCCTCCGGAGTCCTCTCCCCAGGCTCCTCTCCCCTCCTATACCTCGGAATCTGTAAAGAGGAAAAGAGAAAAAAAAACACATGAGCTTCCGAAAGGAAAGCCCAAAGTAGTACCCCCGCAGTCACAGTTGTCATGAATAGGAAATATGGCGATACCAACGAGATCATAATATCAACAATAAAGTCCTAGGAGTCTACCACAAGCAAGTCAAAGGTACGACCCCTGGTACAGAAGCCCTCGGGCTCTGTAGTGAGTTCTAGGAGAACTCAAAGTTTACTCCCGGCCAGTATGTCCAGCTTTTGGATGTAAATACAACCTAGATGGTCGTTTGACCCTCCGGTCACAGGTCGGTAGAACTACCTCCCCTACGTGTTAACACGGTCAGTGTACCATGCCCACTGACAGGTAAGACCTCCAGAGATTTGCTTCTCTGGTAAGGCTGTCAGGAAGGTCAGGGGGTCCTATCCCTGAACATCCCTAAATTGGAGCTTCCCTAGCTCCACTGAGTCCGGGCAGTAGAACATAGCAAACAGGGACACCAACGTCCCGAAAAACAAATACACATGCTCAACAGGATTCAAAAAATGTGATATGAATAAAGATGTATGGCATCAGTGCAGCATGTAATAAGAATACATAGCAAGTCCAAGAAATCCCGTTACCTGGTGGAAACTAGGCAAGTGAACTTACCTCTAGAGAGACTAAATGTCTTCCTGGTCTCCTTTGAAATGCCTTACGTCTCCCCTGAGAGTATCTGGCATATAACGGTTTATTAGAATTATTGTTCCAATAATTTCCATCTCTCCAAATGTCCATGCATGCCTAACGTCCTTGTTGGGCTTAGGCCCACTTACGGGTCCGAAGGACCATCTCTCGGGTTACCAACCCCTTATTCCCGTTTCTATGTCCTTTAGTTAATTTTTTAGACCTTCCATGGTCAAACCTAGTCAACTCTGGTCTATTTGTCGAGTCTGACTCTTATTCAGTCATTTCAGTTGAGTTAAGCATGTTTAGATTGTTCTTAACCCCTTTTTACCCTAGAAGGGTATTTTGGTCATTTGGCAACTTTTGACCCTAAAGTTTTAGGTCCGATTTTGTTTAGGGCTTAGCTCCTTTTAAAATCATTAACTATCTTCTTGACCCATTTATATCGAGTAAACCAAGTATTGCTCCTCAATAACTAGGACCCATCCTTTAATTTGTCTTCTCAAATAATTAGTTAATTATATATATTAACTACTAATTATCACTGACAAATATATTTTCACTATTTATATTTGTCAGAATTCCTACATTTCACATAGTTATTCAATTATGCAAAGCGATTAATCAAGGTAATGGTCATGCTACCATAGTTAGCAAGCACCTAATTATCCCTTTAATTTTGTCACACCTAACATAGTTCGAGACAAAATTATTTAAATCAAGTAATTGATTTTATTTTTTGTTACTACTAGATATTTATATTATTTGTCATAACAATTTAGCTAGCATCTTAGTCCAAGAGAGAAAAGTATAAATTGATTAATCAATATTTTGTCACACTTCTCTATAGTTTCCAATTCTATTATCTCATTTAGCTAGGTACTATTTGTCACCATAAATTGCTAATATTTCATCTCAAAGGAGAAATATTAATTAATCTCTAATCAACTACATAACATGTCACACTAAAATAATTAAATCATACTATTTCAGCTAGCTATATTGTTACCGAATTATTTGAAATAATATCTTTATTATATATTTTATTATTATTTTTTTTTTACAAAAAAAACTTCTTCTTCTTCTCTCGCGCACGGCCGTGGCTCCAACGTCTGCGGCACTCCTCTCCGGCGCTCTCCGGGCTCCTGCCTGTGCTCGGTCCCGTCGCCGAGAGCCTCACGACCACGACCGGCCCCATTTAATACGCCACCGGCCTCGCCTCTACCGCTGGAGATCTCCAACGTGCTCGGCCGTGGGATCAACTCTCTCCGACGAGCTTACACACCCACTAAGCATGCAACGACGCTATCAACAACTACGGAGAGAGGAAAAAACTCTTACCGTGCAGTCGGGGACGAAGGTTAATACTGACGGCGAGCTCTACAGCCCCGGTGAAGAAGCTCTGACTTTCCGGTGATCCTCGGCCGCGCCTCCCTTCAGCGACCTGTCCTTCTCTTCCCGGCCTGCTACCTTCTCTGTCTGACAGTCACTCCCGGCCACGGAGCTCTGCGGTAGCACGGGCTTCTGCGGTGGTGCTCCTCCCTTCTCTCCGGTCAACCTCGCCGGCGAACTTCTCGCTTTTCTGTGACTTCTCTGCCCTCTGCTCGCAGCTACGTGCTGCTTTTATAGAGCTCGAGGGAGCTCAACGGGCGTCTGTTCGTTACCCATAACGACCGAGGGAGGCGGCCAGTTAAGCGGTGGCGGTGCAGCTGTTTTCCGGCTGGCGCGCGGCCGTTACAGGGAACGACGGGTTGGGTTGGCGGAGAGAACTGCTGATGTTTCCTCGGGATCGGTTTTCGGTGATGGACGGTGGGGATCGCTCCGGTAGTCTTGAATCCGGGTTTCACCTGATGGTCGATCCAGATTAAATCTGGGTCAAATGATCCGATCCGTTCTTTTTACTCCGTAAACCGTATTCGCCAAACGAATGGGTAAGATTTAATACTGTACCAAGGGCTGGATTTTCTCCATTTTCCTCGCATCCACCACCCCTTAGATCGACGGTCCTTGAAGAACCACGTGGCTCCGCGATCCCCTCTGCAAGGTCTCGCGATCGTAAGCACGATCAGATGGCCTGATCTCACACCGCCACGTGTTTTTTGCAGAAACCGTTATAATGCCTCTAGATCCACAACGATTTGAGATAATCAAATCTCAGCCGTTTAACCAACACTTATTAGCACAACTTCCATGAAGTCCCCAAAAGTATTTATTTAACAAATCAGTCCATCTTCTGTGAGAAGGGCATTTTCTCTCTAAGTCCCCCAACTTATTTTATTCACCATAAACTCCTCGCATCTGTGAGAGAAGAATTTTCTTTAAGGTCCTCAACCTTGCGAAAATTATTATTCAGTCCTTTCAGACCCATAATAATTTAATTTCTGTTTAATTTAAATAAACCATTTAATCCCACAATAACACTAATCGCGGAAAAATAATTTAAATATTCTTCTCAAGGAAATAATAAAATATTTATTTCCAAAAATTCATGGATTTTACATGTTTGGTTATCTTCAAGTTCAGGATTGAACTGATTTAAGCTTTCAAAGTATAATGGATGAAGCAAATAAAATAAGAAGCATGGTATAGCATTTGATTATCTTTGAGAAGCTTTTCCTTTAGATTATTGGTTTATTTTTCTTGTATCATGTAGTCCATACTTCAAATAACTCAAGTTATTTAGCCAGTTTATGAATTGATTGAGGAATGCCATAGTTTATTGGAGTTCTTAGCAGTAGCTATGATTGGTTTGAGTGGGGAATGATTTTCATTTAAACATTTGTTATAGTTAATTTGAAAATACATACTGCTAATGGATGAGAAAGAAAAAATCTTTTTGAATATTGATCATATAAGGCCAAGGCATTTCTTTACTTAATTTAATTTCTTGTTACATACTTTAGTGCCCTTTGAAGATTAATTTCACTGTTGTTTTTTTAGTTTTTTTTTTGTCATATATATCACAGGGCTTCATATTTAATGTCTTCTATAGATGGTCTCTGATAGTATTCTTCTTATGTTCAATTGGATTTGTTTGTATGTACATTCAGTAAATTAAACTAGCCCCTTCAGTGCAACATGAGAACCTCCAACTTTGTTTTAGTTTCTTATCTTTCTCAGATGAGAATTTTGTACTTTCATAGATGTTGATCGTTTATGCTACATAAGTAATAGGGTGCCTTTAATCTCAGCAATGACATGTCACATACAGGCAGAGAAGATTGGGATGGACTATATTGATGTTGAAGGCCTTAAAAAATGAATAAGAATAAAAAACTACTTAAGAAGCCTGCGAAAAAATATCATACCTTTTTAGCATCAGAGGCTATCATCAAGCAAATTCCTCGTCTTCTTGGACCTGGTCTTAACAAGGCATGTAAGTTCTTTTTGTTTCTGGTATTTAGTTAGTATCTTACCTCATTTTTTTAAGAGTATTGTTGGCATCTTGAAGTCTTCTAAATTGTCATGTTGGATAAGATGTATGTTTCAGCATTGCTGATATTGTGGTAGTTTAATTGTTTAGTAACTTGAGTGCTTGCTATTGATTGTACACTTATATTATATTGTACTTGACTGGATGCTCAGTACTAGGTTTTGTGGGCGAGGTGGAGATTTATATTTCTAATTTTCAGTTTTTTCTGATATTTCTCACAGGTCTATAGAAAAATACTTGTTGTTGGATTACTTCAACTTGTACAACATCACCTATTAGACATCTTCAACTTATACAACGTGACAAGTGGCTTCTATCGCTTGTAAAATTATCAAAAAAATATCTATGGACGAAGTGGTTGCTGTTGGACTTCTTCAACTTTTACAATTTATTTCATATGCTTTTGTTTTAAAGACGTTTGAACAAATTTGTAAATATAACTTCGTTTTAATTATTCTGGAATTATCAATAAAAATTTTATTATTTTATATTTGAAATGAATGGAAATGGTATTGAATGTTTGGATTATCATAAAAAACACAAGTATTTAAAAAAATAAAATAATAAAATAATAAAATAAGGAAAAAAATCGTTCTTTGGATCTAGTGGCGGTTTTGAAACCGCCACAGAGAATTTAAAAAACAATCAAAAAAAAAGATTTTTAAAAACATAATAAAAAGAAAAAAATTAAAAATAATAAAAATTGGTGTAACCGCCGCTAAATGCATTAAGAACCGTCGCGAAATGCATTATGCATTTCGTGGCGGTTATCCAAAATCAGCGCGAAATGCCTCGCGACGTTGGTATTTGCGACGGTTTTTTAACCGCCACTGAAAGCATTTCGCGGCGGTTAAAACCACCGCTAAATGCCTTTAAAACTACTGTGAATTGCTATTTTTCTTATAGTGTCTCTCTGCATAAGAATCAGACTTGGGATCTAGTGGAGCTTCCAAAAGGGAAGAGAGCGATAGGCTTTAAATGGGTATATAGAAAGAAAGAGGCAATATCAGGAAAGGAGAGTGAAAAGTTCAAGGCTCGCCTAGTAGCAAAAGGTTACTCACAGAAGAAAGGGGTTGATTATAATGAAATTCCCCCCCCCGGCCAGGTGAGTGGACACACTTCTATCAGGACAGTGTTGGCGTTAATAGCACATTCAAACATGTATTTGGAATAGATGGATATAAAAACAGCTTTTCTTCATGGTGATTTGGAGAAGCAGATTTACATGGAACAGCCAGAGGGGTACGGTTATCCTGGGCAGGAGCATTTAGTCTGTAAATTAGAGAAGTCACTTTATGGGCTGAAGTAGCCTCCAAGGCAATGGTACAAGCGATTTGACTCCTACGTGATCCGTATTGGCTACAAGAGACGTGAGTATGATAGTTGTGTTTATGTTAGAAGCCTTGATGATGATTCATTAGTTTTTCTGTTACTCTATGTGGATGATATGTTGATTGTTGCAAAGAATATGAATGAGGTCAACAAATTGAAGACTATGTTGAGCAAGGAATTTGACATGAAAGATTTGGGTGAGGCCAAGAAAATCCTTGGGATAGAGATTCGCAGGGACAGAGCTTCTGGGAAATTATGGTTATCTTAGCATGGCTATATTGAAAAGGTGTTGGATACGTTCAGCATAGACAATGCAAAACCAGTGAGTATACCATTGGTGAATCACTTCAGATTGTCTATTGCACAGTACCCGAAGACAGAAAATGAGATTCAAGACATGTGTCATGCCCCGACCCAGTTAGTAGGGCCTCGAGCAAGTGCACAGAATAGCCGTACCCAAGTGGAGGCGAGCCCCACTCGGATACAAGGCCTAAATGAATCATAAGCCTGCAATAAAGTAAAGTAACTATCAACAATTATCAGAGTTGTACAGCGGAATTGAAAATACAACTTGGTTTCTGACATCCTACAAAGGTTATGGCCCCACAAGGGTCCTACAGTAAGATCATCTCACACACAAGAAAATCTGAGGCCATAACCTTGTGCAGCTCCTGAAACCAATCCAGCTAATCTCTTAAACGTGAAAGAGAGAAAATCAAGTGGAATGAGCTTTCGAAAGGAAGTCTTAGTAAACACCCCGTAGGGGGAATACAATGAAGCCAAGAGAGATAATCAAAACTAAAAGTGATCCAATCGAAAACATAAACATATCAGAACACAGGAATAGATACAAGGATCACTATCCGTCAATCTCATAACAAAGAATACAACAAGAAATAGACAAGAAAACTTTTACGTCATCTCCCGGTGCTCATCTTAATCACATCCAAACCCTCGAGTTTGGTAGCGCTCCTATGTGCACGTACACGGTCAGTGTATCATCCCACTGACGGGTGGACATCCAGAGCTTCCTCCCCCTGGTAGGACTACAGGACGTTCAGAGTGTCCTCCCCCTGAACGCCCGCAACTTATCTGCACTAATTGGGAGAATCTTCAACACAAGAAGTGCTAAAACACCAACCCGGACGGAGCACAACTCACATGTTTCCACAGCCACGTGTCGATCAACGGGAATGGCATGTTCAGCGATCTCAAGAATAGCAACAAGCATACACTAACATGGGAATTCAACAAAACAGGAAAACGAATACGTGTATGCAAATCAAGCAATAACATACTACACATGGTGTCTTCAAAGCCAATAAGCAATGAAGCAAAACCAAAGAAAATCAATAATATCGATGCGAAACAACTTTCAAACAATGAAACAAGATCAAGGATTCAAAGCCAAGAAAACCCAAAACTGGGTAGGAACTAGGCCAAAGTACTTACAAGAAACATAAATCAACAAAGTCAAGGAAGCCGATCACTAGGCGGTTACTAGGCAAAAGTACTTACACAAGTATGAAATCAAAGAACCATTCAACGGTAGGGGTACTTGGCAGAAGTACTTACCGTAATAGCTATATCTGGAATCCCACCGGACTCTTCCTTGATGCGTCTCTACGTCGAATCTGGTAATAAGACTTGTATAAGCAACGGTAATTATTCATAAACTCTACATGTCTAGATGCAGTTGTGTGTCCCCACTAAATGGCTAGACCTAGTCTTACTTGTATTCGACTAAGTATGTTCACTGTTAAGTCATTAGAATCTCTCATCTTACCAAACAAGTAGCTGTAGCCTAGTGGTAAAGACTATATTGTGCTTGGGAGGTCTTGGTTTCAAATCCCAATTCCTACACTCCATTATTATTATTTTTTTTATCTTTTGCTAACCTGACACAAGCCTGGTCCAACCTAATCTCTCTTGTAGACCTGATTTGCTCTTAAACAGATCCAACCTAACCGGTCTTGACTTAACTGAACTTAATTGATCAAACCCACATCCACTTAATTAATCAACCAATTGATTTAAAAGCAAATCTGGACTCAACCGACTTGTGTCCGAACCCAGCCCACAAACTTAATCTAACCCAATCAATTCACTAAAATCGGTTCAACCCAACTTAATTGATCAAGACCCAAACCCAACTGATTGACTCAACCTATTATCTAACTTAAAATCAATACTTGATTAAATCCAATCACTTAAGCTAAACTAGACTAGACTTATAAATTGATTAAACCGTTTTCGATTTGGATTTAAATCCTTGTTCATCATCTCCATCCAAACTACCTTGCCGGAGAGGAGAAAGACGCAGCGGTAGCTTGAGACGTGTGGGTGGCCAGGACCACTTTCGCCCCTCAATCCCTATCGGCCGATATTGTCTTGCACCGTGAGTTCCTCCTAGACAGAGGGTGGTCGAGGTCCTCTCCATCCTCATCGAAGCACGCGACCCTCTCTGGTGCTCCGCTGCACGATAAAGGACAGCAATGGGTCCCCAAACTTCCCCCCCCTCTCTCTCTCAGCATCCTAAGTCTTCTACATGCATGCATAGTAGCTAATAAGCGACTGATGGAGATCAAAGCACTCACCACAGATTGCCGTCCGCCAAGCTCTTTATGCATCGGATCTCCTCTTCCCTTCTTGCGCTTCTCTGGAGTTGACCCCTGTTCCTGTGAACGAAAACCTAGATGCCTTTTTCCTTCTCAGTCTCTCAGTCTCTCACAGAGCAGGTGGTGGCGACGAGAGTTCTCTACCGGAGAGTAGGGGTAGGGTTCCGGGGTTCCCCTCTTTTTATAGAACTCACGGATGAGTTTGGATAAGCTTCGAATACAAATTCTTAGTTTATCTTTTAACTTAAATCTCTCTTCTAGCTATCCAGGGAGAACGGACAAACTCTGTTGCGGCGTACGCGGCGGTGACGCGGTGTGGAGAAGATGAAGCTGGCTCAAACTGGATGGACAGACGGGATTATTGCCCTCACCTCGCGATCAGATACTCCCCCAGGCGGACGATGATTATCTCTCGAATAGTTAACAAGTTCATTACAACGCCTCGGATCGTGCACGGTAAGAGGATAATCGCCCAAGGTCGTTTCGTGATGGACGGCTAGATCTGAGTGGCTTGCCTCGAACTTAGCCTTTCACTGAGATTAACGGTTGCGATCATCCTGGTTGTTAATAATAGATAAGGGGCTAAGATTGGTTTGACTACTGCACCGAACTTAATCTAAGATCCATGATGGATGGTTCTGATTAGACCATCTTCCGTGAATTGGTCGAGCGGCTCGGATCGCTGCCCGTGCCTAGAACATAATCTAAATCGCGAGATTATTTAATCTTAGTCGTCCATTCATTTTAACACGTTTTCTCTACATGGTTTATTTGCAACTTTGCAACCAAGTCCTTGTCTTTTAAACTATTACATGCAAGTCCTTTCCTGAGAGAGAGCGACATATAATTCCAGCCAGGCCCCCGGATCTTTCTGCAATTACAACTAGGTCCCTCGTCCAGAGAAAGACATCTTATCCTTCAATCCTTAATTTTTTGAAAATTACTATTAGGTCCTTAATGATCCCAATTAACCCTAATTATGGTATTTATCATTTTACTCTCTCTTTCCATAAGCAACCATATAATCTGCAATCACAATAAGCTTCTCAAATTACAAATTAATTAAAGAGGTTAAGTAAAAGATAAACATTTATTCAAATAAAAATTCGGTTACATCCTACCCATAAGGACTTTTATTCGCCAACCAAACAAAGAAGTGAACTAATTAAAGACTAATATAAACTCATTTATTCTCAAAAGAAACTCTAAGTAAAATAAACTCTAAAATTCGTGGATCTTACAACATGTCAAAGGTTCCATATGCAAGTGTAGTGGGTTGCTTAATGTATGCTATGGTTTGCACAAGACCAGATTTGGCACAGGCTATCAGTGTTGTGAGCAAGTTTCTTTCAAATCCGGTCGACAACATTGGATTGCAGTCAAGTGGATTTTCAGATACTTGAGGAGTATTTCAGACTATGGCATCATGTTTAGCAGACAACAAGATGATCCTTCAATTGTGGGATATGTGGATGCAGGCTATGTAGGGGACTTGGATGACAGGAGGTCTACCATAGGATATGTGTTCACCCTTGCAGGAGGCCCTATTTGTTGGAAGTTTATGATACAGTATATATTTGCACTATCTACTACTGAGTCAATGCACATGGTAACAGCTGAGGCTGCCAAGGAAGCATTGTGGCTTACAGGGTTAGTCAAGGAGTTGGGTGTTTAGCAAGGTGGAGTTCAGTTGCATTGTGACACTAAAAGTGTCATTTATTTGGCAAAGAACCAGGTTTATCGTGTAAGGACCAAGCACATAGATGTGAGGTTTCATAACATCAGAGAGTTGGTATCTTCTGGTGAACTACTACTTGAGAAAGTTCAAACTTTTGAGAATGCAACAGATATGTTGACAAAGCCTGTTACCACAAATAAGTTCAAGCACTGCTTGAACTTAATTGGCATCTCCAGTTGCTAGATAGGAGTGCCCCCAACGCAGAGTCCCAAGTGGAGTTCCAGGAAACGTTTTTCTCTAGAGTGGTGGTAAGTATTCGCCAAGGTGGAGATTGTTGAAGTATGCATGGCTCATATTTGCTACGAGTATAGTGGCAAACAAGCAGACGACAATAGGGTTGGGGGTGGGAGGGCAACGCCCCCGTGGTACAGTACGGTACAAAAATGGTAATTTTGTAATTTCTGTAGATTAGGGTTTAGTATAAATATTTATGATGTAACCCTAATATGACACATAGTAAAATTCGGCCGTTTGCTCCCGTGGACGTAGGCACATCGCCGAACCACGTAAATCTTGTGTGTTCTTCTTTTTTTTCTTGTTTTCTTTGCTTGTTTGCCGCACAATCACAACAATATGTATGTCTATATATATATATATATATATAGTCAGGCTTGTCGCATCATTGTGGCAGTAAGGTCGCTTCATTTTGAGGTATTTGGAAAGTATTTTTTTCAAATCCAACCGTATGGATGGAAAGAACTTCGAAAAATAAGATAACATGTCGATTTTCATACAATTTGGTGAGGTGATGAGTATTCATCTTAAAGGATGAAATTTTATAAAAAATTTATCGGTAAGATGTTCACACTTTAAGATAAATGATCATCACCTCGCCAAATTGTATGAAAATCAACATGTTATCTTATTTTTCAATGTTCTTTCCATCCATACGATTGGATTTGGAAAAAATACTCTCCAAATGCCTCAAAATGAGGCTACATTAAATGAATAGTGATAAGGCTGGTCAGACTGTATCATGATTATATATATAATGAAGGCTTAAATAATAAAAATGCAGATAAATTAAGAAAAAAACACATTGAATCCTTCATAATAATAATAATAATAATAATACACCCCAATGAATGAATTAATATCCCTTCACTACAACCTTGTTTACAGAAACATTGGCCAACTACGACTAGTTTGTCAAAAGACTGAGATGGCCAAATCTTTCTGGAATGAGGGAAAAATTAAAAGCATAAGGAGTTACAACAAAAATTTCTCAAGTGCAAATTAATGCGCACAACTAAAAAGCTCTCAGTCAAAATGAAACTTACACAATCACAGAACAATGTTACTACTACTCACATTCACATTCACCCTCCAACTTCAGTACTCTTCCTTGCTAGACTCCTCTCTGATCAGCCAAACACAGATAGAACACACTTTCATCAATCTCCTGCATGCCATGGAGTACGTACGTTCAGCATGGCTTGTTAGGCTTGCAAGGCAGAGTTCCTGCATATCGAACGAGCCGCTTGACAAAGCTCCCCGGCTTCGCCTTTATCATATCCTTCCTACTGAAACGTCTCGTGTTCACCGGTCCTGACTGCCGGAAGAAAGCACCATTTCTCAGCTCATCTCCTTCTGATTTCCACACCCATGACTGCCAAACTGATTCAGGTGCATAGTCTCTCTTCGTCACCTATATCAGAAATATATATATTCACACAAATTCTTAAATACATTCATATGATCAATAATATTTAGTAAATTAACCAATCAATGATGTGAAACTATTAATCATTTCACAGATACCTCCTTAGCATGAGGATTCGGAGGAGCAACATATCGATTTCCCTGACTAATGATTGTTGGATGCTGACTACCACCAACAGCATACATCAACCAATGAGTGTAGTCATTATTAACCACATGAACAAACCCCCATCGAACCCTAATTCAATTGTCAGAAATAGTTGCATCAAGATCAAACACCATTGTATATAAAAATATATATATGTTAAACTAATTAATTAAGAGAATTAATTATAAGATGACCGACCTTGGCATTCTCTGAACAAGGCCTTTCCCAAAGTGGTTGAAAGCCACAGTGATCTGCATGATTGCGTCCTCTGAATATGAATCACTGGCTCCAAACAACATCACCTGCATGCAAGACAAAACAAGACAACACCATTGAATCAATCACTGCACATCACGTAAGGCTAATTCCATGCATGCGTGCATGCAATGCAATGCACGTACGTCGTTGTGTCTAGTGAAGTGGCTGTTGGAGATGGTGATGGCCGTGGAGCCCTGAATGACATCAATGAGACCATCCATGCAGTTGTACATCGACACATGATCAATCCAAACATTGGAAGCTCCATAGATGGAGATGCCATCGCCGTCGCTGCGAGTTCTGAGGCCGTAGTGGGTGGTGGAGTCCCTTATCATGCCACCGCTGCCGGCCTTGATGTCATGGATGTGAAGATTGTGAATGATGACGTTCTGAACGAACTGGATGGTCAATCCGGCGCCGCCGGCGATGTGCACTTGGGTGCCACGGCCGTCGATGGTCTTATCGCCATTGATGATGAGCTCTTCACTGAGCCTGATGACCATGTCTCGCTGGAACACGATCCAGAGCGGCTTGGCCTGGATGACACCGTACCGGAGAGTGCCTTTGCGGGGGTTGATGAGGTCATCGTCGGAGGCGTCGGTGACGACATAGTAGCCGCCGCGGACCCCGCCTGTGGTTTTGTGGCCAAAGCCCTTTGCGCAGCTGGCGAGCCTCTTCCGATGGCGGTACCAGTTATTCCGGCACCTCCAGCACCGGTCGATGGGGTTTGTTGCTCGACAAGGCCCGCCGCCCTTTCCATGCTTCCTCTTAAGAATCCTACGAGTACTATTGCCTTCCATGTCGCTGTTGTTGTGTTGAGAATGATCAATTGATTCAAATTAAATACAAAGAATTAGTTCATGTTCATGACATAAAAACTAAAAAGGTAAATTGAGGGATTGATAGATCTAACTTTTGAACCGCGGCATTGAAGCTGTTGGTGACAGATTCAGGATCGGAGACATAGGAGGCACGGGCACTGGCCTTGGCGATCTCAGCTCGTTTCTGCCAGGTCTCATCGAAGTCGGCGATGTTGGCTTCCGATGAGGTGGCAAAGGTTAGGCAGAAGAAGAGGAAGTAGGAGAAGAAGCTGAAAGTAGTATGAATGTAGGTCTCCATGGAGTTGAGACTTATAAGTAGCTTGGTTTTTTATTTTTCTTTGTCTTTTTATCTCTTTGTTTGTTGATTGTTATAGTTGTTATAGTCCCCCCAAGATGATGAAGTGCATGGGTTAATTTGGGGGGAAGATCTGGGGGTGATTGAAGCGATAAGATGAGAGATGAGAAGTAATAAATAAATAAAGCAGAGCCGGACCAAACCCTAAAGCTAGCTAGCAAGGGGAGAAGAAGGATCAACGGGATGGGATCATGGTGAGAGGATTCATGTGGGAGCTAGCAGGGAATATTGGAGAGGGAGAAGGATGGGGGTAAATATAAGAAGGAAGAGGAGGAGGTCCAAATATGGAGGGTGGGAGGGAGTGGATGAAGCCCACTTGTTGTCCTCCACCTTCCAATGGAGAAAAGCCCGGGTGGTGGTTTTTTTCTTTGGAGAGGAGAGTTTCTAGGGTTAAAACATGAGGGCTGTCTCATGACCGTTATTATTGTTTATTGATGGAAGCTCAGAAGTGGCTAGATTTTCTTGTGTGTTTTGTTTTTTTCTTTTTTTCTTCAAAAGTTTATATCTATGTAACTTGGCAGGACATGAGACATTAGATAGGAAAATTTTATTTTATTTTATTTGCATAAATTTTAGCCCGACCACATTTAGTATGGGATTAAGCTTAGTTGTTGTTGTTGAATACATTTTTCTTTTTTAAAGAACTTAAGATAATGTTTGGTTGAATTTAATCCCCAAACTGGAAGGATTTGAAAATCTGAATTTAAACAAGAGAGTAAATCCAAATTCTAACACTGCCAAAAAAGACAACTCTTAAACCATGACATTTTAGTCACCTCTACTTGGTTTTTTATTTTTTTGTTTTTTAATAATAAACAAGAGCTTGTACAGATCTACACATGTATGATATTTGTAAAAACATACTTATCTCTACAAATAATTTGATAACAAACAAGAAAAGACTAAATCATAATACTACTTTAACAAAAATCTGCAGTAATTTTTCTTTTTTATATTAGATAAAGGGCTCAAACACAAATTTTTCTTGAAGCCCAAGTTTAGTCTTTAACAAATCATAAATCAAGGTTTTTTCAGCGTTGCTGCTACATTCATCCACTTAAAGGAAAAAGGAAAGCTTGCATGGAAGTATTTATAGAAGAAGACCAAAAGGACCATCCTCAAATAGACAAACTTTCCATTAGCTGTAGCATTAAAATCACTATAGAGAGATTTTCTTTTTTTTCCTCTTCAAGCTTGGTTGATAAACCGTATTAACACAAAGTTGCTGGTTGAATTCCACTTGGGCCTTCCCACCTGAAGCATAATTGCAACAAATCAATATTCACAAGCTTTTTAATGAATATAGTGGGTGAAGCTGAAATTGTAGCTGCACCTATCTAAATCCTGATGGAGCTGCTTGTGTGCCTCCTCCAGCTTGCCTTCGCATGGCTCTTGATTGAGCCAGAATCTCATCGTAGTTCTGGCCATATTGAAAAGAATGTCAGTTAAAATGTACTTATGGGTGCTTTAGAAAGACAGATTAATAAAGTTTTACCCGTTTCTCAAATGCAGCATCTCGTGAGTCAATGATCTTATCTGCTATCCCATAGGCAATTGCTTCCTGTGATTGAAAATACTTTGGACGCTGGATGTCTTTTGCAATTTCTTCCTTGGACTTCCCAATTCCTTTTGATAGAAGTTCGATGTAGTAGTCAGTGTTTGCATCAAGCTCCTTTGCCTGGATTAAATGATAGATCACAAACCTTGCCATTAGCAAAATCTTCAGTAATTTTCAACCTAGGTGTGTGCATGTGTTTATGTGCATGTATGTAGGTTTAAATGGAGGGTCGGCAGGGAAATGAGACGAAAAGAACTTACCTTGATCCACATATCAATAACAGATCCACTTGACTTATTAACTTTCGCAGATATAGCTTAGCTGCACGACAGAAAATTGTACAATTAGTGCTAGTAAAACAGTTTCAAGGAAGATTAGGTGAGCGCATTTGCCAGTGCATTTGGCTGAAGAGCACGGTAACCCTTAGCACCGAGGGATAAGAGCATTGCAGCTTGACCATACGCCATACCACAGTTCACTGTGTAAATTTTGGATTTGCAATACTGTCAACAAATTAAAAAAGTATTAAAAATTCAGGATGCTAAAATTTGTTGTCTCGGAGGCCACTAATCACATCAATGAGCATGAAACACATTCCTATAGGTGGTGTTTTGAAAAAGGTCAAGTGAGAGTAAATAAATTGGAAGTAAAATAAATTTTGAAAATTTTCAAATTAGCTTTGGAGAGAAAAAGTTGAAATCGCTAACTAACTCCTGATGACAGTATAAAAGTTTGAGATGGTGAAATTACTTAAATAACCCTCATTAGAATTAATTAATCCTAATATAATTATTGTTAATGATGCGTATTAATGATCTAATCGATTTTGGTTATAATAATTAGATTGTTTTTGGTAGGTTTGAATGAGATAATAAAATAAAGAGGGTAGTATAATAAGAATAAAAATGTTTTAAAATTAATAAGATCTTAGTGATGATTTAAAAACTTATTTAAAAAGTAATCCTATTCCACTTAGAAATAGGGTAAGTGTTTGTTTGGGTTTAGGGAGGAAAGGGGGATATTCCCCTTTTAACCCTTTCCCAAACACCGCCATAGAGATCCACTATAAATATCCAAACCCTTGACTAGTATAGAAGATGTCCCATTGAGGTTTCCTCCAACTAGTATAATAGTTTCTAGGTATCAATAGTTTTATAAATTCTTCATTTGGTGAGTATATATAATATGTCAGAAGATAGTAAGATGGGTAACAGTTCCACATTAACCTCTATATAATAACTGTAATTCTTGAAGTTTAGAAAACTTGATACTTATGGTGCTGAATTGGTAAACTTACAGCTAAAGTATCGGCAATGGCATATGCCTCAGTTTCAGATCCAACAGTCTCCATCTTTTCATTCTGGAGGATTGCACAGCAGTATCAGACTATCAGTAAGCACGATATAGACATGTTAGTGGTACAAGTTGTTCTATTGAAGATAATTGGCATGAAAATGTATTGGATGTTTAAACTAGCACATACCTGTGTTCCAGAAGAGTTTATGTAAAGATATATAGGTTTGGATGGGTTGTCATAATCTAACCACATAAGCTGAGCAACAATTAGCTCAGTTACAGCTGGAACAATCTGGGGAACAAAACAGTAAAGCAATTTTAAGAGAAATTGCATACAATGATGGCAGTTTAAATGATAAGTTGTAAAATTGAACTTGGTGAAAATGGCATGTCTGGAGGTTATGTGATGTTATATTTTAAGCAATGTCTTACAGGCATGCCCAAATAGCATATCCGAGCATCCAAGAGCAAAGATGGCAAGTCCGGAGGTGCTGTTCTTGGTCTTCCATATCCCCGAGCTCCTCCACGATACATGCTTACACTCATACTGTACTTTGATGGACCGTTATTTGTGCCTGATAAGCTATACATCCCTCCATTGTCAACATAATTCCTAGTGGATGATATACTCTCCTGTGATCAAATTAAAATGCATGAGATATCAACTACTTTTGGTTTTCACCAGAACACCAGGATCTCATTACTCTGAATTTTAATTTTACATGGTAAAAACATGATAATGGTACCAGCTAGTGTAGTTGCATCACCACAAGGTCAATGTAGGTCAACAAAAAACCATACATACAATCGCATGAAATATCATTGCGGAAAAGAATCATTTAAGAAAGAAACAAAAAAAAAAATAGGTTTGACCTCAGTGACTTGGTTAGCTTGACGCCGGAAAGGGTTATCCTCTGTCATGAACATGTCCATTTGCGAAGCAGTAAGGCCATAAAGGCAGCTGGGAGTATTTTTATAATTGTCCATCACTGCAATGAGGAGAAAAACATCCAACATGGTTTTAGGAAAAGTTTGGTCAGTTCCACTAGATAATAAGACATGATAAACAGGATCTCAATTATAGAAAATACCAATACCATCTCAAATACAATCCATACTGTATGATGAAACAAGCTTGCTTAGGCAAATAAATAAATTAATAAAAAATGATGCTCCAATTTAATCATTGACAATGATACAATCTATCATTTTCTTTCACAGCACTTAAAATGTTAATAATGATGCTCAAGCCTAGAATAAAGTCTGAAAGAAATGTTTTCTTATGGAATAAAGAAAATCGTGATTTCAGTCAAATGCCTTTATATTGGTGGCTAAATTTTATCACAGAGGTGGATTTGATGAAGCAAAACCTATTCCCACCAACACCTTCCATTTTTAGCCCTATGATTTCAAATATCAGTTTTCAATTTAAGAATAAGGTTAATAGGAAGACACTGCCATATGGGATGTAGAATATCAGGATTACAAGGAATTCTTATCAAAAGGAACTGAACACATGACAAAGCAACAAAAGAAGCAAATAACAAAAGATCTGAAATAACTCGCCATGACAATAAGGTATGCATCTATATTGATCAACTCCAGCAAATAAACATCTCAAAAATAATTCTTTCCACCCCCACACACCATGACAGGACAAAATTGCTATACACAAACCATCCAAAATACCAACAATTCTGAAACTTGATTTCGCAAAGAAATCAAAATTTCATCAGTTATTAGCCCATAGATATACAAAGTGAATGGACGAAAACAAGGCTGCAAAAGGATCACATTTAAAAATCCTTGAGCACATTCCATCTCCATAAACAAATTCAATTCAATCATCACAAATACAAAAACCCTTCCTTTTCTTATCCTTCCAAACAATTCCTACAAAAATGCGATGGCACCCGAGAAAAGCAAGAACACAAAATTAAAATCCAGGCAGACACTTAAGTCCCATCCCTCACCTTTAAGATTCCATGTATCAACCAATTCAGCGTCCGAGATTGATGTTTATCAACATCGAACATTAACAAGATCATCAAAAAGCATGAACATACATATATAAAAAATACCCTGAGGCAATTCATTCGATAAGGAGAAGGAATAGAGGGGGAACTCACAACCATCCTTGAGATTCTCCTCGCGGAACTGATTGGGGATGTGTTCGAAGTCATTGGAAGAAGCCGAGGCCGAGATGCATCTCCGGATCGACTTCTTTCTAAGAGGAGCGACGGGCAGTCCAGAAGAAGCAGCGAAGAGAGGATTCGATCCATGGATGAAGGAACGGAGGGGGATCCCAGCGCCGTTAACGAGCTCTGGATTGGCTCTTGCTCTCGGAGAGCAAAGGGCATGAAGCGAGTTTGCAGCGGCGGTCGCCATGCGAGGGTGTGAATAATAAGAGGCGGTGTGGAAGCCGCAGAAGAGCCGAAGAGCGGCGATATTATCTTCAGAATCGGATTCGGATCCGGATCCGGAACCCGAATCGGATCGGATTCAAACCCGTTAATGTGAAGATTTTACTTATCAACCCCTTATTACATAAGGTAGTAAGTTCTTTATTACATCCTACAAAGTCCTGTCCTAAAAATTACTCAAACGACCTCTTTTAATTTATAAACAAGAAGTTTACACAAGTTTATTCGTACCGTTAATTTTATATATACTTTCATAAAAATCATATTTGAGAATGTACTACTAGATCAATATTTATATGATTTTTTATAAAAATAACAATTCTAATGTAAATTAAGTTAAATGTTAATTAGGATGTATATGTAAGTATTGATATTTTTTGGGTATATATGCAATTTTTTTAAATATATAAACAATTATCATTTTTTTAGATAAATATGTAAATTTCCCTTTAAATATATTTCATAAGGTGAAAACTCCGAAGAAAATTATATAATTTTATTATTTCATTCACGTGTGTAGTGCTTGTTAAGGCTATTTTTTCCAAACTTCATTTTAAAATAATAACAAGATTTATTAGAAGATGATGTACTAACTTTTTTATATTAAAAAATAAAAATTTATATGCTAAAAAATATAAAAAATGGATCAATGTTAAATTCACATAAATATCCATTTTATTAAATCAAATCTATATATTATCATGCCAGACTCCAGAGTGATAACTAAAATGTTTGAGAGACTATTAAATAATTTATATATTTTCAGGGAGTGAAAAGTAAAACCACTAAACTTATTCTGAGAAGCGCTTTTTTCAGCAATCCAAACAAGGTCTAACGGGTTAACGGGTCTTGATAACGCATATCCGAATCTGATAACCCTCCGCGCTATCACTAACTACACTAGTGTTTTCAGCTCTCGCCTATCGCTCCAATGGCGCTCCCCATCTCCCATTCGCTCCCATCTCTCACTCATGTCTTCGTCCCCAAAACCCTAACCGTCAAGAGGAATCCATCCTTCCTCGCCTCTCGCCGCTCCGACTACTTTGAGGCGCAGAAGCTTGCATCTCGGCCGCCGCCTGAGGACTCCCTGCCCGCTTCTCAGCCATCTAGGGTTTATGTCGGGTATTCCATCTACAAAGGCAAGGCTGCTCTCACCGTCGTGCCCCTGACCGCCTGAGTTTTCTCCTTTAGATGTAGTTCCCCTGCTCCAACGACTTTTTTTTCCTTTTCTTTTTCCATTTTTATTGTTGGTTTCTTTGGATGTTGAGACTTGGTTTTGGATTTGATTGGTAGTCTGGAGCGTTTAAGGTCTCGAAGGAAGGGTTTGCTTTGATGCAGTTCGCGCCTGCGGTTGGGACTCGGCAGTATGATTGGAGCCGCAAACAGGTTGTTCGGTCTTTCCATTGAATCAAATATTTCCTGTGTTGTTGGTGCTTTTTCTTTTGAAAAGTTGTAATCTTTGTTTATGGAGCTGTGAATGATACTTGTTTTTACCTACAACCAATGGTTGGTTCTATACTTTCAAATACTATCTTTTTATCAAGCATTGCATGTTATCTTGCTCATTGTTTCCATTGAACCTGATGTTCCATATACTTGGTCTTATCTACAACCAGTAGTCAATATGTTCATCTACAGTTTTAACTACTGTGCTTTTGTTGTGGTATTAGTTAGTTTTTTTTTTTCCTTTTTTTCTTTTGACATTTTTTGTTGTTGAGGCAAACTTATGCATAAAATCAGTGCTTTTTTTATATTATTATTATCATTATCTTTGCTCTGCATTTATTGGTGTTTTGGGATCTTAAATTTTTAATTTGGCTTTGATATAGGTCTTCTCTTTATCTGTTGTTGAGATGGGCACTTTAATGAGCCTTGGGGCAAAGGATTCTTGCGAGTTTTTTCATGATCCATTCAAAGGAAGAAGGTATAATATAAATCTTAACCACAAACATAATCACATACTGGCAGTGTCAGTTCCACACTTGCCCTCCTTTATTTGTGCACAATGACACGCCATGTTGTAAGTCAATAGTTGTACTTATTCCGTATTAATTTTATTGTTTTCCTTCATTTATACATTTCTCGGATAAATGAAGAATCAGGTCATGCAGTATGTTGTACTCAAATAAGTGGAATGAGGTTTCTTCCTATATGGTTATGTTTATCTTTGTTATTTTTCATGTAGGTTTTCCAACTAGTTCACAAAGCCATGTTCTTTATTCTCTTTCAAGAGGGATATTTTCTGAAATTTGAACTTTAGAATCAAGAGTGAAATACCAAACAAATGTGTTCCTTTTTGCAGTGATGAAGGCAAGGTCAGGAAGCTTTTAAAGGCAGAACCTCTTCCAGATGGCACTGGCCACTTCTTTAATCTCAGTAATTCTCTATAATATATGTTTTGAGATGATGCATGAACTGAATAGATATTTTTCTGATTTTCACATCCCAAAACGTGTCCTGTTGAAGTATTTGTTATCATTTAGTGCCAAATTAATGTTTACAATTTGACTTTTGTTTTCTAAGCTTGGATCATCAATATGTTTGTTGCCTTTTTCAAGGTTATGTGTATGAATCTGCTGAATGCTCAGAACTAAATCTTGCCATTATAAAAATATTTTAAAAAATTTGCTTGTATCATCACTCAGCCTAACTAAAAGTCAGTGCTTGCTCTACTACTGTATCTAAATTCTTATGAAGTTACATAGAGTCGAAAATAATGTTGCTCGTGCATCTTGTTCACTATGCATGTTTGTGGCTGTTTTTCTATATTATATTTTATTAGAAATTAATTGCATGTTGGTATGTACGTTTTTCTTGTTCTTGTAGGTGTCCAGAACAGACTCTTGAATGTGGATGAGAGCATTTACATTCCTATCAGTAAAGCAGAATTCACAATTCTAAACTCTTCTTTCAACGTATGACATGTTCCCCTCTCACTGTACACTTATTATTTCAATATTTTAACAGTAAATAAATTGGTTATGAATTGCTTGAGGATAGGGAAATATATGACATTTTCTTAACCATGAAAAATTAATTTTCTGATCCAGGTAATGGTTTGTCCTTCTTCTTACCATGTTAAAGCAGCAACCCCCATGTGTTATAACCTAACATCTTCAAAAATAGATTGATTATAGGATTAGGATTACCTCTCAGAAATCCATGGAGCTTTCTCAACTTCAAATATGTTCTATATCTGAGTCTCATTTTAGTGTGAAAAAAGCTTGGTGGTAATGAAATGTTAAATTGTCTATTGTGCTGATAACATAGAGTATTTTGTAGAGGTTTATGTTGACTACCAGAGTTTTATTCACATGACATATTCTTTACATTTCGCATCTTATTTAATGGAAGGTAGTATGGAGGAGTGAGCACAAGTTAGTTTTAGTGAATTGATCATTGGTCTTTCCAGCAGGTTGTATCATATAGATGTACATAGCATGATTTGAATGCTATTAAAATTAATAACCAATATTTATGCGTTTTTCTATAATCTAATTTCTTAGTCAACCGAGTTATACATGCATTTGAAATCATATTCATCTATTTTATCCAACTATTAGGTTTAAACCATCAATTTGTTGTTTCATGCATACAGTTTATTGTACCATACCTTCTGGGTTGGCACGCATTTGCGAATACTATCAAACCAGAGGACTCCGTTCATACAAACAATTCAATCTCAAGATCTGGGGCTGAATTGGAATGGGGAAGATGATTCTGGTGATCTAATGAAAGGAAGGATGGGACACCTGAGAATACATGGAGCTTCTTGGTGATATTTTTACAATATCCCACTGGTGCGAGGCAAGCAGGGTTTGATCTCCCGAATGTCTGTATTTAAATGAATGCTCACTGCCCGCATTGCCTCAGGGTGAAGCTCGACATCTTGTTTGGAGTTTGGACCAAAGCTACAAATGTTGTAGTAGCTGGGAAAAAAAAATCTACTTGCTAGAAGCTTCCCAATTCCTAGGTTTTAGTTGATATCATTGTTCTTCTCTTTTCTGCAACAAAGACCTGTCTAAACATTTTGTTGCTTGAATTTACTTGCTAAGGTTAAGGTTGTGTTTTTGCTTAAATTTGTGGTTACCTATAAATTGTTTTGCATAATTAATTATGTGAAATTGGATTATTGTATCAGTTTTAAAGTTTATATGAACTTATGTTATATATAATTGATACCACCTGGATGATTGGGTTGGCATTTTTTCATCTTAGTTTTGATAATTTTTTTCTGTTTTGATGGATTTTTTTATTTTTTGGCAATTTAAGTGAATTACAACAACAAGAACTACTACTAAGTACTAAGCCTTAATCCCATACTGGATGGGTCGGTTATATGGATTCTTTGTCTTTCGCTCTCCAATAAATAAATAAATAAATAAATAAATAAATATTATAAAAAAATTAAAAAAATAATATATAAATAATAAAAAATAATGAATAAATAAAATAAATTATGATGATGAGCTAATAAGAAAAGAAAAACTGATAATGAGCGAAAGATCTCTGAAAGTTTTACAAATACACAAAAAATCTATGTAAGTTTGTTATTTCCCAAAACATCTCTTTTTTACAACATTGATTTTTAAATCCTTTCTTTCCCTAATAGAGTTACATTTGTTTAAAAAATAAGTTTTTAGAATATTATAAATTTTATTATTTACAAAAATAAACATTATGTGCATTATTCATGAGAATGCTCATTTTTGTGCGTTGTTTTTAAAGTTAGTGGACCCCACTTATTTTAATATTATAAAAATATTAATAGAAAACTAACTACCGGTGGTGCACATAAAGGTCAGTTTTTAATTAATAGACCCCACTTTTTTAATATTATAAAAATTAATAACAAATTAACTTAGGATGAGCTTTGTTTTTAATTAGTGGACCTTATTTTTTAAATATTATAAAAAATAATAACAATTTAATTAACTTTTTTGTCACGTCGTCTTCCCCACTTCCCCGCCATTGTCGCTTCGGGCTATGCCCATCTTCGTTTTGTCCGCACTCTTTTCTCTCTATATTTGCCAAAGTTTTAAACTTTTGTTGAGTAAGTTTTCGACCATGCCTTCAACTTCTGATATCGTATAGTTAGATGTAAAGACCACCCCTCTAAAATTTTATAATTATTTAAAATTTGAATTTAAATAAAACGACATCAGTTTATATGATCTGGTGGGCTAGCTTGTAAGGATAACTTTTTAAGTATGAAGAATAATTTATGGGTTTAAGTGCAAAATGGGAGCCAAGGGCTTATGCACGAAATAAACCAAGGGTCTAAGTGTGAAATTAGGAATCTTAAGCCATAATGAAAAGGCTTTTTTAATAATATACTTCTATAAGGGCTGAAGTGTAAAGAATTTATAACATATACTATAGAAAGTGATTATTAGGGTTTGGGTTAATCAAGGTAATGACTTAAACCTAAACCAAACTATTGACTTGTTAAACACTACATGAATACTTTCTCCTGACAATCAGAAGCCCCAAGACCTTGAGTGTTCTAAAAGAAAGAGAAATGAGGGTTATGCTTTTAAGAAAGGGAGAAGAGATGGGACATAGCATGGAGAGCCAACTAAGGGATTTGTCCTTCAATCTCGTGAGCAACCTGTCTTTAATCCTATGAACAACTAACTTTCAACCTTGTAAGCAGCCTACCGTACCATGCCTTGATGATTTCCATAAGAACACAGAAGCCCCAAGACCTTGATTGTTGAGGTTTATGCTTTTAAGAAAAGGAGAAGAGATGGGGCATAGCATGGAAAGCCAACTAAGGGATTTGTCCTTCAATCCCATGAGCAACCAACTTTCAACCTTGTCAGCAGCTAGCCATGCCTTAATGATTTCCATAAGAACACCTAATATGAGAGGTCTCGGTCAACCCCTTACTATCTTCCTCCTTCTCCATGACAAGCCCTCGAAGTTCGAGAGTTCACAACCACTGGCGTGAGCTAATACATCCCTTTCTTCTCTCTCTCTCCCTTTCTCCTCGCCCCTGCATTCTCGATTAGGGGTTGCTTTCACCTTGTTAGCCTCTTCAAGCCACCCCTATCTTACTCCCTCAACATGCCCTGGATCGAGGACAAGGCTTTGATGGAAATAAGGGGAAAAGAGACCAGAGAACAAGAATGGTAAAAAGCCTCGTTGTCACTTCCAGGAACTACAGCTGTGATGGTTTGGAGATTGGAGTGAAGAAGAGCTACCAATGCCCATTACTTCACCTATCTTCAACTAGAATTAATTGAGAAGTATCTTTGCACCTTCTCTTCACCTCTTCAAGCCTTGCATGACAGATTAGTGAAACCAAACTTTTATTGGTTATAGATTTGAATGTCTACTGCTCCATTAAATTTTCATAAGAGAGTTAAAATGTTAAGTAGTGTGGCTATAAATTTGCATGCCTAGATACTAAACTTGAGTATTCTTGCAGTAATCCCCCATTCCCTTCCATGGATAAGTGGCAAACTTATATACTCAAGTTGATCTACATTTGAATAGGCAATACTGAATTCTCTGCTTCCTTGATATTTTACAGATCATGCTATCGAAGCTTCTAAGTTAGCATGTTGAATAACATATATAATATAATTCTTAGGGAAGTCCCTTTGAAACTCTGATTTGCTAATCGTTTGACTTGGATTTAAGGAGCTATTATATCTATTTCACTCCAAATTTCAGGTATGATTTATGCATTGTTATAGTTAATTCATAATGTCATGAATATAAGGATTAATCGTTCTCCCACATTTCAAATGTGTTGATTGATGGTATTCATGAACTTGTGGTACATCAATATGAATAACTTGATCATCTGATGGGCATAAGGTGGTATTTATCCATTTGAAGATACTTTTCACCATCTCAAAAATCTAATAGTTGAGCATACAAGTACTATGTTAGATTATTTGAGGAAATATAATTAAGTGGTTGTGAGTAATGCTTAAATCCTTTAGGGTTAGAGTGTTTTGCGTATACTTCATAAGACGGTCAAGATTTGCTAAAGCATGTGTGTATGCGGTTGTTAACTCCATGGCTTAGGAATGAAGAGAATTAATAAACACATGAACTAAAAGCATCTAGAAATCCTAATACATTCATATTTCTATATAAAATCAGAGGCTTTGATCATCTTTAAATATACTCTCTAATTTCAAATTTTTTTATTTGCAATAATGGCAGAAAGATCACTTGTTTTGGTTTACTACAATGGTTCAATCACTACAAATGGGGTTATTATCATTTTTTTTCTGACGATCAAGCTAGTTTTTATGTAAAAACTGATATCTCATTAGAAAATTTAATGAGAATCATTGATGAAAATATAGAAGTGGTAGACAATCAAAAAGTTTCACATATCAAATACATGCTACCTATTTCTTCAGGCCATGACAATATTTGCTATCGGTTATTCAAATTACGTAATGATCAAAATGTTCAGATGATGTTCGACTGCCACCAAACATTTCCTGATAATTAATCAAGTTATAGAATTATATGCCGAGCTTGGTATTACAACTTCCATTGGTAGTTCTTCTCAACATGAAATCAATAGAGATAATAACATTTAGCATAATGTAAGATGAGAGACGGCTTTATTCGCACAACCAGTCAATGAACCAGAAAGAGTTTCAACAACATGGAGGACATGGGATAATCTACCACACAATTTCAATTTCACCACCTCACAACAACTATCAAATGTACCGACATACTATGGAACCATAATGCAGCCGCAAACACAGTCTAGTTATAGAGATTCAAATATTGAAACAACTCCCTTTCATGATATTCATGAAAATGAATTTGTTGAATATGGGAGCTCAAGTGGGGATGATCACGATAATGATAACTACACGAAGAATAACAAAACAAGTACTGAAGATCTTGACTTAGAAAATTACAATTTGGAAGATACTGCTAGACAGAGCGTAGAAATGCCGATGTCCCTATTTGAGCCTCCAACACATATGAGGGCACTTAATTTGGAAGCAATGTCTGCACCAAAATTCCCCTAATACCCTTTATTATATGTCCACACATTCAGAGGGGTAATGACATATGGAGAATTACATAAGGCATGCAATTTTGAAACAAAGATGATGCTATAATAACGATTAAGCATTATTTCTTACAAAAATCGATGGAGATATAAGGTAATCGAGTCTGAACCAACTCGGTATTCAGGAAGATTTAAGTCATATAGCGATGGATGTAGTTGGAGAGTTCGTGCATCCTATATAGCAAAAGGAAGCAGATTTGGGAGATTACAAAATACAACGGTCCTCACACTTGCGCATCAACATGATCTCCCAAGATCATTCTAAGCTGGATTCAAACATAATTTGTCGACACATAGAGGCCCTGGTCAAAGAGAAACCATCCATCAATGTATATGTTTAATAGCAGAGATCAGGAATCGAAACGGATACACACCAACATATAGAAAAGTATGGATTGCAAAGCAGAAAGCAATTGAAGCAGTATTCGGCAACTGGGAGGAGTCATATAATGAGTTACCAAAAAGGCTATCGGCATTACAACAATTTCTTCCTGGGACAATAATTGATCTCCATACTCAACCGACATATGATGGAAATCATTTGGTATGTGATACTCATGTTTTTCATAGGCTTTTTTGGAGCTTCCCTTCATGCATGGAGGCTTTCAAATATTACAAGCTAGTACTACAGATAGATGGCACACACCTTTATGGAAAATATAAAGGGACTTTGTTGATGTATTTGCACAAGATGGTAATAAGAATATCCTTCCGATTGCATTTGCCATTGTGGAAAGTGAGACGTTAGATGCATGGTGTTTCTTCCTACAGCATCTACGAGTAAAAGTGACACCACAGGAAAGAATATGTTTTATATCTAATCTTCATGGGGCTATCAAAGGAGCATTTAGAGCAATTGGTCGTCGGATGAATCCTCCTCATCCCTATCATGTTTATTGCATTAGACATATCTATGCAAACTTCATTCGTCGGTTCAAAAATAAAGAAATACAATGAATAGTTGTTAATATTGGTAAGTTGTTAATTTAAATTTTAGTGATTTAAGTACATATTGTTATTATATTTTAAAGTTGTTTCATCTTTCTTAAGGTTATTAATGTAGGTTATTCGAAAACTACTGCTGATTAATTTGAACTACTAGTACGACATATTTCGAAAGTATAATATAGAGGCAATGAGGTAGTTAGATAATATACAACGGGAGAAGTAGGCTCAAGCCTTTGACAACGAAGGTCAAAGGTATGGTCATATGACTACCAACCTCGCCGAATGTGTTAATTCAGTGCTAAAGGGGACAAGGAACCTTCCTATAACAGCTTTGGTTAAGTCAACTTACTTTCGACTAGCTGAGTTGTTTGTAAGGAAAGATGTATAGGTACAAGCTCAAATCACATCAAGTCAAATATTCTCTTAAGTACTAATGAAGATAATTCAAGAAAACTAATAAGCAATATGCAGCATTCATGTTCGCCAATTTGATCGTAAAGAAAATTCTTTCATAGTAGATGAAATGGCACCACCTCAATGCGTTGGTATAGCTGGTACTTACCGCATAGATCTGAGAGCATGATGGGTGTGATTATGTGGGTTTCAAACACTTTATTTTCCTTGCCACTATGTTCTTGTCGCATGTGTATACATTCATTTACATTGGCAGGAATACGAGGATAATGTTTATAAGCTTGAGATAATTTTTAATGTATATCATAAAGAATTTCAACCAATGTTAAATGAGAGCTAGTGGAACCCCTATAATGGTCCATATCTATTTCCTAATCTATTTCCTAATCTTACAATAAGAAGACCATCCACAGGGTGCCCAAAATCCACGAGGATTCGTAATGAAATGGGCACAAGGGAAGGTGGTCAGCCAAAGCGTTGTGGTTTATGTCGAAATGAAGGTCATAGTTGTCGAAATTGTCCCAACGTAGTTGGTCCAAGTAGTTGATTGTAATGTAGCCTAAACATTATAATTGTTGCAAACTTTTTATAATATATATAATTTCTACCTTATTTTGGTAAATTATAATAATTATAAAATATTATAATATCACATTTTGGTAAATTATAAAATATTATGATATCAGAAGCTGAAGGCATAGTCGGAGACTTGCTCAACAAAAGCTTAAAACTCTGTCAAATATTGGGAGTAAAGAGTGCGAACAAAATGAAGATGGGCGTGCCGAAGACGACGAGACCGGAAGTGGCGAAGACGATGAGGCAAAAAATTAATTAATTTTTTATTAATTTTTTATAATATTAAAAAGTGGTGCCTACTAATTTAAATAACCACTCTTTTCTAGTATTTAAAGCCTTAATGACCTCCATTATGTTTGATTCACTCCTTTAAAACGAGTTAATTAAAACAAGACAAAAGAAAAAGAAGCCAAGGACATGCATGTAAAGAGAAGAAAATAGTAGGGGGGGATGCATCTCTGTATAGTAATGATTGGGATTGAATCCAAGGGCTAAAATAAAGCATAGGTAATTCACGGATTAATAAAGTGAGTAATGGCATGGGTTTCAAGCTTGGCTTATTTGGAAATTATCCAATGCTCAAGATGGTGACACGTGGAACAATGCATTCTCTTCTCTCTACTAGTCTTGGCCTCAAGTGTTGGAGACACCACGTGTCACTTAAAGAACTCCTTTCCTCATATCAGCCGCCCATCGCGAGGAACCCCGCACTCGAGGCAGGTGTGCTTCTTTTCAGAGGTGCTCGACAACAGGTGGAGACACCACGCATTATCTCTCCATACGCACAATTTAACGGGCATTACCTTCCTCGGATCGCCACGCGGAGTCGGGGATCGACGTTCATCCATGAAGAGAAGTGAACCCAAGGCATGTAGGCTACCGCCTCTCCACGTCTATATAAGGAAGGGGAGTGTTACCAAGAGGTTGCCTTAAGTGAGAATTCTCTCTGAGTGTCCGTGAGGTGAGCGCTTGTTCTGTCGGTTCAAGAGAGTGGTCGGGAGACTTCGCCGGTGTTTGGAGAACGAAGGTGTCATGCCCCGACCCGGATCCTGGGACCCGGAGCACGTGAGTAGACCGACCGTAGCCAAGTAAGACGCACCTCACTCGGCTACAAGGCCTCAACAAGTAACAGCAGATAACATAAATTCAAAATAAATATTTCAAATAACTTAATTAAAAAGTCACAGCGGAAACAAAATAACATAAGTGGGTCCCAAATGCCCTACAAAAGTCAAGCCCTAAACGGGTCCTATAAATAAAGTCTCTCACACAAAGAAATAGAAAGAGATCCTCGGACCTCAAAGAAAATACCTCACCCTCGATCACCAATGAATGAGCTCCACGACTCCTACTCCATAATATCTGAAAAAGAAAGAACAAGTGCGTGAGCTTTCGAATGGAAAGCTTCAAAGAAATACCCCTCGGGGTTCAAAATCATGATATCAAATAAAAGCGTATAATCAAGTCAAAGCAACGGAGACACGCCTCAAAACATATTCTAGGAGTCTACCACAACAAACACAAAGGTAATTTTATTCTTATCTACAAGCAGCTCTCAAGCTCAGAATGAGTTCCAAAGGAAAGCTCATCAAGACATCTCTCCAGCCAAAGATCATCAAGAACTTGTTGGATCTCAATCTCTTCCGCCGTCAGGCGGTCCTCAGATCGCATGTCGATAGCGCCACCTCGTACGCATGACGGCTTAGCTTAATCACCCCCATCGACGGAAGTGACAAATCCGCAGTATCGCCCCTCTGCGCAAAGTAATCCTAAACGCTAGGATGTCCCGTCCATGATTGTTTCCCAAAAGGAGCCCCTATGCTCCACTGAATCCGGGCGGAAGACCAAACAACAAACAGGGATACCAACATCCTGAAACAACCAAGCATTCTCAAAAGAATTCCAAACAAATAAAGGAAGCATGTATGGACTAAAAAAGCAATAATATCAACAAAGCCAAAGAAAACTCTGAAGAGTGGGTACAAGGCAAGTGTACTTACCTCAATAAAGTCGACTGTGATTACTCAACAAAATCCCACCTGTCACAACTCTATCTCACAACCTGATAATAGGACTTTAAATCAGTGTCGGTAAAATTTAAAATTTCCTGGTTGCACATGCATGATGCACTAACTAAGCCCTTGGACCCAACTTGGTCTAGTTTTATTTATTTTAAAAATACCAGAAGTTATCATAGTGGCTTTCCATGTCCCAGTGGGTAAGGTGCTATGGTATATTTGAGAGGTTATACGTTCCAATCCCACTACCTTCCATTTTTTGTCTTTTATTCATAAATCTGATCAGACAGGCGTTAAATAATATCCCATATTCACTTAATCACAGAAGCCACATAGCCCAGGTGGTTAAAGCCCACTATCTATAAATTGGTGGTCATGGGTTCCATTGCCACTGGTCACCATCTTATTTATTATTATTTTTAAGTAAACTTGGCCCAAACCATGATCGACCAAACTCAATTTACTACTCCAATCAACTTACAATTTCTTTTTCTCCTTTTTTTTTATTGGTTCCTTCCTGACTGATTGAACTCAACCTCATATGTTGAGTTTAAAAAAAAACTTAGATCTAACCACATTGACTCAAATCCAACAAATCCAGTTTGGCCCATTGAACTGGATTTACCCAAGCTAACTCAATTAACTCATTCACGACTAGACATTTTAGTATGACTCCCTTTTAAATCATACGCATGTATAACTCTAACCTGTCCATATTTGCTAACCTTTTCTTAGCCTGAACCTGCACAAATTCATAGCTTGGAGATCTCAACAATGAGTCCATTATACTCTTGCAACCATCAACCCTCTTAAGAATGAAACCAGGTTCCATGAGATCTGAGAGCACCAAATTATTTGCCAACTATACCAATCAACACTCATGAACTATACCTGGTTCGTTTCAGACCTTAAATGCAAGCCTGCAGGTTTGACAACAATAACACATGCACCAACCTGTGTCTCAATCTCCAAAGGAATTCCCCTCTAAGTTCATGCACACCTTTGTGTTCATCCTTTTCAAAACTTAATGAGGCTATTTGATTACTAATATTATTCAGTTTAATTCATAGTTTCCAGAGGCCTTACTTTCCATTGTTAAAGATGCTCTTTAACATCCTCTCTCTCTAATTCATTCTACAGACATAGAGCAATATTATTACTGACACAATGCAAGTCTACACAACTCCTAGTCCAGATAACATGCATGAAGATGAGGCTCAATATCTATCACCCGCACTCTGCATAACAATTCGAAGCATGAATGACTAGTCTAGCAAGACCTGGCCTCTTTCTTTGGCCATTCTAATCACCTAGGTCCCCTCCAATGAACCCATGCATGCACCAATTGCACCAGTTTATTCACAGAAAAACCCCATCAAAACCCATTTGATGATCGGAGCAAAAATTTCACATGAAATCTCAAGGACAGGGCACTCACCAAAGTTTTGAACTACTCCCCGGTAGTCTGAGGTAACTCAGAGATCACAGTGTCCCGGCTATGCTTCCCTTGTGGCCTCCTCCGTAGCTTTCCGGCGAGGTTATAGGACCCCGACCTATTCCTACAACCATGTACAGGTATTACAAGGGTATTATTCCTCCTAACTTGCACAAAACCTGAGTTACTCACCGGAAAGAATGGCGGTGCGCTGTCGGTGACGATCGGGTTCCACCAACCCCGCAAAACTCCAGCGAGGTAAGAAGACAGGCACACAGAACTTCCTCTCTCCAACGCTGCTGCGCTCCTCCACTTGGGCTCACCGGGTTCCTCTATGATCCCCAGAGGTTGCTGGCCACACGCTACAGTCTGTGCAAACCCAGGTTGGTGGTGGCGAACGGAGAAGAAGGAGGTGAAAAGAGGTAGACGGCGCGTTAGGGTTCTCTCACGCATGACTTTTATAGGGAGCTGTAGGCAAGAAAGGAGAAGATCGCGATCCCCTTGATTGAAGATCCGGTGCGCAATATCACTGTCTTCTTTCCATCTCTGCCCATTTAAAAACGCGGTGAACTGGGGTAGAAGCGTGCGTTGGTGCTGGCATAGAAGAGAAGGTTGAGCGCGCGATCAGACTCTCTCCATGCGCTCAGCCTCGGTGAAGCTTCGTACACCGCTAGATCAAGTGCCAAGATTGGTGTTTTAGATCTTGGCCATCCATTTAAAACAAATCCTCTCACATGCATGGCTATCGTAGCCTTTTTAATAAGTAGCCCTTGTTCCTTTACTAAATTATTTGATGGTCCCTCAATCTTTGATTCCATACATAAAGGTCCTTTGGCTGTGAGAAGGATAAAATTCCCTTCTAGTCCTCCAAACTTATGAAATTGCGACTAGGTCCCTATCCGACCCAATAATTTCCAATTTAAGGATTTTAACTATTTATTCCTTCTCTTCTAATTAAATCCGAGTCATCCCGAACTTGGAGAACTCCTTTAATTAGATCCATCAATCACCAAGCAATTAAGGTTTATTTATTCCATAAAATTTCTTTATTCCTTGGTAATCACAATTAATCCCAAATTAGGGTTTTGCTAAATAAACCTTCCCATTTCAAATAATTCAAATTATTTCAATTACCAAATTTTTAAAAAAAATCCATTTATTCAAGATAATAGAAATCTTGGATTTCACAGAAGGTCACTTAAGGTGGTAAAGCTCTCGTAGGAGCGCTGTAACCGATTGGTAAGCAAGTCATCACCTTTATAATGTCTTGTTAAGAGTTACAAAGAACTCTTATAACTTACATGTTGCTCAACACGAAGGAGAGAACAATGGTCATTGTCGGCTTTAGCCGTTGTTGCCGGGGACATGACCTGCAGCTTGTGCTTTTGGTTTCGTGGTTATCTGGACTTTCTGATGTTTTGTTTTGATCATTTTCTGCCGCCATGGTTTATTTCTGCTCAATAAAAGTTTTAATTTAAATTTTGAGTTTCTAATTAGATTTGATAGCAGGTACTTACTGAGTTTCTCCCGAAACTCACCCCTTTTTTTCCCATTTTTCAGATCCAAAAGATCCGGTAGAGTGACATGACGTGAGCCGTCGCACAGGGCTTTCGGTTGCTGTTGAGGTTTGCGAACCTCTATTTTGTTTCTTTGAGTGAGAGAACCTTAAGTTCAGTAGAGAGATGCGTTAAGTTTGATTTAGTAGAGTTGTGTTGTACAGGGTACCTGAACCCTAGGGCCATAGAGGTAATGTGTGATCATATGTGTGTGTCTGTATCAAACTTATCATGTTATATATTATATTCCGTTGTTACTTTGATATTTCTGTGACCATCTGAGGCCTTGTGCCAAGTGGGACCTGTCCCTACTTGAGTATGACCGATCTATTAACGTTCTGGTTCGGGGTGTTAACGTTCCGGTTCGGGGTGTGACACATCCTATGTTAATTTTTTATTAATTTTTTTTATAATATTAGGACCAACTAATTAAAAAAAGGGAAAATTGCCGTACAATCCCCAACATAACAATTTCCCCAACAATCCCTCTGACAATCCAGTTTCCCTGACAGACCTTTCTTTTTGAAATTCTTCCCAGCAGGTCCCTGGCATCATTGAATTGTTAGGTTGTCTTCAAAAATGGCCAAAATGCCCCTCCTTTTGTTTGAACGAGAAAAGTCCCGCCTAGTCACATCACCTTCCCCTCAACATACCGAAGTCTTGCTTGGCCAAGAAGCTTACTCGCTCTTATATTTCCTCATTTGTCCAGCGAGAGCGTCTTTTGCATCTCCATCTCGTTTCTTTCCTTCCCTTTGAGCGTTTGCATCCCATCATCTTCATCACCCTTCGCTAATGGAGACCATCTTGCTATTGCAAGGTACAAAGGAGAAGGCCATGCGCTTGACTTTACTGTGTTGTCCTCTTGGCAGCCGGTAATGGAGGATATCTGCAATCATTGGAGCCTCGAACCTTCATGTGTAAGAGTGAAGTATGTTTGTACAAAGGAGAAGGCCATGCGCTTGACTTTACTGTGTTGTCCTCGTGGCAGTCGGTAATGGAGGATACCTGCAATCATTGGAGCCTCGAACCTTCATGTGTAAGAGTGAAGTATGTCGTCCAAAACGTTCACAAAACTATATATTTTGTTGAGTCAGATGGATATTTCTTACAGATGTGCAGTATCATATATTCAACAAGATGGTGGTGGACATGATCGTTGAGGACATTAGACCACTTCATTGTAGTCGGTGTCATAAGACTGGGCATAATAGAAAAACATGCAACGTTGAAATTAGGGGTGGTAACGGTAGTTCTAAGCATCGAACCGAATCCTGTGTACCGCTACCGACTGACATTTTGAGGTTTTGAGAAATACAGAACCAATTCCGAACCAAAATTGGATCGGTAACTGACCCTCGGTTGAACCTAGAATTCGCGGAATAGGTTTAATTACAGCTTACCGAATGAAAGGATAAAGTGTTTTTTAAAAACTTTATCTTGAATTATATCCGTGTAAATAAAAGGTCATGAACATCCGAATTAAACCTCTTTTTAACAATTTATCTTGAATTTTATCTAAAATATATTAATAGACTAACAACTCATCAACTTCTCAAATTAAATTAAAATAGATTAAGGATAAACCTTTATTTAAAGCAATTTATTTTTAACCAATATAAAAACAATATAAATTCCAAATCATCACAACCAATAACTTTTAATTTTAAAAAGTATACCTCCAAATTTTTAAGTTTTAAAAAAATATATATATCTTTAGGTTTTAGTTAACAATAATTTTTAAATTCATAATTCTATTTTCCAAATCAACACCAATCATGGATCAACCAATAACTTTTAAAGTTTTAAAAATTACCCGATATTTATAGCAGCCCTGAAAATCCTAAGTTTGTCAGGATAAATTCCTAATAAATAATGACATGATCTCTGGCCACGCCTCGGAATGACAGGTTCGATTGTGGTAAAACTTGCAGCAGATTTAAGGAAGATCGGAGTTAACTTCTTATATCATAAGTGCTAGATTCCAACTGTAAATGCCCTATTGGTCGAGAGGTACCAAGCCATACCGTGTGACACCTGGCCTCCTATGGATAGTAGTGAAAGGGGGGTTGAGTTACAGATACCCCACCTGAATTTATTTAATAGTAGTTTAACCCGATTAGATTACTCCTGGAAGAATCAAGGGAAACAAAGATTATGGAGTCAGATAAAGAAGATCGAGAATGAGTCAAACAGTCAGTATTAGGATGCAGTTGGTGATATACCACCGGCGGAAAATTGTAGGAAGACAAGCTACACGCGTGTGAGAATTCTACCACGGCCAGAATTGTGCTAGCACGCCATTAATAACATTCCAAGATACCCCTGATAAAAGGTGACGCTTGAGATCTCATCAAAGTATACACTAGATATCAAGTAGATATCCAAGAGAAGAAAAAGTAATTGGTTTAGAGAGATCAAATTAGATATCGACGTCTCTGTTAAATATGCAAATTCCAAAAGCGGAGGAAAGTCCAAAGAAAAGGCCCTAAAATCGCGTCCCCGACCTACCCATTTTGGCTCCAGAAGCAGTGTACTTACCTTCTCACTGATACCTCAAGTCCTCCTCAAGGCGGCGACCACTCTGAACTTCCCGAGAGTATTCAGCGCCCTCGGCTAGAGTTAAAACTTCACAAAACCTTAGTTTCAGTCGCGACCAAGCCCTTTCGTTAACATTCTTGTTGGGCTTTCGTCGAGCTACTTTTCTCCTAAAGCGGGACCGCTCTGCGGTCCTCGCGGTTCACCGCTCCTTATCTCCTCGTGATTCGATGAGGCCTTTAGCGTTCATCACCCGAACTTGGTCAGCCTTCTCCTTCCACCACTTTTCGACTCCAGCGGCATTCATCCGGCTCAGAAGTCTAAATCCTAATTGTTCCAAGCCTCCAAGCGTTCACGGTATTGAACCCTTCAAATTTGGATTTTCAAGCCTATTATGAACAGATTGTTAGGGGAATTGGAGCCCTTGGTGGATTTTTAACTAAAGAAGGCACTTACTTAGTCAATTTGAGTAAGCTTATAAGAGTAGACCCTAAGTATAAGGTCATACCGCTACTGTAATGTCGACTCCAAGGTTTAGTCTCTATACCCGCCATCCCATACAGTTGATGTGTATGGTTCCAGCTTAATAGTTCAGATACTAATTGAGCCTTAGAAGTTCTCTCGCTTGGGAAATTTAACCCAATTTCCCCTTTATAGAATTGTCCATAAGTTTGACTATACTTACTTTGTTAATTAGCATTCAATCCATACTAAACCTTAGCTCCCAGTACAACACTTGCCATAATTATACAGTAGACCATCATTAAAATTTAAAATATATCTTTAGCTAACAATAACTTTTAAATAATAGTCAACACTCAACACTATTCCATCAAGGCCAACACAAATTACACAAGTCCATAATCAAAAGATTACAACAGTTACATAAGTCCAAAATCAAAAGATAACGATAATCCATAATAATATAATATAACTCAACATCCAACAACAGCTACAAACTTATAGCACCAAGTCTAGGCCAACAGTAGGCATCCCGGCACTAGTAGTCAAGTACTCAAGTTTGTGTTTTTTGAGTTGATAAAGTTTGGGTATTGCCCTCACCTTCAAATAAATTTAATTAAGCAAATTAGAAATAACAAACATTTCAATATCAAGAACTTAACCAAAAAAAAGATATACAATAAACATTGAACTTACTTGCTTCCATTTCTTCAAGTTCCTTGTGAAATTCATACTCCTCTTGGGTTGGATCCTTTTAGAAATTAAATTCATCTGCTCTTAGCCAATCACTAGTACACACAAGTGCCTCTACCATTTTAGGAGTCAATGAACTCATAAAAGGATCCACAATTCTCTTGCCAAAGCTAAATGCATTCTCACTAGCAACAGTGGATGTTGGGATTGCAAGGATATCTTTGGCTACTTGAGAAATTAGTATTGGATATTTAGATTGGCTACATTTCCACCAATCTAATAGATTGAATCTTTGGTTCTTAATGGACTCAAATGGATCTGATAAGTACTTATCCACCTCATTGGAGATCTCTTCGGCTTCCTCCTCTCATCATTGTTGCATAAGTTGGCAGTCCAAATCATCTGTTAAATTATCAAAACAATTGTCTTCTTCTTGGATGTCATACATGTTTTGAATTTCAATAGAATTGGAACCCAACTCCCCTCGATAATACTTATACAATGCATGTAAGTAACCCTTTACATCCAAGAAAATCTTATCTAATTCACTTTGATTTGATCCAAGAGCTTTAAAACTTGCACGTATCCTTTCAAGTTTATACCTAGGGTCTAGTACAATTGCCACCAAAATAAGGAGGTTGATTTTTTCAAAACTCCCCCAATATTTTTTCAACTTTAAAACTTGCACGTATCCTTTCATTGAAGAGGCCACACTTTGCAAGATAGGATTGGAGGTGTTGTTCTTTTTTTTTCTCAATCTCCAATTGAATTATGGTCATCCCCTTGAAGACAACATCGGATGTGGTGGTTTTAGTTGCACTAAGTTTCAAAGTGGTGTCATAAAACTTTTTGAGAAAATGCAAAAAGGACTTTGCCTTCTCCCAATCAGTTTCATTTGGAGGCCCTACTCTCTTCACCATCTTGTCTTGTATCAAAACCCCCTTCACTTTCTTTGTCTTTTCCATTTCTTCAAAGTATGCAATAAATGGACCATCATATTCAGACATCCTTTCAAACACACTCTTAAACTTGATTGCACTGTCAAGCATGTGGTAAGTTGAATTCCACCTCGTTGCCACATCCATGGGAACAGTTGACATCTTATCCTTCTTCTCCAAGATTGCAAAATCTCTAAACTTATCTAATCTTGCTGGGGAGGAGTGAATATACTTCACACTATTCAATTGGCAATTAAGTTAATGATATGACAAGAACATGCAAGTACTTCCTCAAGCATAAGGGTGTTCATTGACAAGCCACTGTTTTCATGAAATCCAGCGTCGCATCATTGGCACTAGCATTATCCACTGTTATTGTGAAAACCTTACTTATCCCCCAATCTTTCAAGCAAACCTCCAAGGTATGACCTATGTCTTCACCCTTGTGCGAAGTAATTTTTATGAAGTTGATGATCCTCTTGTGCAAACCCCAATCATGGTCCATGAAATGAGTCAGGACGCACCATATAATTTATGGTTTGAATAGAGGTCCAAGTATCGGTTGTGATACTTACCCTTTGCTCACCTATTATACTCTTAATCTTAGCCTTCTCCTCAAAGAATAAATCCCAGACTCCCTTTGCAATCTTCCTCATGTTTGGTAATTTAAATCTAGGTTGAAAACTCTCTAACAATTCATCCTTGATGATGAATTGAACACACTTTAGGTCACACTTGGCTTGGTTGAAAACATGTGGTTGTAAGTTACCCCCCAAAAGCTCTTGTGTCAATATACTTTGACCACTTGATGTCTTCTCATACAATGGAGATTTTTCACACTTCTTTGTTAAGTGATTTTTAATCCCCATTGTCCCATAATCTTTAGAATTAGCCTTCATATCCATTTGACAATAATTGCATGTTGAAATGTCCATCAAAAACCCCTCTATTGTTTTTCAATTTTTACAATGCTCCCACACAACGGATCTTGATGGTCTTTTCAATTCCCTTGTTGTGGTTGATGGTTCGGATTGAGCTTGATCAATCTGCGATTGTGTAGGTGGAGCACTTTGTTGTGTACTATTAGATTGAGTAGATGACTCTGTTTCGTTGGGCTTAATCAAAAGTAAAGAATCAACTGTTAATTTGAAATAACAAGTATTATAATCAGTTCATAATCTTGATAAATATTGTTCATGTCAATCAATAAGAGGTTGAGGTAAATGATAAATAACATGTTCAAGCAAAGATAGGTTGTGTTTTCAAAATATCAAATTTATTGGATTAACATGCTTGATCAAGAATTATTTTATAGAAACTATACAATTAATTAAGTTTTTGTTTCAAAGAATGATATCCAATGAAAACAAGAAGTGTCAATTATCTTTCTCAATTCAAGGTCCCAAAAGATAATGTCAAAAAGATAAATTGAGTTACAATGACATTCAAATTATGTGAAAATTGAAATATAAAAGCTGTAATACAATCACATGACAAAAAAATAACTAAATCTAGTAAATAATATTTCAAACAAAAAAATCTATGAGAATAAAAGTATTTCTGAACATCAAATACAAAAATTATAAAATAGTCTTCATGAGTGATTATTTAGATTACATGAAAAAATATCAGATTCTTATGTAATTATTTAAATTAAAATTTCAATATTATCTTATTAGTTCACAAATTCATAAGCATAAACCCTATCGCTTAACGAATATATGAAATGAAATAAATCTTGAAAACCCAATCATAGATTCATAACTTACTAGAGATTAAGATAAAATATGAATAAAAAATACCTCAGATTTGCTTCCCTTAGAAGAGATTCCTTCGAACATTTTCAAAAGCGTCGGCAGCTACGGCGACAGTGGATAAGAGATGACAAAGAGAGTGTGTGATCACGATATAAATATTATATTTATTTAAAAGTTAACACCTAATTTAATTCGGATCGGTTTGGTAATAACTGAATCAAAAAGTTCCTTACCGTATTCGTTATCGATTAGGTCGGTTCGGTATCAGAATCGACCGAAAATTAAATTTCTAAAAAATCTACCGATCCACCTCACCCCGATCGGTAACGGTTCGGTCGGTTACCGGTAAATTCGATTGGCTTCCCACCCCTAGTTGTAATAGCAGACTGAGTGAACATAAAGTGTATGCATAATAAATGATTTTTGATGGATAATAAACAACATAAATATGCATAATAAATGCTTTAGTGTGTTGTGTAAACTGATACAACTCAATAATACACGTTTCGACCCGAGTGGTGTACGGGTCTCTATGATGGCCATAAGGTTAATTTCATACCTTTTTTTTTAACACCGTCAGTTACTTTTATAAATGACATGAAATCTATTCAAAAAGTAGGGACTTTTTGAGAAGTGAGAAAATATCATGGGTTTTTTGAGCAGTTGGATAGTTCCCAAGGTTTTTTTGGAATTACCTCTTAAATAAACAAAGTCATTCTATGTTTATTTTTTTTTATAACATTAAAAAATAGGGCCCACTAATTAAAAAATAACCTTCATGTGCGCCAATGGTAGTTAATTTTTTATTAATATTTTTATAATATTAGAATGAGTGGGGCCCACTAGCTTTAAAAACAAAGCATGAAAATTCGCATTCTATCAATTCTCGTAAATAACGCACAGAATGCTTATTTTTGTAAAAAAATTAAAATTTATAATATTCTAAAAAACCCCCATAAAATGCCCTCCAAAGCATTAATTTAAAACAATGTGGTGGTTGGGCCCCCAAGGCATAGATTTATAATAATGTGGGAAAATGACATTGACATGAATTTAAAACAATGTGGGAAAATGATCTTCTAATATGACGAAAATGCCCTCCAATGGAAAATGCCCTCTAATATGATGAAAATGCCCTCTAAGGGCCTGTTTGGATATATAGTAAACTTTCATATAGGAATTTCATTCCATAGTATGTGGACATGATTCCTTTGGGGAAAGTTACAGTAAACATTCCTATGGAATGAGTGTTTGGCTACGCACAATAAAAATTTCCTATGGAATATTTTTAATAATAAAAAAATAGAGTTTTTCAAAAAAAAAAGTAGCCTTTAGAGTTTTTAAAAAATATCCGTTGTAAACTATTCGTTGAAAAGTAGCCGTTATATACTAGCCGTTAACCATTTTTTCCTATTTATACCCAACACTCTTCTTGTAATAGTAAGCTTATCTCCCTTTGCCTCTAAAGTTTTCACACCTCCAAGCCCCATATTCAATATGGATTTGGACCATTAGAGAAGGATTAATGAAGATGATGATGAATTTGTACTCACCATTTTACCGAGTTTATTTACTCGAAGTTCATAAAGTCGACCTTATCATACCTCAATATTTACAGGTGCTGCATATGTAAGAGAAATCCTTGAAGGTCATGAGGTACGTTGTAAGAGAGAGTTTCGTATGGAGCCTCGTATTTTCTAAGCACTGGCTAATTGTTTAAGGGAAATGGTCTCTTCTTCACAACTCGAAAAGAATTACAGTCGAGGAACAATTAGCGATGTTTGTGTACACACTTGCACCGGGATGTACAAGAGCGCCTTCAACATTCGACAGATTCAGTTAGCCGTTATTTTTGTAAAATGCTTAATCCTATAACTATACCTGCTGGAACATATATACAACCTCTATCAACAATTACATCACCAGTTATCCAGAGCAATAACAAATTTTTCCCGTATTTCAAGGTATGAAAGTATAAATTATAATTTATTTTTAATTTATTTAATTTCTTTTTTTAATTATGGGTTAATTTTTTTAGGGTTGTATTGGTGCCATTGATGGAACGCATATTCCGATCACCATTTCTTTGGAATTGCAAGATCCTTACATAAATAGAAAACAAACATTATCCCAGAATGTCATGGTTGCTTGTGATTTTAACTCTCGTTTCGTATATGTCCAAGCTGGTTGGGAAGGGCCAGCTTTTGATGCTAGGATACTTAAGCATTCGATCGACCAAGGCTTCCATATCCTGGGAGGTAAATATTATCTAGTGGATGCAGGATACGCGAATATCCCAAATTTCATTTCTCCATATTAGGGTGTGCGTTATCATTTACAAGAGCATGGACGGGCTCAATGTAGACCATCCAATCATAGAGAACTATTTAATCTGAGACATACTTCGTTGAGGAATCATGTTGAACGCATCATCGGTGTCTTAAAGATAAGATTTCCTATACTCAAAGTTGCAACCTTTCATCCAATAGATTCTCAAACTGATATAGTGGTTGCTTCATGTGTCTTGCATAATTTCATCCGTATCTACAATGGTGCCGATGACATTGAGGAAATTAGGGTTGGAGATGAAGAAACTACTATCCCCGATGGAGATGATACGTATGGAGATGATGTTAATACAATAAACTCTAAACGTAATGCAAGTACTCATAAGAGAGATGAAATAGCAATGCAAATATGGGCGGATTATTGTAACTATCGTAGAAATGTAATATGAAAGATCTATAAGGCTTTCAATATTGACTTTTTAATCCTTTAAATGCAATATGTTTTATTTTCAATGTTGACTCAATATATGTTACAAAAATAAATATCTCCAAACATAAACATCTCCAAACATGAATCTAAGACATTGTTACAAAAATAAACATCTACTTGCTTAAACATCTCCAAACATAAAATCCTACATAAACATCCAAGATATTGTTACAAACATAACCATCTCCAAACATAAACATCCTACATAAACATCCAAGACATTGTTTTAATAAGGCTCCACTAATCCATTTTTGAAAGTATTACTTGAAGCCACTCCACTCTTCGTTCTTCCTTAAGATGTAAGAAGAATTCATGATTATCGCCATCTTTAAAAAATGTTGTAGCTTCGACAATGTCTTTAACTGGAAAAAGATCACACACTTGGTTAAATGTCGTGAATTCTCCTATGGTATATTTTTTTCATCTACTTGATTCATCCTTATAGCAGTAATATACCGATCAATCTCATTGCAACGCATATCTATATATTGTTCTATGAATGCCTCTTGTACATTTTTCCTCTTCCAGATCCTTCTTTCCCTTTCCCTTTCATTACCTGAACTTTGAGGCTGTGAAATGAACGGTTGGGTGGATGGAGGTTCCACTAGCCTAAAGTCACCACCCTCTTCCTCTATTTCAAGTGTAGACAATGAATGAATGGGATCATTTGGAATAGGAATACTTGGAGATGGAGTATCCATTGGTGCATTATCAATGTTTGCATAATATTATACACCATGAGAGCGTCTTCCTTCCGCATATCTCCCTATAAAATGAATGAATAATTGATTAGAAAATTTGGAAATCTTATAAGTAAACATAAGTAAACAACACATGCTTACCCTTATAAATCTCCTGCAATGATGTGAAATATAGAAATGGTCTTTGATGCCATCTCCTTGCTTCTTTATTTCTCTGCATATTATGACAAAAATCAGGTAAAGAAAAATTTCGTATATAGTTCATTGCTAATGATATAAATATATATACCTCAAGTAGTGGTGCCCAAACATCATCAGGGGATGATACCATGTTTTTTTCATGATCCCATCCAAACCCACTTAATTCAAAAAAAACCCTTCACAAGCTTGTAGATTTTCTTCATCTCTTGCTCTAATGCTTTGACTTGGATGACACTGCAGTTCATATTAGGGAATTTATTCACCATGTCGCGTAAAATTTTATTCCACGCCTCTTTGGTCCATCCATTTTGTGAGCGATATGTTGGAACATTATAATCACCCAATAACTTGACTGAATGAGCCCTATAACTTTCATTCCATTTAGCTCTTGTTTTGGTCTTTTCTTGATTTGCCATATGTTCTGAAATAGGTAACCAACAAAAAATATATAAGAACACTTGTTGATTATCATACATAACAAAGACATGAGTAATGATATAGGTATCCAACAAAAATATATAAGCATAGGGGTTATTAGTAATCACATATAAAAACATTATTTCCACCATGGCTAAGAGATAGTCACAAATGGCAAAACATGAAAAATCAACAGATGGCAGAACAGGTACCTATATGTTATATACCTAATAAAAAAATCAACCTAAACAGGTACAAACATGAAAAATGAGAGCTTTTTCAGCAATAAATATCAATTAACAACAAAAACTATCTTCATGATTTTAAACTAATTTTCCTAAACAGGTACCTATATGTTATATAATTTTAAATTATCTTTATGATCCAATTATTTTCGGAGAATAGCAATGGAGGAGTGTAAAATTCATATATTAAATTTAGAGTAACAATTAAATTAAGCAAAGACCACCAATCACAACATTGATTAACTAGAAGTCATTCATCCAATTTAATAATCTAAGGATGCCTTCATCTCACAAGACATACATAGATTCATTACTTGAATGTTAAGTAAAATAACTAATGGCATGTGAGACATGAACCATTACTTTCTTCTGTTGTTGATCATATTGCTTTCAAACTCCACTTTCGAAAATTGAACAAATGAGATGATGCAATTCTGTAGAGTCCTGGTGTAGAACAGAGAGAAACTCTCCAAAGTGGACATAAGGAAATCACAAGATCAGACAAACATAAAAAAAAATAGAGCACATGAAAAATGAGAGCTTTTTCAGCAAAAACTAAGATAAATATCAATTAACACAAACAATTAACACAAACAAATTAGAACAAAAAAACACTAAAAAAAACATCTGAAAAAATAGATCAAGATCCGCATCAAATCAAGTAAATCAAAGCCAAAATCTAGGGTTTCTCATCAAGTGATAGATTCAACAAGAAATCAAGCTTGCATTGTAACCGGAGAGGGGTGGGAATCCTTTATCTGAGAGGGATTGAGGCCCTAGGCTTGGGAGGCGTGAGGAACGAGCCCTTCATTCTTCTCCGAATCATAGTGAAGAGAACGCGTGAAGGAGGATCGCCGAATCACAGTGAACGAGGATCGTCGTCGAACCAGCCGGATGTGGATCTCACCGACTGGTAGAGAGGATCGTTACCGCGTGAAGGAGGAGGTCGCGGTCAGTGAGCTCGAGAAGGAACGCATGACATACACAGTAAAACAAAAGGGGGGGGGGGGGGGGGGGGGTTTGACCAAAGTTTTTATTTACTATGGAATGGGCCCATTCCATAGTTATTTTTTCATGTAAAAAGGGTAACCAAACGGACCCTTTATGTATATTCCATTGTAATGACCCATTCCATAGTAATGAGGGCAATTACTATGGAATATGGGTGCATCCAAATAGGCCTAAGTCACGAATCGGTAGTTGGGGCATTTCCAAAATGTCGGAAAATGACCTTATAATATGACCAAAATACCCTCCAAGGTATGAATTTAAAACAATATGGGAAAATAACCTCTAATATGATGAAAATGCAGTCCAAGTCAAGAATAGGCGGTTGGGGCGGTTCCAAAATGTGGGAAAATAACCTTCTAATATGACAAAAATGCCCTCCAAGACAAGAATTTAAAACAATGTGGGAAAATGACCTCTAATATGATGAAAATGCCCTCTAAGTCACAAATCGGCGGCTAGGGCATTTCCAAAATGTCAGAAAATGACCTTCTAATATGACGAAAATTGTAACACCCATCTCGCTAATGAGATAGATGTCACACCAGCTGGGCCGAGAGTGCACCCAGCCCATAAGTTGTGCAAAATAAGCCTGAAATCAAGAAGCATGTACTCCGAATAAGGTTCATATGACATAGCATATCCGGTTACACACCGGGAGTCATATACTAATAAAAGTCATAATAGAGTACAATAAACAGAGTTATGGGCAACTACGGCTCCAAATACAGTGGAAAAGTACATAACTAAAGTTTAATACAACCCAATGAAATTAGACATAGAAACAGTTATGCCAGAGCCAGCTAGACCTCGATCCTTGCTCGAGACATGAGCTACTATCCCGATCCAAGTCTAGATCCTGTAACAGAAAAATAGTATAGAAAGGGGCTGAGCTATACAAGCTCAGTGAGTAAAGACTACTCCTCCAGGTATTACATATATTTGTCATCTGTACTAAAATACTGGAACATAAGCAATGCAAGTCTAATTCATGAAGGTCAACATAGTTATCTTTAATCTTGATAAGCATGCTAATACGATCAGAAATCTGAGGATAAACACATAAGCAGTCTCATATCATATCAAGCATATAGTAAGTATGTATATGCAATGGCCTCATATCATACAAGTGTGCACCCCTAGTTAAAATGTCTCCGTAAGGACTCCAACAATCACCAGGAAAAGAGGCATACATCTACATGATCCTGATGTCGGGAACAGAGGCATACATCTACATGAACCCGGTGCCTGAGGACCAGAGGCATACATCTACATATGTACGTCAAGCGAGCATCTCGTATCCGATACGGGCTCTCTCAAGAGACAGGAAGGGGGTTTTTATATAAGAATGACTTTCGCAAACATTTTTAGTTTTAAGAAAAACGATTGAAAACAAATCCCCTCCTTAGCCCTGTCTCATCTACTCAAATATCTGGGCTCTATCCTGAGCCCTCCCGCTGGGTCTCCCATACATAACTAACTAAGGTGCAACTTATGATACATGAATTAATCTTTAACTACCCCTTAGGGTTTCCTTAATCATTTCTCATGCTCTTTAAAGTTAAATCAATTATACAAGCATGAAAATACTATGCAAGTATAACCATAAATCAATCGGCATCCACAAACCGAAATAAAACTCATAGGAATACGATAAAGCTGAAATCCCGATAAACACATGAAATAACTCTAGATCTACGGTGAAGTCCCCTACGTCCTTGCAAATTCCTAGGAATCGCTCGGTCCTTCAGCGGCTTCTGCTGGACCTTTTCCCTTTCTTAGAATCAATGAAGGTACTAATTAATTACAAAGTCCGTATTTTCCATAACTTCGTCCTATGGCTTAAGAATACGAAGATTTAAGAATATGATTCTGTATTCTTAACTTAGACTCCTATTTAACTCAAATGTGCATATAAGGGACATTGAACTCATAAAACCATGTTTTCATACTTAACAAGTATAACATGTCTTTAAATCCTTAGATTACTCTTAAGCATGCTTAATTAGTCGACATTAATCAATCTAAAGCATGTGTCCCTTAAGCATGACAATTATGGACACTAATTATACATAAGCATGTTAATATGATTGCTAATAGAGTGTTTATGCTTAGGGATTTCAAGAAAAATTGGGCAGCACCTCCTCTATTTAGAGGGCCCCGAAAATTATACAAACAATCACATTAGTTATAATACAAGTTAGACTATGCTTCTACATCATCATTCAAGCCCTCAATTTCTCTAATCCCCCCTTAACACCTTTCTAATCACAGCCCTATGATGATTATAACATCAAGAAATATTCATCACCATAGGCTCATTCAATCATGCATCTAAATCAAGGGTTTTCCCTCAAATCTAAAATTCTAGGGCTTTACTTGAAGGAAGGGAGTTGTTCGTCGGCATAGGGCTAAGGTTGGGCTACGAGACGACGACCGACGAGAGAGAAATCGCGAGGAAGGGGGCTGGCGGTGCTGGTCCTTGCTGGAGCTAGCCGGCGGCTGGCGCGGCGTGGTGGTCATGATCAGAAGGCGGACGGCGAGGCGGAGCAGCTGCCGCGGAGGGGCGGCCCTTCAGGCTTGCAGCCGCGTGAGCTGGCCTGCGCGGCGGCATGGGTCCAGGCCGGTGGAGGCCGGCGGCTGTGGGTGTGCACGTGCGTCGGAGGAGAGAGCCAGCAGTAGATTTGGCCGACGGAGGCGGCGACAAGCCCAAGTAGGCGCTCGATGGCTCGCGAGAGAGAAAGAAAGAACGGGAGAGAGAGGCACGAGTGTTTCTCTTAATTGGATTTCAATTTCTAAGTTAACACCTAAGTCCCCTATATACTTTCATATATAAATAAAATAATATTAATCTTTATTATTTATTCCCCATGATTGCCATTACCTTTAATCTTTTCATTAAACTAACTTATCATTCCAATAATGCCACATGGGTTCAATTAATTAATTTATCCCCAATCTTTATGTCACATCGTCCTTTGTTAATATTATCTTTTAATAATTCACCGACCCAGATCCGGAAATCTCAGGTCAATGATTCTAGTCATCACAGGCGTACTGTAGCCTCACGGGGTCTGTCCCTCGTTAGACCAGATCCGCGAACTCGAAGATTTGTCCGATTCTCCTACTTAATTAATCTTGATTAATTAACACTAACGAAATCTCCCATTTAATTGATCGAGGTTATCTTTATCGTCCACCTCCAACTATTCCAAGTGTAAGCGGCCTGGCCCAGTAAGGCCTTCCCTAGGCCCATTAGTTGCGAGGCTGGTTTTAAATTTATTATTCCTTAATTTTTCCTTTAATTGTTCTTTAAAATAAATAATTAATTTTCTGTGCTAATTAATCTCATTAATTGTCGAAAATTTTCTGATTTATTCACTTAGAAAATTCGGGGCGTTACAAAAATGCCCTCCAAGGTATGAATTTAAAACAATGTGGGAAAATAACCTCTAATATGATGAAAATGCCCTCCAAGTCGCGAACTGGCGGCTGAGGCGGTTCCAAGTCATCTCCGCCGCATGTGAAAAATGAGCCGGTGGCGCCACTGGTATCATCTATTCCCACTAGGATGTGGTTGAAGAAACTTGCCCACAAGAAATGCACCCACAAGCCTCTGCCTCAGTTGCATCCCTCCCCACCCCGCGATGTTGCAGTCCCTGTAATACCTGCTACACGGGCTACCAGGGTGACCCGACCTTAGTTTGTGCAGGCTGCACATCACCCCGAATCACCGGCGCAAAAGAAGACTCTAGGACAAACAGTGAAGATTTTGAGCGAAGTCAATCCTTGTCAACTCATGTCGATGACGACGACCTAGTCACCCTTGGCAGCATAATCGAATCACTCACAAAATTAAAGAACAAAAATCCCACCCCCGAAGGACGATACATGGGATATTGAGCCGATGGCAGCCTGCAATGAAGTTTCGACAACGTCCATTGAACCAACGACCGCAATCCCTGTACTCATCAACGCCTCTCAACCACCAAGTGATGAACCAATGATCACCGACAATGAACCATTGGTCACATATACATCAGTGCCAGCTGCCGGTAGTGAACCATAGGAGACTGATACTGAACGACCGACCACCAACGCTGAGCCATTGGTTGCAATCAAAGAACCACCAACTACCTATACTGAAAAACCAATGGACTCTGAACCATCAAATGTTGAGCTACCCACTGACGATAATGAACCATCGACTGCCTATACAGAACCATCATCCGTCATTAGTGAACCACGACATCCTGCACAAACGACCACAGGAACTGAACAACCACTTTCCTTTACTTAGCTAGTGACCACCACCATTGAACTGCCATCTGCTGCTACCGATCCTGCGATGGCCAATGAGGACACGAATCCAGTGAAGACAAATTTTATACTTAAGAAGAAACGTTCTACAGGTTTCTTGCGGCTGGACAAGCTGGAACAGGCATCATTTGGGATATTTCTCAACTTTAAAATTGGCAAGTAAGTTTTCCACTTATTTTAATAAGTTTTCGCTTATTGTGCTACATTTCCTTTTATTCTGTCGAGTTTTTGTTTAATCTACTTAGTTTCCACTTATTATCCGACATTTCCGCTTAAATTTTTTTGTTTCTCTTTAATATGTACCTTTCTCGTTTAAGTATTTAAGTTTTTGTTTAACATTCACCCCATGACCATGGTACCTCTCATGCGTTTGTGCTAAGTCACACGTATAGTGATGGACAACATCGACAATGGTGATGGAAAATCTGAAGCGGGCAAGAAAGAAGAGACGCACTAAAGATTCGTGGGCGGCGTGATTTGACATAGTTAACAAAGATTATTTCCATTTAAGTTATGGAGTTACAGGATTAGACTAAGACTGTTTAACAAAGATTGTTTCCATTTAAGTTTACATTTAACAAAGATTGTTTTTGTTTTACATTTGACGTATATAAATCGTCCTCTGTTAGTTAGCAATCAGTACAAAGATTGTTAGTCCGGATTAGACGTCAAATGTTTGTACCGATTGCTAACTAACAAAGGACGATTTATACATCACAAGTGAGATTGGAATAAATCTAATCAACCAACACTAATCTTTAAATGAAAACCTATAACATTAAATGGTAATGTGATATATTAAGCGGAAAGTCAAAATGGTAAATGGAAACGACAAAAAATAAGTGTAAACCCATATATTTAATCAAAACGGTGTTTGCTAAGCGGAAACATAAAATACATGAAATAACACATAAAGCATTGACACGCTAATGGAAACATGAAATACATGAAATAGAAGAAATATCAAATGGAGCATTCATACGCTAACGGATTGGTTGGTTCATCCAAGAGAAAGCATGATATTTACGACGGTAATAAGGAGCACAAGGGCACGTCCACCACCTCTTTCAACTGTATCGACAATGAGGTCGACAGTAATGCTGTTGAATATGTGGTATATGTGATACATACGCTGAAAGTCCACCTCGGTATCAATTGGGCAAATAGTTCAGCGTGCATCTGGTTTGACAAACTTCACCCTTACACGGGAAACTTCAAGATGCCTCATTGGTCACATATTTCGGTTAGTACTGATGCCCAAGAAGTCAACACCATAAATTGCAACATCTGTTCCTCCCCCTTATATCTAGCAATTGCACAAAAGGTCTCCATTGCCAACCTGCAGCAAGAGCGCCTCACACTAACATGGTTTTAAAATACAACAGATATGGAAAAAAGATTTTGAAAAAAATGAGGGAAGAACTCACGGTGAAGGTGGATGTTTCTTCAAGTAGCATTGGGCGGTGACTCATCGAGGAAGAGATGGTCACAAATCTTGTCACCCCGGGAGAGCAAATGGATGGTACCAGAATGAAATAACAATGAATGGTTGGTAGAAGAGACAAATTTATCTCGTCTAGATGGAAATAATTAAAATGGAACAAAAGGGAACAAAAGGGATTGAGGAAAAAAATTCAAAAAATATACAAAAAATAAGTGAAAAGATGGCAAAAAGTTGATGCGATGTGTGAAATACAACATTTAAAAAGTTGGACAAGACATACAAGTTTTTTCCCACTAACTGCAGGGGCAAATTTGCAAATATAAAAATAATTAATTTACGGTATGAGACTGAAGGGCTTAAAAGAAATGATACAAATGTTGGAAGCCCATTTCATTTTTGGGCTTTTTGTGGGCTTGTTTTAAAAGTTGGTTTCAAATATTCAAAAGACTTTTAAAATTTTTAGTCCCACATTAGCTATAGAGAAAACTTACACTCCCCTTATATGTGTTTCCATTCTTAAAACCTATTGGGCTTGTTAGTAAAAATGCTCAGATTCCTAAGCCGATTTGGTTTTGCAAAATCAATCATATTTTACCGTTTTGGAATATCTCCTTTTATTTGGATTACACTATTAGATTGATTAATTAAGATTATATGTTGATTGATTGAACCGTTTTGGAATTAATCTTTGATTGAGTTTGTTATTTTTCATGATCCGGCTTTTCCATAATCAATAATATATTTTAGTGTTGATTCCATTCACACTATTAAAGAGATTTTTCAAATGCTAATTGATTCCATCAATACTGATTAATTGATTCAATTTTTGGATCTACCTGATAATGGGGATTGCTGTCGTTTTTAGAGATTTGGAAAAAACCCATATAAATAAAGTTTTTTTCTTCGCAAGATATACAAAAAAAATTTATAATCTTCTTTCTCCTTCTCCCATTGTCTTTTTCTTCCTTCATTGTTTTATTTTCGGAGCAATCTTGAGGACTCACTGTTCTCTGGTCTGTGTGCACGGAATGCAGGATTTAGTGATTGTTAAATCCTGGGAGAAGTATGTTGTAGAGATCCTTGTTGTATCGAGTTACAAACTCCGAGGAGGCGCAAGCCTCAGTCAAACCCCAGCTTCATAACAGATCATCCCCAACTACAACTCCAACAATAAAAAAGGAGGGACTATTTGGAGAAAGACAAATGTCACTGTTAGGGAAGTTTTGAAACTTCCAGGGATCTATAATTAATTTTTCCAAATAAAAATTATTTAAGGTATTTTTTTTAAAACTCAAATAAAAATAATTAGCAATATGATCATACTATTTATTTTATTGGCCAGCTGATCTAGTCTGCATTGTATCTATATAACATTATTGATGAATCAATACATAGTTATGTTGGTAATCATCTTTAGTGCTTAATTTTTTTATTGCATGTTTTTTTCTTAACAAATCTTGTAATTTTGGTGGTTTATATATATATATATATATATATATATATATATATATATATATATATATATATATATATATATTTTAAGGAGTATAAAGAATACGATGGTTTTTTGTTTTTTGGTACATTACAGAGCTATTTTAGCTAACAAAAGACTGAATCTATCAGACTGATTACTAAATTCTGTATTATACTAGGCATCTCACTGATGCTTTTAAACTTCCAGTTTCTGCTAGTTCTTCTCCCCTGTTTTGCAATTTGATCAGGTGCTTGGTTTCCTTCCCTTGGTATATGAATAACTTCCCAGTGGTCCAGTTGTTGAAGGAGTCTTCTGCACTCTCTTGTTGTTTCTCTTGTGCTCCAACAGTTATCTTCTCTACTTTGTTGAAGCATTCTTGCAAGTGATATATTGTCTGTGTGAACTGTTACTTGCTTGCCTTTATATGTTATTAAGTTCTTCAGTCCTTCTTTCATAGCCTTTAACTCCCCCTCGAATGCTGATCTTGTCACCTCCATTGTCACACCTGCATGGCAAATGTTTCCTCTATTAGATAGGATAATATACCCAAGTCCAGCTTCACTTATATGGTTCTGCCATGAGACATCAGTAAAAAGAAGATAATCATGTTGCTTTTGATTCCATCTCATGTGCCTCAATTTACTAAGTTCTTCAATGGGCAACTCCCTCATCATGTACTCCTCTGCAGCATATACACTTCTTCTTGCCACCATTTCTGGGCTACTTTGTTTCCCCCGGAATATCAACTAGCACCTCGCTTTCCAAATTTGCCAAAGGACATTGGCTACAATTGATTCCTCTGATTTTGTCATCTTATCAATGGTTTCCCATGCTTCTATCTGTGAGCCAGTTGCCCTCTTGAAGACCTCCAGAGTTAATGTCCCAGTTCTTGAGATACCCCAAATTCTGCACCTCATCCCAAATTAATCTTGCCCATCTACAATCCCAGAATAAATGTCTACAAGTCTCTGCAACCAGAGAGCATATAGAGCAAGGCTCATCTGGTCCTACCTTTCTCACATACAACATCTGTTTTGTTGGTAACCCATTATGGAAGAATTTCCATAAAAATATTTTCATCCTTGGGGCCACATTCAATTTCTATATATAACTCCATCCCTTCCATGGGCTAGTGTTCTCACACTACACTAGTTTCATATATTGTTGCAGTCAAGGTTTTGCCTCCCTTTTGATGTGGCCAAATCCATTCCCTATCCTCTGTGCTCCATATAATTTTTTTACTAGTAATCAATTGTAAGACAGAGTGGGGGGGGGGGGAACAATGCCATTATAAGACCTTCATCCCAACAGTTTTCACTAGTGATGTGGTGGACCTACATTATGGTTAGCTCCCTTTCCATATTTATAAAAGTTGGCTTATACTTTATAGGCATATCAAATAGCCATACATCAAATAGTATATAATCAGAAGGAAAGACTTGATTTGTAGTAATATGATTTCTCATAAACAACATGCTCTTTTGCATTGTTTTAAATGCATAAGAGGTCCATTATAAGACCTTCATCCCAACAGTTTTCACTAGTGATGTGGTGGACCTACATTATGGTTAGCTCCCTTTCCATATTTATAAAAGTTGGCTTATACTTTATAGGCATATCAAATAGCCATACATCAAATAGTATATAATCAGAAGGAAAGACTTGATTTGTAGTAATATGATTTCTCATAAACAACATGCTCTTTTGCATTGTTTTAAATGCATAAGAGGTTTTGGATATTTTCTTTGGTTCCCAAGGATGGGGTTTACCATATTTGTAGATCATTAGATGGATCCAAGTCTTATCCACTTCATTTAAAATCTAAGGTGTGTTTGGCCATGACTGCGACCTTCATCCTTCTGAGTTTTAGTTGCAGAAATCCTAATTCCATTTAGCAATCCAAGGTTTTCAGCTTTGTTTAATAGGTTTGACAAGATTTGGGACACCAAAATGAACAAGTATGGGGAAAGGGGGTCACTCTGTCTAATCCCAGCCTCAGGCTTTACCCACTTGCCAACCTTCCCATTTATGATAAATGCCACATTTGTAGACTCAACACAGGCCTGGATCCATGAGATCCAAACTCTTGGGAAATTCATTTTGGTTAGGACTGCTTCAATAACATCCCATCTCATTAGGTCATATGCCTTTTCCATATCTATTTTTGTTAACATCATAGGGAGGTCCTAGGTGTTGTGTTCAAGTGAATGTGCTAATTCTTGTGTAAGGAAAACATTATCAAATATGCTTCGCCCCTTTACAAATGCAGGTTGTTCTTGGCCAATTAAGTACTTAAGAACTGGTTTCAGTCTAGAAGCAAGAATTTTAGTAATAATTTTGTAATTAATATTGCATAGTGATATTGGCCTAAAGTCTTGGACATATTGGGGGGATTCTTTCTTAGGAATTAGGCATAATGGGTTTGGTTCCAGCTCTTAGGTAGATTACCATGCGGAAAAAAGAAATCTATTGCTCTATAAATAGATTCACCTATGATATGCCAATGTGCTTTGAAAAACTCTGTGTTCATGCCATTTGGCCAAGGAGATTTACCAGATTGTATTGAAAATAAAGCTTTATATACCTCATTTCTAGTTAATGGTTACACCGACTTCAGTCTCTGATCCTTTGTTAGTTGTGATAGATCATCAAGCAAAGCTTGGAGTAGTTCAGAAGAGGACCAAATCTTGGTATTCTTCAACAAGTTAGTGTAGAAGCTGATGAATTGATCCTCAATTTCCTCAGGGTTGGTTACTATCTCATTAGTTGTTGTTTTAGTTTGATTGATTCTACTAGTTCTTTTATGTTGTTTGGTAATCTGATGAAAATATCTAGAGTTATTATCCCCATTCTTTAGCCAATTATCCCTTGATTTTTTAGCCCATAATGATGTGTTGTTTCTTATTAGTGCTTGGTGCCTCCTGTAAAGATTTCTGAGATTGTTCGATATATTCGCTAGTTTCTAGTTGATCATTGCATTCTTTAGCTTCAAGTTTTTCTATCTCCTTTTCTATATTTTTTTTATCTGATTTTCTAATCCACTAGTAGATCCTCTGTATTTTTTTAATAAGATCCTTTTTTAAATTTTGTAACCTATGACTGAAATCATGAAGTGGATTATTGAATCTATTATCTCTCCACATATTCTCTATGCTCTTCTCACAATCCGGATTCTCTATCCAATGATTTTCAAATCTAAATGGTTTTTTGGATCTCAATCTCTGGATTCTGTAATCTAGAAGCTGTAAAGGCCAATGATCTGATTAAGATTTTGGAAGTCTACTAAGTTGATAGGAAACTACTCAACCAGCCCAATCCTCATTAACAAAGAATCTGTCTAATTTTGCCCATATTCTTGCAGATCCTCTTTGGTTATTACACCATGTATAAGGAGAATCTAATGTGTTTATTTCCATTAGGTTATTTTCAGTTAGGAACGAATTTAGTTGTCTAGATTTGATACCTAGTCTGTTCCCCTCTGAACCACCCTTCCTGTCTTCATTACATCTTATTGCATTAAAATCACCACTGATGATCCAAGGGTTTTGGATTGTGTCTAAAGTTGACAATTCCTCCCATGTGGATTTTTGCATTGCGGCTATTTGGCTATTATAAACAGTGGAGATGATCCAAGTGGAGTCATCCTCAAGAGTTAATATTAAGTGAAGAGCATACCTGGACACTGCAATCGGTGTCACCTTACCTATATTCTTTTTCCAAAGAATGATGATATCGCTGGAGTAACCCCTTGCTGGAATAGCCGTCCACTCCCAGTTTCTCTTGAATCTTTCACAGAATCTGGAAATTCACCCATCATCCGCTCGGGTTTCCACTAAGCAGAAGATAGCTACATCGAAGTTGTTCATCATCCATCAATTCGGGTCCATTGTGGTTCCGACGAGGCCCTTCTACAATTCCATTGAAGAACTCTCATCATCAACAAACTTGGTTGGAGGTGGAGTCTCCATGATCAATATGGCCCTTCTTTAGGGTATGGTAGTTCTCTTCGGAGATTCTCTTCACACTGAGCTCCAATTTTCCATATGAACTAACCTCTAGCTCCATTTGATCTCCTGGGTCAGGGGGTTCCTCTAATTCCATGAGATCCCCTTTGCCTTGTTGCCCCTTCTCCCTTTCTCCTAGTGCCATAGCTACCTTCTCTGCCATCATCGAGTGAGCTTTGCGAGGAACTAGGATTAGGGCTAGGTTTTCGTCTGGTTTGTTCCTCTTTTCATAATCCTCTCTTGCGACTGAAGTAATAAGTCTCAGTAGAGTTGTTTCAATATTCACTTCATCACAACCGTCCATACTTCCTCCCTGAGAGTAGTCCATCACTTGACTTGGGATCCGAGTCGACTCTGTATATCTAATGCCTCCCTTTCCTCTATCCTGTCCCTTTTGTGTTATTTATTGGGTCGGTTTAAATTTGACCAACTCTACCGGAGTCACTTTGTAACACCCTAATTCCAATAGGGACACGTGTCACACCAGCCAGCTCAGGAGGGTGTCCTGAGCCCAAGGCTATCGAATCTAAAACCAAACCTGCGGAATAATCTGGAAACTGGAGACAAAAAGAAATAATAAAACATAATAAGTCTAGAGCTTATCTAAGAGGAGAGTCTTATCTGATACAACACTCCACAGACTATACGCCTGTGTCTAGTCTCCAAAAATAAAATACGACAATATACAGAGTGCGGAATAAGGAAGCCAATCTAGGACGCCGTGAGCCATCTCATTTAATCCTCACGCCTCACCGGGTCTAGTCTCTACCCGACTCCTCTCTCGCTACCCGTATAAGGTGGGTGAGAAAAGGGGATCGAGGCTGTGAGCTCGTTGAAATGTGACCCCTCATCAGTCGGGTCAAATAAGACCTGTGCATCTGAACATATAATCTTGTCTATGGAAAATAATCTGTACTGATATATATGTAGAAAAACAGTAAAGTATGTAAGTCTATGTATTATCTTCCCAATCAGGAAGATCATCTAATGCGAAACCCGAAAAGTTATCAGTCACAAACATGTCTGACTATGCCTCAATGAGATGTCTAGATATGTGAGCATCTATCGAATAAAAGGCAACTCTGTAGGATCACTTGCTAAGGTCTCAGATAAATAGCCGTGAGGTATCCCCAATGCAGGGAGGCGTATGTGAAGCCGCGAGGTTTCCCCCGATCTAGGTCTTCACCCGTGGTACCGAGCACCCCAAAGAGTCGGAAAAGGGTTTTAAGATAAATACATTTTGAAACAAGGTTTTGAGGCTAGAAATTCATTTTGAAAACAAGAAAACCTTTCCCCTACTCGATTGTCATGCTAGTCTCAAATTTCAGCGGAGCCGCATATCTGCATAGCAAGGATCATCTAAACAGGATGCAAATATCGATGCTCCCGTCATGTGTCTATCTCAATGATCTACAGCTAATCATATGCAGAACATCAATCTACAATAGCTGTAATTAATCGAAATCATTCTCAAAATCGAGAATAAATCATAGCCGAGAAATATAAACTGAAAACACGATAAAATCCCGATCAAACACGAGGATGTACAGTAGGTCCACTCACCTGAAGTCCTAAGCAAGACAAGTCTGTCTAGAACCTCCTGGAGTCCCCGACTTGTCCTTTCCGTTCCCTAGTTCACACAATCATATCTTAACATAAGTACTAGTTCACAGTACATCAACCCCTACTTAGCAATATCTTCTACTCAATCATGGGCCCAAGTCCATAAAGATTAAGGCCCAACAAGCAAAGCATTCCGCATCCAAGCATGACTATAGTCAAGCAATCCTAGAAGTAGTTATTACCATCATACCACTACAGCTCATTAGACTCAATTTAAATATCATGAGAACATCAATGATAAGGAACCTTTTCATCAAATTATCTCCCTGCCACACTAATAAAACACCAACTCTATCCTATTAATGATAAACTTACAACACCCATTCATCCTAATGATACATACAAACATGTCATCAAACAAGTGACCAAGCTTGACACCTCTACATTGGGTCAACTCCACCCTCTCATTGAGAACAAGCCAAATGTACAACAAGATATGAATTCATACACTATCTCTTGGCCACTACCTCTTTAAAACAATTCAACAAACACCTTTAAGGCATTATCATAGATACAAATCCCATACTAGCTTCAACCAGTAAAGAGATAACTATGTAGCCTCCTTTTTGACAATCTGGTATTAAGGCTAATACAGGACATTAAACAACTAAACATGCAACAAACCAACATCTACTTAACTGCCCCTACTTCACTGAAGCAATTCAACGAACAATTGATAGGCATGTATGAGTTTCCAAAAATCACTCTCCTATTTGCTACTTACAACCCGAAACAATACACTTTGTTCTTCTACAAATACAAGGCAATGTATACTCAATCAAACCATACCATCAATTCACAGCTAACGAACAAAAACAGAACTACAAACTAATCCCAAAACAAAGCTTCTTCTACCAATCTCTACATGGACAATTCAACGAGCACCTATTGGGCAAAAATGAAATCAGACAAGCAACTCTCTTCGTTGATATCTTAGTTCCCAATAACTACAAAACAAGCAAGAACATCACCCAAATACAACTCCATTACAGCAGCAAGAAAATACAAGGACAGTAGGCACAAAACAGTGCACTAACAACATCACAACATTAAGCTCTCATTTAACAATTCAACATTCATCAATTGACTCTACACCGAGCCTCATTTCCCCAACTAATCGTATACCTTGAAGAAGAACCGATGCTGACCGAAAATCAATCGCTGGATGAACTCACTGCTGGCCGGAACCCAACTCAGGAACTGGGATTCAGGGAGCTGCTGGCCGGAGACACTACAGGATCTCGTGCAGACGCTGGCCAGAAACAGGGAAAGAGGGAAAACAGGTTGCAGGCCTGGCTGGAGCTGCAAAGACAGCCGGGACGGGGGTCTGAAGCACGGATGGTGTCGGAGGTTCCTACTGATTCTCTCCTCCCCTAGCTACCTCCCTGATCCTCTGCCGAAGATCCAGCCACTCTTCCAGTCCCCTCCCCTTCGAAGCAGAGGACAGTCGTGACAAGGCAGCAGCACCTGGAGAGACTCGTGGCAGCCTCTCCTCCAACGAGCCATGCATCGCGCCACCTCCCCCTTGCTGGTTGAGAGAAAGTTCAAGCACACTCCTCTCCTTGTCAAATTACCAAAACAACCCTGCCCCCTAACATGACAGCCAGCTACAAAGCCCATTGTCCCTTAATACATATGTCACAAGCCTAAGTACCCTTTATTAAATAATTCATCCCCCATTAATTTAATATATTCGTAATTCATTTCTCATTAATGTAATATATTCTTCCCTGCTCATAAAAACTATAACAACATCTATTTACTAATAACCCTGGCATTTATTTAATATACACCATATTTACAAAGAAAACCGGGGTGTTACACACTTGATTTGGTTCGCCTTCGGATTCAACCCAATTGTCATTGGGCTTAGCAAATTGGGTCAGACCTCCTCGAGTTTGAGTTAGTCCTCCTCTTCCACCACGTCCGCCACCATAGAAAGTGCCCCTTGCTTCCACGTGTCTCGTTTCCAGACTCTGTACCATCTTACCGTTCGATGCGTGCTCCCGAGGCTTAGTTGTCGTCTCCTCTGACACCGTTTCTAGCTTTTCCAGTACCTTAAACCTCGATCCTATCGTCTTCCTCCCTTTGTCTTCGCCGGAGCTCCGGCGCTGGGTGTTTTGTTTTCTTCCCTTATTCGTGTTCCACTGAGCTGTCATCCAGGATCCAAACTTGCCCTTTTCTTCACTTTTCTCAGTTTCCTGCACCATAGAAGGGTTAGTGTTGTTTTCTTCGGAGATGGTCGTATTCCGGCATGAGGAGTTGGCTTCCTTAGACACCGCCTTTTCCTTCGAGGTGTATTGCGGTCGGGTTCTAGCCCCCGTTTTTCGGCTCCCACCCACCTCTGAATCACAACTTACAGCTGAATGGCCTATTATCCCACAAGTGTAGCAAAATATCAAAAGTCGTTCGTAGACGATTGCCACAAAGAAAGGTTCTTTGGATCCTGGTTTTCTCACCCATATACCTCTCTTGAAAGGTTTATCCAGCTTTATTTCCACACAAACTCTCGCATATCTTTCCCGTTCTATTTCGTAGGTTTTGTCATCAATCTTCACCACTGTTCCAAAGAAGTACACTACAGACTCCAGCTCATCCATTGCCTGGTATTCCTAAGAGAGGTGGTGGAGTTGAATCTAGAGTACAACGGTTGTTTCGAAGACCGATTGGAAGTGTTCTCTCCAAGGTATTAGATGCAGAACGAGACCATTGATCGTCCAGGGCCCTCAGAAAGAAGGTTTATCACCATCTCCTCCGAGGAACACTGTATGATAAAATATCCGCTCTAGATGTCCACGCGATGGTAAAGGTTCCTATATCCACCACAATCGAGTAAGGTTAGCTTCGTAAGGATTCTAGTGTGGGGGCTTACCCGATGAGCTTCGCATAGATGACATTCTTCATGTTTTCCTGCGCTCGCTCGACAACCTCCTCGTCGAGAGTTATAATATCATGTAGAGATGTCATTAGCCTCTCCAGCAGTGGGCCAGCGATCGTTACTAAGTCTTCAATTTTCTTTTGTTGTGGTTGTACCATATTCGACCATGTCTTGGGCCGATCACCTCCCATATCCTTCCATCGGTGGTCCTGCTTCAAATTAAGGTTGTGGCTTGCTTGTGCATTTTGAGATGGATTCTTCTCCTTAGCCTCCATCGCCACCCCCACCTAACTATATAAGTTGGAGAAAGCTTTCGAGATTTCTTATTTTTAGACAAGACGGAGCTTCAGAGCTTCAGAGCTTAAGAAGTTGATCTTTAGAATACGATGGTGTTTAAAAATAAAAAATAAAATGAAGGGTTTCTTTAAAATTTTCCCCAAGATTGACACTTATATATATATATATATATATAGGATAAATTTCACAAAAAAAACTACGTGGTTTCATATATTTGCAAAATAAGGAATATATATTTTTTTTTGAAAAAAACTTGTGGTTTCTCCAACTAACAAAAAAAAATGGAAAACCATGAAGTTTTTAACTAAAAAAACCATGTGGTTTCATGTATTTGTAAAAAAAGGGACAGTTTTTATTAAAAAAATTTGACTTATTTCTCTTTTTTTGCTAGCTGGAGAAACCACAAGGTTTTTTTCGTAGAAAAAAAAATCACATTCTCTATTTTACAAATATGTGAAACTATATAGTTTTTTTTTTAATTTACCTATATATATATATATATATATATATATATATATATATATATATATAAAGTCTAGGGTTTCGTTTTCACCATTTCTAGGGGTGGGATCTTACTGGTAGGGTTTTCTTTGGGATCGAAAAAGCTCACTGGGACGGGTTACGGACTTTTGGGACCGTTCGAGGGCCCAGTGAAATCGGGTCGGGTCGGGTTTTTACACCCTCGGGTTCGGGTCGGGCTCGGTCCGGGCCGGGTTAAGGCCGATCAACTTTTCTTTTAAAAAAAAAATTTATGAAAAAAATTTAAATCATAATGTACACATAATTTGTACAACAATCCAAAGAGAGCCATTTTTTGATTTAAATCATAAGTTAAATCACTCCTTTGAATCAAAAAAGGGCTTTCCTTTGAATCATAAATTACATCCCACCTGAGGAGATTGTGATAACGCGAGCCTCAGGTGTTGCTTTCTCCAACATTGGCATCATTAATTCTGTCAAAGTATATGTTGCTGCTACATTAACAGCAAAGTTCAACTCAAGTCTGGTGAAACATAATAAAATATATCAGGCATTCATATAGGGAAAAACGATACAAAAGAAATAAGAACTATAGAAATTAGAAGTCACAAGCTCTGAAGGTTTTAAAATACTTTTGATACAGGAAACTCATATCAGGCATTCCTATCAAGCATTCATATCGGAAAAGAATGATACCAGTGATCATGCAGTTCTTCCCATCCATTTGTACCTACATATCTTCAGCTCTGAAATTCTTGGAATGTTCTCCGAAATTCACAATTGCAGGATCATCACAGTGAATACATTAGAAATTCAAACAAATGGGACAAATGGAATTACATGAATCCCGATTTGGTGAACTGAGTGAAGCCATAGATCCCAAACGCCGCAGTCCTCCATGCCTAGTGATTCAGGTTCCCATGAAAAGAAATTGGATGAAACAACTGCAAAGATTTCGTCTTTCAGATGGATTGATTGAGAAACGTACCTTCTAAATGAACATCTTCGTGAAAAACCAGTGTCACTCCCAAATCAAGAAAGAGAGACAGAGAGTATGGAGGAACCGATGGCCATGGGGGCCTCGTCCGCTCGACTCAGCCGTTGGCCTCTCAGTCTTTCAGAGAATCAGAGAAGAGAAATGATTTGGGGCTAGCCCGATACTGCTGGCTGTTAGGGTTTTAATTTTTTTATGTTTTTTTTTTTTTAAATTTCGGGTTTTAATTGGTCCAGGCTGGGTTTTGAAAAACAGGGCCCGGATTTGGGACCGAGTCCCACGGGCCGGGTCGGGTTTTGGGCCCGGACCGGTGACATCATTTTTTAAAACCCGGCCCTTTGAAAATTTCAGGCCGGGTTCGGTTCGGTTTCCGGGTTTTGGGTCGGTTTTTCCCACCCCTGGTCCATTTCTCAGATTCAAAGCGCTCATCAGTCATCATATAAAATCGAGATGTATGGTTTTGAAGCCCTAACGTTCAACATCCATGACGGCTACCTGGAGGCCATCGTCCGGGGTCACCGCTCCGGCATACTCACCGCCGCTTACTACAACAACCTCTGCCAGTGCGAAACCCTAGACGACATCAAGATGCTCCTGTCCTCGACCGATTACGGGCCCTTCCTTCAAAATGGTTTCTTTCGTGACACTTCTGTTCTATTTCCATCATAAAAACCGAATTTTTAGGTATCACGAATCCGATTTAGGATATATCTCCTGTGTGTATGTCGTGTTTCTAATGTTCTCATCTTTGATATCTATGCGCTTGTTATTTCATTTGAGTTGTTATAATGTTAATTCATGCAGTTTCTTCTCCATAGAAAACGTTAGGGGAAAAATTCATTTTGAAACCTATTTATTATGAGGTTCTGGTGTTTTTTTTTCGTGTATATATTTTTACCCATCATAGTATCTTCTAGTTGAATTTAATGTCTTTATTTTTACTTTTGAATCCGAGATGTTATACCAATGTTGTGATCTGGCACAAGAATCATGATGTCCATTTCTTATATGCAAGAAAAGCATATCAAGTTCCTTCAACACTTGTAATAACTACTGATATTAGTTTGCTCATGTACATTGTCAGAAGTAGTTAATATTTGTGTATTATCAAACCTTCTGATTTAGGTGATAATACTGTGAAATGGTTGCAGAGCCTTCTCCTTTGCATACCACTACTCTTGTGGAGAAATGCACTCTCAAACTTGTTGATGATTATAAGCATATGTTATGCCAAGCCACAGAACCATTATCAATTTTTCTTGAGTACATAATGTAGGTATTTCGTACTATTTGTTTCTGCATTCTTCTTGAATGTGTTAGGTTTGCTCATAATGTTCAAAAAGCCTGTTAGAAAAGTTGAATGCTAATTGGTATGAAAATATAGATAACTAGATAAGGTCTGCTTGTCAGGTATGGTCACATGATTGACAATGTTGTTCTCATTGTCACTGGCACTCTGCATGAGAGAGATGTCCAAGAACTTTTGGAAAAGTGTCATCCTTTCTCGGCATGTTTGATAGGTATTTGCTCACAATACTGGGGCTTTCTTTTTTATGCTCCAATGCTGCAACAAAGTAATCAGCTTTTACTTTCTTCCCCAGCATTGCTACCCTTGCAGTAGCTCAGATCATGCGTGAACTATATAGGCTAGTCCTTATTGATACACCATTGGCTCCTTATTTCTCTGAGTGCATTACTTCAGAGGTACAGACTTTGGCCAGCCTTTTATTCTTTCTTGTAGGATGGCAGGTTTTTTTTTAATTAAATAACCTGGAAGGTTTTTTTATGGTAATTAGCATTTCCCTTGTTATGGTTTAGTTATTTGCTCATCATCTTTTGATCTGCTCTTTGTTTTATATCTTCTAGGACCTGGATGATATTTACATTGAGATTATGAGGAACACTCTCTACAAGGCATACCTAGAAGATTTCTATAACTTCTGCAAGGTAGCTCAAGACACATTTTAATTGGGAATCAATAAATGCTTTTTCTCTTTGTGTTTGAGTATTGTTCTTGTTTTAATGATTTATTTATGATGATGATGATGATGATGATGATGATATAACATGCGTCAGAAACTTGGTGGAGCAACTGCTGAAATAATGGGTGACCTCCTTGCATTTGAAGCTGATAGAAGAGCTGTCAATATTACCATAAACAGGTGCTGTACATAAGACATCTTGGTATTATTCAGTAATGTCAAATATTATTTTGACATGCTGCCATATGTTGTGCATTTCCCTTGTTTCTCTTCTTTTTCTCCTGTTCCAGTCAATTTTTAGTTTGGTAATGATATTCTTCAATAAGGTGACTTATTGTTTCTGCAATTGCATGGCTTGCCTTTGCAGTATTGGCACTGAGCTAACTCGAGATGATCGCAAGAAGCTTTACTCTAATTTTGGTTTACTGTAAGAATTACCTATGATTTTCCAATCTATTAGCTAGTAATTTATAGAGGATGTTGGCTGTTGAAACTTTTTATTGATGATGCACTTGGTACTTTATAGGTATCCCTATGGTCATGAGGAGCTTGCTGTCTGCGAGGACATTGATCAGGTAAAATTGCCAAACTTTTGATGTGAATCTAGAAGCTCTCTTCTCATCTACCATATTTTATTTCCTGATGACAAATTATTCATGATATTGCATATTATTTTATTCCATTATGGAATATGTCAAACTTTGTCATTTCATTTTGGAAATTGAATATTGAAAATCACCTTGGGTTAGTGTCAATGCCACAAGTATATGCACTTGATAATTTTTTAAATCAGCCATTACCTTAATTGAAAAGGCTGTAGTCATGAAAATTTTGAAGACAATTACCAAACACTGTAGTTTGCAATTTTCCATTGGATCCCAATTACAAATCAAATACCTATTTTTGAAATCATAATTTGAAATTCATTCTTCTTTTGACTAAGTAAAGTTGAAGAACCTTGTGGTCAAAGCAAAAAGATCTAAAGGTTTAGAGTTAGCTTGAGATGCTAGATGGTGATGTGCGCATGTGCGCTTAACTTCATCTTAAGTTTATGTATTACTTCTCTCTTTGATGTTTGGTTTGCAAGGGTCTTTTGCTGTGTTAAACAATAGTATGAAATGTGTGTTTAATGAATTTCATGTTGCTGTTGAAATGCTAAAAATCTCAGTTTGCATCAGCCTTTTGAATGTTACCATCCTTTGATGTTGTTGCTTGATAAGTTAAGCATGCCCATGGCCAAACGCTCTCCCTTTGAGAAATGGGTTGGCGTGGTATTCCATGAGAGGGTTTTACTTTAGCGCAGCCTGGTGCTACAAAACTCTCGCTATGCGTGGGGTCCGGGGAAAGGATTGGACCACTTGGGTTTATTGTACGCAGCCTTACCGTAATTTTTTGCAATATGATGTTTCCACGACTCGAACCTATGACCTCCAGGTCACATGGCGACAATTTTACCGTTGCTCCAAAGCTCCGAGAGGGTTTTACTATGGCACACAAAAATTGTGTGATGGGCTAACATTAATGCTTGTCTTTCCATGGGCGCTTTACTTGAGAGCAGCAGTTAGAGTGATGATTGGTCGCATATTACCCCCACTTGGTTATTGCTTTTGTTTCCCTGTTACATTTTTATTTTTAGTTTGGCCAATTCTGCCCTTTGTTTTGACTGAATGGTTTTGGCTTTTTTTTTCCCTCCATTTGTTTTCATTCATTAAGTCTTGTGGTAGTCAATTACATTGTTTGTATTTTGCTATTTTCTTTTCAAAGTTGTCCAAGGAGTCCCTTTGCTGTTGACATTTTGCAAACCAGTTCTCCACCACTCATACCTTAGGAGTTGAGTTAAACATGCCCATGGCCGAGCGCTCCTCCCTTGAGAAATGGGGTATCGTGGTATTCCACGAGAGGGGTTTTTGTTGTGGCACACAAAGGTGTGATGGGCTAACATCAATTTTTGGCTTCCTATGGCCGCTTTGCTGCTGAGCAGCAGTCAGAGTGAGGATTTGCCAAACATATATTCCTTTTCTTTTATTTACTATTTTCCTTTTCTTCGTCTTCTGATGTTCACCCGCTAGCAATTATAGTTATGTTTTTCACTTCCCACTTTTCAAAGTCTCAAAGTCTACCTTCATTGTGGTCTTCAACCGTATCAATATTTAAAGCAAATAATCTTGTGCCTGTGTAAGCATTAAATTTTTTTATTCAAATCATCTAAAAAAGCATCTTTGTCGAATGCCTGCAGGTCCGGGCTGCAATGGAAAAGTATCCTCCTTATCAGGCAATTTATGCCAAAATCTCTTATGGGGAAAGCCAGATGCTGGACCAAGCATTTTATGAAGATGAGGTGAAAAGACTTTGTCTAACCTTTGAGCAGCAGGTACAGTTCCTGTTCAATTAGAACCCTTCAATCACTTTTATGTCTGATGGTTGTTCTTTATATACAATTCTTATTAATTTCATTTTCAGTTTTACTACGGAGTTTTCTTCGCCTACATGAGATTGAGGGAGCAAGAGATAAGGAACCCTATGTGGATCTCGGAATGTGTTGCTCAAAATCAGAAATCTCAAGTTCACAACAGTGTCGTCTTCATCTTCTAATGCAAACTCTTTTGACATTGCAACAAAAAATGATATGGAGATAAAAGCTTGAGGTTTCCCACAAAATACAAAGTGGTTCAGTTTTGTTCGAATGAGTTGTGTTTTCTGCCTTCTGTATGCATATTGATTGTTCTTGCTCTGTTGTGTTGCAGCTTTGGTGCATGCAATTCGCGTTGGCCTGGGTATGCAACAATTAATGATGTACTATTTTCTCTGAATGCAGACGGTATGGCATCCTTGTGGTTGTGTATAAAAGCCGAAGAAGAAAAAAAAAAGTGCATCTACGAAGCCCCAGCATGGTCTATAATATTGTCCATCTTTCCGTACGTCACTCTCTTGTAAGTACCTATTATATCATTTGTGTAACAAGACCAACATTCCCAACTCAATCTCTCCAACTAATTCAAATCTCTCTAACTGCTAAGTGGATATGACCTTTATTTCTATCTGTTTCAGTTCATTAGCAGATGTGGGAGAGTGTGATGAAAAGACAATGAAACATACTAACGGTTAAATAATTTATAGTACCATAAAAAACACTTTCAAATAACATGTGATCCCTGGAGGGATTTTTTGGTAATTTTTCATAAATTATATCTCGACAAACATATATGATTTAAAGTTGAATAAATAAAATTTATGTTATAATTTTAAATATAAAAATTTTAAAAATCTTTGATTAAAAGAGCATTATTGACTTTTGATATTTTTATATTTTATTTGTTTGTGATCTATCAAATACATGTAGAATAATAAATTTTTATTTTTCCCTTTTTCTGTCCTATCAAGTCCGTCCATTGAACTACAATTGGCATGCGCTTGAGAACACTGCATTCTATTACCTCATATCAGTTGCATTTCCATTTTATTTATTTTCTATTGTTGAAATGTATATTGTATTTTAGATGTATAAATACTGCTATTAATAATAAATAATACTCTAAACTTATTTTGATTATTTTCATTTAAGATTCATTTATTTATAAGTCATTTAGTTTGTACAATTATGAGTTTGATTTCGTGGATTAACATTGAGGGCCTACTTATTCCATGGCTTTTCTCTCTCAAATATATTGTGTTTTTTTTTTTTATTCTTAATGTTTAAGTTTTTCATTAAAACTTAAACTTTTAAATTGAACCGAGGTTTATTATTTATCTTATTAATAAATATTCATTTAATTATGTTGATGCTTGAATTGCTTTGAGATCCGTGTTCCGACTAGAGTCCAACTGAGAAAATAGTTTGGGTTGAGGCGGTAGGAGTTGGGATTATGAGCTTCCCATTGACTTCAGGACGCCGACAAATGCAAAGGTTGAGGATTGAGTGCCGGAAGGGGGTTAACCGCTCCTGCAAAACAAAAAAGTTTATGGGTTTTTTTTTCCTCCCGGACTCTCCGATGATCAAGTCAAATAGGCGGAAGAAGTGTGTGGAAGAGAAAAGAAAAGACCACCCCCCGAGAGAGTGCCCCCCTTTTTATCCTTGGGGGTATGCGCCCTTATACTTGATCTGATGCCCCTAGAGTGCGACTGACTTTGACTCTTTTCAGCGCTTGCCTTCTGTTGGCATATCAGACATAGGCCCTTGATCAGTCCTCCTATCGGGCATGTCTCCTGCCAAACGTGGTTCCCACTGTCTCTGGCAGGAGGGTATCTCCCTGCCAGGGGACTAGGGGAAGGGGATCTCCAAATATCCTCCCTAGAATAGATCAGACCACCATGCGGTCCTTCTTGATTTGTGCCATGTGTGTGGTCAGGTTTTCTCCCCAACAAATTATAAACACCATTCATCAAAATTAATCAAAATTTCTTGGACCACCACTAAGAGCTAATCTTATTAACAACAATCATGATAAGCACCAAGCTCCAATTTAAGTTATCAAAGCCCACATGTAGAAGCTCTCTAACCTTTGCATTTAATTAATTATTATTATTATTATTTTTGTTTAACTATATTGCAAGAACCCATTGTATTGATCTCAAACCAGTGGTATGTTCTAAGACAAATATTCCCCCTATTGTTGGGAACATCAAAAGAATAAGAATTTGATTATATAATATCACAATGTCCACTCAATATTAAATTTGCAAGTTGGTGTTCCAAAAGTAAAAGCTAGTGGACTCAAAGAAAAGATCAAGGTGGAATTTTACCCTTTTATGTTGACTGGACTCTTGTCTCACTTTATTTAGGCTTGATATTTTATGTCTCATTTCCTACTAACATCAAGGGATTAGGTGAGACAATATTTAGATGATTATAATTAATCAAAACATATATAGTACATGTTGCTTCAATCTTGGTTACTTCTTATGAGTCTCAATCAATCCACATTTTATTGATCATTTCTCCCCCAACTTGTCTTGTGAGATGTAAGAGAGATGAAATATGTGTGTGTGTGTGTGTCTTATGAGATATACTTTATTTATCGGTATTAGGTAAGAATAGTTTGAATTCTATAGGATTATTTTTAATTTGTTATGTATGAATTTTTCTTTTGTTTATAAAAAAATGGTTTAGTTATATTTACTTAAATAAAAAAAGAATTATATGAGAATGAGAAAAATCATGCATGCTAATTAGGCTAAGATACAATGCATGTACAACTAATAATAATAATAATAATAATAATAATAATAATTATTATTATTATTATTATTATTATTATTATTATTATTTTAATATTCTAGTGTGCATGGCTTAGATTTAGAAGATGTTTGTCATGGTAAACGAGTGGTTTGAATCTAGGTCCCTCTCAGTGTCTATATATCAAAGTAACCTAGATGCACTCCTGAATTAGATGAGTGGGAAACCATGCAGAAAAGTGTCCAAGCACAAAAGTGGTCAACCTACTTAAGAATATATTTTTCCATCATTTGTAACAAAATTATATATATATATATATATATATATATATGCTTCTATATGAAGGTCGATATGGTGTGGTCGGCCGGATCACTGTGCAGATTTGGCTGCCTCTCATTTCCGCACTTGGAGCATGTTTGAAGGATTTCCAACTTTCTGGATGGGAAGATTATTGAAAAATAAGCTAGCATATCCATTTTCATATGACCGTTTACTTCTCCCACTTAATGGTTGAAATTCTAAATCATTAAGATTTTTATAAACTAAGAACCGTTAAGTGGGAGGACCAAACAGTCACCAAATTATATGAAAATGGACATGCTAGCTTATTTTTCGATGATCTTCCCATCCGTATAGTTGGAAATCCTTCAAACATGCTCCAAGTGCCGAAATGGAAGACAGCCGAATCTACATGTGCAGATCCGGCCAGGCTAACTATATCACGCCTCTCTCTCTCTCTCTCTCTCTCTCTCTCTCTCTCTCTCTATATATATATATATATTACATCCATCGTAAGAAGAGTTTTTTTCCTTATTGACAAAAATTCCCTTTTTTCTTTTATTTTATCTACTTTTATTGTCAAAACGCTCTTAATATATATTCATACAAAAGTTTTTTTTTAATAAATTTTGAGTATAAATTTTGTTTGTTTTTTAAAACGAGAGAGATTGAGGCATTGAAATACTACCATGGTCCATCATATGAAGCATATCAATGTAACATTATATTAGAAGCAAAAGAGGACCAAAACAGGGTAATCCGTTAGCCCCACTACTCTTTGTGTTGGACATGGATATCCTTTTCACGATGTTCTCAGTCTCAGAAGTAGTTAGAGCCAACATTTATCGAGGGATTCCACTAGGAGTTAATAGGGAAAACATCGTCACAACTTTGCAATATGTGGACGATATCTTCGTTTTCTACACCGAAGCAACAATTGAGGCCCTCCTTTTGAAACTTATATTCTACATGTTCGAGGGGCTTTGAGGAATCAACTATTCCAAAAGTATCATCATCTCGATAAAGCCCCTGAGTCACATACTCAAGACCTTGCATATAAAATAGCCAACCTCCATATAAAATACCTGAGAGTCCCGCTGTCTAGGGGTAAGCCAAAGAGGGACGACTGAAAGATTTTGATTGAAAAGATAAGGGGGAAGTTGGGTTCGTGGAAGGGGAAATTGCTATCCTTGGGTGGACATCTTACTCCATGGAATTAGGTAATATCCACTATACCAACCCATTGGATGGCAACCTATCGTCTCCCCAAATGGGTCATCCAAAAGATAGACTCGATCAAGAAGGACTTCCTTGGGAGAGGGGTGGATAAATAAACACGATGTTACCACCTAGTATTAATCAGGGACAAACTTTGTAGACCAAAATAGAATGGTGGTCGGGGAATCCTAAACCTCAAGACCTTTAATGGGGCCCTGCTGGGGAAGTGGTTGTGGAGGATTCTCCATGAAAGTGCAGGGATTTGCCAGAAAATTATCCAAGAGGTCTACTCCAGAAGAAGTTACATTGATCCCTACAAATTGGTCTCGGGACGTGCCTTCCCCTTCTGGAAAGGACTCTGCAGAGAATCCCCACCAACAATGGCAAATATATGGGTCAAACCAGGATCGGGAGAAGCTACAAATCTCTGGATGGACAAATGGTGGGAGGGCCGCTCACTATGTAATGTCTTCCTTGGTCTACATGGTTTATCCATCAAAAACCACCTTACCATTCAGGAGGTAAGGGCCAAGTTACAAAGAGGGAAGCCTATACTCAAGCAGGGACCATTAATTGCTAAAGAGCAAGAAGGTTTAGAACTAATAAAACAGGCAATAAGTACCATAACCCAGACTACTATGCGCTAGACACAAGGGAGTGGAGGCTTACTACAAACAAAATTTTCACAGTTAGGTCCCTATACCTCTTCAGAATCGATGGGAGGCTCCGGAGCGACCTAAGGAAGAGTTTTGGGAAACAACCTTGTCCCCTGAAGGTTAAATTATTTGTGTGGTTGGCAAAGGAGGACCGCATCCTCACGCTGGATAATCTACACAAAAGGAACTGGAGAGGGGAACGCACAACATGTTACCTGTGTGACATGGAGGATGAATCGGCTACCCATATCTGCTTATCTCTTGCCCCTACATAACTTAAATATGTAATCATTTTCAAAATCTGTTTGAACACCAAGCAAGGGGATCTGACAGACAAGCCCTCTAGGGAGCTAGGGCCACGTCCTATGGGGTGGACTATACCCTTAGAGACAGTTGGACCTCGCGTTGCTGGCAATCACCTGGAGTATCTGAGAAGAAAGAAATATGCGGTATTTTCAGGATAAACAATGAGTTTTCTCAAGAACTATTTGTGATATTTCTTTTCTCATAATCTCTTGGTTGAATGCAGCTCTAATGGCCAAGCGGCTCAAGTTGGAGGCAATGGGATGCCTGGTAAAATACAACCTCGAATTCACTTCGGACACACTAGGACGGGATGATAGAGATGGAGATGTGTTTGAGGACAATCCACCTCCATCCCAGAGAAGGGCATGAGTAGACATGAGGCAGATCAAGGAGGAAGGGGAAGCTTACACCTTAAATAGGGTATTGGGCTAGTATGAGTTGTATTTTAATTTCCCTCTATTGAAGCTATGTAATGAACCCTAATTAACTTAATAAATAAATGTGGTTTATACACTTAAAAAAAAGAGAAAAAAAACATTATAATATTGTAACATTATCTATACATGGCATATCAAAAAATGAGTGACATTGTAATATTATATATACATGGTATATCAATAAATGGAGAAGATTAAAATACTAACATGGTCGATCATGTGGAGCATATGGATTGAAAGAAACAAAAGTTGTTTTCAGGAAAAACGACATAATTTCTTAAGACTACTCTATGACATCTATTTTTTGTTTATGCTATTTTTGTTTGACGCGGTTCATTCTTCAAAACATACAAAACTGGAGATGACAACAAATTAGATCAAAAAGCGCTTGGAATTCATCATGGAAATTACACGACAAAAAACATAGGATGTGAGCGACAAGGCCTTTGAAGAGAATATCCCTACAACCGCCACTTAGGGCAACTAAGGGAAGCAAGCAATGCATTACCAATGGTTTCTATCAAAAGTCAAATGTGTAATCTTTTGTAAATCGGACATGTAACATTTAGAGAAATGCTAGATGGGCAAACACAACTACACGAAATGACGACACGACTCCGTTGATGATACCATTAAATGGTATCATCAACGGAGTCGTGTCGTCATTTCGTATAGTTGTGTCGATTTATATAACATTATTCTAATATTTAGCCATTATCAATAAAAGTGGTTTATTCATACTTTAAAAAAAATTAAAAACAAAATACTACAATTTAGGTGGCGTTTGGTTAGATGTAACTGGAAATGCAGTGGATTTGCAGTTACATTGTAACTTGAAATACATGGATTTCAAGTTGCGGTGCAGTCAAATCTGGTGTTTGGTTAGATGTAACTGGAAATACTGTATTACAGGAATTTGTGTTAGGTTGGAGGGACTTGTAAATTTGGAATTTAAAAACATGTGTTTGGTTTTCAAGTTAATAATAATAATAATAATAATAATAATAATAATAATAATAATAATAATAATAATAATAATAATATAAGAGCAAATTATTTATAGGTCCCTGAAACAATAACCAAGTCCCTAATTGTGTATTTGTTTTTACATTGTAACATCATATGCATAGCATGTGATGTAATTCAAGTGATGTATTTGGTAATACCAGATACATCCATTGGTGTATTTAAAGTTATGTTGGGTTTTGAATTACAACAAACCAAACACTGGATTTGTAGTTCCCTAGTAACTCAAGTTATGATGTAACTACAAATCCAGTCAAACGTCACCTGAGAGAGAGAGAGAGAGAGAGAGAGAGAGAGAGAGAGAGAGAGAGCAGTTTGAAGGAGGAGCCCACGGGAAGAGAAGAGTAGTATTCCATCCAATGATCCAAATCTAATGACCAAGGCCCATGGTTTCACCCAAAACTAATGGTATTATATCTGGTATATCCCCAAATCGGCAAATCCACGACCCCTTTTATTTATACCCCACCTTCTACACAGTTCATCCTCGGTTCCTCAACAACAAATGGAAAATGGCAGCAATCTCTTTTTAGCCTAGCAATCTCCAACATTCATATCTTTTGCCTTTCAGGCTATGTTAAGCACCCACACCACACCTTTGTTTTTGGCTCAAAGGTGCCACCTTTGCCTTCTTCGGATTGCCAACATTTGCTAGGGTTTCAGAATTCTTCAAAAGTTGGGTTTTTGATGAGGCTTCAGGGTGAAGAGGTGGCGCCGCCCCGGTCGTCCTCTAGGAAAGGGCGCCGCCGCCACAAGAAGGCGGCGCCGCCTACTGCTGTGCAGAGGCTCTTTGATACTTGCAGGGAGGTGTTCTTTGATGGCGCCCCTGGTGTTGTACCGGCGCCGGAGGACGTTGGGCGGCTCAAATCCGTCCTCGGTGAGTGGGTTTCAGGGGGTTTAGGTGCCCAAGTTCTCATCTTTCGTGGGCGTTCCTTTGCAATGACGTTGCTTTTGAATTATATTCTTCTTCTTCTTCTTCTGGTCTGATTAAAAAAGTGATTTTGATTGGAAACCATTATTTATATTGATATTATTTTTATTATATCAATATCAATCTGAATCTCAATCGATGGGTTAATCAGCATTTTGTTTATGATCTTATTTTGCATTCATATTTCTGACAACTTCTATTGATTTTGGAATGCGTTTAATGTTAAAAAGTCTATTCGTGAATGTGGTATCTGTGTTGCATTCTAAAACTTTATTTCCCACGTTCATATTGATCTCTATGTTATTGAGATCTAGTAACAAATATTCTCATTAAAACTCATAGTTTGGGATATGTTCTTCTATCTTCACTTATTCTCTCATGTTCAATAGGTGGAATCGTGACAGTGAATATTGGTGATTGGTAATTTTTGAAAGATTGGTTTAACTTTTACTGTAAACATCATCTTTATGCTGTTCTACCTATCTATGATTCTTGTCAAGAGTAGGTTGTTTGTGGTAATTTCATGTTGCAGTTATATTCATTTTTATGCCTATTGTATGCACCTTTGACTTTATGTCATTTTGTTCTTATTGCATTCAGTATGGATAGTACACTTGTTTTTACCTTTTATTGCAGTGCCTTATCCTATCTTTCAACCCATGTTTTTTAAGTGTGTGTACTTGCTATGCTGTTTTTAAAAATTTCTATTATTTAATTTGCATTTTCAAAAAGAACCACATTTCCCTCATGTGTAGCGTGCTGAATGCCATGTGATCTCTCAATATAAATAATGAGAGGTGTATTTGGATGTGCCGCGCATGTTTAAATCGATCTTGACTCTATTTGATTCATGAAAAATGTCTTGTATAACGATATCAGTGGCCATTGAATATTTGAAAATTGTTCTTATCCGTCATCATTGTAGCTTCGGTTTACTTGAGATAAGCATTGTTTGTGAAACAATGTTGGTTTGACCTTCAAATTCATGATTCTTGTTTATGCAGATAACATGAAGTCAGCAGATGTGGGCTTAGCTCAGAACTCACCCTATTTTATAAAGACTAACACCAAAGGAGCTCCACCCGTGACATACTTACATCTTTATGAGTGTGATAACTTTTCGGTACCATATAATTCCTCGAGGCTGTTATTTCACTGCATCTTTTTCTTCATAATGTTGTGCAGTAAAAAATTCAATTTCCTCTTAATCTGGTTGCATCATTGCAGATCGGTATCTTTTGTTTGCCTCCATCAGCTGTCATTCCTCTGCATAATCATCCAGGCATGACTGTTTTCAGCAAGCTTCTCTTTGGCTCCATGCACATTAAATCATATGACTGGGTTGATGCCCCTCAGAACTCCATCATGACTACAAACCCCCCACATGGTAAGCTCTCATAAATTTTGTTTTACTTGTTAAGAACATGTCTGATTACTTATCTTTGTTTTTGTTTTGTGAAATTTCATCAGAAGTAAAGTTGGCAAAACTGAAGAAGAACGCTGTCTTCTCTGCGCCATGTGAGACGTCCATATTATATCCAGCATCAGGAGGCAACTTGCACTGCTTTACTGCGACCACATCTTGTGCAGTGCTGGATGTACTTGGCCCACCTTACTCTGATCCTGAAGGGAGGCATTGCACATATTACAAGGACTTCCCTTATTCTAGTTTTTCTGGTATGATACAAGTTAATAGTTTTTCGTCTCTTATTTTTCTCTAACCTCTTGCAACTTGTCATGTGTAGTTTATCCCTGTTTTGATTGATGTGTCAAAATTAAAATAACTACCAAGAACAATCTATGGTTCTGCAAATTTCCTAGGCTAGTACAACATATTACGAGGACCTCACATACTTGAGTTTCTCTGGCAAGGTGCAAGTTAGTCATTTCCGAATCTTTGTTTTCTTAAACAACTTGCAACTTGCCATCTGCAGTGTCCATGTTTTGGTTTACGTGCCAAAATTAAAATAACAATCAAGAATAATATATGTTTCCTTTTATATTGCAACTTTTTGATTATGCAGTGTCCATGTTTTGGTTAACTTGCAACTTGTCATCTGCAGTGTCCATGCAATTTTTTTTTACAGTACTAATATACTATTATTGCTTCCTCCTATCTTTCTTAACTTGTGAGTACACCTTGATAAGATTTGTCTTTGGCTTGATGCTTGTATTGTACAACTGAAACAAAGAGTCATGTGTTGGTCCAAGCATGGAAGTATGGACTCTGCTCATCTATACAAACATCTCTAGAAAAGTTCAGTTGATGTGGGGGCTCATCTGTTTGTTAGATAGGAGCTATTTTGCAGAAATGTCAGTATCATAGCTGCCGAAATGGCTTTCCCAAAAAACATAGATCCTTTTCCTGGATTTGATTCAACAAAGTAATTTCACTCGTGTCAACTTTTCCTTAAGAGTGTTCAAATTATATTTTTGAATCTGCTGTACTAACTGCTGAAAGTGCTCATGCATGTTGCACGATTTCAGTGAATGGGGTATCGATGGCTGGTGACGGTGAGCATGCATGGCTTGAAGAGAGAGAGAAGCCCGATGACTTTGTTGTTGTGGGAGCAAAATATTGGGGTCCAAGAATTGTGGAGTAGTTCTTGTTATTCAGTTGTTGGTGGTGTTCTGGATGGGAATGCATGTCATGTCCTGTGAAGTTAAGGTTGTAAATACAAAGAGAAATGAATAATAGAAGAAGCTGATGGTCTGATTTCTATTGTTTTCCTGCAACGCTTTCATTGTTTTGTCTTTCTGAATGTCTCTTTGGTTGCAATATCTCTGAACTTTTATCTGAAATTTATCTTTTTTTTCAGGCAATTGAGGAAATAATATGAAAATAAAAGAAACCAAGAAAGAGATTGATGTCCTGTGTTTAATCCTCAAATTAGGATTGATTAAACTAGAGCTGTCAATTCGGGCCCAGCCCGCTGGGCTGGCCCGCCCCGCCAGCAAAAAAGGGTGGGTTGGGCCGGCCTTTTGTAGGCCCGCTTGGAGGCGGGCCTACACGGGCCAACCCACGGCGGGCCGCGGGTTGGGCGGGGCGGGGCGGGCTTTGGGCGGGCCAGCCCGCCCCTTAAAATATTAAAAAAAAATTAACTAAAAATAATAATACACTAATTCTAAAAATCTAAAAGACTAAAAGTAAATCCCTAATTCCCAATAACCTAAAAGTTATTTGAAGTTAGGAAATTAGGAATTGTGTTATTTGTGTATTTGGAGCCTTGGACATTTATGATTCTTGTTGGATTTAATCATTTAAAGTAAATAAATGTGCATGATTTAGCCAATTATATTTGGCTTTGGAATGAGTGAAACTGGAGAAGTAAAGAAAATTTTATCAATAATTTTTTTCAATAGCTCATCCATTTGAAAATTTGGATTTCTTCATCAAATCTAAATTTAAAAAAAAACAAAATTGGCGGGCTAGCCCGCCCAACCCATAGCCCAAATGGCGGGTTTTGGCGGGCCGCGGGCCGGCCCGCCCTACCGGCCCGTTATGACATGTCTGGATTAAACCATTCAATGTCTCAATAATAGATTGAAAGTCCCAAAGCCTTGGATCCCAAGAGTGACCTTAAATTTGGAGATCTTGATGATCGCCGAGATCTTGTAAAGAGCCATTTGGGCTGGGAGCCTCTAAAGCGAAGGGTGACCGATTGGTGGAGTGATGAATCTGAATCAAGGAGCTCACGGAGCTACCGTTTCAAGGAGAGTTTCTTGGTCTTTGAGCGTGGTAGAAGACAAGCTCGACTAGAACACACATGGTGTGGGTGTGGAGACGTGATGGAAGCCCCCTGCAAAGATCGGAAAGGCAAACGGAGCGACCAGCGGGACCGAGGTGATCTGAGATAATGAAGGGACAGGAGACGACGAGTAAGCTAGCGATGAGCTTGAAGGCCCTAGAGAAGCTTCACCTAAGCCCAAAGAGGGTTGGAGCTATGCAACGGTCGTCTGACAGAATGAACGCACACCGCTGGAAACGATGCAATAGGACACCGTGAAGATGAAGACCCGCCAGTGGAAGTTGCAATCAAGGATGTCTCGGACACTGAGGGGTGGATGGAGGTCCATTTCAAGAGACAATGAAGACTTGCTCCGAATAGTGGACCATGATCGGAGAAGATGGAAAACCGACGACCAGTTCGCCGCTTACCCCTAATCCGACAAATGGAGAACGACGTGGAGGTAGTGTGTGGCAACTACCTTCGTTTGGGTCACCTGAAGTCGATTGTAGGTGAATGGAGGTTTGCAAGCGATGTGGAGGAGCTGGGCATCGGAAAATCACCTGCTCGATGACCTTGCAGGAGGGAGGTCGGATAGGGACAACCAGAGGGAGCCAATCCCAGGGAAACCCAACACCAACTTCGTAAACTCAAGGCGATGGTGGTGCGAGCTCGTCGGAGAAGGTCACTGGAACTAGAAATACACCATTATCTTTGGCCCTCGATTTCACGATGTTGGGGGCGAAAGAGGGGCTAAGACGGGTGTCCATTGTGATGATTATTAAAACTTAGGAAGGGATTGCAGATCAAATCATCATCCTGGTGGTGATTGTTGACCGGTTCTTGCCGTAGGGGGACTGAAGAGCTGAAACATTGTGGGACAGAAGGCTGGTAATAACCTTCCCCTCCGAGGGGTTAGCTCGAGAGATGGAACAACTGGAATGCACTCGATTGTCGGGCTTCGTCTTGAGCTTCATGCCATAGACAGCGGAGCTAGGATCACCAGTGAAAGGGAAGAGGAACTATGGTGGTTATTCGTCCGGGGCCTCCCGCTCTTATGCCGACGAAGGGACACAGTGGTGCGAGTCCTAAAACCGATTGGAGACCTCGTCTTCATCGGCGACAGGGGGGTGGGGGCTCCTTGCCAATGAGATCTTGGGTGGTTCTCAAGATTAGGAGGGGCCGACGGCTCCCCACCGTCGTCAAATGCAGTATTGGGAGCCGCCGACACTACATCTTCGTCTCCCTGAAGCAAGGGTAGAGGCCTCTCCCGTGGATGAGCACTGGGAAATACAAAAGATCAACAATGGAACTTCCGCTGAACCGCAGAAGGAGATGAGAGGAAAAGGAACTTTGTTGGAGAAAAGAGTGGAGTAGGACCTATCGTTCAATACTCAAAGGACCATGGAAGGTGGGGTGAAGCCCAAGGGGGCGTATAGTGCTGGTTTGAAGCACGACAATAGCCGCGGTGGCGCAGTCACCGAACCCTATGCGAAGAGGTTTACCAGAGACACATTGGCAAGAGCATTCGAGAAGTCCACCCACATAGCAAAGATAGAGAGAAGGTCAACGACTAAGGTGTTGTCCCTCGTGGAGAAGCAAGCCATTTGTATAGTGTTAGCTGCACCTGTTGTGGAGCTTTACACGTCAGGAAATGCGCTTTTGCGCATGATCGGGTCACTTGGTAAGTCAAACGATGGATACTTGGCGGGCTGTGAGGAGCTGACAAAGGCAACTGAATACCTCAGACTCGGGCAAAGGGCTCGCTTTACAAAGCGGAATCATAAGGCAAGCAACAACTTCAACCTTGGGTGGCGCGTGTGGTAAACCCAACATGGGACAGGGAACAAAGCTAAGAAATCAACTGGCATGGACGAGTAACCTATTCACATTGTAGCTGATCTAGCAAGTCATAACGCTAGCAAGGAGGAGACGGAGGTGGTTGAGGCCTACTCGTACAATATAATGTGAAGACCTAAATGGAGGCTATGTGGAGGACTGATGTGGACAAGGATGGTGAGGTGGCTATCCAACTCAGCGATGTTGACATGGCTGATGATGTGGAAGGGTATGGGAGCCAAAGTGTTGACGAAGCATTACCTTTTGCTGACATGGATGATGATGTGGAGCATTATGGGACCCATATCGCTGAGCTGACATGGCACCCGACACAATACAGATGGAGGATGACGTGGCTCCAACTGCTGACGTGGCATCCCACAAGTCGATAGATGTTGTTGCAGTGGTGCCCCGGAAGTCACTCCCTGCTGACATGGCATGCCAGGTGTCAAAGCATGGTGACTCGGCGCAAGTCGGAAAGGTGTCTGCAGTCTGGAAAGGGCTTGAATGGGTAATTAGGCCAATTTGGACCCAAACCTAAGGAGCCCGCCAACCACACTTGAGCCCAACCCAATAAATCAGCTTAGCAGTGGCATGGAAATGGAGCCCATTTACACAAGAGAAGAAGATAGGGAAGGAATTGGGCCAGATCCAATCCAAGCCCGCATGTACCAAACAATCAAATCTCGTGCCTAGGTAATGGCATCAACTTGGACCTAACTGCGGTGTCCTTGAGATACTTGGAAGCCTCTTGGAGCCTGATCTTGGATATGGTATGGGAAAAATTCAGGGTCAAAAGATCACAGAAGCAGAAGGCAGACACGAACTCCCTAATAATAAAGGGAAACCAATAGAGAACGAAGGCACTCAAGATCAAAGAAATCAGGCAACCCAAGCCAAGGAACCATTAAGGAGAAGTGAACGGACCAAGAAGTCATACAACTCTAGAATCGAGAATGAAGGTTTCATTGCTCCACCAAGCTCTCTTAAGAAGCGACCAACCACACAAGAGCCTCCACAATAGCAAGGTATGTACTGTAACCTATGCCTAGTTCCTCTTATGTTATCTGCATGGCCAGATAGAGAACTACTATCAGCAACCCTCAAAGTGGGTTGAGACCTAAGCGGTGGAGAGGGCAATAAAGCAAGAACAAAGGGATAACTTCTGGATTGAGCTACGATCAATAAGATCAATATCAGGGTCAGATGATCCATGGATAAGTTTAATGCTACCAGAACCCCAGAAGATAGAAACACTAGCTCACATAATACAAGGGAAATAGAGAGGCAGAGCAACTAATACAATATTTACAGCTGATCGATTCCTCACTGCTCGAGAGGAAATATACTTGGACCAATAGGAGGCTAGCACCAACATACGCACGACTGGATAGATTCTTACTGACTAGTGAATGGATAACATAGTTTCTCTTATTTTGGCAAACCGCCCTCCCAAGAATCCGGTCCGACCATACCCCAATCTTCCTAGATTGTGGAAAACACAACCCACACCCTGCAATTTTCCTCTTTAATAGGGAATAGGTAAAAAAGGAATACTTTTTGGATATGATGAGAACATGGTGGCAATCTGAAAAACTGGAATAGCGACAAAACTTTTATCTTGTCCAAAAAACTCACAGTGGTACGGACAAAGCTTAGACAATAGCAACGAGAAATCCTCAATGCTAAAAAAAAAGAAGCTTCTAATGGAAATTGAAAAACTAGATGTACCAAAAGAAATTAGAAGGCTTACACCAAAAGAACAAAGGAGCTAGGAGGTGACACAACTTGAATATGTAACAATCATACTAGAAGAGAAAGGTCCATGGCCCCATAGATCAAGTGCAAACTAGCTAAAACAAAGGAGACCAGAACACCAAATTCTTTTATGCCATAGCTAATCAAAGAAGAAACAAAAATTGGATCAAGCAGCTACTCTAAGATAGAGACTCAACCATTACAAGGCTAGAGTAAATATAGACACAAATCAATGCACACTTCACATCTATCTTTGGATCAGAAAGGGAAACAAGGTATGAGACCTCATGGGAGACGCTGTTCAGGCACAAAGCTCGATAAGACTTATCCCATATAGAAAACCTGTTTTGTGTAGAAGAAATAAAAACTACCATCATGGAACTAGGAAGGACAAGGCACCAGGACTTGATCGTTTCCTAATGACCTTCTACCAACATTGTTGAGAATTCCTCAAAGTGGACCTGCGGAAACTCTTTGAGGGCTTCTTCCATGGGAAAACAAACATAAAAAGACTAAATTGAGCACATATCATACTTATCCCCAAAATTAACACCGCTGCAAGCATCAAAGATTACAAACCCATAGATTTGTTATATTGCCCCATAAAAATCGCCACCAAAGTACTAGCAAACAGGCTGAAGGATATCATTGGGGATCTTGTGGATGACTCACAAATGACCTTCATTAGGGAAGAGTGATGCACGGCAATATCTTCACTTTAGAGGAGTTGATCCACATAATGAAACACAACGAAGCAAATGGTACACTCAACAAGATAGACTTTGAAAAAGCCTTTGACACGGTCGACTAGAACTTCTTCCTCGAAGTAATGCAAGCAAGGGGGTTTGAACCCAAATGGATCGGATGCATCCGGCCAATTCAAACAAGCTCCAAGTCCAAGTTCATATAATGGATGGCCAACGGGTTATATCAGAAGGAAGAGAGGTCTATGACAAGGGGATTTACTATCCCCTCTCCTCTTCACTCTTGTAGTAGACGTTTTATCCACCATGTTCAAAGAGATCACATCGGCCAGCTTATACAACGGGGACAGTATTGGATCTCACTAGGAGGATGATATCGCATCACAACACCATGTTCAAAGAGTCCACAGGACCAGCTTATACAGTGGGGCCAGTATTGGCCATTACCTTGTGTTGGGATTTTTTTCTCATCGTCTTCATCTTTCTTGTCTGAGAATCCTTCTGCGCCCCCACTCCAGCTTCCTTAGAAATCCTTCATTCCTCTTTCTCAAGGTAATAGCAACCTCTTCTCTAGAAGTTAGGACTGAGGAGGCCGAAACCGGGCCTTCTCTTACCGTATCGACATTAGAGGCTCGAGTAGTAGATTAAGGAGCTGCGAGTGTGCGTGCAATCCTGGAGGAGCATAAATAGATGAGAGCGGGTCAATGTGTTATCATGGAGGAGCAACAACAAATGAGAGCTGAGATTAGACAGATATTGGCTCTCCTCCGTGATTAGGTCGCTATCTCTGCATCTCATTCTCTGACATCGACTCCGGCACCTCCATCACCCACTGCAGCACCAACACCGCAGCTAGCCCCTCTGATCGTCACCCTGGTTGTATCCTATGACGAGGAGTAGTAAGTATGAGGATCAGGATGTGTTATCATGTTTTGCACTAGTTAGCAAGGGCTTATCCCTGTTATACTTGTTATAATTTCATTTTGTGTTAGTAACTTTTGGATTTTATTTTTCTTGAGCTACATTGACCTCTTCATGCTCGCGGGATTGAGAATGTGGATATTTTGGCTACCATGGAAACTCACCCTGAACTCGAATTCAAATTGGAATCATCGTTATAAACTAGGAAAGTTTTAGTTTACCTTTCTCTTTATTTTAATTGCACCTCTCATATTTTATTTTATGCTTCATGGTGTATATTGAGGGCAATGTACGATTCTAAGTGTGGAGATGGGTATGAATACCTTTAGTCTTCATTGAAAATCTTGTTGTGAAACACATAAAGTTCAGTTTTATTCTATTATTCGTTTATACCATACGAGCACAAATTTTTTTCGATTTTTCCTATAAAACACTTTGGACACTTAGAGAAAATCCTTATGAAAATCATATTCTCTAGTGACATTAGATAACCTATTGTCATGTTCTTTTGACTTGACTTGCTAAGTAGTATCTTCAATGGCTCCAAGAGGTTTTATGACACTAGTTTAAGCGTTAGACCCTTGTAAATTGGATTTTTAGTGGACAAATAAGGGAAATAATAATATGGTAGTTGATAGGAGGAAAAGTGGTAAAACACATGGGGTCCATCGGGGTCCTCCACGTGTCCATATCAGAACATCCCTTCCTCAACTGGATCCGGATTAACCAGTTTCCTTTATGATGCTAACCTACAATATCTTATCGGATTAAGAACCCCAGACATCCAAAACCCGATATGTTGCAACGACACGTCAGATCAGATCTACCCGATATGCTATAACAAACCACTAGTTTCAAACTCGCCGATATGCAATATCGCCTCATCGGTCCGAAAGCATTCACCACCCTGTCAGCATGAGATACGTCTTCGGAACAACATCATCCATCGAAAATGACCTTTTGGAAAGAACTTAGCTGCTGATAGGCTGGCTTTCTAGAAGGTTTACAGTTGATGACAACTCAGACCCAGCTGGCTGCTTAGCTGGAACCTAGCTGGATGCTTAGGTGGCAAAACATGTGGCCGAATTCTTTAAGGCACATGTCAAAAAACCTGGCTTCTTCCCCAAGCTACCAAGGCCTATAAAAGGCAACAACCTCGACTCATTTGGGATATGAGAAATTACAGACAGCGAAGCCCTGTCTCTCTAGAGGTTGAGTTTTTCTCTACTTCTTCCCCAAGTTTGAGATGATTTCTTCTCAATCTGTAAAAATTTCTTTCAATGGTCCGATATTAGTGGATTTGACCTTTTGATCAGTGGTTTTTTTCCCTACTAAGGGTTTTCCACGTTAAATCATTGCCTTTATCTCTTGATTGATTGATGTCCCTTCTATCTTCTCACTGTTCTAAGTCTCTGAATCAAACAAATTCAACCGTTGATTTGGGATTGAGTTTGATCTCAAAGCAAATCCAATTCCATCATCAACGGTTTGGCGCCGTTTGTGGGGACTCGAACAAAAAGTCTATGGCAACTACCGTGAAAAAGTCGAAGAGATTTCAACCACAAGAGGAAAAAGGCGAAGCTCGAGTGGTTTTCCCACTTGATGACATTCATATACCCGAAGACACTCCAGTAGCTCCAGAGGGGGTGGAGGTACCCCTGACGAGCAAGGGAGTCGTTGTTGAGAACGTCTATATCAGGGCTATGGCGCGGGAGATTGAGGAATTGAAGCGCGCTCTACACGATGTGCAACAGAGCGTTTCCTAAACCATCGTACCACATGACGGCCAACCTTTGAAGGTAGACTGTGAGAGGTCAGCTACTCACCCTCCCAGATATCGGACGATGCATTCTCCGGAGAGAAATAGAAGTGTTGAATCTTCCACTGGAAGTTCCGATCCACCCCACCCCCACCGAGACCATGACTTTAGAGCTTAGAGAAGGGACAAGAGGGAATGGAGAGTCTCTATATCTCCAGCTCGGCATGCTGCTCCTCCGCAGTTAAGGAGAAGAGCCCTCTCACCGATGAACCATCCAACCAGATATAGATCAACCTCAGATCGACACTTACTGTCCCCTGACCACTAACCGTACTGATACTCTCCTGGATACCGATCTCCCCAACGGCATTCACCCTACCATTATCGCTCACTACGGGGATACATCTAAAAAAGAGACAGAGTTCTCCAATTGGTGCCACAACCCACTTCTCCATTTATCAGAGAAATTTGGGAAGCTCCGTTCCCAGAACAATTCAAACTACCAAACATTCAGAAATTTGATTGTTCATCGCATCCACTTGAACACCTTGAACGATATTCAGATGAAATGATGATTAATAGAACCACAGAATCCGTTATGTGTCGTGCCTTCCCACGAACACTAACGGACATCGCCCATGATTGGTTCCGAAGCATACCCCCAGGACTGTGTATAGCTTCCAGCAGCTTTCCAATCTCTTTCTTCAACGCTTCGCTAGCAATAAGCGATTGAAGAAAAACCCTATTATACTCCTAGGTTACAAACAGAAACCAACGGAGAGCTTGCGCGACTATATTTGTCGCTTTAATAAAGACATCACTGGAATGACGGACCTTAATTCTGTTATGGTTGTGGGGACTGTGATCAAAGGGTTAAATGAAGGTCCGTTCAAAGACTCCCTTACCAGAGATGTCCCAAGAAACATATCTGAATTCTTTGCAATTGCCGAAAAATACGTGGCCTCAGAGGAGATGAAGGCCAGATGGGAAGAAGAAGATCTTCTCAAGATGGATCGGAGTTCCGCAACAGGGAACCTCCAAAGAAGGAGTATAAAGATCCGAAACAGGGAATCTTAAAAGAAGACAGGTCTTGTAGAGAAGATGCACGGAACCAGGGCGGACCATTGCGGCCTGATGATAAGAGACCCCCTTATCGGCAAAGATATGATCCAGAGAGGATGGAAAGATATCATAACTACTCTATCCTCAACACCTCTAGAGAAGATATCTTGCGACAAATTCAGGACAAGAAGATTCTGAAACCTCCACAGCCGATGAAAGACAACCTTAAGAGGAAAAAGGGCAAGAAATTCTGCAAATACCATCAGGACAAAGGACATTCTACTGATCAATGCGTCCATTTGAAGGACGCAATAGAAGGCCTTATTCGAGAGGGGAAACTCGATCGGTTTCTGCAGAAGGAGCATAAAATTGAAGGCCTCTCTTCTGTACCACCAGCCCCTCCGAACGATACCCACCTTTCCATGATCGCAGGTGGCCCAGGATGTGGAGGAGAAAGCTCTACATCTAGGAAGAACTATGTTAGAATGGTGGGAACAGTACAGAATACCCCACCATTGAAAAGGCCTCGTTCATCTTTGGAGATCTATTTCTCAGATGAAGATTTGAAAGATATTCACCATCCTCATGACGATACCCTGGTAATTACCGCCAAGATTGGATTCTTCACGGTTGAGCGGGTCCTAGTGGATACTGGAAGTTTTGTGGATATTATCTTCTCTTGCGCTTTCGACCGAATAAAGATACAGATCAAAAATTTGAAGCCGGTGAAGTCCCCACTGATCGGGTTCAACGGTAGTCCTCTCCAACCCGACGGTATAATCTCCTTCCCCTTATCCCTTGGCACTCCTCCCCGGACAACTATTGTGAACATTAACTTCCTTATTGTTCGTTATCCGTCAAGTTACAATGTCATAATAGGGAGGCTATCTATCAACTTGATGGGAGCAATCCCATCAATATACCATATGATGATGAAATTTCCAACCTCAAATGGTTGTGGGGAGGTGAAAGGAAATCAGCTCGCTTCTCGGCAATGCTATACCACCATGCACAAAAACATGGGGGAAGGAAGTAACAGAGCAAAAGAAGTGCTGATTGTCGAAGAAATGATAGGAGAAGATGAAGAAAGGGAGAAATGCAAACCGACCCCTGTTGAGGAGCTAACGACATTTCCCCTAAAGGAAGAACAACCAGAGTGGACCGTCCATCTAGGAGCGGAATTGGAATCCGATCAACAAGATGAAATCTTGAACCTGCTGAAAAATAATTCCGGCCTGTTCGCCTGGACGGCTGAAGAAATGCCAGGGGTCCCGAGGGAAGTCATTGAGAATCACCTCAATGTGGATCCAGAATATAAACCAATCATGCAAAAGAGCAGAAGCTTTGCTCCAGACCGCCTATAAGCCGCAGAAGAGGAAGTTGAAGTGAACTACCCTGATTGGTTATCAAATGTAGTACTTGTAAAAAAATCTACTGGAATGTGGCGCATGTGTGTAGATTTCACTAACCTCAATAAAACTTGTCCTAAAGATTGCTACCCCTTGCCTCACATTGATAATTTAGTTGATTCAACATCGGGATATCAGATGCTCAGCTTTTTAGATGCTTTCTCGGGGTACAATCAAATTCGCATGGCTGAATCCGATGAAGAGAAAACTTCCTTCATCACCGGAAGGGGAACTTATTGCTACAAAGTCATGCCTTTTGGCTTGAAGAATGCATGTGCCACATTCCAAAGATTGGTGAATAAAGTCTTTAAAAACCAGATTGGCAGAAATGTGGAAGTTTACGTAGATGATATATTGGTGAAAAGCGATAATGCCAAACAACATGCAGTTGACCTTCAGGAAAGTTTCAATGACCTTCGAATGCAGAGCCTCAACCTCAACAAATGTGCATTCGGTGTTCGATCAGGAAAATTTCTCGTATTTATGCTCACTCAATGGGGTATTGAAGCGAATCCATTGAAAATCAGAGCCATTCTGGAAATGAGATCCCCAAAGACTATCAAAGAGATACAAAGGCTCAATGGCCAACTAACAACTCTTGAGAGATTCATTTCGAAATCCGGAGAGAAAAACCTTCCATTCTTCCAAGCCTTGAGGAAGGCACCTAAGGTCGAATGGACCGAAGAATGTAAAAGGGCATTGACATAGTTGAAGGAATACCTACAATCACCTGCTTTGTTAGCCAAGCCCCGACAGGGAGAAGAGCTTTATATTTACCTTTCCACCACCGATGCAGCTGTCAGTTCGGTGCTGGTGAAAATAGAAGAAAACTTACAAAAACATGTCTACTACACAAGCAAAGTCCTCACTGATACCGAATCCAGGTATCTACCTTTGAAAAATTGGCTTTCGCCCTGATAGTCTATGCTCGACGGCTCCGTCCATACTTTCAGTCTCATAAAATCCGGGTGTTGACCGATCAGCCGTTGAGACAAATCCTTCATTGGCTCGATACATCTGGCCGATTACCTTGATGGGTGATTGAGTTGGGGGAGTATGACATCAACTATGAACTTAGAACGGCTATAAAGGCCCAGGTACTTGCTGACTTCATTGCTGAACTTACCACAACGGATAACAATGAAACATCAGATCCAAAGTTATACGAAGAAAGGGAAACCCCTTCTATTCAATGGATCTTATACACTGATGGCTCGTCAACTAATGATGGTTCAGGGGCAGGCCTCATCCTAAAATCACCATCAGGATGGAGTATATCTACAACTTTGAAATTCAACTTCAAAGCAACAAATAATGAGGCCGAATACGAAGCTATGATTGCAGGTTTACAGTTAGCTCGTGGCCTTGGGGTACAGAATCTACAAGCCAATACGGATTCATAGCTAGTGGTTGGACACCAAACCTAAGAGTTTGAAGCAAGGGAAGAAAACATGATGCAGTATAAGGCTTTGGTGGAAAAACTGACCTCTAGCTTCCAAAGGTCCCACATTTCTAAGATCCCCAGAGCTGAAAATCAAGATGCCGATCTTCTCTCGAAGCTTGCTTCATCAGATGCTGATATCAAGAAACCGATCAATGTTCAATATCTGAAGACAAAAAGCATTGAATGCTGTCCAATGGAGGAACTAATGGACATCGATGACACCCTGTGCTGGATTGATCCAATCCTGAACTATCTCCAGAACGACACCCTCCCCCAAGATCCAAAAGAGGCCCGAAGGATCACCACCAGATCCTCCTGATATAGTATGGTAGATGGATAACTTTATAAAAGATCATACACCCCACTCCTGAAATGCCTCCGCCCTTCTGAATCTACTCATGTTCTTCAAGAAATCTATGGAAGAATCACCGGAGATGATTTGGGAGGAAAAGCCCTTAGTCATAAGGTTCTATGACAAGGGTATTATTGGCCTACCCTTGTCAAAGATTTAATGGATTTTGTCAAAAAATGCAACACATGCCAGCGCCACTCGAATATCCAACGGCGTCCTGCAGCTCCATTGACAGCCATAGTAAGTGCAAGACCTTTTGCTTTATAGGCAGTAGATATACTTGGTCCTTTCCCAACGGATGTTCGGCAATTGAAGTTCTTTATTGTAGCAATCGATTACTTTACTAAATGGGTAGAAGCAAAGCCTTTAGCCTCCATTACAGAAAAAGCTTGCCAAAGTTTCTTGTGGAAATCAGTGATATGCAGATTCGGCATCCCAGTAGCAATCATTACTGATAATGGCTGCCAATTTGACAACCCAGCATTCAAAAAGTTCAATACCGATCTCGGAATAGAGTCAAGACTCACTTCCGTCATACACACTGAAGCAAATGGACAAGTTGAGGTAACTAACAGAACTTTGCTATACAGCTTGAAGACTCGAGTTCTCTGAAACGAGTCCAGCTAGGTTGATGAAGTATAAGGGGCCTTATGGGCATATCGGACTACTGCAAGGACCCCCACCAGAGAAACTCCATTTGTGTTAGCTTTTGGAGTCGAAGCCGTCCTGCTTACAGAGATGTTAGTCCCTACTCCAAGGATACAATTCTTTGATCTGATGAGTAACGAAGAACGGCACAGAGCTAAACTTGACCATTTAGAAGAAAGAAGGGATTGTGCCAACATCCGAGTTGTAACATACCGCAAAAGGTCAAGAAATTTTACAATGCTAAAGTGAAACAAATAACCTTCCAAGTTGGCGATTTAGTTCGCCGAGAGAACAAGTTTCAAGGTAACAAAAGCCGAACAGGAAAGCTGAACACTATTTGGGAAGGCCCATACATCATCAAGGAAATTGTAAGACCAGGAACATATTGGCTTACCAAAATGGATGGGCGAAGTCTCAAACGTCGATACCATGCCGAGCACCTACGGAAGTATTATCAATAGATTTGATTACTTCTCTCCAATCTATTATTTCCTTTATCACTTTTTTATAACCTTTTTTGACGAATCAATGGCTTACATGAAGGTCGTCAAAATATCCAACAAAATTCTCCTCCTATGCGCGAGTATAAACGACTTCAATCTCATCAAAGTCAAAAACAAGGATCATACCAGTTCTTCGTATCAAAAGAACCATACTGGTTCATCAAAAAGACCATACCGGTCTTCTACATCCGAGAGACCATACCGGTCTTCTACATCAAAGGGACCATACCGGTCCCCCACATCAAAAAGAGTATACCAATCTTCCACAACAAATGACCATACTGGTCTAATACGTTGACAAATCATATTGGTCTGCCGCTAATGGATACACATATCAGTTCTTTGCTTCAGAAAGACTGCAGTGGAAATAACCTCAACTTCCCAACCATGAAGAATTATTCCAACTCTTCATTATTCAAGCAACCGGACACACACGCCTTCTCAAAAGAGCCACATCGAAACAAAAAAAAAGGGGGAGAGTTTCCTTCATATTGAAGTATTGAGACACATAGATCCCAGACAAGCAAGGAAAAAACATTTCAAAAGAAACAGAGATTTCATTAATGAAATATACGCAGTTACAAGAGAGGCATGCAAATTAAAGGGAGGTAGAGGAATCGGAATCAGAAGTGAAAACCGGGACCCCACAGGGAATAGCTGTGAGCGCCGTTACCTTCTGGCAACCATTCCACCCAAGAATGTGAACCTCAAAACATTCGTACTCCTGAAGGACAAACATGAGAAGATCTCCTTCGGTCAGCTAATGATCAATCACAAAATCCTCCTACCCATCCGTGAACCTAAACTCTCCAAGTTCTCTAGATGATGATAACGTGACTAGCCAGATATTTCCGCTCGGCCTGCGAACCCTTACTAGCCCCTCTCGCACAGACCTCATGCTTTCATGGAAGGCCCTGGGGATCCATAAACTTTGAGTATGATCGCCGGGAGAGAAGAACCTATAGAAGGAGGGCCGACTGTTGCCACTCATATTGTTCATAAGGTCAAGGAAAAGCAGTTAATACCTAGGCGAACTGGACCGTCGTAATTCATGGCGATTCCTCGATTGGAGCCACGATTTATGAGGACGATTCGAATCCCTCGAGCCGCGCCTTTGAAACGATGCCAAAAAGATGGCATGGTTCCAAGGCGCTGATAAACTTCCATCGTTCGACGTAAAAGACATACTCAAATGCCTTGGGATCAGTTTCCCAAACAGCGATCAATCAAAGAAACTCTAAGGAAAATCGTTTGGTCTAAAACATACAACATCCGAACAACTAAACATCACAGAAGAAATGATCTTATAGATAATTGACAGAAGGATATAAGGATTTGCACATACAATTAACAAAACAGTGATAAAAAATACAGCTACAAAAACACAAATAACACTATCATTCCATCATATCGAGTTGTATGTCCAGAAGAAATCATATTATGAGAATAGTTCAATAACGTTATTACAGGAAAGCATCTCAGTTTTCCGAAGGTTCATCGGATGCAGAAGCAAAACCCTAATGGGTCTTCCAATCCTGAACAAGTTCTTCCCAGACTTTCTTGATAAGCGGGATGTAAGGTCCGTTGTGAGGTCCCAAAGCATGCATGGATCCCACCGCAGCTCTACAATCTCTCGGCATCTTCTTAACCCACTTTATCAATTCGACTTTTAGAGCTTCAATTTCCTCGCAGAGGGCCTCCGCCTCAGCTCCACCTACTTCATTAAGAAAAGAAATTGAGGATTGATGCAAAGAAATTGAAACGAGAAAAGCATATTCATTACCTCTACGAGGACGTCTAACCCGTTCGAAGGAAGGATTGAAATCCTACATCTCTAAAATCAGCGGAAACTTGTTCAGCAATGTCCACACTTGTGAGTAAACCATACTCCCGATGAGCAAAAAGGAAACCAAAAAATGAAGATGGAGACAACACTAACCCGTCCTCGATTCAAGCTTTGATGATTCTCCATCCAACTTAACGTCGGAAGCATCTTTCTCGATTAAATCGGCGAAAATCTCGTCAGTCAAAGGAGCAACTGCTACTGCCACGATTAAAAACAAAACAAGAGAAGTAAGACACCATTTGAAGAACGAACATTGAAGGGAACTAGAAAGACAAATTTTGACCAGCAACAACTTCAGCTTCCCTCAACTGTTCATCAGATATAACTCCTGACCCTCCTAAACCCACCGATGAGTCAACCATTTCATTTGCAACGGAAGGTCCCGCCTCAATAGCCATATCCGATGAACTGGAGTCCTTAACAGCAACTGTGGAGACCACCTCTTCAGCAATAACGTCCAATCCATCAATAGCTCCATCTCCCACAGGATTGAAAGATTCATCAGAAGCAACTATTAAGGCTAACTCATTGACAACCCTATTAACAACCGCTTCATCTGTAACTGGCTCATCCTCAGCAGGAATGGGGTCACTTGATCACATAAAACCCAAAATACAGAAATCAAAAGACCTTGCAATGATATGGAAATCAAATGGGGACACAAGATAACATACCTTCAGGATCTAGTTCTTCTCCTCCGAAAACTGGGGAAGGCAATTGCCCTCGATACTTCCTGAAGTACTCCTCCACGGCATCCGCATAACTAAAGTTCCTAAAGATGATAGAAGGATCAGCGGATTGGAGGTCACTAAACAACTTATAAATATCAACGGTTCTGCAAATTCTAACATAGCTAATGACCTTCGTATTCCTGGTATAAGACCTTGGTAGAAAAGATGGATTTTCTTCTGCTCGGTAGTACATAAGTGTGGGGCATACCTCCCTAGTCTGGTGAAATTTGCCTCATACACCGCAACCCTTTCATCTTCCTTTTGTTTCAGGCCTAGGAATTCATCTTCCATTTTGATTCTCAGCGTCTCGGGAAAGTATTTATTCATAAATAGCGCCTTGAAATCTTCCCATCCCATGGTGTCAATTTCTTCTCTCGCCTTTGTATTTTTTATTAACAAAATCCTCCTATTGCAAGAGCCCAAGTTAAAGTCTTGCAAGAATCAGTTAAAACTTGGGCTTCCAATTCAGTAACCCTCTTTATGCACCGCCCAAGTTCAGCTTGGCAGAACATCAAGTCGGCCAAAGCCTTGTCTTTCTTTGCCTGAACCTTCGCCTGTTTAGCTTCAGCGTCGAAAAGAGCAGTTTTCATAGACGCAATCTTCACCACAAGAACACTCTTCTCGATCTTGACAGCTCGAGCCTCTCCTTCAACACTCTTGGCTCTCTCATTTAAGACAGCATTTTGCTCTTTCAACGAACCATTGGATTGTTTAAATATGGCACAATCCTTAACAACCGCCCATAAATCTGAAGAAAGTGTCTCTTTCTCCTTTTTGATCGTGTCAAAATTTTGCGACAGAGCAGAAATACTTTTTTTCGATGAACGGACAGAATTATGAAGACTATCGCATTCAGCTTCAAGAACTTTCATTGATTCTTCAATCTCCTTACATTTCTCGAGAGCCTGGTCCCTTTCATCAGCGAATTTGATAATTATCTCATCCTTAGGAGACAGCTCCTTCAGTAATCATGCATTTTCAGCCTCTATTTTCCTTAGACGAGAGGCGGCTTCGGAATTCTTCCTCTTAACATATTTATTGATTCGCTCCGCCCATTTAAGAGACTACAAAAGAAATGCATGGATATGAATTTGACAAAAGGGGAGGACGAAAAGAAAGGAGAATGATCCAGCAATTAAGAAAAATACATCAATATTCACCGAAGCAAGACAGAGACAAAGATGTCCCATAGATTGGGCACCATCAAACCGACTCAAATGAACATCAGCACTTTCACCTCCCCAAGCGCGGACAGAATCACCGATCCAGTGATATCCGATCGACAATACAGAGTCGCGACGATTAATCAGCTTGCGACCTCTCGCTCGAGAAACTCCAGAGTCAGTTCTTGAAATTTCATCATCCGACACTCGATCAACTATGCCCTCTATTAAATGAACACTATTTAGAAAACCCAATGCAAGTTCAGTCAGAGCATAAAAAGAAAAGAAGGGATATACCTAGAGCTGGAAGAATATTTGTTGCCTCCTTCTCCTTTCCGGTCCCACTTACCAAGGATAGTCCTTACCCCAACAGACCAGGAACAAAAGCTTGATCGGTTGCGACAACTGATCGGGAAGGAAGAGACCCCACGTCCGAAGGTACAGATGAAAAAGCCTCGGGAATCGCAGAAGAAGGATCCACTGCCTCTTTACAAACATAAGTATCTTCAACATCTTCTTCATCAACCACCACCAATTTCCTCCTCTTGACAATCGGGGCTATATCCGTGACCGATAATGAGAAAGATGTAACAACAGGCACGTCTATGGTCGAATACTTGTTTAGTCGATCAACTTCTTGAGCTTCACGATTCCCCTCATCGGATGAAGCCAGTTCATCGCCCGAAGTCTGCCCCTCTTCTTCGGGATTAACCACTTCGAAGGTTTCCTTCTCCTTACAGCTTCTGGATCTTCTCTAACAGTAGACTCCTTCTCCTTTAACGGAGGATCTACCTTAATTGAGGCCCCCTTATCACATTCACCAGAGCTCTTCTTCTTTACAACTTCAGAAGGAGCCTCGCTGGAAGCCTGACCTTTGACTTTTGAGATAGCCCTCTCCTTTTGTTTCTTAGCCAGGGAGACGACCCGCAATCTATCAGCAATATCAACTGCCTTGTCTGAAGGCATTTCGTTACCTGAAGAATGATAAAGAGAAACGGTCAACCTTCCAACCGATAAACCGATGAATCGATGAATAGTGTAAACAGTTCTAAAGGGCCCTACCCATAGCGGAATATAAACCACTGTCACGGAGTTGACGATCAATTAGATATTCATTAATCGGCCCAAGATGAAGCCCCTTTAACCTCTTCAGAATCTTCTCCTCATCAGGACTAAGTTTTTCCTTATTCGCTACATGGGTCCGAGGAATACCCCACCTAATAGGGAAATCCCAACCCTCACTACTAGAAACAAAGAAGAACTTGCTCTTCCAATCCTTGATAGAATCAGGAACAGACCCAAGGAATTATCTGCCCTACCTAGAACAGAAGTAATACCAGTCCGTATTCCTATCTTTATTCAAACTGAAGAGAAGGTTAAAAAGATGGACGGAAGGTTCAAGTTTATTCTGAAACAATACTATCACAAAGATGTAGAGAATCCTCCAAGAATTGGGAGATAATTGAGACGGACATACATTAAAGAAAAAAAACATATCGACAAAGATCTGAGGAAAAGAAAGTCTAAGGCCGGCCATCAAAGCATCGTAATAAATCACTAAATCTCCATCTTGAGACGGTGAACAAGACCGTTCAGTAGAGGGGGGAACTCTATAATTAAAGAAAGGAATCGATAGTTTTTAATGATTTGTGAGCTTCTCAATTACATCCGCTGGGAGCGTATTCGTAAAAGAATTCGAACAAGCTTTAACTCCTTTGGTCTTAGGTTTATTCTCAGAAGATGAAAGAACATCAGAAGAAGAAACCTTAGGAACAGTTCGAGATCCCATACCTGTGACAATATACTCTCTTGATAAGTGAAGCTTTTGGAAAGGAAGAAGAAGGTCTCGCACACAAGACAAAGATACGGAATAAGGAAGAAGACGCCGCTACAATAAAGTTTTGAAAACCCCTCAGGCACAAACCATCTACAGGGTTATATTGGTTTTGACGGTCGAGATCTTCAACACGTGGACCAAGGATCAATGAACCATCATTACGAAATGGGCGCCATACCCTCGAAATGCATCTCGATCCTTACTCGAAAATGGTGCCCAAGGAATTAAACGACAAGCAATAAATGATCAAGATGGAAAACCCGCTTACCCAAGCGTATCCTGCGGCTCAAGAATCCACCAAATCTCAAAGAACACAAAAGGATCCCGCCAGAACCCCAAGATGATTGCACCTTAACGCACCCTGTTGAATATAAAATCATCAGAAGTACAGTGTGAAAGACGACAGATGAACAAATATCTTAAGAAAAATAACTCACTAAGACTGATTATATGCTTAGCTCATCGCAAGCATACTTGGGGGGGGGGGGGGGGGGGGTGGCTTGTGATAGGAGGAAAAGTGGTAAAACACGTGGAGTCCATCGAGGTCCTCCACGTGTCCATATCAGAACATCCCTTCCTCAACTGGATCCGGATCAACCAGTTTCCTTTATTATGGTAACCTACAACATTTTATCGGATTGAGAACCCCAGACATCCAAAACCAGATATGTTACAATGACACGTCAGATCGGATCTACCTGATATGCTATAACAAACCACCAGTTCCGAACCCGCCGATATCCAATATCGCCTCATCGGTCCGAAAGCATTCACCACAATGTCAGCATGAGATACGTCTTCGGAACAACATCATCCATCGGAAATGACCTTCTGGAAAGAACTTAACTACTGATAGGCTGGCCTTCTAAAAGGCTTACAGTTGATGACAGCTCAGACCGAGCTGGTTGGTTAGCTGGAACCTAGCTGGATACTTAGGTGGCAAAACACATGGCTGAATTCTTTATGGCACATGTCAAAAAACTTGGCTTCTTCCCCAAGCTACCAAAGCCTATAAAAGGCAACAGCCTCGACTCATTTGGGGTATGAGAAATTACAGACAGCGAAGCCCCATCTCTCTGGAGGTTGAGTTTTTCTCTACTTCTTCCCTAAGTTTGAGATGATTTCTTCTCAATCTGTAAAAATGTCTTTCGATGGTTCGATATTAGTGGATTTGACCTTTTAATCCATGGTTTTTTCCCAACTAAGGGTTTTCCGCGTTAAATCATTGCCTTTTATCTCTTGATTGATTGATTTCCCTTCTATCTTCTCACTTTTCTAAGTCCCTGAATCAAACAAATTCAACCGTTGATTTGGGATTGAGTTTGATCTCAAAGCAAATCCAATTCCGTCGTCAACAGTAGTGTACATAGAAAGTATGAAAATAATGACCAAGACAGTATTCCTCAACTCATGGTGATGAATTAAACTCAGAGTTCTGGCTCCTTACAACGGTGTTCCTCAAGCCGAAAATTCCCTTGTGCGTATGAGCACGTTTATGTAGAGTTGTAATTTTCCAAGTAGTTGGGTGTTTCGGTACCTAAGCAACATGTGTATCCCTAAGAAAGAGGAATCTACACTCTATGTTAGTCTTTGGTTACTCGGAAAGTCAGATCCATTAGAGATGCCCTACTGAGATGAGATAAAAAAAAAGGAAGAAGAAAAACTTTATTTGATAGTTCATTTTCCATCTTTGGCCAGTCGTTTTGTCCTTAGAGTTCCAAGGGCCCTCTAGAGTCTACTGATTGTGTGCTTGTGGTTTCAAAACTCAAGAACATGGTATGTGGAGTGAAAATTTTTATCTAGAGCTATATCGAAACATGTTACGGGATTGATATGAGTCTGAGGGTTGAAACATAAGAATGCACATATCAATAGTGAAACTTTGAGTAGAGTAGAACCATCTATTATTTATCCAGAGGTTAAACACTTATCAATTCTTTTGTTTTAATTGTTTTAGTTTGCTTGAGGACAAGCAAATTAACGCTTAAGCATGAAAAGATTTGATAAATGTTTAAGTGTTCATAATTTTATATCATATTCACTTATACTTTGTATGTTATTTGGAGGAAATATAGCCCAGTAGTACTTAATTTGTGATAATTTTGATTAACACGGCATATAAAAGGCCTCAAGTAGCAAAAGGAAACAATTTGGCATTAATTGAGGCAGAAACCAGGGCGGAAGAAAAGCAAACAGGCGCATAAACATAATTATTCACCCATTTGGATCTACTGAAGCGAGAGGACAAGTTCCAGGGGAGCACACGGGCAAGCACGCGCCCGTGTGACTCCCCAGTTTACTACCCAGGAAATATGCAGAAGACCATAAGACCATCTAGGGGCCACATGGACGCGCTATGCGCCGGTGTAGGCCCTCGTTTGCTTCCCAAATGGAGATTTTCCCAGAAGGCTACACAGGTGTGCTATGTGCCCGTGTGGCCCTGTCTACACGTGAACCCAGACCTGATTTATATTTTGGTTGGGCCCATACAGACCCATAACGTGCCAAATATTTTCTAGAAGCTGGGAGGCCTATAATTAGGGACGTCTAGGGTTTGGGAAAACATCTCCTATCCTCTAGAATATTGGCTATCATTGGGAGCACTCTCGGACGATGAGGTCTTGAAGGGAAATCCATCGCAGATTTATACACACTACTAACGATGGAGGGAATATAGGAGGGAAGTTTGGTTATGTTTATCTTTATTCCTTCCTCTCTCTTTGTATTGGATTTGTGTTCCCCTTTTATAGATAACTAACTTTCTAGGTATTTGGGCATGATGAACCCTCGGCTTATTAATTGTTCTTAACATTGAATATTAATGGTTATTTAGTTGCTTTTATTATGAGATCTATTGAGCAGTATTCTATTGCATTGGATTTCTATATTGTGACAACCCGAGTTTCCAATCGGATTCACCTGGAGAAGAACCGAACATCTCCCCATGTGTAGATCTACCTAAATAGAGAGGGTTGTGAGTACACCGAGAGATCGGGCACTAAGGAGAGCGAGTCCTTAGTACGTCTTATTCCAATATCCCTTCCAAGATTTAGGATCCCTAGAATGCTACTGCAGTAAGGGTACTAGGTATTAGTCGCCTCGAGAGAAGGATCGAATACATAGTAGGAACCCTTGGTCCAAAGATCTGCAACAATTAACCTTGAGATTCTTTGTCCATATCATTATGAGCACCCGAAGGGGATTCATTGCCTGAATATCTCCCTTCTATGATTGATTGCCCCCAAAACTTCGCCCTGTCTTTCGAGAGTTATGATTCTTTGGTTTTCTTAGTTTCAATAATTAGCTTAGTTTAAGACACCACCCAATTGTGATTAGACTAGATAATAGATAGATAGTTAGTACTAGTACTTCTCAGTCTTTGTAGGTTAAACATCTGATTCTTCTAAAGTCCACTTTATTACTTGACACGACACATATACTTGCGGAGCATGCATCAAATTTTTGGCTCTATTATCGGGGATTGAGACTATTAGGAACAGATAAGTGCAAAATTACACATATATTTCTTTCATATTTACATGCACTTATCCGGTTGTTTCATATCAATTCCTCTATTTTAGTGCTCCTCTGTGTTATTTTTGTGATTGAGCAGGTAAAATAGATACCCGGAGCGAAAGGAACGAGAAACGGGAAAACCAAGGTGAAACAAGCTAAAAGAGCCCTTCAAAGAGTTGTGCACGACTCCAGTAGAATTGTGCATGCCCGTGCAACTCACAAATTCCAAAATACATAAAGATTGCAACACGGGAGCTTGTACGGGCATGCATTAGATGTGCACGGCCGTACCAAATCAGATGAATTTCTATATAAACCTGCCGAAGGCACAGATTTCGGGGACTTTGGCAGAGTAGTCTTCAGCGGATGTTTAGAGCAACATGAGAGTTTCAGAGGAGATCGAAGGCGGAGAAGACATCGAGTAAGGGAGTCCCCATGTTTTCAATTATGTCTTTCTCCAGTATCTTTGTTAGTGTTTCCATTAGCATGAGAGGCTAAACCCCTTCGGTGGTGCCTCGGACACATGAACCCTAGGATGATTTATTAATTGAATTCTTTTATTTATTGGTTTTCCTTTATTGATGATTCTTGTGAGTTTGTGCTTGATTTATGTGATTATATTTTGCATGAGTCATGGTTATATACCTCTTTATGTTCTGGCAAGGCACATACGTGCTTAGGGTTTTGACTTTCATGTCTCTTTTATGCATAGATCCATATCTCTCTTAGTTAGGTTACAACTAGGCATAAGTAACGAGTTCGATCTACATACCGAGAGATAGGATGTGGCATCTAGATGGTGCAACGAGTTCGAACTCCCAAGAATCAATCAATATGGAGCCAATACTTAGAATTTAGTTTTTAATATAAGAATCATAGGGGATTGAGATCCGAGGTGCCACGTTTCACCTCGATTGTTCAAAGTCTGTCAAATGTTTGTGATAGGTTACTTTAGAATAATCAACTAATCACAACTACCTCCTTAGTTTTAAACTAGATAGCAAGGATAGTTAGCACTAGTATTCCAGTCCCTATGGATTCGATAACCCTACCTTTGGGTACTTTATTACTTGATCGACCCCATACACTTGTGGGTAGTTGTCGCGCACCCTATGCGTGTATCAAGTTTTTGGAGTCGTTGCAGGGGACTGGCAATGCTATGAACATGTAGAATTTGTTATTCTAGTTAGATAATGTAGTTTACTTTTACTAAAAATCAAATATATATATATATATATATATATATATATATATATATATATATATATATTTCAAGTCTAATTTCATTTTCTTTCTATGAAGGTACCAGTGCATGACTAGAAGCAGGACTCCATATCCAGTGGAAGTACCTGATACAGATTTTGAGTACAACCTTCGCCGTCAAATTCGAGAAGACATTCTCAAGAAGACGTCAATAGTAGAGTCCAGCACGGAAGTTAATTAACCAATATCGATGGCGGGCACCAACCCGATCCATATCAGATTTTGCTAGGCCAAACCTGGACGGCATCTGCTCAAGTATCATCCCACCACTGGTCAATGGGCACAACTTTGAACTGAAGCCATACATCATCCAGATGGTTAAACAGTCGTATCAGTTTAACGTGTTCCAAGATGAAGACCCGTACACACACTTGTCTAGTTTCCTGAAGATCAGCGACACAATCGCAATAAACGGAGTATCCTCAGACACCATACGCCTCAGGTTGTTTCTTTTCTCAGTCAGAGATAGAGCAAAACAATGGTTGACCTCCTTACCATATGGTTCCATCACGACATGGGCACAGTTGGCCGAGAAGTTCCTCATGAAATATTTTCCACTAGCCAAAATAACAAAGCTACAGAGTGATATCTCTTCCTTTAGGTAGTTGGAGATTGAAATATTATATTACACATGGGAGAGATACAAGGATATGATAAGGAAGTGCCCCCAGCATGGGATAAAAGATTGGATGCAAGTCCAAACTTTCTACAATGGACTGAATGTAGCTACCAAATAAATGTTAGATGCAGCAACAGGCAGCTCCCTTTGTAGCAAAGATACTGACGCAACCAAGGAATTAGTGGATAAGATGGCCACCAATGGATATCAATGGAGCTCTGAAAGGACCAAACCAAACAAGGTGACCAGAGTCCAGAATGTGGATTCGATAACAATCCTGACAGCCACGGTAGAGGCCATCAACAAAAAGATAGACAACATCATCCAACAACAAATCATAGTATTCATGTGCAATGGATGTGGGAGCGAGACAAAGGAAGGGAAAGCTGAACAAGTAGAAGAAGTTAATTTCATAGGAAGATAACAGAACAATCCATATAGCTTCACCTGCAACCCTTGATGAAAGAACCACCCCAACTTCTGCTACGGTATCTCAGGGCAGCCAAGGACAAGCCCACCTCAAGGAAGTCAACCGCCACCTCCAGTTTATTAACCACCAGCACAGGAAAAGAAGGGAGCAAACTTGGAAAGCCTGATCACACAGTACATTCAAACAAATAAACCACGAGCTATTAGGCATGTGGAGATAATGAGAAACCAGCAAGCATCTTTGTAGAATCTCGAACATCAAGTTGCCCAGATAGTTAAGACATTGGCAGAAAGAACAGCAGATGCTCTTCTAAGAAACACAGAGGTTAATCCAAGGGTATCTGTCAAGGCTATTGATGCTTCGAGCCTAATGTTTATGCTTATACCACAAGTGCGCGGGTCGTGTTAAGTAATAAAGTGGACTGTGAAAGTCTGATGTCAAACCCACAAAGACCTAAATCACCAATTTTAACTAATTATCTGCTACCTAGCCTATCCAAAGGTTGTCGAATTCCTATTCTAATTACTGAAATTTAAATGGCTTGAGAGAGACTTGACGAAAGTAGTGATGGCAATCAATCATAAAAGAGGAGATACTCGAGCTATGAATCCCCTCTGGATACTCACAAATTGGGGCAAGTATGGATTTCCAATAGATGAATGTTGGGTTTGGACCAAGAATTCCTACAATGCTTTCACTTCCTCCGTCGAGGCAAGTTACTAATCTACGCTTATGAGTAGTTCTAGGGAACACACACAATCTTGGAAGAGTTGTGGGAATAATCAATCTTAAAGAGTCACTCTCCTAAACACCCATCTCTCGGCGTGCTCACAACTCTCACCTATTGAAGTAGATCTAGGGTTCAAGAGGGAAAATCTACCACTCTATGGATCTAGATTGACACTTAGGGTTGTCGCAACTTAAAGCATCAATACTATACAAAACATCCAATAGGTTCTCAAACATTAAAGACATTCAATTAAAATAGAAATCCATACAAGCAAATCAAATATAAATCCGGAGGTTCATCATGACCAAGTATCTAAAAATTTAGTTCCCCATCAAAGTAGAACACAAATCCAACACAATATTCAAGAACAAAATAAGAAACATAATATGAAACGCCTTTCCCACCACCGTTGGCAAGAACCGTTGGTGAGGACCGTTGGCGGTGTGCATGGAAAGTATCCCCTTGATGCTTGCCATCACCTCCTTGCTCCGAGATCTTCAATGATATCCTCCTCTCCAAGGTGGAAGAAGGGTGGAGCCTCCAAGAGATGATTAATCTTCAAGTATCCAAAAGCCTCCTCTCAAAAACCCTAAGTTAACTATTTATAGGGTGCAGGTTAATACATGCATGCCATTCAAGACCTAATTAGTCCAATACGAACTCAAATCAGCAGTAAACTCGGATAAGGTCGCATCTCAGCGAGAGGTGTACGGGCGGTCTTACGGGCGTAAGGCTGCCCGTAAGCCTTTCTCTAGGCCTTGCGGTTGAAGATACAGACGCAAGGTCGCACGTATTTCTATCTGTATGATGGGGGATGCCCATCAAGAGCAGTCTTGCGGGCGCAAGAGGGTGCAATGTTGCCCGTATCTAGTCATGCGGGTGCAAACGGGCGCATGATGGGCCACAATGCTTCAGAAATACTGTAGATTGCATCAATTTATGCTGAATTACTTCCATTTTGCTCTTGAAGCTCCCTAGTACCCTGTAATTAAGAATTAACACTAATTAAGTATTAATCAGCTAAAATTACTCAAAATAACATGCATAGTATACAAGGAATTGATATAAAAACATGATCAATTGAATGCTTATTAGCTATCACCCTCAGAAGCAAAACAGAGCTGGTACCACCAAGGGTAATGGGAACAGAAGAAACAACCTCTACACTCCCCGAAGAAGACAAATCAGAGAGTACCAAAAAGATAACCACGAGTATGGAAAAAAAGGCACCTATGGTACCCGAGTATAAACCTAAGATACCTTATCCAACCAAGTTGAAGAAGTACCAATAGGATGAGTAGTTAAGAAAATTTTTGGATGTTTTCAAGGCACTACACACATCAATGTACCCTTCGCGGAAGCACTTGCACAAATACCATGATATGCAAAGTTTTTTAAGGAATTGCTCACCAACAAGAGAAAACTGGAGGAAGTGTCTCTGGCAACCTTGAACAAACAATGCTCGACCATCCTCACTAACGTATTACCAAGAAAAGAAAAGGAACCAGAGAGTTACATAATTCCCTGCACAATTGGAGAATTGGTAGACAAACAGGCCCTAGCTGATATTGGAGCAAGCATTAATCTCATGTCATACAAGGTACTCCAAAAGCTGGGAATTGGGGAGCCGAAACCAACGAAGGTGACACTTCAAATAGCGGATAGATTAATCCATAACCCTCGAGGGGTAGTTGAGGACGTGCTTTAAGCATTATTCTTTTTAAATTCAGTTAAGTAATTTTTTAACTTGGTTAAGTTTTAACTACAATTAAATCTAAAAATTTAAATGCGTACGAACTGTAAGTAACGACGGTAGGGTATATAAGCAAAAAATAAATTTGGAGGGATATGTAAGTAAATACATTTTTGTAGGGACAAATAAACAATTTTGAATTTTTTTAGGGGTATGCAAGCATTTTTCTCTTTATTGGGTATTAAGTTAGTCATTTTTATAAATCACTACAGGTAGCGCGCGTTGGGTTTTAGGCGTGCTAAGCCTGGCCCGTCTTGTGATGAGTCGGGCTTGAGACGACCCGATTATTACAATACCAGGGTCTAGGGTGACCTATTGGCCACTATGACACAAGTCATTCCTAGCACGAAAAGGGCGGAGAAGGTTTGTAGTCACATGCGTGATGCAAACCCACTCGGGGCGAGTTTATATTATATTATATTATATTATATTTTATATATATATATATATATATATATATATATATATATATATATATATATATATATATATATATAATATTTTTAGCATTTATAATATTGTTATAATTTTTATATTATTAAATTTTTTTTAATAATTTTTAAAAAATAGATGGGCTTGTGGGCGGGTTGACTCACAGTGCCAGCATAAGCCTAACTCGAGAATAGTAGAGCCGTGCTAGCCCAAAACTAGCTCTAACTTTAGGTGAACTACTTTGACAGAAACCAATAACAAGTTACCAAAACCTCAATCAAGGAAAAAGAAAAAAAAAGTATTTTGCGTAAAGCCCCTCATCTTATACGTATATTGTAATTTTAGGCAGGTGTTATTATTATTTAATAAAAACATACTCACTATTAAAATATGTGAGTAATGTTATATCATCCAAACAAGCTATCCGAAATTATTATCCGAATCATTGGTAGTCATTGGATTCATCTTGAGATTGTTGTGTTGATGATCCCGAGGACCATCCAATGGCTACCAATGATTCAGGTAGCCTTTTCGGATGATATATACTTACTCTTAAAATAACCATTTCCATCAATATTAAAAAAGATATAAGAATATTTTTTATTTTTATTAATTTATAAACTATTATATTCAAAATGCCTAAAACACCTTTTATTATTAGAAGTATCAGTGTTTTTCGCCAAAATTAAATGCTTTTTTTATTAAAGTGGATAAACCACATTCATTTATTAATTAATAATAGACCGAGGTTAATACATAGATGCATAAATAGATAAACCCCATTTGGTTCCCCCCCCCGAGGGGCGCCCTGTGCAGCTACACCTGTAGGACTTGCCTTGACAGCTCCTCTTCAAAATGGTCCCCGTTCAGTGGTGCTTGCGGTGTTGCCCCATGATCGAAGGCCAGGGTTCTGCAGATGATGGACTCCATCTATCCCAGCTTCAGCTTCTTGGCGGCGGTTGCTGCATCGAACCAAGCTAGCATTAGAAAAGCAATTCCCCGGATAATTCTAGAGCAAACGTGTTGTTTGTTTTGGAAACATCGACGGTTTCTTTCGAGCCAGGTGCTGCAGGTGATGGCCATGACTATGAGGTTCCACCCTATACGCGCTTCTTTGCAGAGATTTTTCTCCATGTTGTTGTGTCCCGATAGCTCCCACATCGCTTGAGGGCATGCATCTAGGTTGAACAGTAGACATAAGTGTTCCCAAATTTTTCTCGTGATAGGGCATGTGATGAGCAGATGCTTTATTGATTCTTCCTGTTCATTAGATAGGTAGCACAGAGTGTTGTTCCCCCTCCAGTTTCTTTTGATGAGGTTGTCTATCATGGGTAGTTTGTTTTCCATTGCAATCCATGCAAAGAGCTTAACCTTCTTTGGCCACGGGAGCCTCCATAGGTTGTTTGGGAATTTGACTTAGTACTCCGCCGTCAACAGCAAACACATATAGGGTCCAATGTTCCAAGTCCGAGTATCCTCCCTCTCCTCCTTAGTCGATGTGAGTACCTGTATCAGGTCCCCTAACTTCCTGGTCCTTTCTCTGGTTAGCGGGCCCTGCTTGAGTATTGGGCAATCATGGGCTAAGTTATGTGTTGCCTTCTCGAGTGATAGGTGTTGGTCACATGCTGATTCAAGGAGCGATGGGAATAAGCTACTTGGCGCCTGTCCTTGGATCCCACTTATCGTGCCATATATTTACCGTATTTCCCTTACTTGCATTAATTGCAAGCCCCATTTCCACTAGCTTCTACTGGTTGGCTACGTCTTTACAAAAGTACGATGCCCTTGTAGAGGCCTTCTTGTGTGGGTTAAGATAGGAGTTTCGAAAGTATTTGTTCTCTATGATTCTTCGACATATGTTTGTCTGCCCATTAAGAAGCCTCCACCACCAATTGTCTTTCATGGCCATGTTGAAGTATTTGAGATATGTTATACCCTACCCTCAGTGCTCCTTCAACCTGCAGATACGTTACCACTTAACCAATGTATATGCTTTCCCATTTAATTATGGCCCGTGCCAAAGGAATTCCATTTTCAAGCTATCGATCCTCTTAATCACCCAGTCTGGTATGTTGTATATGGAGAGCCAATAGTTTGGAATAGAGGAGATAACAGAGTTGATGAGAGTGATTCTCCCTGTCATTGAAAGTAGGCGGCCCTTTCATGTACCGATCTTCCTTCAAATTTTGTCAATGAGTTGGTCCCATTTCGGTCGCCTGGGCTTCCTGCCCGAGATTGGAATGACTAGGTAATTTATAGGCAATTCCCCTAATTGGAAATTGATAGTACTTGCCAAAGCCTCTGCTCTTACCGCGCTCATTCTGAAGGGGATGAGATATCTTTTGGAGTAGTTGATGCGAAGCCCTGAGAGCCCCTCAAAGAGATAGAAGATGACCTTCAAGGTTCTCATAAGGTTAAGGTCTCCTGAGCAGAAGACCAGGAGGTCATTGGCATATTGTAGTGATGTGATCATCTTCCTTCTGCACTCCATGCCGTATTCCTCTTTAAATGTTCCCCCGGGCCGCTCTGGTGATCATGGCTGTGAGCGCATCCGCTGCTATATCAAACGGGAGGGGGGAGAGGGAGTCCCCTTGTTTCAATCCTGTCTTGTGCCTGATGTAGCCCCCGGTATGCCCGTTGATCAGTATTTTGGATTTTGTTGACATCCAGGTTATCCATCTTTAACCAAATCCCCTTGCTTTTAAAACATCCATAAGGAATTCCCTATCTACTGTGTCAAATGCCTTTTCAAAGTCTATCTTAAGCATTACTCCTCCCTCATTCCCAGAACTTATTTTTTGTATCAGTTCCTCAGCGGCTATAATTTTATCTTGTACGGATTTGCCTTTGATGAAAGCGATTTGACATTCATCAACCAGCCTTGCAATGACCACTTGGAGCCTATTGGCAAGAAGTTTAGTGATTATCTTCATAGAACAGTTGATCAGGTTGATCGGTCTGTAATCGCTAATCTCATTTGAGGCTTCCTTTTTTGGGATGAGGACAATGTGTGCCCAATTCAATCACTCCAACTGTACTCGCCCTTGGTATATGTCTTGGAGGTCCTCCTTTATGAACTCTCACCCCTTTTGGTAAACAGTTATAGGAAAGCCATCTGGACTAGGGGCTTTGTCAGGGTTCAATTCCTGAATAGCCCTATGTATCTCCTCAACCGTGAAGGGTTCCTCCAGGTGATAGAGGTTTTGTGGTTGTCGGTGGTCAAACAACCTGCTCCAGTTTGTGGAGTATCTATAAGTTCTGGCGGTGCCGAGTAGGACGTCTGTGAAGTGAGCTATGAATGTTTTTCTAATTTCTAACTCATCGACCAGATTGTTCCCCTAATATTCAATAGTGTGGATCCACTTGCTTAATCACCATTGGTTGGCAATTGCGTGGAAGAATTTCGTATTGTTGTTCGCCTCCTTCAACCACATGACTCTCGAGCATTGACGCCAATGCGCTTCTTCTGTTGTGATGGTATCCTAGTATGGACGCTGTAGATTAATGTATTCCGTGCCCTCACACTCTTGTAGGTCCCTATTTCTTGTATGAGATCCAACTCCTGCATTCGGCCAAGCAACTCTTCTTTCTTCATCTTGGAGTTCTGGTAGTTCTCCTGACTCCATCTCCGTAGTGCTCTACTGACCAAGGTTATTTTTTTGGTAATGAGAAAAGCTCTGTTTCCTTGGTGGTCTATGGTCATCCACTATTCTTTCATCATTTCCCAAAATCTATCCTTATTGCTCCATTCCCTGTTGAATCTGGAGAGGGGGTTAATCTTGTCCTAGTTTTCACATTGAAGGCAAATTGGGGTGTGCTCGGACCAAATGTGTGGTAGTGCCATTTGCCAGATCCTGGGAAAGTCTATTACCCATTCTGTTGAGAGCATGAATCTTTCAAGTCTTGTCAGTGTCGGAGTTGTTCGCCCATTAATTCGTCCAGGTGCATCTTTGCCCATACAACGGTGGATCAAAAAGGTGGAGGGATTGGATTGCCTGATCAAAGCCCCGTATCTCTGAGTTTCAATATTGTCCTCTTTTGTGTTCTGCCCTTGCCCTTGTGGTATTAAAATCTCCTCCAACTATCCAGGGCACATCCTATCTTAATCTTATGAGTTTAAGTTCCTCCCAAAAGCTGTTCTTCTGGTTTCGGTCACATGGTCCATATAATGTTATGAGGATCCATGTATATAGGGTGGTTGTTTCCTCCAAGATGATGGTGATGGAGTACGTATGCGTAAACCATGTGATCTCCCCGAACTTGCTGGGGTCCCACCCAACAAAGCATCTGCCTCTTATGTTGTCGGCCGCAAGTACCAGTCTTTCACTGTATGTGTTCCCCCTGACTAATCTCCAGAGTTGATTGTCAATGGTGGCCAGTTTGGTTATTTGTACACAAAAAATGTCCACTTTTTGTGTCATAATGTAATCCCTGATGAGGAATCTCTTATTCCTCTTTCCCAACCCTCGAAGATTCCATGAGATCAGCTTCATATAAGAACTAAGTAAAAGCCCCTCATGTGAACGTTTATTAGTGGCGGCTTAGGTGCTGCCACTTGAACCCCCATGGGCCCACTCAGCCTCCAGGTTGCGCATGTAACAACCCGGGTTTTCATAACACATATAATTGACTTTTTATTAAAGTCATACAGTACTGATTATTAAATTACACATGCCATAGGATCTTTAGTTTAGATGTTCAGAGATTAGGTACATTCCCATACTTAATACTGAAAATGAAATAATTTTATTAATCAATTTTATAGTCCATATCTACTCAAAGCGAGCTATACACTTAACAATCATGTCAATCTCTAGATCCGTACCACTCCAAGTCAATTAGGTTTGCTACCCTAATATGTTCCTGTACACTGAAATGGTGGGAGTTGTGAGCTAAAACTTGCCCAGAAAGAGACTAACATCGCACCAGGGTTCATTACAAAAATAATAGCTTGTGTAACATATATATTTGTCAAAACATAACAAAATTCATACCGGACATACGTGCATAAATCTTAACATAATCATGTTCCAAACTCGTGTAAATCACAAATATATCAATCGTACCTAGTCCGTATACACCCAATCTCAACAGCACTACCCGTGCTCACAATTCCATTCACATAACCAGCCTCCCCAGCTGCATACATTAAACATGGTGGTCCTACTGACCTAATCCCCGACATAGGCATGTTTCATTCGGTGCACACGAGACTTAGACACTGATTAATATATGAAACATAAAACGTTGGCTCTACTAGGAGCAAATACATGTAAATATAAAAAATATCACTTTTCATAATTCATCGATAAAAACATTGATAAAACACCCGACAAACAAGTCAAAATACTGGAGTTCATCTATAGTCAACTCACCTGGTAATCCCCTCTATTTTGGTGGAACCTTCAAAAATGATGTTTTGGGATTTCCGATTACTGTAGGTGCTACAGCTAAACGGGCAGAGTTCCCTCTAAATTAATTGCTCAAAAACATCATAAAAAGTAACAAAAAAACCCACTTTCTCTCTCTTCGCTCTCTCTCTTCTCTCTCTTTCCTTCTCTTTCTCTTTTTCTTCTTCTTTCTCTTTCTTCCTCTTTTCATTCTCTTCTCTTCTTTTTCTCTCTCTTTCTTTTCTTTTTCTCTCCTCTCCCTATCCGTTTCTCTCCACTTCTTTTTTTCCTCTCTTTTCTTCCTTCTATCTCTCTATTTCCTCCCTCTTACCTTTCTCTCTCTCTCTCTCTCTATTCCTTCTTCTACTTCTCTCCCTGGCGAACTGTTTTATAAAGAAAAAAATTATTTATTTTAATTAATTATTTAATTGGAAAGAGGGAAGAAACTTCGTCAAAATATCTTCAAAATTTTTTTTTTATATTTTTTTAAAATCAAGGGAGTGAAGCTTCATGCTAACTTCCTACAATATTTTATTATTATATTGTTTTTTTTTCTCTTTTGTAAATTTTTTTTCATTTTAACCCCCAAATTTTTCCTATTTTACGAATTCCAACATTAATTTTTATTATATTAATTCAAAAAATCCAGGTATTACAATGCATGTGTGATACATAGGCGTCCATGTCGTACCATGGTTGCTCCGAGTCCATCCCAACAATTATTGTTGATGCTATGAACCCCTGCATGACGATTCAGTGAGTGTTAGAGGAACGGTGATCAAGGTTATGTTCTTACCTGGCGGGGTAGGACGGGCCTTTTGTTTCTTGCTATTTATGGTGCCTTTAGTGGATTTTCCCTTTTGCTTTGGTTGAGTTTTGTTTGCATCTATCAGTGATATCTTCCTCGGTATAGCTCTGGTCTTTACAAATTTCTTTGGTGTTTTCGGTTGGGTCTTCCTCTGGGCAATAAGTTCCCATGCCTCCTCCGTTGATGCCTTCTCCAACTTGGATGGATTGGGGAGTCTTTGTAGCTTGTGAATCTGCTTTGGTTAGTTTGTCATCATTTGTGATGTCATTTTCTCCATTTTCTTCATTTTCTCCATTTGTGATGTCGTTTCCTCCAATTGTGATGCCATGTTTGGTTGGTTTGTCATCATTTGTGATGTTATTTATTCCATTTGTAATGTCATTTTCTCCAATTTCTCTATTAGTGATGTTATCTTCTCCATTTGTGATGTTATTTCCTCTATTTGTGAAGTTTAGTTGTGTTTTATGTGTTTGTGGGCTGGTGTAATTCAAATGTTCACATGGGCTTCATTTTACTTGTTCAAATAAGAGATTACAATGATTGGGCTTGGCTCATGGGCCTAAGTGATAGAGATGTTCCCTGTTGGGTTAATGGGCTAATCCGGTTCAGTTGGTTCGTCCATGGCCAGGTTTGTAGGATATCCCCTTGAATCTTGAATTCCACGTGTCTTCCTCAAATTAGTCGTCCCTTTTCTCTGTGTGTAATTGAGTCAAAAGCAATGGAGTTTAGGTGGCCATCCCTTAGGCCAAGTGTTGCTTTTGAATTAGTTGATCTGTGGGTCCCAGCTGCCATCACGGTTGAGTGTGCACCACCAACGTTTGTTCCTGTTCCCAGCCCATCCTTTACGATTGCATCAATCTGCGCATCAGTGTCCTTTTGCGCAGCTCCAATCTCATCCGAGGATATCTCTCCGTACACTGCTCTTCTGCGCCAAGGTTTCGATGTCAACGACTCCCTCATTGCATGCTCGTGGATTGTTTGAACCGGTCTCAGTACTGTTGTAGTGTTTTTGGACTGGTCTCTTGCGATAATCTCCCTCTCCCGATTATCCGAGCATCCCTCATCGTCCCTGATTTGGATTTCGGCCTCTGGGCGGCAAGCTTGGGGTTCCGGAGTGCTTTGCTTCTTTTTCCATATTCCCTTTCCTTTTTCCTCCCTTGTCACGCGAGGTTGTTGTAGCTCCCCTAGTCACTTCATTATCGGCAGCAGAACTCTCGCCGGAGGTCAGGGTTCTTCTTATCGAGGTAGGGTTGGCTGATACTCATTGTCTTCACCCCATGGTAACTACTACTCCCCTTGCTCCAACTCGACCGTGAAGGTATGCTTCCGAGATTCTATGCTTACTTTTATCATCGCCGGGAGGAATTGCCCTCGCCGCACCCTCACCACGGCTCTGACGATGACTACCAAAGCAGTCCCTCGCACATCCACGGAGACGAGGTCTATGATGTGCCTTAAGAGCTTCGTAGTGGTATCTCTGTTCCAACAGAACACCGGTAAACGTCGTATGACGACCCACCGCCGCTCCCCATCCCCTCTTTCTGGCTCCCATAAGTCAGTAGTCCATGGGAAGAAGGAGAGCCTGAATTTGGGGAGGTGAAGGATGCCCCCCCCCCCCCCCCAGACTTCTTCCCTGATGGGCAGGCCAACATTAACCGGCCATCAAGGAAGGGCTTCGCTGCCCAACCCCATCTAATATGGCACATGTCATCCTTCAACTCTTCGGTAAAGATTTGTGCGCTGATCATTCCTTCTTGGACCTCTTTCACAGTAGCAATGGTGAAGCTCCTCAGCGCTTCTTTTCCCTTAATCATGTCTCTATCTAAGGCTACAGAGAGGTGGTGGACATTGTATTTGACTGTTTCCTTCTCTGTTGAGTTGTTGTGCTTGCTTGCTTCCTTCTCCGTCGGGATTACTTCACCTTCCGGGAAAGCCCACTTCTGGGATCTTCTTCCTGACTTCTCCAATGTGGTTTGTTCCTCGATCCTGTCATTTTTTTCAACTTCTTTGCCATCCTCTTACATCAGTTCAACCTCCCCATGCGTGTGCGGAGATTGGTGGCACTCATGGGCTCTATGCCTTGTTCCGGCGCAACGTCGACATACAATGACACTCCAACACATGTTTGCCTTGTGTCCCGGTCTGAGACATTGCAAACAAACCTGCACAGGCCCCTCCGGCGTCCTGATAGTAGGGGAGGGATTTCAATAGGAACTTGATGAGTCGATCCGCCTACACATCTTGCTTTTTCTGCTAGCTTAGAGGGAGGATTTCGTGAGACTCTCCTTGGGGGTGGGAGGGTGGGGGGGATCGTCGAGGATGTTCCAAACCATGCACCGGCCTCCGGGGTGCACTGCCGTTGCCGTTTGGACTGCACCTTTGTCCACTCTCCCTCGTTGGCGTCCTCTAGCTAGTTGATGAAATGGAGTGGTGAGGGCCGCTATAATGAAGCTCCGGTCATCTCTTCCACTTACTCCCTTCGTGTATGTTAATCCATCCCGTTGTGGACTCCCAGTCTCCCCCCTCTGTTTTGTCTCCCTTTTGGAGTTGTTGGCCTCCCTTGCCCCTTTGGAGTTATTGGCCTCCCTTCTCCTCGCCCTAACCTACTCTTTTGACATCCTTGTAGTTATTCTCATTTTTGAGATGACTTTACCAAAATTAAATACTTGATTAGAAGATTGAGAGGATCTTATATGAGTTGCAAATTGTAAAACGTAATCTACTTACTTGGTATGAGATATGCCATTTCATCTACTAGCTGATGTAGTGAATACCATTGTATAATTATTCCGATATGGGTCTCTACAATCAAAGAGTCTCAATCTTAATTTAATTCAAACATTGCATCATCCATAATTAACTGTATAATTTGTACATTGTGTTGAATCTTATATGTGACACCAGATTTATATAACATCAAAAGACATTTTAATCAAAGTGGTTAATTAAGGTCACATAATATAATTATTCCGATATGGGTCTCTACAATCAAAGATTCTCAATCTTAATTTAATTCAAACATTGCATCATCCATAATTAACTGTATAATTTGTACATTGTGTTGAATCTTATATGTGACACCAGATTTATATAACATCAAAAGACATTTTAATCAAAGTGGTTAATTAAGGTCACATAATATAAAATATTCTAATATTTTTCACCAAAAATTAGAGCCAAAAAATGTAATATTAACTTATCTATTTATTAAAACTAAATAGAAAGAGTGAATAATTGTATAAGAATTTGAGAATAAATGAATTAGGGTTTCAATAGAGGAACAAACGGTTCAAGTGAAAAAGATGGAACTATTTTAATAATTTCACGCATCTCTGTTTGTCACTTTGAAAGAAAGTAAATAATATAAATTGTTTTAATGAAATAATAAAAAATATATATATATATATATATATTTTTTTTTTTTTTTTTTTTTGATACGTCACAGATGCATCTGCCTTGCCTCTTTTAGGGGTAACACACACACACACACACAAAAAAAAAAGCACTTTTGGTTACATGAGTGGTGAACCAGTTGTCTTTCGGGGTCATATCTATTCGAGAGAGCATGAGAAATCAATTGATTGTATTAGTTTTTTGAAAACAAGCTGTTGGTCATGGAAGCATAACCTATTTCTTTCCAACCACACACTCAAGATTACTGCCTAATAAAGACATATGGCAGAAGGTGATAGAAAGAAGAAAAAAGAAACCCAACTTCCTCTTGAAAAATGTAACTATTCTCTTTTTTTCCTTTAATTATCATGATTATATTTATCTAAATTATCTCTCCATTTAATTTGTAACTAACTTGTCATAATATTTTAGTATAATGATTGAAATATCAGTTTCAACAATCATAGTATTTCAATTTAAAATAAAAGACATTTCGCTATTAGTTTAAATTGACAACAACGTGAAGGAATGGAATTGATTTAATGTTACAACTTATAGGAATGAGGTCTTCACACTCAATGATCATTTATCTCATTGTCTATTAGTTTTGATTGATTAATATTGATCACAGGCTGAAAATTAGTAATTTATAAAGTCCCTATCTCTCTCTATTTTCGTAGGTTGACTAGTCAATTGTTTGATAATGCCAACATGTGACATGAAAATTAAATTAAGTTTCTAACCCAATTGAACACTTTTAAGAGTTGTTTCACATTACTTGTCAAGCTTTTAACCTTTTCAATCATTGAAAGCTTCTTATTTAATCATTTTAAAAAACTTTCAGAAAGTTAAAGGGTAAAGATGAATGACAATAACTAGTTATTTAATCATTAAAAAAATTTCTTATATAAGATTAGTATTTGAAATTTTTAATATAAATATTTAAAAAACCTAATATGTTATAACTAGTTTTTTTAAGGTATTTGAGATTGTTAATTAATTTTACATAATTAAAAGAAAAAGGAAAAGAAAGTGTAAGAATTAAGTGTGATAAACCACAAAATTAGGGCACTAATTAAACCAACTATTAGAGCTCACTCCTTTGACCTAATCCCTAACTATAGTTAACAAACTAATCACACTAATTAATTATTACTTGGATAATTAGCTAAGTATTAGCTCACATGGTGTCAGCATGATAGGTCAATAGGTCAATATAAAAGGTCTTTGGAAAGCTCATGATAAAGTTGTCCAACCACCAACATCAATAGGTCAAACCATGAATCATCACAAATTCCAACTTTCCCAATTTATAATTCATTTAATACAAATAATTAAACTACAAATATATTAAATTAAAATTTAAAGACTATAATATGAATTTAAAAATATGAAATAATATTGTGAAAGTTTGAAAACTTTGATTTATAAAAATAAGTAATAGGTGCATTTTTGGGAATAGAGAGGTGGGTCATTTTAGTCAACTTTGGAAAATTAATTAAATCATGTAATCAAGCTCTCTTGTAGGCCATAAAAGTGGACTAGAATCTCAACAAGAGGTGGCCAAGCCATGCCTCAACTTGTTAATTTTCAAGTCTTTGGGATCCAAAAACAATTAGGTCATCAACCTTTTTATATTCATTATGAGAGTAAATGGTTCTTTTAACTAAGATCACACCAACGAATGTATATTTCCTAAATCACCTCTTGATCTTTGTTTTTGTATTAACATATTCATAATGATAACAATAATTATAAAGATAATAATCTTCAATAGAAAAGATAGACCAAAGTTTTCGATTTTCGGATCATCGGCCTCTTAGTTTATGCTAGTGAGTAAACTTCCCTCCATTAATTATACTAAATCATTCATATATTATCCTTGGTCAATGACTCAATGAAAATAATTTACATTAAACCCTTGGTTATGTTAGAGTCATTTATATTCAAACATATCCATTTACTACCAAGCGTATCTCTCTCTCTCTCTCTCTATATCTCTCTATATATATATATATATGAAATTTTGTTGATAAAGGGATTTGACGAATCATCTTTTTATTTCTTGGACAAAGATCAACGCCTCCTTCCTAGATCAGTTTTCGTGATTGAACTTTGTAGGGAGAGAAAACTATGGAGAGAAAAGGGGAAAGGAGAGAGAAAGAGAAAAATGACTCAGGGAATTCGACCTTGAGTCGAGGACCTTCTTTTATATTCTTGTAACCCTTATTTGCCAACTTTTAATAAGGAATTCAACCTCCAATGTCCAATGACCAAGCGGTTATTTTGACAATTGGACTTACATCTCAACGCTCATTATCATATCTTGTATCTTCAATTATTTTCCCAATAATATATATATATATATGGTGTGGTAAGCATGGGGAAACTTCAAAGATGGGGTTGGCGAGGAGTGCGGCAAGAAGCACTCGTTGTGACGCAGGGCAAGTAGAAGAACATGTCTCACAAGTTGAAACTCCAATTTTCTTTTGATTCTGCTCGCTAGGGTTGTTGACATTAATGTACAAACCCTGATATTTTACGAGGAATAGTTTAAATGTGAGTTTTGATTGGTTGTCTTTCATTAATTAATCTAAACTAGTCAATGCAAGCAAGGATATATAGTAGCTACTAAGTCTCTTTGTCTATAAGAACAGGAACCAAGGAGAAGGGCTTGAAGACCTTGGTTTGGTTTCAATGGGTATGAGGTTTGATCATGAAGATGGTGCAAAGCTTAGCAAGGTTGGTCTCATTTCCATATATATATGATCCTTCTCTTTCTAGTGTTTGATCTTATGTATATATGAATATACAATATTCTTCTTTACTTGATTGATATGATCAGCTTGAATCAACAAAAGTGGAAATGGTGGAAATGCAGAAGGAGAATGAGAGGTTGAAGATGATCTTGGCAAAAATAGCCGGGGATTATCGGTCTTTGCAGACGAGGTTCTTTGATGTTTTTCAGCAAGAACAAGATAAAAACAACGGCGATAGAAATCCGGTCATCACTCCCAAAGATCATGAAGTAGAAGAAGAAGAACCCGAGCTTGTTTCTCTTCGACTTGGCACAACTAGTTTGCCTAAGGAAGAGAAGATGATCAAGAATGATGATAAAAAAGATGAAGGTCTAACCTTAGGACTGGGTGATAACATGTTTGAAGATGCTAAGCAAGAAGAAGTTTCACAGCAATCTCAAATGAAGAAACCTAGGGTTTCTGTTAGGGCAAGATGTGATGCACCAACTGTTAGTATCCGACAGCTTAATTTATTTCTGACGCAAGCACTTTTCATATTTCATGTATTTTCAGTTGACAAATTGTTTCTTTTTAATGTTTGATTTTCATAGATGAATGATGGATGTCAATGGAGGAAATACGGGCAGAAGATTGCCAAAGGAAATCCATGTCCAAGAGCATATTATCGTTGTACCGTTGCACCTGCATGCCCGGTCAGGAAACAGGTACATCGATCGATAAACTTATATGTTCATGTCAATATTTATTTGTTAGATATTGTAGATACAACCTTTTACTTTAAAAGCAAGATAAGCCTACGTACAATAGATCCAAGTGATCCGATCCTTCCTCGGACCTCATATAATGTCGAAGTTTTGTAGCACGGGGCTACTTATATATATATATATATATATATATATATATATATATACATATATATATTATGCTGATAATGGATAATCGATCTTTTAGGTGCAAAGATGTGCAGAAGACAAATCGATATTGATCACAACCTATGAAGGCACACATAACCACCCTTTACCAATCACCGCCACGGCTATGGCCTCCACCACCTCGGCCGCAGCTGGAATGCTGGTGTCTGGCTCATCCACCACCACCAACTTCAACCTCTCTGATAATTCTAAACCAATCACATTAGATCTAACTAGTCCTCAAATTCCACAACTCAATAGGTACTACTACTCTTCATCGTCTTCATCAAGCTTGAACTTCTCTTCCTACATGCCAAGATCAAACAATCCGCTGACCGAAAGTATTACAAAAGCGATAACATCTGATCCGAGTTTCCGGTCTGTGGTGGCGGCGGCGATCTCTTCGTATATCGACGCGGGAGAGAGCTTCTCTTTGGGTCAAGAAGGCAATCGTTGTGCATCAACCTTGTTGACTAACTTCACTGCTCCAAGTTCAAATGCTCAACATGGGAATAACTTATTGTATTTCCAACCTCCATTTCTGCCGTTGGCTAGCTCCAAGAATGCTGCTGCTTCTGTACTTGAGACTAGAGAGAACATCAACTGAGTGTTTGTTTGAGATTTATTTTAGTTTAATTGATCTTGTGGATAAACAGTAGAACTGTTTTTGGTCCATTTCTTTTGATGATTTGATGAGCTTCAAGTGAAATTAAAAGCATTTGTGAACAGTATTTAAGTGGTTCAACTTCAGAATGACTTGGGAAAAAAAAACTACAGAATAAAGGGATGTAATGGCTAGTGCATTTTACTTGAACAAAAAGATTTAATTAAGGATTAACCCCTATAAAAGTTTGCTCCATTTTTTTATAATTTTAGGAATAATTCGTAACATAATTGACTATTAAAGAAAAAGAAATTTCATAGAAACTAACGATATCAGTAGGGCCGTCAAGGTCAACGATCAAGTTATTCCCAATAACTCGAGTTCGGTTTTCGATAATTTGAGTTTTTGCGCGAAGCTCGAACTTGAATTTTGAGTTCTAGTGGAAAGCTCAAAATTATATATGTATATATACGGCCGACCGTAACACTATGTAACTTGTGGTTCTGTCCCATTTGGATACTTGGAGCATATTTAAACGATTTCTAACTGTACTGATGGAAAAATCATCGAAAAATAAACTAGGACATCCATTTTTATATAATTTGGTGACCGTTTGATCCTCCCACTTAACGTTTGAAATTCTGAACTATTTAGATTTCTATAAAATAAAAACCGTTAAGTGAGAAGACAAAACGGTCACCAAATTGTATGAAAGTGGACATGCTAGCTTATTTTTCAATGATCTTCCCTCCGTACGATTGGAAATCCTTCAAACATGCTCTAGGGGGTCAAATGAGAGGTGACTGGGAATGCATAGTATTGCAGCCACCCGTACCTTATCATGACTCTCTCTCTCTATATATATATATAAGGGGCTGATATGGTGCGGTCAATACATCGACTCTTGGTAGGCCTACCGCCATATCTTTACATGGTTTGGGTTCTAAGCACGGCTGCCCGATATCACTATATATATATATAGGGGGGTGACTTAGTGTGCCGGCCAAGACTTTTGCTTGATTTGTTTCACCCCTTTTATATGTTAAATATATATAAAATATATATTTATATATTATATAATCTATTTAGATATATATAGATTTATCTATACGTTTAAGATAATATTTAGATATATATATGTATAATTTTTAAATTATTATATATATATATATATATATATATATATATATATATATATATATATATATATATATATATATTATCTAAAACATATAGATAAATCTATATATATCTAAATAGATTATATAATATATAAAATATATATTTTATATATATTTAACATATAAGAGAGGTGAAAGAGTCAGGTGGCCGCAAGTGCAGCCGGCTTGACTGTATCACCCCTCTATATATATATAGAGAGAGAAAAAAGTTTCAGAAAACCCCTGAGAATTTTGTAACTCCTCAAAAAACCTCTGATACTTTTCACATTCTTAAAAAGTCCCTCCTTTTTGACCAAATGTCATATCAATTTGGAAGTTAATTGATGGTGTTAAAAACCCTTGGAAATTATAAGAATGCCCACATACTGATTCTTCTCCCAAACTCCTAAATATACTCTTCATCCTTGTTGCCATCTTCTTGCTTGACTGAATGGGCCGTCGACCTCTACTTTTTCGGCACAGGTGGTATGGTTCTCTCCCATGCATGTCTCAGCTTCGACCTCATTACTATCATCAACCACCGTCATGGTGACCAATAGAGAGTAGATAAGTAGAGAAATTGGTAACATACACTTTGAAAATTCTTATCCTATCTTTTTTTAGTAAGAATTCTTATCCTATCTTTTATCCTATCTTGTAGGAGTAAAGTTATTTTGTGAGTGACTTTTGTAGAAGTTATAAGTTGATTTCATTGGAATAATAATAAGCCCAAGTTTTTTGCTATTTATTTTCTTCTTTATTTTGCAACATAGACATATGGAAAAAGGCATGCTCATGCAGTCATTGAGAAGTAAAAATACACGCTTACCCCAAAAAAAAAAAAATAAACACAAACCCAAAAAAAAAATTCACCCGTACCAAAAATAAATAAATAAATAAATAAACGCTTGGCAAAAATAAAAAGCAAAAACTCTGAAAAAAATACACGCTTAAGCCTTTATCCCCTAAACCGAAGAGCCCTTCTTTGGGAGAGGCTTACCTTGTAAATGATCATCGGAAGATTCAGAGAGATGGTCTTTCTTGTAGTTGGCGGTGACAAGACACTGCAAAGATGGAGAGAAAAGTGACTGAAACATAGGCTTTTCAGGAGACTTAATTTATGAAGTTAGGGAGAAGAGGAATGGTGTGTGTCATGTCACTGACTACGGGGTGCAAATGTAGAAACTTCGCTGGAAATGCAAATCTTCCTCCAAGCTTATTGGAAATGCAATGGAAATTTAAAAAACTTGTTGGCCAAGCAAGAGAATGGAGAGAGGATGTGACTAGGTGGAAGATTTCCCTCCCAAACAATCAAAAGTGACAGGTGTAAATTTGTCATATTTTAAAAAAACATAACTTGATCCAATCGCAGTGAGGATTGTGGGGAAGAATTTCAAAAGCGAGGTGGACCGATAAGAAAAGCGAAAAGTCGAGGGGCATCAAGGAAATCATAAATATGTCGAGGACCGTACGGTAATTATATTATATATTCTACATAATATATAATATGTAATAGTAGAAATTTTATTTTTTATTATATTATTTGAGTATAATGAAAATATAAATTTTATAAATTAATTTTTATTTATCAATAGAAGTATAAAAAAATGAAATTAAAAATTATTTTTAATTTTGAACTAAATCAAGCTCTTCTACTCGATATTTAAATTACATTAATTCGATTTAATTTTGATTCCTCTAGCTGAGCTAAACTTTTCAAAATTAAATCAAACTGAGCTCAACCAAACCTATTCAAACTAATTTCAAACTCAAGTCAAGCTCAAGGTCAAGCTAACCAATTTTGAGTCGAGCCGAGCTCGAGTTTGAGCTTGGTACCCATTTACCATCCCAAATTCCCAGGATATGTGGACCTATTTGCAGTTTAGTCCTTGATATCCTCTGTATTCTGAGAATAACCCTAATGAAACCTAACTTTCGTAAACTAGTAGCCAACGGCTACTCCAAAGAAGCCCTCGCTCTAGTCTCGAATTCTCATGTCTCCTCCACCTTCCTATTGCTCCTCAAAGCATGTACCAAACTCCAATCCATTCCACAAGCTCGGCAACTCCATACTCTTCTCATAAAGTCCGGTTTCGATGTCGAAACACACACGATCACTGCTCTCATACATGCCTATGCGGATCTCTACCTTCTTGATGATGCACTGAAGATATTTGAAGGAATTCCCCACCCAACCTTACCTTCTTATAATGCCGCTATCTCCGGCTTCTCTCTCGAAATGGGTGAGTTTGAAGAGTCGATTCGCACCTTCAAGCGGCTTTCGGTCGATGGGTTTCGATCAATTCGTTAGTGTTGCCGGTGTGCTCCCGCTTCTTTGGAATGTTGTGCGAGGCTTGCGATTTACATGGGTTTGCAATAAAAATGGGCTATGAATCTGATGTTTACGTGGCAACATCGCTGGTGACTATGTACTTAAATTGCGACGAGATTTGCTCTGCTTAGAGAGTGTTTGGGCTGATGCATTCCAAGAATTTAGCCAGTTGCAATGCGATGATTTCTGGGTTTTTGAAGAATGGTTTGGTTCTAATGGCTTTGGATGTGTTCAGGAATATGGCAGTGTCATCGAAAGAACCACCCAATTCATCGACTTTGGTCTCAGTTCTTTCTGCATGTTCTGATCTTTCGGCTTTGAAAATGGGAAAACAAGTGCATTGCTATTTGATCAAGTGTGAGGTTAATACTGGCGTCATGATACATATATCACTTATAGAAGTATACTCTAAATGCGGGTACATGGAATTCACTCACCGGATTTTCAAAGCAATGGAGGGCAGGAATCTTGTGACTTGGAATACTATGATATCAGGCTTACTATTAAATGGACAACTTGATAGTGTTGTTAAATTGTTTTCCCAATTAAGATCTGAAGGTTTCAGGCCTGATATGGTGACATGGAATCTCATGATCAGTGGCTTCTCACATTCCGGAAAAGAGTCGGAAGCTTTGAACTTCTTCAAAAGAATGCAATTAGAAAGAGTTCGACATATGAGCACCAACATCTTAACCAGCCTTCTACAAGCATGTTCAAATCTCCCATTTCTCCGACATGGTAAAGAAATCCACTGCTACATCATAAGAACCAGAGCCAACAGTGAAGATGAGTTTCTACTGACAGCATTGATCCACATGTACATGAGTTGTGGATGTTCAATTCTAGCCCGTCGAATCTTCAATAGGATTGGAAGGCAATCAGGCCAACCGGGAATGTGGAATGCAATGATCTCAGGATATGGAAGAAATGGAGAGAACAACCAAGCACTTGAACTCTTCAGAATGATGCAAGAGCAGAGAGCTGACTTACTTCACTACATTTCTACGCTCTTCTACTGCTCACACACTGGACATGTAGACAAAGGTTGCGAGATCTTTAAGATGATGAAAGAAACCCATGGAGTTAAACTGACACCCGAGGCTTTCGGTTGCATGGTTGATCTATTAGGTAGAGCTGGAAGGCTTGTTGAAGCTTGGGAGCTGATAGAGAGCATGCATGAGCAATGGAGTTCTCCTTTTTATTCTTTGCTTGGTGCTTGTAGGAGTTACTCTAATGCTGAACTTGCGGAGAAGGTTGCTAAAAAGCTTTCAAAATTGGAGCCCAGGAATCCAACTCCATTGGTGACATTGGCCAATGTATATGCAGCCAAGGGGAGGTGGAATGAGGTTGAGAAATTGAGAAAGATGGTGAGTGATTTGGTAATGGATAAGATCCCTGGTTTTAGTTGGATTGAAACCATTGATGTCTCTTGAGACACTTCAATGCTATTGTAAAGTCCAAGATTTTCTATATTTTGTGTTGGTCTTTAAGGTTATGCTTTATTTTAGGATTTAATTAGTTATTTTCCTTACTTGTTTAGAAATTAAGGGAGAGTCTCCCAAATTTGGAATTTGTAATTTAAATCTTTTTAAGTATTCCTTAGAGTAAATAAGTGATGAAATTGCCAATAAAGAAATTTTATTAAACTTGGATGATAAGTATAAAAGTAGATCAAAATGGAAAATACCCTAATTAGGGTTAATTAGGGTAATTAAGGACCTAATGGTAATTTTGGAAAAATTAAGGATTGAAAGATAATAAGTCCCTCTCTGGACCAGGGACCTAATCGCAATATTAGAATAGCCAAGGATCTAACAAAAATTTCGTATATATCTCTTAACCGAGGGATCTACATGTAAAGTAAAGGAAATAGGAGGACTCAAATGAAAAATTGCCACGGAAGCTCATGCAGAGACAAAAATGGATGGCTGAGATTAGATAATCTCTCGATGAGGGTTAAGCTCGAGGCACAGGATTTAATCCTGACCCTCCATCCGTTTCATTGAGATAGAGTAACCACAACCACTTATTTGTGGATTAGAATAAGTTCGAGGCACAACAGTTAGATTGGACCGTTCATCGCTAAGTAATTGCGAGCGTTCATCCAGGCGGGATGCTTGATCCGAGGGACGAGAGGAAACAGAGCCATTGGATCATCCGCGCGCGATCAGGGCCACCCATCCGTAGGAGAGAGATCACGAGGCAACTGAAAGTTCTTCTTCAGCGCCTCGCCGTCGCGCGCACCACCGCGGAGCCTATCGAATTTGCTGGAAACTGCAAGATAAAATTTTAAGAATAGATAAACAAGAATTTAAACTTCGAGATAAACTCAAATTTTAAACCAAAAAGCTATATGTACACACCTTCTGATCTCTATAAATAGAGAAGAGCTCTTGTGAACCCTACAACCATCGTCGGAGAACTAGAGTCGCCATCTTCTCCTTCTCATTCTCATACTCCCCGATGCCCGAAGGCGTCTATTACGGGGAAGCAACCAAATGTAAGGCCTTGGGGAGCTTCTTCAGAGGGTTGCAGGAATCGGGAAGGACATCGACGCTTCACAACGTAGAGAGTATTCGCTGGTGAGTTCATCTCCTTCGTCTATCTTTTACCAGTTGTATGTATGCATATAGGAGTAGGCGTAGACATCGGAGAAAGCTTTCGGAAACCTCCGTTACCCTCAGCCGAGAGGTTGAACGCAGGGGTGATGAAGCCAATTGAGAAGAGGATCTCTTGCGAAGAGAATAAACAGAGCTCGATGACCATCCATGGAGGAGTCTCAGGATTGTCAGGGTGCGAACAGAGGACTCGTGCTTATTTGGCCGGTATGCATGGAGTCGGAGCACCGCTCCCGGCTAGTGAACTCTCACGGGAGGGGAGTCGCGAGTTCAAGTACTGGCTGGAGGTTGAAGATGAATGTTAACAGGTTGAATTGATAGCGGGTCGGGTTTAAACATGCTAACGGGTCTGAACATAACGGATTTGATTTATTAAAATAGTTAGGTTAAGTTAATTGATTTGGGTCTAATTTATTTTAATAGGTTGAGTCTAGACAAGTGTTTGGTTTGGTTGATTTAAAGGATTTGGGTTGCAGTTTGAAGAATTAAGATGGTTAGTCAAGTTAGTGAAGATTAGAATTCAAGTGTTGGGTCTGGTTTAGTTTGAAAGAAGTGATTGGATTTAATTATAAATTAGATAATTTGATTTAGTCAAGTTAGTTGGGTTTGAACCAATTTTAAGATGGTTGGATTCAACCGGATTGAGTGAATAATGAAGGAAATAATGGATTAAGCCAAGTCAGTTGGATTTAGACACAAATCCAGATTAAACCAAAGCTAATTGGATTGAGTCGAGTCCAGAAAAATTAGGCTAGGGTCCAATGAGATTGGGTCTGATCATGTTTGAACCTGGATTATCAAAACAAAAATATAAAAAAAGGGGTAGAGAAGGGGAATTGAACTAGGGATCTCCTATTTGGGCTTGGTGGTCCTTAACCAGTATACTGGTTGATTCCTTTGGGATGAATAGAGAAAGTTAATTAATAAAAATGAGGAAAAAGCTTAGAAAATAAAAGGCCCATAAATCGGACTTGGGTCAAATTAGGGCATCATGCATGTTTTATTAGAAATTTTAAAACGATGTCGTTATTAAAATTAGACTTTGCTGCAAAATACCGACATAGAGACTTATCAGGAGTAAGAGTCAGGAAGAAATTCCAGATATCGCAAACAAAGGTAAGTTACCTCTAGCTAGTCTCCCACCCATCAATGGGTTTCTTGGTTTTATTGTTGCTATTTCTTTTAGCATATCTATTGTCTATCTATTGTTAGAATACGTGCGCATACTTGTTGTTTGTTTCCTTCTTTGTATATGCGTGGTTGATTTTCTAGAAATTTATTTCATCACCTGTTGTTTGGTTTGTTCGTTGGGCATACCGCCCTGTGACCGACATTTGATCATGGTCATATGGTCTTATGTGCTGGCCAGGCAAGTGTGCGCCAAGTGGGTTCTTATTCTGCCTGTTCAGTGGAGCAAATGCTCATGTGGAGCACTCAGGGCTGAGGATACCCTGACGTTCTGATTGTTCCATGTCAGGGGGAGGATACCCTTGCAGTCCAACCTGTCAATGGGACGATATATTGACCGTGTCAACACGTATGAAAGACCGAGGTCGATTCCAGATGAGGCTGGGTGCTGACCAGAGAAGTTTGTTGAGATGAGAGCTACCGTTTAATCTAGGAGCTTCTTTTTTTCTAGTCTCCTAGATCTTTGTTTGTGCGGGGAATGGCCCCGGTTGTTTGACTTGTTGACTGTTAAATTTTGATATACTTTTATCGGTTTTGATTTTGTTGTGATCTCTACGAGGAACTTACTGAGTTTTCCTTCCGGAAGCTCATCCCATTTGCTTTCCTTTTCTTTACAGGTCTTAAAGGATAGTTGTTTCAGATTTAGGAACTACGTGAGGGGTTAGAACACAGCTTGCCGAGGTTGGAAGATCTCAACTAGTTCTGACTTGTAGGACCCCTGTAGGACCTGGTTGTTGTAGGGTGTTTGAATTCTATTTTCCGTTGTAACTCTGATTAATAAATTTTGAGTTATTTTGATATTTTGTTATATGTTTCTGATTTACTTAGGTCTTGTATCCGAGTGAGGCCCGTCTCCACTTGGGTACGGCCGGTTTGTATACGTGCCTGAGGCCTGGAGATTGTGTTGGGGCGTGACAGCTATATTCTAGCTCTACCATGAATCCATCCATTTTAAATAAGATTCATGCCTTCGAAGTATGTGTTGAAACATAAGAAAAGAAATTTTGTAGGCGTTGATGTTAATGAGTTTTTTTTTTCCTCTTATTTGTTTATTGTGATTGTAGATATTTTCCATTTAGATTTGTAGATACCTCTCCTTATTCTTCTTTTGTTTTTTCTCAAATAACACCCTCTATTACTCTTATCTCATCAATAAAAAATTTTAACACGAATATTTATTTTTATAATAATATATTAATTATTATTCTTATTTTTAAAGTAAATTATCTTTTTTAAATTTTAAAGAAAAAACATCCAAAAGCTTTCAAAACATGTTTGCAAACTATTATTAAAAATAATTTCAAAATTTCTAGCAATTATTTCCAACAGGGAAATGCTATGCAGTAAAAAAGAAGCTTATTAATGATTATTGATTAATGTAACTATTGTTTTAAAACCTTAATTGTTTTATTTATTAATTTAAATATTATAAAAAACTTAGAGTTGTTGATGCTAAAAAACCTATGGGGTTTAGGATCACTCCATTCGGAGTTCAACTAAGAAAATGGGAATTAGGGATGTTATAAACTTGGTGACGGCCTTTGAAGATAACCTCATTGAGAAGTGATGGAATTTGATACGCCTCCAACGAACGCCGACATATCTACAGTACCACTTCGAGTGGGTACTCACTCCAGAGGATAGAGAAACAAGGAGATGAGAAGAGATAAGAGGAAAGGAAGGATAGATTTCTGGAATTAAGAGGAAGGTTCTAACAACATCCAATAAATACAAATGAAAACCCTAACAGCCTTTATATAGGCAATGGGCAAACCCTAATAACTTGCACCCAGCTAGTTGGTATAACAACCTGGCCATTCATTATTGCAAAATGACAAACAAGAGTCATGCAAAACTCATTTTTGCTGACGTCCTCGCTTTAACGGCGTGTCCTCCTCGGATTGGTATTTATCCTAATCAATGGCATCACTCCCTTCGTCGTTGGATCAAGGTCGTTCATGTTTTGTTCCGATGATGCTTCAAATGCTTCAACGTTCGTTACCACCACGGACTCGTCCTCCTGTCCAGGCTCGTCTGAAAGATTAATGGGTAGGGTTGTATCAACTCCTCCTAACTGGGAATTCACCTTGTCCTCAAGGTGATATTGAGGATAGGTCTCACAAAACTCATCCATAAATTCCCATGTAGCCCCCTCTGGCGGAATTCCATGCCATTGAACCAGGATCTGATGAGAAGGTTTGCCATGATGTAATATCCATTGTGAGGCATAGATAGCAACAGGGGTGGAAAGTAACCCGTTGGAGTTTATAGCGTTGGCAAGGAGTAAACCTCAGCAGCATTAGTTCCCTTGAAGGGTTTCAAAATAAATATATGAAACACAGGGTGGATCTTGCCCTCAGGTGGAAAGTTCAGATGATAAGCTACGGCTCTAATATGCTCTATCACGCTAAAGGGCCCATAGTATCGTTGACTCAACTTGGCAGAGGGGCGACAAGCCACTGATACCTGACGATATGGCTACAAGAGAACCAACACGAAGTCACCAACATATAACTCGAGTTCACGTCGCTGGGAGTTAGCCTTTTGCTCCATTATGTGTTGAGCTTAAAGTAGATTGGTCTTCAACGTCCGAAGTAGAGCATCACACTCCATCAGTAATTCATCCAAGGCTTGAATAGATGAGGACCCTTGAGTATAGGCTGGTAAAGAAGGAAGAGGACGCCCATATAGAGCCTGGTAAGGAGTCATCTTCAAACCACTGTGAAAACCAGTGTTATAACAAAACTCTACTCGCCCTAAGAATCGCACCCATTTTGAAGGTTGATCACTGGTGAATGCTTTGAGATATTGTTCAGGACCACGGTTAACCACTCGGTTTGGCCTTCAATTTGGGGATGGTAAAAGGTGTTGTCATGCAGGGTGGTGCCGCTTAATTCAAACAATCTCTTCCAAAAGTTGCTGATAAAAATAGGATCATGATCTGAAATGAGAATGCGATGGAACCCATACAACATTACCACAATATTCGAAAAGACATCAGCAACCTGAGTTGTAGTGAAATAAGCAACCAATGGTGCAAAATGGGCAGATTTTGATAGTCAATCCACGACAACCAAGATAGCAGTGTATCATTGAGAAGTTGGTAACCCTGTAATGAAGTCCATAGTGACTTCTTCCCAAACCAATGCAGGCATAGTCAATGGCTATAAGAGGCCCGCTGGAGCCTGGGTTGAATACTTGGTCTATTGACAAACCAAACAAGCAGCAATAAAAACCTCCACATCTTTGCGCATATTGGGCCAAAATAACTGCGCTGATAAGCGGACTAATGTTTTCTTCACACCAGCGTGCCCAGCCATAGGGGTGGTATGAAACTCATGTAATAACAAGGCCTTGAGGTTTGAATTAGCACTGATATAATACCTCTTCCGATAAAACAACAAGCCATCATGAACAATATAATTAGAAGATAAAGAACCAGACTTCAATTTCATATGCTTATCCTTCAAGTCAGTAAGTGTATTTTTCTCTTCCTTGAGTGTAGTTAATAACTCAGAAGTAGGACAACTTGCGATGTATAACCCTGCAAATTCTAGATTCCTTGTGTGGTCTGCAGTGCCTTCATACATACGAGAGAGTGTATCAGCAGCTTTATTGGCAATGCCACTCTTGTATTCAATCTTGAAGTGATAACCTAATAGTTTACGGTGATAGGTTTGTTGATCAGGAGTTTGAATGACTTGTTGTAAGAGTTGCTTGATGCTCTGATGGTCAGTTCGTATAACAAAGAAGCGCCCAAGATTATACTGGCACCATTTATGGACAGCTTCAGTAATTGTATGTAGCGCTTTGATATATGTTGAAGCTTTTTGCAGTTTTGGTCCAAGCTTTCTACTGAAATATGATATAGGGTGACCATCTTGCATTAGAACAGCCCCTATTCCACCCTTGGAAGCATTTGTTTCCACAACAAATTCTTTACTAAAGTCTAGTAAACGTAGCACTGGGACTTCCACCATAGCCTTGTTAAAAGCTTCAAATGCTGCAGTTGCACCTTTAGTCCATTCAAACGCATCCTTGCGCAATAACTCAGTCAATGGAGTAGCAATGTTTGAATAACCATTGATGAATCTGCGATAATATCCTTTAAGTCCCAGGAATCCTCTAAGTTATCGCATTGATAAAGGTATTGGCCACTTGATCATAGCTTCAAGCTTGTGTGGATTAGCACATACTCCCTCAGTATTGACAATATGGCCCAAATAATCAATAGTTTCTTTGCCAAATGAACACAAACATTTTGACATAGAAACACTGAGATTTCAAGCAAGCTAAAACTTGCTCTAAATGATGCAGATGAGCTGAAAATGATGAACTGTATATAAGTATATCATCAAAGAAAATGATGACAAACTTCAAAGAAAAGGCTCAAAGATACCGTTCATTGTAGTCTGGAAGGTTGATGGAGCATTTGGGAGGCCAAAAGGCATCACTAGAAATTCAAAATGTCCATCATGGGTTCTAAAAGCTGTTTTATAGATGCCACGTTCATACATCCTGATTTGATGATAACTAGCCCTTAAATCAAGTTTGTTGAATACTTTAGTACCTCCAAGTTCATCCAGAAGCTCGTCAATGGTAGGAATTGGGAATATATCCTTGATAGTAGCAGCATTCAAGGCTCTATAATCAACACAGAATCTATAACTCCCATCCTTCTTCCTGACCAACAAAACAGGTGAAGAGAAAGGGCTCTGGCTGGGTCTTATAACTCCTTGATCAAGCATTTCTTTTACTAATTTTTCCATTTCATTCTTCTGGAAATGAGGACACCTATAAGGTCTGGCATTGAGGGGTTTGGTGTTAGGTAAGAGATGAATTCGATAATCAATCACCCTTCAAGGAGGGAGGTGCTTTGGAGGGAGAAACATATCTTTGTATGCTTGGAGGAGTTGTACTAAAGATGGGTGAAGACCCTCTGGAAGTTGGAATTCCGGAGACTGTTCCATTGTATTTTTAGGCCCTTGAAGTTGATGTAATTTATAAAGATCAGCAAATTCATCATGATTTAACAGTGCTTGAAATTGATGGAATGTGATAGCCATGGATGTGGGAGTAGTATCTCCTTTCAACATCACAGATACACCTCTCCAATTAAACTCCATGGTAAGAGCCTTATAATCATGTGACACTCTTCCTAAACTCTGGAGCCATTGGATTCCCAGCACTACTTCAGGTCCCTCAATTGGTAGTATGTATAAGTCTACTGAAAACATAGTGCCTTGTAATGATAATGTGACTTGGGGATAGTAAAATGAGCACATTAGATGATCTCTATTGCCTATATAAACACGGAATGTGGTAGTTGGTTTGACAACCAACCCAAGCTTCTCCGTTATTGATGGTTTAATAAAATTGTGTGTACTACCACTATCAATCAATACTTGAAAGGTTTGATCAGAAATATTACCCATCAAACGTAGGGGTGTAAACGAGCTGAGCAGCTCGTAAGCTACTAGGCTCAGATAATGCTCGAATTCGACTCAAAATTTCACGAGCCGAGCTCGAGCAACAAAGTACTCAGCTCGATAGGCTCGCGAGCCTAATCGAGCTTTATATATATATATATATATATATATATATATATAGTAATATTCTCCATAAAAATAACGAAGATGAAGTTCAATTAGATGAGTTAATAGATATTGATAGAGATATCGAACTCTTTAGTACACATCAGCTCCATCTCTTAAATCCTAAAGTACTTTATAAAACAAAATTCTTCGAAGTTAATAATGGTTTATTCAGACATTATCGTGAAGTACAAATAAGTTGTACTAGCACTGATATGGTAAGTTTAAATCTTATGGATGATAATTCTCTCATTGAACAAGTTAAAAAGTTTAATTTGATTCATCTTGGACTTTTAGTTATCGGTATTAAAGGTCTAGGATGAAAAGGTTTAGGTACTAAAGTTCTATGTTGTGCTTATGATGCCCGATGGACAGACACCGAACAAGCAATGTTAGGTGTTACTGAGGTTGATATGAATAATAATGGTGGAATTTTTTATTGTAGCCCAGATTATATAATGAATATTATTGAATTTGCAAATAATATTAAAGTTGGTATGCAAACCAAAGGATATGAGCGTTTCAAAGGAAAAAATCTACTTGTTTGCATCGGCTTCTTAGGAAAGGTAACTAATACTAGTAGTACCCACTTTAAATTATGCATTGATGACGTAGTTAACCTGATAGGAAATAAAGGCATTAAATTACTTAAACCAGCAAAATTCTCTTCCGAAACCTTAGCAGGGGAAGAATGGAATTTAGATCTCTTTTCTAAAAGAGATGAAATCTTAGTTCCAGAAGATTCCTCTATGTATACAAATAGTAAAGGAGAAACGTTATTACGTTTTAGTTAATATAAGAAAAAGAACCATGACCAAGAGCAAGAGTCAGAGCTTCAACGGTTATCTGAAGATCCTGCAGCCGACTATAGCATGGTCAACATTGAGTCATATGAAATAACAGAAGATCCAATCCTTTACCCAAGAGAACTAGAAATGCTATTATCACCTAATGAATTATTAGAACTCGAAGAGCAGTTAATTTCAAATGGACAATTAAATGAGTTAGAATCTTTATACTATGATAACACAGGCAACATCAGAAAAGCATTATCTTTGGATGTTCTCGATGATAACATATCCTACAAAGACAACGCAAGTTTAAAAGAATTCATGGAAGGAGAAGGTAGTACAATTCACTAAGGTCAAGCTCCACCTTTTCCTACAGTTTATAATTATAGTCAAGTGTCCCGAATGCCTCACACTGATAGAATCCAAGTTCCAGACAATATTAAACCAAGAGGCAAACGAATGCCTTTAGAACAACCTATAAAATTTCAAGGTGAAAATAGAGGTCATATTTTAAATATCACAGCACATGATCCACAAATATGGTCAAATGTTATTGACGTATGGAAAGGTCAGGTTGTCTCTGATTATATACGAAACTTTAAAGATCCAGATACCGAAGAAATGTTTAGGTATTTGGAAACGTTCTTATGCGAAAGTGTAAAAGTTTTATGGGAAAATTATAAACGTGAACAACATTTAGAGTTTCAATATATGATGAGTTTAGGACCGAATCCCTATAACTTTGTCAATAAAATTCATACTCTAATCACTGGAAGAGAATCAAACACTGGAAATATGGAACTTCAAAAAAATGCGGTCATACACTTAGAACAACTTAGCTTGTCAGATTGGAAAGAAATTAAACCATTTCTCTTAGAATACTTTCACTTTTGTTGTATCTCTGGTAATGCATTTAGTCAAGAATTAGGTAGTAAGTTAATGAGGAAATTACCTGGTGCATTGGGATTAGAAATTTCAGATAAATGGACTACTATGGAACGAGATTTTCAGCCTAATATTCCCCAGTGGACTATTGGTCAGAGAGTTCAGTTTATCTTAGATGTACTCAAAGAAAAATGTACAAACATACAAATCCAAAGACAGTTTGAAAAAGGAGAATATTCATTCTGTAGTCAAATCTACACCAGTCAAGCTTATGGTTTAAAGGAAAAGAAACCTTACAAAATGAAATCTAAAAAGCCTTTCAAGAAAACTTATTTTGTACGAAAATCCAATAAGAGGAAACCCTACTTGGTCCAGGATAAACATGTACGTAAGTTTAGGCCCAATAGAAATTACCAAAATAAATTATCTTGCTTTGCATGTGGCAGTGAAGATCATTTAAGCAACACTTGTCCAAAAAAGAAAAATAGTGGAGATCGTAACTCTATTTTAATTGAAACCACTCAGGAAGATTTAATTGCTATTGATGCTTTCATGTGGAACCTTTGAATCTATTTGACATTGTTTACGCTTATTCAATCTGGACAAGAAATTTATAAATCTGATAGTGATGATAGTGATAAACATACATTTGTTGATGAGATGGTTGAAAAAGACAATATGTTTAATTTTGATTTAAATTTCATGGAAATAGTTGACATCTCTGAATTACCCCAAGTAGATCCAAATCTGTTCAAACAATTAAACATTGAAAAATTGCAGAGTGATTGTCTACAACTCTTCCACAACACCTCTGATTTATGGCACATTAGAATAAATTTTTATTACCTAGAATATATCTTTAAACAATACATGAAAAACATATGCATACAAATTCCAAATGTCCCACAACCTCTTATAGCACATATAGACAATATCCCTGTCATCTCTGAATTGGAACTTTATTATTATTTTGATCATAAAACACTAGTCTTAGAACCTAGTTTATTCCAGTCATCTCTTTACGATTACCTTAATAACCCATGGCATCTGAATTTTGATTGCTTTTTAGACTACGATGCTGATAATGAATTAATGGATGTACAAAATTGTGATCATGACTGGAAGATTTAAACAGGTCTTGATAATATCCCTTGTTTTATTTGCAATTTTTTCCCTAGTAAGTTTAATAGAGCAAAATGTGCTTTATGCTATCTAGAAGGATGTATTAAGTATATTCAAACCAGATTTGATGTATCTCTAGTTTCTGCTAATACTGAATATCGGATCGATAAAAGTCGTTTTAGGATTTTAGAAAGTAGAACTGATATCGTAGAAGAAGAGTTAAAGATAGTTAAACAAAATTTGGCCCGAAATACTCCTTCTTCTTCTTCAACACCGATTATCTCTAACAACCAATTGTGTAGTGAATATTCACTCGTTGATAGTGAAAGGGTGTGTAATGATCCAAAAATGACTTATATCTCGGTTAAAGTAAAATTAATCCTAGAAGGATTGGAAATTTATTTAGAAGCTTTAATTGATACTGGTAGTACACGTTGTATTATCAATGAAAAACATATTCCGCCACAATACTTAAAAGAAGCTAGAAAAGCTACTTATGGACAACAAATGGATGGTAGTTACAACAGTTATTTAACTTATATCGAAAACATGAAAATTAGCTTTTATACAAATTGTAACTCCTTTTCGGATAACTTTAGTTTACCGTATGTGTGGACAAGAAAAAAGATGAATAATACAGCAGATTTTGTTTTAGGTTTAAACTTTATTCTATCTGATAATGGACAAATGACCTTTACAAAAGATTATGTTATACTCAGCCAGTCTTCTCTTTTTCTCCCTATTACTCCAGCAAAGCCTCGCCTTACGACAGTCAAACGCCTTAAAACAGATGGAACAGAGCCTTGCTTATGCCCTATAAAGGGAACCTGTAAAACAGATTTAATAGAATTAGAGGATAATAAAGAATTGGAAGTAGAACTAAATTATAATGAGGCCCCGGATATTGAAGTAAATTTCTTAGACAACACTAAGATATATAGAGAAATAACTTCTATTCGCAATAGAAAAGACATTGATGAATTTTAAAAAAGGTTAGACTACTTAGAAATAATTGGAGAAAATCCTCTTAAGTATTGGGAAAATAATAAGATTTACTGCAAATTAGATATCCTCAATCCAAACTATATAATTAAAACCGGAAAAATAGAATTTTCAAATTTGGATAAGGAAGATTTTAAGGTGCATATTGAAGATTTACTAAAATTACAGCTTATTCATAAATCCATTTCTCCGCATAGATCAACAGCCTTTATTGTGAGAAATCACAGTGAAGTAGTTCGCGGAAAATCTCGGATGGTTATAAATTATAAAAGACTTAATGATAATACAAAAGAAGATAGTTATGATATTCCCGATAAAAAACAGTTAATTAACAGTATTCAGAATGCTAAAGTATTCAGTAAATTTGATTGCAAGTCAGGCTTCTGGCAAGTCAAAATGCACCTAGATAGTGTTGAATGGACAACCTTTTCTTGCCCTGAAGGACATTTTGAATGGTTAGTTATGCCCTTTGGGTTAAAAAACGCACCATCCATCTTTCAATGAATATGGATGAGATCTTTTCCAAGTATGACAAGTTTGTTCTAGCTTATATCGATGACATTTTAGTGTTTAGTAAAAACATGGACGATCACATTAGTCATCTACAAATTGTCTTCGCTGAATTTATTAAACATGGTATTATCATTAGCAAGAAAAAAATGGAACTTTTTAGGAAAAATGTCAAATTTCTTGGTATGGAAATTGGTGATGGACGAATTAAGCTACAAGAGCATATAGCAAAAAAAAATTTAGATTTTTCAGCTGATGAGTTAGGAGAAACAAAGAAGTTACAGTCATTCTTAGGACTATTAAATTATGCGAGAAGCTTTATTAAAGATTTAAGCAAACTGGCTTGCCCATTATATGCAAAAACATCTTCTAAAGGCCAAAAAACATTTAACCTAGAGGATAGAAAGCTTGTACAGCAGATAAAAGATTTAGTAGTAAAATTCCCAGATTTACAGTTACCTCTAGACAGCGATTACATTATAATCGAGACAGACGGATCAAGCCTCGGTTGGGGAGCAGTGCTAAAGGCAAAACCGCATAAATATACTAGTCAGAATGAAGAAAAAATTTGTGGATATGCTAGTGAAGAATATAAAGAAAGAGGTAATATTAGCAGTAAAGACGCAGAAGTCTTAGCAATAATTTATGCTTTAGATACCTTTCATATGCATATTCTAGGAAAGAAAGAATTCCTTGTCAGAACAGATTGTGAAGCTATAATAAGCTTTTATAATAAAATGTATGAAAAAAGGAGTAATAAGCGTAGATGGTTAAACCTGTTAGATAGAATTAATGGTAATGGTTATAATGTTAAGTTTGAGCACATTAAAGGAGTAGATAATCAGCTAAATCCAGACTTGTTAAACATAGGACAGAAGAATCTTAGTCAGGAAGCCACTAGCCCTGATCAAGACTCTATTGAACCTGTCAAATCTGAGGAATCAGATTTAAAAAAGAAAAAGATAGTAGAATAGCCATTCTCTAATAAGAATCTTAGCTATTAGCCACATTCCTTAGCTCAATTATACTTTGCATCTAGCCACTACAAAAGATCCTAGCATCTAGCCACTTATAATACATGATAGCTACTAAAGAAGCATATATCTTACATCGCATCTAGCCACTTTAAAATTTTTAGCCACGAATCTTCTTTTTAGCCATAATAATTTCGTTTTCTAGCCAGAATCCGAATCTCCTTTAGTCACATCTAAGTACTCAGCTCCTTATGAAGAGTACGTTACGAATCTTTTCTACTAACATTTTCTCTCTTATAAATTTACAGCTTCAACTCTCCCCAGAATTCATAAGCCTCTCTATGCGACATACTCCCTTCCTCAAACGAACCAAAACTTCCAGAAACCTCGCACCCATGGAACTTCCTCAGCCTGCAGACTCTTTCACGGATGAAGACCTCCTTGACCTTGACCAGAGCCTCAGCCATCTCACCCAAACTCAGCAGAATGTCCTAGCCTTCCTACGCCCGTCGCCTATTCCCGTCCAAAAACTGCTAATCAATGAACTCCAGGACCTCAATGCAGAGATTAAAATTCTGTCTGATATTGTGAGAACCCAACATTCGGTGGTTGACTCTTTGCTCCAAGCCTCGGGAAAACCTGCCCATATCCAGGTCTCTGATTTGAAAGACAAATTGACTAGGCTCCAGATGGAGAAGGATGAGCTAGCCGCCAAATTCCATGCGTACCCAAAGAACGCCCTGGCCTACCTACTCATTTCTCCGTGACACGCCGACATATCCTCCGTTTCATTTTCCATGATCCTGCCCTTCTGCACAGCCCTCAGTGTTCTAAAGATGGAGAGTGCCAGTGCCAACTTGTCCTTGTCGAAGCTTCACTTGATACTATCCAGTACCAAACTAATCCAGGTGACACTTTTCTCCTGAACTACCTTCGAGATCAGGAACGTTACCAACACCAGCAGCATTACAACATGTATGTCCCCTACGGCACTCCACCCTACGGCACTCCACCCCCAGCTAACCCGGCAACCAACAACGCCGCGGTCTCTCCACCTCTCTCTGCCAATGAAGAACTAGAAGAAGAAGCTTGTCTCCTATGGGTTAAGCACCTCTTAGTCCCCATATGTTCAAACTCGATGGCAAAACCATGGGAATAAGGTTAATTTTTCTTGCATTTACTATATCATGCTAGTAGAATTACTACCCAAAGGCTGCCGCCCATGTGCAGTTAGCATGATACTATAAAATCATAATCATGAGAGCATCTCATGAGTAGTAGAATAACATCATGATATTTTTTCTTGGACCCCAAGAAACGAATATATTCCTTCTTGAACCACAAGTAAGGAATGTGATGATTGTGAGAATAATAATCATGACTATTCTTTCTTGGCATACAAGAAATGACTCTCATGATTTCGATGCTTACTTGACGTGCACTCCAAGTTTACTTGAGGTGCAAGTCTCTCTTGTCTATATAAAGAAGCTCATTCTGAGTTTCTAAGCATCACCAACTTTGGATCACGAATCCATCAATCGATTGTGAGTTTCCTTTAGTGTTCTTGTTCATTATGTGTGCTATAAGAGTCCAAGTCCTGTAAACACTTGTTGATGCAATAAAGCTTGGTGTGACTTCAACTCTCGTGTAAGCTCCTTTCTTTAGTCCCCTCGAAAGGGAAACCTCTTTTATCTTAAAGGTATGGCCCGCCAAATTATTTTTTCTACTCTTTGGTGTATCTTTGTGTCTGTATGTATTGCACTTATCATTTATTTTACATTCACACAAAAAGGATGCCGTTGTTGAATCTATTTTGAGTCTCCTCCTTTACTTTATGTATGTGGTTTTTTGGTTCTTACTTAGTCGGGAAGATGTAGTGGACCCTGATGAAAGTCCTTACGATTGCCATAGGAAGTAGGTATAAAGTCCCAGTAAGGCACTTAGAAGTAGGTGTGAAGTCTAGGCCTGAGGTTGTAAATTCCCAGTCAATATACACGTCATGCTGTGTGAAGGCGCCTAGGGTTCATCTTCGGTGTTCGAAAGGTAAAGACTTTGTTCTTGTGTCGGACTTTGTTCTTATGTGCTCAGTCCTTCTCTGCTATTGACCTAGGTAAAGATGAACGACCCTACATATAGAACGACCCTACATATAGACATAAGGAAGAAGACGATAAATAGTAAATCTAGTGTGAAATATCTTCAAATATATATATATATATATATATATATTATAATTTTTTATAATACAAGAGCCGAGCGTCACGAGCTTGAGCAATTCGAGCTTCACAAGTTCAATTTATTGGTAATTCGAGCTTCACGAGTCGAGCTCGAGTAGCTCGATTAATACACGAGTCGAGCTTGAGCAAAAAAATTAAGGCTCGAACAAGCTCGAGCCGAGCTTCGAGCCTCGAAGTTTAGTTCACGCAGCCAGCCCGAGCATAAATAAAGATTCATTTCTGGCCGCTCTCGCTTACACCCCTAATCAAACGAAGAGATCTGGGGTACCCCTATCTTGCTAGTGTATTCAAGCTTGATATGTCTCCAGTGACCACCTCCAGCTCCGGTATAGGCAAAGATTCATCCTCAGATGATTGTTCAGCCTCCTCATCATTTGTACCTAATAGCAACAGATATTGGCTACGACATCGATGTCCCAAACTCAATTTCTGATCACAATTATAACAGACTCCTTTAGCCCTCTTCTCTTGAAGCTCTACAGGTGATCAACGACGGATTGGGAGAGGTGGAGGTCATAACAATAGCGGATGTCCTCTGGTCTTTGGTGGCTTCCCCAAGAGTGAGGGTTTTGGGATGTTGGATTGCACTGGTGTTGGAGTATATGTGATTGGTGGAGATGAATTCTTTGTCAACATAGGGACTGAAGATTGTAGGTTGGGTTTCATACCTCCCTTGATCCATGATCGCTAACTTGGGATGCTTCATCATACCTTGCTTCATAGGCTCTTGCTAATGAAAAGGTCTCCATGAGCAAAGCTGGGTAGGTTAACATCATCTTACGTCTTATATGAGGTCGGAGACCGGAGATAAAGAAAGAAATTAGCAACTGTTCAGATATCCCAGTCACCTTATTCATCAGATCTTCAAACGATGTTGGAAAATCAGCCACCGTGGTAATTTGCTTCAACTTAGAGAGAGATCCTTGATGATTTTCATATAAAGAAGCACCGAAGTGTTGCTTGATGTTGGATAAGAACTCAAGCCGAGTAGTGAGGAGATTGTTACCTTTCATCCACTGATACCATGCAAAAGCTCTCCAGTCCAAGTGAAAAAATACTATGCAATTAGCCAGAGTTTCATGAAAGTTGAAAAAGTTCTCGATCCGGAACACCCAGCTATTCGGATCAGTGCCATTGAACTTGGTTATGTCCACTTCGTAGGTCGTAGTAACAGATTGATTTCAGCTCCTATGGATGATGATTCTGATGATCGATGATGGAACGACGCTCTTCCCATGCTAGCAAGAGCGCTAGATCCGATCAACTGCAGACGTAGTTTCTTGATACGAGCATCAATCGTAGCCATGATTTTTACAAGGATTGATAGTAGATTGCTGCTTGATCGTCCAACTAAGCTTGCATTTGGGTCTGAATTTGAACTGTCATCGCCTTCACAGCTTCTAGCATCTTGGAATCCGCCATTGATGAAATCTCTCTATGAAAGCACCAATGATACGCCTCCAGTGAACACCGGTGTATCTACAGTACCACTTTGAGTAAGTACTCACTCCAAAGGATAGAGAAATAGGGAGATTAGAAGAGATAAGAAGCAAGGAAGGATAGATTTCAGGAATTAAGAGGAAGGTTCTAACAACATCCAATGAATATGAATTAAAACCCTAACAACCTTTATATAGGCAATAGGCCAACCCTAATAACTTGCACCTCCTCTAGCTGGTATAACAACCTGGCCATTCATTATTGCAAAACGACAAACATGAGTCATGCAACACTCGTTTCTGCTAACGTCCTCACTTCAACGATGATCCGACAATCCTCGTTTCGCCATATGGTTGATCTTATAATCCTCCATCCAAGTAGGTTGTCTGTGAGCTCGACGTGTCCTCCTCGGATTGATGTTTATCCTAATAAATGGCGTCACCCCTTCGTCGTTGGATCAAGTTCGTTCATGTTCTGCTCCAATGATGCTTCAAATGCTTCAACGTTCGTCACCACCATGGACTCGTCCTCCTGTCCTGGCTCATCTGAAAGATTAATTGGTAGGGTTGTATCAGAATTTCAGTTGTCGGGACCTCCTTTCCTGCAAGGGAAGTCTAGGGGCTTCACTCCTGACCTTCTGATGCTCAAATCAGTGAGAGGTAAACGGAGTATCAGGAGAAGTATATGTTAGAAAATCATAAACTTAATGTGTCAAAATATAAACATGGTAAATTGCGGAAGAAGATCGAAAATACCTCCAGCTATTAACCTTGAGTCGAATATGCCGCACATTGGAATGCACATACTGTCAAGAGAAATTGAGAGCTTCTAACAACTTCTTGAATCTCAAAATGATGGTGTAATTCTCTCAAAGACTCAATGACATTAGGGACCCAACTTTAAACCTATTTATAAACTCTATCCATCATAGAGTTTTTTCAAATTCAAAAATTTTTCAAATTGATTTCCGGTAATGAGGAAATCATGGACTAATTGTTGAGAAATTCCAATTTTGGCCAAACTTAAATGGAAATGATCATTAATGCAAATCAATTTAACTAATGTAATATATTGGCTATATATACATGATTTTTTTTTTCTTTTATATGTATATTCAAACGAGTAAATATTTTACATTCTCCCACTTGGCCAATATATACCATGATTTTGCCAGAGTAAGAAACAAATGCATGAATCATAGCTATATTTCCTCTTAGAACGAGTAGTATCTTCCATGTATCACATTGCACTTGCGTCTTAACTATAATCCGCAAACTGAATGAATAAATTATTCTAGGTCCAACCTTAATTGATATTTCTCCAACAAATAATAAATACGCATAAAAGTATGAATGAGAAAAATCACAACTGAAATAGAGTTTCATTGAAATTGCATTCTCATGAAATTACACTAAATGACCAAGTCCCATATGGTCTATAAGTCCTTGAACCTGAATGGTTGCATGCCTTTTGTCAGAGGATCAACACTCATCAATTCAATGTTAATGTGCTCAATGACCACTATTTTGTCTTTACCACGCTCTCTTATGGCTAAGTACTTAATATCAATGTGCTTTCTTCAACTACTACTTTTATTATTCTTAGCCAAAAAAACAGCAGCTGAATTGTCACAAAATATCCTCAATACAATTAACAATTTTAAGCTCAGAGATGAAACTCTTCAACCATACACCATGCGATATAGCCCTAAAACAAGAAACGAACTCAGCCTCCATAGTGGACGTAGCTGTCAATGTCTGCTTCGCACTCCACTATGATACAGCTCCACCGACAAACATAAAAATGTATTCTGATGTTGATTTATGTGAGTCAACACAGCCAGCAAAGTCTGAATCTAAATAACCAATCACCTCCAAGTTATTCATTCGTCTATATATGAGCATGTAGTCCTTCATCCCTTGAAGGTATCTCAAAACCTTCTTCGCAGCTCTCCAATGGTCCATGTCAGGATTACTCTGATATCTTCCCAACATGCTGACAGCAAATGCTATGTAAGGTCTGGTACAGACTTGAGCATACATTATATTGCCAACAACTGATGGATAAGGGATGTTCTTCATTTGTTCCTTCTCAAAGTTATTCCTGGGATATTGGTTCAAATTGAACTTATCCCCTTTCACAATGGGTGCAACACTTGGTGAACAATTTTTTATCTGAAATCTCTCCAAAACCTTATTGATATAGGTTTCTTTTGATAGACCAAAAATTCCTCTATGTCTATCTCTAAAGATCTTTATGCCAATGACATAAGATGCATCACCCATACCCTTCATATCAAAATTTTTAGAGAGAAATTGTTTCACTTCATGCAGCAAACCCTTCTCATTGGTTGCAAGTAAAATATCATCCACATACAGAATTAAGAAACAAATTTTGCTCCTACTGACCTTCTGGTATATGCATTGATCCATAATGTTCTCTACAAAACCAGAAGAAGAGATTACATTATGAAACTTTAAGTACCACTGAAGTGAAGCTTGTTTTAATCCATATATAGATTTCTTAAGATTGCACACTAAATGCTCACCTTGACTAGAGGAGAATCCTTTAGGTTGTTTCATGTATACCTTTTCCTCTAGTTCCCTATTGAGGAAAGCCGTTTTCACATCCATTTGTTGCAATTCTAAATCAAAATGTGCAACTAAAGCTAAAATGATGCGAAGAGAATCTTTCTTAGATACAGGAGAAAAGGTCTCCTTGTAATCGATTCCTTCCTTTTGAGTAAAACCTTTAGATGCCATTAGTAACGAGTTTAGCTTTATATCTCTCAATGTTGCCTAGTGAGTCTTCTTTATCTTAAAGACCCATTTACACCCAATGGCCTTAGCCCCATTAGGCAATTCTACAAGATCCCAAACTCCATTAGATGCCATAGAATTCATCTCGTCCTTCATTGCATCAAACAAAAGATCAGATTCTTTGTTGTTCATGGCCTGTGAAAATGTTGCAGGATCATTTTCGGCTCCTAAGTCATTGTCCAATCCTTGTAGATACATGACATAATCATCTGGAATCGCTGATCTCCTTTCTCTTGTAGACCATCTTAATGTTGGTTCAACATTTTCCTGTGGGTCATATTGTCCAACTAGTTGTTCAACCATTTCAGGCACTTCATGAACAACTTGGTTTGTAGGATCATCAACAACAAGTTGTGGATCTTCAGTGATTGGTTATTCAACACCGGTTTGAACTTGAGGAGTGTTTTGAATGACAACCAATCTTTCACTTGATATGGAAGGTTGATCTATTTTAGGAACTATGTTATGAAATTTATCACTCCCACTGATTAAGACATTCTCAATAAACTTAGTATTCCTTGATTCCACAAACTTTCTAATATGAGATGGACAGTAGAATCTGTAACCCTTGGATTTTTTGGCATATCCCATGAAATACCCACTAATAGTCCTTAGGTCCAGTTTCTTTTCTTGAGGATTATAAACTCTTACTTTATACAGGCATCCCCAAACGTGCATATGTTGCAAACTCGGTTTCCAACCCTTAAATAACTCAAATGGTGTACCCGATTCAATATATACACAACAGTTTTAAGAGCTTCAACCAACAAGGATTTAGGCAACTTAGAGTTGCTTAGCATGCTGCGCACCATGTCCAATAAGGTCCGCTTCTTCTCTCTGCTACACCATTCTAGTCCGGAGAACTAGGTATAGTATATTGGGCAACGATCCCATGCTCTTGAAGAAACTTAGTAAATGGACCAGGTGCTTTTCCATCTTCAGTGTACCTACCATAGTATTCTCCACCACTATCTGTTCCAACGATCTTTATTTCTTACCTCATTGCTTCTCTGCTTCAACCTTAAAAAAACTTAAAGGCATCTAAAGCTTCATTCTTATTATGAAGCATATAAAAGTACATATATCGTGAACAATCTATAAAGGAGATGAAGTATTTTGGACCATGAGCGTCCATGTCAGGACAACAAATATCTAAATGTTTGATCTCTAAGATGCCAGTACTCCTCATAGCACCTTTCTTAGACTTGCTAATCTGCTTTTCCTTTATACAGTTTACACAAGTGTGAAAATCAGTAAAATCTAAAGTACTTAGTACTCCGTCATTTACTAATCTCTTAATTCTATTAATGGAGATATACCCTAGTCTCCTATGCCACAAAGTAGAGGTATCTTCATTCATAATACATCACTTATTACCAGAATGAGTATGCAAAACAGTATTATGTTGTAGATCAATAGAGAAAAGACCATCAGACAAATACTATTCCCAATAAGTTCAGATTTATAAAATAAACTGAAATTATTATCTGAAAATATAAAGGAATATCCCAATGGTACATGTCTGGAAACTGAAATCAAATTTCTAGAAAAATTTGGAATATAAAAGGTCTTTTGCAAATCTAAAATATAGCCATTATTCAAAACTAATCTGCATGTTCCAATGCCTTCCACATATGAGCTTATCTTGTTCCCTGATAAAATGCTTTGCTCACTTCCCACTGGCTTCCAAAGGTTTTGCATACTCTGCAAGGTATTTAAAATATGGATTGTAGATCCATAATTAATCCACCATGTATTATGATTAACATCAGCTATATTTGATTCATAACAGACAAATGAGATTGGTTTACCTTTCTTTCCTAGCCATTCCATAAATTTGGCGCAATCCTTCTTCATGTGTCCCTTCTTTTTACAGAAGAAACACTTGGATTCTTTCTTGATGTTGCCTTTGGGTGGTATTTTACCTTTCCCCTTCTTCTTAGCTTGATTCTGATTCTTTCCCAAATTCTTGTTCGTTTCTTGTGTGGTTAATAATGCAGTTTCTCCCAATTCCATAGTCAACCATCCTTCTTCTTGAACACACATGATCAGAAGTTCATTAATTGACCATTTGTCCTTATGTGTGTTATAAGAAAATTTGAAGGGTCCATATTTGAAGCCGGGAGGGATAACGATTATCCCGCGGGCTAACCAAATCCAAGGACCGAAAGGAAGAACAAACGAAGAACCAAAAGAACCAGAGAAAATACTCTGAAATTCAGGAAAATAATTTTATTCAAAACTCAATAATGAAAAATCAACAAACAAGCCGGGTTAAATAGCTTTCAAAGACTAACCTAGAAACCCTATCATCTTATCTAAATTTGCTAAAATTGACAAATTATTATTTAAAACTAAACTTATCTAAATTTAAAAATTTAAACAAATAAGATAACTCCTAAAAATCTGAGATCAAATCGGATTCAATATTCTAATTTGGCATATGAAATATTACCAAAAATAGAAAAAAAGACCAAAAACCTTAATTTGGCAGATAAAATATTTCTAAAAAGAGAAAAAAAACTAAAATTCTCTCAAATATAACACCCCATGTTGTGCGCTCCTCAAAGAGCTTTCCGAATTGGGATCGAACGCGCGATTCTGATATCGGTAGCCAAAGTTATGGCCAAAATATCGAATCACACCCAAAACTGACCCAATCTTGGAATTGACTCGATAACTTCCCGTCTTTACGTTGATCCGCCAACCTGGCAACATTTGACTCGAGTCTCCTGCATCAATATTGCTGTGGGAGAGTATTCAATATATAGTGCACAAGAAAAGTTTAAGATATGTCAACCTCAAGTGTCTTAAGTTGAGCCGCAATGTCCCGCATTTGTATGATGTACTCACGTAGACCTCTCATACTAGTGAGCCTCAAGGATGAATACTTCATTATTAGGGTACTGGCAAGTGCCTTGTCTGAAGTGGCCAATTGCTCATCAATTGCCTTTAGCAGTGCCCTAACATTGCTATGCTAATCAACAGAACCACGAATACCAGCAGAAATTTTGGTTTTTATGAACCTGAGACTAAGGTGATTAGATTGATCCCATTGTTCATAAAGGACCTTCTCTTCTGGAGTGCTGGTTGTAATGATAATTGGTTCATATTTCCTTATAGCATAGTCAATGTCCAACCATCCCAAATGAAGGAGAACTCTTTCCTTCCAAACTTTATAATAGTCTCCCTTTAGTTCAGGAATGTCACACCTAATATCAGAATAATTCGCAGATTGTATAGCTGCATAAAAATTAAACATACATGCTTACATAACTTAAATTCGAGGCTAGAATAATACTAGTTTCCTTATGGAAATGATCATTACTGCAAATCAATTTAACTAATGTAATATATTGGCCATATATGCATGATTTTTTATTCTTTTATATGTATATTCAAACGTGTAAATATTTTAGAGTATAGAGAAAGTAAGGAGAGTAGTAGAGGGGATAATGGGGCCAGGGAGAAGGACATTAGAAAAATTACTCAAACAACATGCTAACTCAGAAGAAAATAAGCAAACATAAGAATAATGAGCAAGAATGACCTAGCCTGGGGATTGGCGTGCAAAATACTGCCTTAACATAGTTTCAACCTCCCTCGTGCGAGATTGACGGCTTCACACTCTGTGGTAAGGTATACAAACCCACGGCAACTAGATGGTCCCCTCGCCTAACACGTTCGATGAAGAGAGGCGTTCAAGTATCACCCAAGGTTGAAGATGCTAATAATTGTTTGAAGAAGCAAAAAGGATGAAGAAGAAGGCTGGAGACTATAGTGGAAGCTCAGGAGGAAGAACAAGTGTGAATGCTCATTGTTGCGACTAGGGCTTCCAAAACACACAGATATATATATAGAAATGATTCCAACGGATAGGATTCTATCCGTTGATGTGATCCAAAGGGCTACAAATTGAGGTGGTCCAACGGTCCAAGATTGACCGTTGAAGGGCTGAAAAATGGTGCTTAGGTTCGGATATATAAGAAGTGGCCTTGGGTTGGCCCACATTCAACAATCCCCTACTACATCCATTACCTGGACATGAACATTATGCAATACAAGGATGCCAATGGAGTTTGAATAAATTCCAAACAACAAAATCTAAAAGGAAATAGGCACAAGAAGGATTACTCACACATAAGAAATGTAAAGATGAGACAAGGAACTAGTGATCAAAACACTGAGGAAACAAGGAAAACGCAACCTTGGGTTTTCATAAGATCAAGCTAAGGTGTCTTTAGAAACATGAACCTTAACTCTTCATTAAAGCTTCCAACTGATAGGGATAGTAGTGAACTAGGTCTTGAACTACAACCTTTTGAATCAGAATTCCACTCTAATGAGTATCCTATGTGATACTTGAACAAAATAGGGATGACGCATTATTGGCCATGCGCTTGATACCATTTTTATGGAGATTACTAGGGAGTTTGCCCTAATACTCTCATGGCTGCGGCCTGACAGCTATCTCTACATATGTGAGATCTCCAGAGATATTTTTAGTGTAATATCTATCTAAATTTAGCCTTTGGTCTCATTAAGAGCTATGCTCAACCTCAAACCACTACATAAGAGTACGCGCCATTGGAATGGGGTAATAATAATAATAAATGTATATCAAATACATGTAGTGTGCGCTACTAGTCAACCAATCAATAGCTTCTCTTTGAACTTCTATCCTGGGATCTCCATCAAAGGGCCACAAATTGAGGTGATCCAACAGCCAAGATTGGCGGTTGGAGGGATGAAAAAGGTGCCCAGGTTGGGATGTATAAGAGTAGGCCCTGGGCTGGCTCATATCTAACAAAGGAGATGTTTAGAGGTAGGAAATAAGTACATTCCCCAAGAGTGCCCCCCCTTCTTTCTCTTTCCTCCCCCATTTATATCTCATGAGTCGCCACTAGGTGGTTAGTCATGGGGCATTGTCTCTGACGCAAGGACATGCGGAATCATTTGGAGATACCCCTACCGAGCCGCAGATCGTAGGCACCCTCTGTACAGATGCGCCTTTTTGCCCAGGCTGGACGGGTGTCATCCTTTACATCAGCGCAGACACACATTACCTTGAAAGAGAGTTGTGGGAGAATCTCCATGTGGCTTTCTAGGAAGGGTCGGCTTACTAGTGTAATCCCGCTACCCTTGGCTAACCAAATCAAGCCACGTGTAAAGCTTATTCCCACTAACAAAAGTAAAAATTAATATGATCTGTAATACTATCTTAAACAGAACTTGACTTTACGATTATAAATATCCAATTAACACATCTCATTTTTCTAGAAATAATGAGAAACCATTAATAGATATAATTAGCACAAAGTATAGGGTTTTGGGTTGCCAACAAGTAATTACAACTGTGACCTTTGTTGTGGGATAAAAGCATGTTGGCAGCTATATGTTGTCACAATCATCCTCTCTTTATCTGAATATTGTAGTGTTGTAGAAGCTAGTGAATCATATTTTTGAACAATCCAAAATAATGTCTTCCCAATATTGATGGCAAATTAAGCTTCTTCAGAAATTCGCCACCTTGGCTTGTCCTTTTCAAGCTTCTTGCCTATGGAGAAGAATAAAGAAAGGAAGTAGTAGTGGAGTTATATCTAGAGTTGGTATATTAATTCCTAATATAGTAAAGAGTCAAGACTTAAAAAATATATCATCAGAAATTGAATGTTCCAGCTCAACTTATCTAGGTTATAGCTAAAGTATCCATTTTGTCTTCCACTACAATTATGACTTAAAGTATATAGCCATATGATATATATTAAATATGGTCTAATCGTATGGGTTAGAGCTATAGTGATGTTTGAATGGATTAATTATTAGGAGTAGATGTTAAACCAAGGGTTAAGAATCAGATTGATTTAACTAGTTTAATTGGAGATGAGAATGCATGCTGAAACTGTGGTTTCCAGGCTGTCCCTTTTGAGTGGAAGTTTAGTCTTTTATACTCTCCTGATCGAGGTATATAATATATTGTTAGAAATTTTATGAAAAGATCTTTCTAACAAATTCTAGATCAGCAAAATAGGACTTCTAGATTGGAAAATATGAATAACTATCCCCGACTGCGCAAAATTGTCAAAATTCTGTAGTTATATAAATAGTAATTTTGGCATTTTTCCAAAATGCTCGGAATTTGATTATGATCATCTTGATAGTTTGGGGATGTATTTAAACTAGGAAAAATAGTACGGGCAGGTGTGTGAAAGCCTGGGTTTGTCTGTTATAGGTTAGAAAGTTGAAATTTGTTGAAATTATGTTTAGAGTAATTAAATGTATGTAATGCATTCCGGTTGTTATGATCTTGCTATATGATGAAAAATTATCATGTATAGGAGGTGGTAAAGGTATCATGGATCCTACAGGAGAGCTGGAGTCGGGACATCTGGTGAAGGAACATAACTATATATCTATCGTGTTTTTGGTTTATCGAATTTTCTTCGCAGTTATTTAATTGTATTGATAGACATAATGTTTTATTATCTATTATGAAATACCTTGAATAGCAAAGGTATTATACATATCGAAAGATTTCCTGTTTGGAAATAAGATTTGAAAAATATATGCGAAGAATAAATAAACAAAAATGAAATAGAGTAACAAAAATAGATAGAGGTATCAATGAACTACACTATACTAAAATACTTGCCTGCACTAGTGGTGGCTCTATAACAAAGCCAGGGAGTACGGTACTAGGTTACAGAAGGTGTAATTTCTAAACTTTGATTTTTGTGCCAACCTATCTGTTTTTAATACCTTCTGTTTTCAAGAAATAAAACCCCCTTTCCATACTCATAGAGTGCCTAGTTCATATATATAATAATTGCCCGACGGTAGCGAGATGAGTCCGACTGGAAGGCACATGAGTGAGATGAGTCCTCCTGGTTACACTATGGTTCCACAGTATTGAGGTAGGAGTGTAGGGACATTGATATTATTGATGATATGACTTGATTCTGTATTTTCCTCCTCCCGGATAACAAGTTGAGACCGACCGTGGAGGCTATTGGTGTCAATAGATTTCACCATGGGAACTCACGAAAGTTATTTATGGTACCAATGATTAAATTGCTGAAATAAACATATATGTACTCTTATTCGGATTTCTTCTCATTTTGGCATGCTTATATTAGATTAAAGATAATGCATTGACTAGCATGTTATTTGAAAAGCAATCTACCTTAAGCTTTGTATAATTGTATAATCATGTATCTTTTTGTGATTATTAGTAATTCTTATATATATGTGTAGTTATACCTGACAATAATGTTTTCCTCACTGAGCTCGAATAGCTCATTTTCTCCTCACATGTTTCCTTGCAGGTAGTAGATAAGGATCCTGACTATATCTAGTGTAGTGGAGTAAGGATCGTTCTACATATAGTTGGCTCTGACCGTCCCGTTGTTGTTTTCGTTTTAGTTTATATTTGTTATCTGAGAGAGAGAGAGAACTCCTTTTGTTTAAATACATTTGTTACTATGTCTCTTGTTTATTTGAGACTGTATGATGACATGGATTTATTTCCAGAGCATGACTTATAGTTTTGTTTTATTAGATTATATTTGTGATTAAATTATTAGTTTATACAACCTTAGGCTCAGGATGCGCTCCTAGCATGGCTGGTGTGGCACTTGTCCCCAGATTTGGAGATGGGTGTTACAGCTGTAGAGTCCACCCTGAGGTCGTCGGAAAGGTGGTCCTCGACGTTACGAGAAAGGACGAAGCCAACCCCTCTTGAGCTACCAATTTGTTTTCGACCTTCCTTTCTCATCATTGTATTTTCTTCAGACTTGTAGCACAAAACTTTTGTTAATGAAAAGTTGTGGTGGTCTTGTTCATTTGTGCAATGTGTACACTCTTCGTTTGCCTTTTTGTCGATTGTTTGCATCTTGTACTTCGAAGTGAGATTTCCCCGCTTGAGTGTAGGCTTGAGTTGGTCCCTTGTAGGGGTTTCCCAGCTAAGGCTCATGGTCAAGGTCCGTCGTAGGGGTTTCCAGACAGGGACTTCAGTGCTCGAGACTGGGGCCACCGTAGGGGTTTTCCAGCACTCAGCCCCTTAGGGGGACTTGGACGAGTGTCAATCATTCAGCCAGGCCCACCATAAGGGTTTCTTGATCGACTCTCAAGGGTCCACTATAGAGGTTTCCCGACCGAGAGATTGATGTTCGAAGCTAGGTCCACCGTAGGGGTTTCCCAACACTTGACCCCTTGGGGGGGCATGGACGAGCTTGGATCGCTCGACCCCATAGGGGGAATTCGACGAGTTTGAATCACCCGGCCCCTTGGGGGTACCTTGGCGAGTTTGAATCACCCGGCCACTTGGAGGTACTTTGATGGTAGATTGTTGTAGATAGGGCTACAGTCAATGTAGAAAGGAATGAAAGACTTCTTTAGCTTTATGGATAGTACCGACACAAATGCTCGGCCTGGTATAGGCGCTTAAGTTCTCTTCCTCCCATGTCTTTGTGCTAATATGTGTTGGCTCTTACAACCTTTGTTATAATATATGACCCTTCCTAGTTAGGGGTCAGCTTCCCTGTTCGACTCTTATTGCCCTTGAACTTGTTTTCTCACAAAACTAGATCTCTAGGAAACTTGACTTCTTTCACTTTGGAATTGTAGAAGCACCTGAATTTCTAGCGGTATGTTGAGGCTCTAATGTTGGCGTAATCTCTTTTCTCTTCTAGAAGGTTGAGCTCGGCCCTGAGCCTTTCTTCGTTGGTTGTTGGGTCAAACATCTATATACGAGGGGTAGGCATCTCGATCTCGTCCAAGATCACTACTTCGACTCCGAAGGCAAGGGAGAACGGAGTCTCTTCTATTGGGGTTCAACTAGTAGTTCGATATGCCCATAGTGCTTCAGAGACATTGTCCACCCAACTTGATCCATTCCGCTCAACCTAGGTTTTCAAGCTATAAAGGAGGGTTGATGCAGGAGGCTCGGATCAGTTGGTGTCGAGTTGGCAGATCAACGTAAAGACTAGAAATGATCAAGTTAATTCCGTGATTGAAGCAGTTTTGGGGGTGGTTCTATATTTTGGCCATAACTTTGGCTACAAATGTCGGAATCACACGTTCGAACCCAATCCGAAAATCTCATTTGGGCGCGCACTACGTGGTCACCCAGATCGACTCGGTGGGCGCCATATTCGAATTCAAATTCTTCTGTTTTCCCGTCATATCACTATTTAGATATTTTTTTTGCTATTTTTAGTATCAAATTATTTATCAAATTAGGATAGGATTTGAATCCGATTTTATCTCGGATTTTTAGGAGTTGTCTAATTTGCTTAGAGTTTTAAATTTAGATAAGTCTTAGTTTTGAATAATAATTTTCCAATTTTGGCAATTTAGATAAGATGATAGGGTTTCTAGGTTAGTCTTTGAAAGCTATTTAACCCGGCTTGTAGGTTGATTTTTCATTATTAAGTTTTGAATACAAGTATTTTTCTGAATTTCAAAGTATTTTCTCTAGTTCTTTTGGTTCTTCGTTTGTTCTTCCTTGCGGTTCTTGGATCCGGCTAGCCCGAGGGATAATCGTTATCCTGCCCGGCGTCAAGGGTTCTATTAGTTACCTCGATCTAGTCGTTCGCTTGAGGATAGGTGGCTGAGGTTAGCCTCGCTTCGATCCCGAGCCCCGCATAGAAGTTGTTGAATTCTGGGTTTTTGAACTAGTGCCCATTGTTAGTGATGAAGGCTACCGGAATTCCGAAATGGCAAACGACTGACCTATATAAGAAAGTTTGACACGATTTCTCCGTGATAGACGCCAGAGGCTCGACCTCCACCTACTTGGTAAATTAATCAATTACTACAATTAAGAACATCATATGTCAAACAACCAATAGGAAGGGGCCGAGGATATCAACTCCCCAAAGCGTGAAGGGTTTGGGACTTACGATCGAGGTAAGCTGTGTTAGCGGTCACCGCTGGATACTCGAGTGACGTTGGCACGCATCACACTTCTGGGTAAATTCCATAGCATCATTTACTAGAATGGGCCAATAGTACCGTCGAAGGACTTTGTGGCTCAAGGCTTTTCCTCCGAGGTGATCTCCTCTGAGGCCTTCAATTCATGTGTTTCCCAGAGGATATAGTTCGCCTAGGTAGGGCGCAAGCATCGCAAGAAAGATAAGGTATATGGCCTTTTATATAATTGACTATCAAGAAGCCTATAGCGAGCTGACCTGGTTATGACTTGGCGAGCTTCCTTTGGGTCGGATGGAAGTGTGCTATCTCCAAGGTAACTTAGTATAGGGTCGATCCGACTTGGTTCGTCCTCAATCTCCAGCAATTCCTTGTCAGGACAACACTCGACTTTCCTTGCAGCCAAATATTGTGAATTGATGGGTTGTTAGATATCTGTGTTTGATGAGGCGAGTCTTGAAAGGAAGTTGGCCTCTTGGTTTTCTGCTCGGGGAATCTTGATAGCTTGGAACATTTGAAAGATGGAGACGAGCTTCTTTACTATAGTTTTATACTTCACCATGTTTTCCTCCCTTCCTTCGAACTCTTTGGTCAAATGGCCGACCACCAGCTATGAGTCTGTATTAGCTTATAGGTCTTGCACCCCAAGACCTCGGGCTAGTTACAAACCAGCTATAAGAGCCTCATACTCAGCTTCGTTGTTGGTAGCTTTGAAACCGAACTTCAGGACGGTTGAGGTGCTCCATCCCAAGGGACAGCGTAGGACAAGCCCAGTCTCGAAGCCTTCATCTGTTGCCTAGCCATCCCATGTAAAACCCATCGAGAGACGGAAGTGTCTCTCGTTTCGGCTAGTCTTGTGGCCGGGGACCTTCTCCTTTAGACACAGTTAGTTCAGCAACAAAAAAGGTAATTACTACGCCTTGATGGTTGTACGAGATTCCTAGCTAATATCATACTCTCCCAGCTTGATCACCCATCTGGTCAGTCTCTCTAATGCTTCTGGTCGGTAAAGGACTTGTCTTAGGGGTTGATCGATGAGTACCCTGATCTTACGAGCCTGGATCTCGGGTCGGATTTGACAAGTTGAGGTAACAAGGGCAAACGCCAACTTCTCTAACAAAAGGTACCTTAATTCGGCATCACTAAGGACCTTACTGGTGTAGTAGATCAGCTTTTGTACTCCTTCTTCCTTCAACAATACGGAGCTTTACAGGACTAAACACGCTGAAAAAGAGCTTTACAGAGGTGTGCATAAGCATTCACGTCTTTAATTTCAAACATGTCAAACGCGTCTCGCGAGCACTTGCATGGGTGTGCATTGGATCAGCAAGTCTATACCAAATTAATTTGAAGCTTAAATAAACCCGCCAAAGCCATTGAATTCGCTAACTTTTGGTGGACAGTCTTTGGCGGGTTTCCGAGCAATGGCTAGGGTTTCAGAGATGATCAAAGGGGGAGAAGGCATCGAGCAAGGGAGTCACCCATGTTTTCTATTATGTCTTTCTCCAATATCCTTGATATCGCTTCTTATAGTATAAGAGGCTAAACCCATTTGTGGTGCCTTGGGCACATGAACCCTAGGATAACTTGTTCTTGAATTTCTTTTATTAGTGGTTTCTCTTTTATTAATTCTTGTGAGTTATCTTTGCATACCTTTGCCTGATTTATGTGGTTTGTTTGCATGAGCCCTTGTCATATACCTCATTTTATTGTAGTGAAGTACGTAGGTGTTTATGGTTATGATCTGTGTATTTATTAGTGCATTAGCTCATATCTCACTATGTTTAGAACACAGCTAGGAACAAGTAATTGAGTTCGATTCGTATACCGAGAGATCGAATGTGGCATCTAGATAATGCAATTGTCGAACTCCCCAAGAATTAGTAACAAATAGCCAATAATAGGAAATCAAGCGTTAGCAATGGATTCCTAGGGATTGTGATCCTAGGTACCGTGCTTCATCTCTAATCACCCACAATCTACAAAATGTTAGTTTCTTTATCAGGTTAATTTGTGAAATCTCCAAACACTTCTTATATTTCTTTTAGGCTAAAGAGCGAAAGATAGCTAGTACTAGTATACCAGTCCCTAGGGATTCGACTACCCTACCTTTGGGTACTTTACTACTTGATCAACCCCGTATACTTGCGGGAGTGTCGCCACGCACCCTGTGTGTGCATCAGTATCCTTGGCTCATCCTCAGGATACGATCAAATAATATTATTTTTATTTATTTATTTATCTTATAAAATCCTAATTCAATCAAGATTCGGATACACATTTTTTTTTGTTTTTTATTTTATTTTATTTTTAGTTTAGGATTTCAACTTCTATTGGATTAGGGCACATGGATTTTTCTTATATAAACAACCTCATCTCCTTCTAAGGAACGGATTGTGCCAGTCATTTTCTTCTAAAAAATGAGTTGTGCTAGTCATCTCTTTCTAAGGAACGAGCCTCAACAATCATTGCCTCTTAAGGAACGACACCCCATATCCTCTTAAGGAATTGGAAAAGACCTCGTCTCCTCTTAAGGAACGGGTTGCGCCAGAGATGGAGAAGACCTTGTCTTCTCTTAAGGAACAAGCCTTGACGGTCATCGCCTCTTAAGGGATGACAACTCGTCTCCTCTTAAGGAACAAGCCTCGCCAATCATCACCTCTTAAGGGATGACACCTCGTCTCCTCTTAATGAGCTCTGTTAGGTACGACATCATCACTTTCTCAATAAAATTATCTTTGAGTCTTCACCTTCTCAGGAACACTCTTCGAATGTCTTGCAGGTACAAACAAGAACTCCTATAACTCTCCAAAAAGATACTCATTGTGGAGGCAACCACATTGCTCCCACCGTATGAATCAAGTCTTCTTCTCCTGAAAGCGAGATTGCTCAAAGTCTCTTGGAGGACAATATCCTTACGGACAAGTTATTCACTTACCAACTAAGCTCACCGATCTTTCCACTCAACTCACAATGACTTCGGCCGAAATCACACATCACGAATAATAAAGATATGAACAGTTCAGAAGAGGAGAAAAGAGTACATCCAAAGAAAATATTCAAGCCCTGTTTGGCACACAATAAAAGCAAAAACCATTTCATTAAAAAAAGAGTTTCTATTACAAACAAAAAGAGATGAAGACAAAAGAAGGTGCACCAAGGAAATAGAAAGAAAGAAAGAGAAGAACAACTCTAGTTTCATTCAATGGGCGGTGAAGCCAAGAGGTACTGGAGTGTGTCTTGGAACTCCAAGGTGGTGATGTTCAAGTCCGGGTGATTACGGGTGATCCCCAAACAGAGCCTGAAGGCCTCCTGGATGCCCTGCCGAGCCTCCTAGTGGAGCAAGTCCATGAACTCCATAGAAGCCTTGAAGTCCTCGACGGCACGAATGGCCCTCTCATAAAGGAGGATTTGAGACCCCACTAACTCTCATGGATCGCCACAATATCGACCGACTATAACTCCCGCTTACTCTTCACCTCTGGTCGATCCAAGGCCAGAGTACCTCGGAGGGTGGCAAGCTCGTTCCCGAGCCTTTCTTTGTCCCTCTTCGCCAACTCCAACTTTCAGGCATATCTCTCCTCCAATTGGTGGATCGTCTGACCTTATCGAGCAAGCTAGCCCTTCGACTTTCGAAGGTCGGACTCGACCTTTCCCAAGTTCACTCAGGCGGCTGCCAACAGTCACTGGGGAACGCTAGTTCTGGCCCTCTCTAAGCAGGCCACAGTGACGCTCATCAAGGTAGTAGACTGCACTTATAACGAAGGAGTCAAAATAAAGAGGGTGAAAGGAGAACTTAGGGGATGGAAAAAAAAACCTACTCAGGCTCGGATGAGATAAAGTTGGGAAGAGAGCTCCACCTCGCTAAATCCTCCTAACTGTTCCAAGTCTATCTTTAGTAGGATGGAGTACAAAGCTTCGGCAACATCAAAAGGGTCCAAGAGAATGGATTTCACCTCTACGACAACAGACTTTCTCTTCTCCCCAAAAGGGATGCTCTGACGAGGAGACCAGGTCATCACTTCTGCGACAAGAGAAGGAGGCAAAGTTGGTTCTACAAGCGGCGATATGTCAGGGTCTGTTAAGGATGCCAACAGAGGTAGCTCTTCGATTGGTTCAAGGTTGTCCTCCCGCATCTGCCTCCTCTTATCAAGGGGCATTGAGGGAATATGACCGTTTCAGAACTCCCCTAAAACCTGCCTAAGCTCGTTATGATCCATCTACAGGAAATCAGGAGAAGGATTTGGAAACGACTGAGGGAATGAAGATGCATACTAGACAATCCCCAAGGGCCTATTTAAAAAGAGAAAGGGTAGGTGTAACCTCTTTGGATTCCAGACCGGTCCATCTAGACTTTCTCATTGGCCTCTTCAATTCAGACGAGACCGCCTGGATGTAGACGGGTCCGTCTGCTAAGTTAGAGAAGTCATCCTCCAGATCCAAACGGGACTGCCTGGTTTCAGACGGTTCTATCTGGGAAATTAAATTGGCTTGTTTAATGTCTCGAGCTTGACTTATCTGGTGGTATGTCATGGCAGTTCGAATAGACAAATACCCTTCATGGTCTTCCCGGAAATGTCTCCCCCATAATAAATTTTGAGTCGATGCCCATTTACCTTGAATGTACCTTTCTCTATATGACTTATTTCTACTGCCCCCTGAGGGTGAACTTTTTTAGCGGTGAAGGGTCCTAACCATCTTGAACTTAGTTTTCCCGAGAAGAGCTTAAGTCTGGAATTGAACAACAGTACTTGATCGCCTTCATTGAATTTTTTCTTTGTTTTTTAATTTGATCGTGATGATGCCTAGTCCTCTCCTTATACAGCCTCAAATTTTCATAGGCTGTATACCGCCACTCATCCAAATCTCTCAGTTGACGTTTCCTCTTTGCGCCGGCAAGGGAAGGGTCATTGTTCAAAAATCTCGTGCCCCAGTAGGCTTTGTGTTCTAATTCTTCAAGTAAATGACATGCCTTTCCGCAACCAATCAGTAAGGTGTGCTTCCTATGGGTATCTTATACGTTGTTCGATATACTCATAGTGCATTATCTAATTTATCAGATCAATCCTTTCGGTGATGTGCCACTGTTTTCTCAAGTATGTGCTTTAACTCCCAATTAGACACTTCCACTTGTTCTCTTGTCTGGGGGTGGTAGGGAGAAGAAGTGCGATGCACAACTCCGTATCGTTTAAGGACTTTCGCGAATTGGGCATTACAAAAGTGAGTGCCTCGCTCACTAATTATGGCCCTAGGTATACCAAACCTCGAAAACAATTTTATCAGGAACTTGACTACGCTCATAGCATCGTTGTTGGGTAGGGCTTGTTCTTCCGCCCACTTGGAGACTAGGATGAATTTGTTCCTATTAGAGTTCGGGAACAACCCCATGAAGCCTGTGCCCCAAATATCGAATACCTCGCATACTTGAATTGATCTCTGTGGCATTTCATCACGACGAGAGATATTCCATGTTCGTTGGCAATTATCAAACTATTGGATGAATTTTTGGGTATTTTGGAACAGTGTGGGCCACTAGAAACCCGAATTGAGGATCTTTCTCATTGTTTTGTTTGAACAGTAATGTCCACCAAATGGTCCTGTATTGCAATGATTCAAAATCTCCCATCTGTCTTCTCTAAGGATACACCTCTTGACTACCTGGTTGGTGCATATATGGAATAGATGCGGATCATCCCAAATGTAGTATTTTAGATCAGTGAAAAATTCCTTCTTTTGTTTGTAGGTATAGCTCTTGGGAAGTGACCTTGCAATGAAATAGTTAGTATTGTCCGTGAGCAAGAGTTGTTCAATTTCTTCACTTATGATCTACAGTTCCTCGCCCACCAACTGTATACTGTACAAATACTTCTCCTGGAAGGACTCATTAATGTCTTCATCTCTTAGGACCTCTCTATGTGGGTCTTCCAGTCGAGAAAGATGATCGTCAGCTAGGTTTTCTGCTCCTCTTTATCCTTAATTTCCAGGTTGAACTCCTGCAACAACAAGACCCAACGAATTAGTCGTGGCTTCGTATCAGATTTACTCAAAGATAACATAAGATAGAATGATCAATATAAACTATAACTTTAGATAAAACCAAATAAGAGCGGAATTTATCAAAAGAAAACACTATGGCGATGAGCTCTTTTTCAGTTGTTATATAGTTTTCTTGCACATCGGTCAGACCATATGGGCTGAAAATTCTTGTCTTTCCTTTGCCCTAGAACTGCCCGAAAAGTATAATCACTTGCATCACACATAATTTCAAATGGTATATTCCAATCCGATGTGATCATGATTGGGGCTCAAGTAAGCTTCTCCTTTAAAGTAGTAAAGGCAGCTAACCAATCACCATTGAAGTCAAATGGGGCATCTTTCTCAATCAATTTGGTCAATATTCTAGATCTTGGAAAAATCTTTTATGCAGTGCCTATAAAACCTTGCATGCCCCAAAAATCTCCGTATGGCCTTGATTGATGTAGGTGGAGGTAGCTTCTTAATTGTTTCCACTTTCGCCTTATCTATCTCAATGACTTTGTGGGAAATTTTGTGTCCATGGACTATTCCTTCTTGCACCATGAAGTGAGACTTTTCCAAACTGAGAACCAAGTTGGATTCCTCGCATCTGGCTAGCACCTTCTCTAGATTGTGGAGGCACAAGTCGAACAAATCTCCAAAATTGGAGAAATCATCCATGAATACTTCCATTATGTCCTCTAGAAATTCCTCAAAAATAACACGCATGCATCGTTGGAAAGTGGCGGGGCCATTGCATAATCCAAAGGGAATACGACAGTAGGCAAAGTTGCCATAGGGACAAGTAAAAGTAGTCCTCTCCTGATCCTCTAGGGTAATAGGAATCTGAAAGTATCCTGAGAAGCCATAAAGAAAATAGTAATAGGAATGGGCGGCTAACTGTTCAAGCATCTGATCAATAAATGACAGTGGAAAATTATCCTTTCTTGTGGTATCATTTAATTTCTTGTAGATGATGCAAACTCACCATTCAGTTATTGTCCTTGTAGGAATCAATTCATTTTTCTCATTTGTCACTACTGTCATTCCGCCCTTTTTTTTGTACTACTTGTACTGGACTTACTTAGGCACTATCAAAAACGGGGTAAATCACCCCGGTATCTGAGTTTAATCACTTCATCCTTTAGAACCTCCGTCATATTCGCGTTGAGTTTCCTTTGGGGTTGCACTAAAGATTTGTAGTTTTCTTCCATTAAAGATTTTATGAATGCAGAAGGATGGACTAATGCCCCTAATATTTGAGGTTTTCCATGATATTGCTATTTTGTGCCTTTTTAGTACTTGCAATAATCTTTCGTTCTGTTGGGCAGATAAATTTGCAGCAATAATGACCCAAAACTTCAAATTGTCTCCTAAAAATACATACTCGAGATGCTTGGGAAGCTCTTTTAGCTTTAGCTTTGGAGGTTCTTCAGTGGATGGATTTGATGAGTTCATAATTATACATATTTTCTTAGCATATTTCCATACCCTTTGAATCCATTTTGGCATAGTTTCTCCCACTTTTGTGTTCTGTTGGGTGTTTTGTGTAATTTGGTAAATAATTCAGCACTTTGGAGAAAAGAAGCAAATTCTGGAGAAATTCGGAACAAGAAGTGCCAAAACAGAGCACGACTACGGGCGTGCCCATGGGTGTGTGAATTCAAATCAAAATCAATTAAAGAAGCGCACTCAGCCTTTTGAAGACATGGCCGTGTGATAGATGACAAGGCCGTGTGATAGATGACATGGGCGTGTGGTGTAAAGTCAGATTCTTATAAAAGACCGTTGTTTCTACTTTTTAAGGAGACTTTTAGCGTATCCAAGAATCGACGGCTAGGGTTTCGGAGAGAAGTCAAAGGCGCAGGAAGCATCATGCCAGGGAGTCTATGAGTTTTCTAATGTCTTCCTCCTTATTTATTGTGATGTCGTCATTAGTATGAGAGGCTAAACCCCTCGTGGTGCCTCGGGTCCTTGAACTCTTAAATGAACTTGTGAATCTATATCCTTCTTAATATTAGTTTCCCTTTTTTTTATTTATGTGAATTGTCTATGTGTGCTTATTCGTATGGTTCGTTAGTACAAAAGGGCAGGCCATACTATAAGAATTTCTTGATGCATTATGAGAGATCGCGGTCAAGCTAGGTCTTAGCATAGACAATAGGGGGCACGCCGAGAGATCGGGTGGTCGCTTAGGTTGCTTTGTAACTACAACTCAATTTCAGGATTAGGGTAAAGCCTAATAGTAAGAACTATGGAACACCAATAACAATGCAGTTGTATGTTAAGAAGCCTCCGTATGGGACTAGGGTTTGGTTGCCAAGAGATCGGGACCAAACTAATTTAAGGTTCTTCACGGTCCAAGAATAGATAAAATTAGGTTGTTAGTATTAGAGGATCAGTCATGAGGGATTATTAGGAAGATAGTGATCCGAGGTGTCATACTCTCCTGATTGATAAAGCCTAGATTGGCAACTATCAACTTAGTTTAGTTTGAATTAGATTCTAATTTGGATAAATCCATCACCAACCATATTTTCTGAGCTAGGTAATAGAGTTCTAGTGAGCACTAGTGTCGGTCCTTGTGGATGTGACTACCTTACCCTCAGGGTACTTTACTACTTGAGCAACCTTGTGCACTTGCGGGCGAGCAGCACTATCAAGTTTTTGGCGCCGTTGCCAAGGACCGACGTTCTAGGAATATTACGATTTTGTTAATTAAACTTTCTTAGTATTAGTTTAGTTTTCTTTTTATTTTATTTTATCTTATCTTTTCGGGTTGATCTAGTTTTCTTTCAGTGAAGCTACCGATGTATAACCAGAAGCAGGGTTCCATACCCAGCAGAAGTACCAGATCCAGATTTTGAGCATTACCTTCGTCGCTAGATAAGAGAAACTCTTCTCAAAAAGCAAGCAGAGATGGAGAGTAGTACATAAGTGAATCAACCAGTAGCAATGGCGGCACCAACCCATTCTATTGCAGACTTTGCCAAGCCAAGCCTTGACAGCATTGGCTCAAGCATCAACCCTCCACCCAATAATGAACATGACTTTGAATTAAAACATCACATCATTCAGATGATTCAAAATCAATATCAATTTGTTGGATTCCAAGATGAAGATCCGTACGTACACCTATCAACCTTCTTGGAGATCAGCAACACCACTACAGTTACAGGAGTACCTGCCGACGCAGTTCGTCTCAGGCTATTCCTATTTTCACTCAGAGGCCGAGCAAATAGTGGCTAAATTCACTACCTCCAGGATCGATCACCTCATGGGGACAGTTAGCCATGAAATTTTTGACAAGATACTTCCTGTTGACCAGAAAACTTGAGTACAAGCACTCAAGCCTCAAGACGCATAAAGCGTGCGGGTCTTAAAGTAATAAATTTGGTGAGTACCGGAATTGAATCCATTGTGGAAGGCTTACTAGGTTTAGATGAACATTAACCTACTAAGTTGCTTGGTAAAAAGTCAGTCGATCAATAAGTGGAAAAGGTTACTAATCTAAACTAAACTACTCATAGGATGTGGTGAGATAACGAAGGGTGCAGGGGATTACTCTCTATTATATGCTTCTAGGGTTGTATGGCTCTAATGACTTGTATTGATTTTCTCATTGGCTTACTAAGTTATCAAGGTTGTGGATATGGGTGTGTCACTGATAAAGTGTTGTGCTTGTGTGCACTCCGGGTACATCATACATGACCTTATTTCTAAGGATCATGCATCTAAAGTCCATATCTCTATGGTACATTAGACACATTATAGGACAACACTCTATCACTACCATGGAATTGCCTAACCTGATCTCTCAGTGATAGGTCAAATCGGTGTCACTCTGTCCACCCTAATTCCTTACTCTACTCTCAAGCCTAGATCTCTCATAGTGCATGGAGTTAAAGATACTCATTGTCTACAACAATTGAGGAATAAAGAGAATAGATTTAAAGGCACATCCACATACAAGAGAACAAAGCATACCAAGGATAATAAATGTATCAAGTCATAGCATCCATACAAGCCTAGATTAGAACAAAGCTTACTAAGTTATTTTCATAATGATGCAAATAAGAAGGTAAACATCCATGTCTAAGTACAAAGGAAGGATTAAAACACTAGAAATCAATAAGAGATAGGTTCCCCCTTTGCTTTGAGCTTCTCCCCTTAAGATTTGGCCTTGGAACCCTCCGGATCACCTCTTTGGAGCTCTAGCTGTCGCCCCCAAACAAGAGCTGAAAAACCCTAGCAAAACAACCCCTTTTTAAAGCCCAGCCCCTGACATCGCGATGTCGACAAGCAACATTGCGATCTGTCTTTTCTGTGAAAATCAGCCCTCTGTCACGATTAACATCGCGTTGTCCGTTGATTAATATCGCGATGTTATGCAGTTTGCATTGCAATGTCTTCATCAACGCAATGATCGGATGACCATTTCAACTCGGATTGAACTGAAATTTTAACTGAGTGTTCTTGACTTGTTGATCTTCAATCTGACTAGAGGAAATTGTATTTGGAGTCTTGTAGCTCTTTCAGTAAATTTCTGATCTCAGCTACTCTTTCAGGCGCTCACAATCCTCTCTCCTTTTGCTCCTTATGCTCCTTTGTCATCGAACACCTATCTCTTTTGCTCAAGATCATCCTTATTGCTATCCAATACTCTCATCATCTATCAATATTAAAAACACTTGCGTTAGTGCATAAATTAATCCATTTGGTATAAAAATTCACTAAAACAAGTGTGTATGCTAGTTGAGGTAGAGTTTATACAAAATAACCCACATTGGCTTTTGCATCATTAGATGGCCATATTTGGTCTCAAACTAGCATAATAAGTTATCTAAATAGCTCTCATTTGAGAGCTATCACTTCCCATAATCGAAAATCACGAAACTGAGGAATGACATATCATCCTTTAGACAACTAGAGTCAAAAACACTAAATGAAACCTAGGAGAGGTATAAGGAAATTCTTAAGAAGTGTCCACAACATAGGATAGAAGACTGGAAATAAGTCCAGACTTTCTACAATGGACTCAATGTGGCTACAAAATAGTTATTGGACGTAGCAGCCAATGGATCTCTTTGTAACAAGGAACCTGAGGTGGCCAAGAAGCTGATTGAAGAGATGACAGTTAATAGATATCAATGGAGTTCCGAAAGAAAAAACCCTAAACTAAGCCAAGTCGCAGGGATTGTTGAGATTGATGTGTTGACCAAATTGGTAGCAAAGGTGGATGCATTGAGTAAATGGATAGATAATATGTCTCTTCAACAGCAAGCATCTGTCATGAATTGTAGAACATATGGAGACCAACAAAGTGCAGAAGCCAGTATGGTGCCAGCTGAACAAGTTGACTTCGTGGGTAGCAAGAACAGATATCAGAATAATCCTTATAGCTCTACCTATAACCCCAGATGGAGGAATCATCCAAACTTCTCATGGAGCAACCCGGGGCAACGTCAAGATAACAAAAACCAACTCAACCACTAGGATTCCAGCAACTCTCACAAGACAAGAAAGGCTCAAGTATGGAAAACATCTTTGCACAGTACATACGTACTAATGATGACCGCATGAACAAAAATAAAGAGTATATGAGGAATCAACAGGCATCGCTACAGCACCTTGAACACCAAGTGGTCCAAATTGCAAAATCTTTGGTTGAATGACCACTTAGCTCCCTCCCCAGCAATACTGAAGTGAATCCAAGAGAATCAGTAAAGGCCATCACCCTCAAGAGTAGAACAGAGTTGCCCCCACCTCCAGCCAAGTATCAGAAGGATACAGTAGAGGAGGAAGAGGAAGGGGAGCAATTAGATCCAAGCAAAGGAAAGGAAAAGCAAGCTCCAATGGTGTGAGAATACTAACCAAAACTACCGTACCCGGCCAAGGTGAAAAAGGACCAACAGGAGGAGCAGTTCAAGAAATTCTTAGAGATGTTCAAAAAACTACACATCAACGTCCCATTCGTGGCAGCTCTTTCACATATGCCAATTTACGTAAAGTTCTTGAAGGAGCTGCTCACCAACAAAAGGAAACTGGAGGACGTGTCCAGAGCAACCCTTAGCGAACAATGCTAGGCTGTCCTCACCAACACAATCCCAAAGAAAGAAAAAGATCCAGGGGCTACATAATTCCTTGCACTATCGGAGGATTGGTGGATGAAAACTCATTGGTAGACCTTGGCGCAAGCGTTAATCTCATGCCATATAAAACTTTAAAGAAATTGGGACTCGGAGAACTCAAACCAACCAAGGTTATACTACAGATGGCCGACCGATCAATCCGTCAACCTCGAGGAGTTATTGAGGATGTATTAGTCAAGGTAGATAAGTTTATCTTCCTAGTGGACTTCATCATACTAGACCTGGATGATCAAGTAGAAGTACCCCTATCCTCGGTAGACCGTTCTTGAAGATAGCACAAGCTTTCTTTGACATCAAGGATGGATGGATGACATTGAGAGTTTGAGACGAGCAAGTCGAGTTCAAGCTTTTATCTGCCATGTGACAACCAATGGTCTTTAACGATTCCTGCTAATTTATCGATCATATTGTCGATCTCATTTCTTATTTTTTATGGGATGAACTGCTAAAAAACCAACTAGAGGACATTTCTTGGATGAACCACCTCCTTGGGGAGAAGAGGAAAAGGAGGAAGATCAAAAACACAAATAGCCAAGTCCCTTCATGAAGGACAAAAATCAGTGGCAGATAAAGAAGAGGGAAAGTAAAAAGAGCAACTCACTCTCAAACTTCAACCTACTACCAGGCTCATCTAGGAGTCAATCCTATGAGTAAAAATTTATTTCCTATTTAAGTATGCAGGCCTTAGAGAATTTTCCTCACAGCAAGGAAGCTGAAAGGTATCACTTATTCGAACCCCCGTGAGTGTACAGGTACGTCAAGTTAGCGAAGTAAAACAAGCACTTCTTGGGAGGCAACCCAAGCTTACTAATTTTAGGTAGTCTTCTAGTTAGTTTTCATGAGTAGGATTATTTTAGGTTTACTTTTAGACATACATTAGTGGTGAGACTATCTTTTTGATGATACTCAATAGTTATATGGTTCTGAAGTGTTTTACCGACTAAGTTTTGTCTTAGGAGTCTATAACACTTTGGTGCAGGTGAAAATAGGGCAAAAACTACATATAGTTACAAAGCACTACACACCCCATGACACGGGCGTGTGGCCAACCATGTTGCACTCGGGAAGACTCGACGAAGCAGCAAGATATATAGAGCGCCACACGCCAAACTATACGGGCGTATGATAGGGCGTGTCGCGCTCGGGAAGAAAACGCAAGAGAATAGATGAGAGATTGAGGACCATATGCCCATCCACATGGGCGTGTGACACCCATCACACGGCTAAATCCCCTTCGATACGGCTGTGTGGACAACTACACGAATGTGTACGACACATGGAGTCGAATCGATAGGGTTTAAATCGAGAAAAAGAAGGGGCCGCCCACCAAATCGCGCACGCCCTCTTCTTTTTTCACACACCGGCAACCTCCCATCTCCTTCCTACACTCCAACGAGCCTTCCTCCGGCTACCAGGCACCCGTCTCGGCCACGCCTCAACACCGTGCGTCGAGCACCTTCTCGATTCACCGCCACTTTTCATACACACTGCCTTGTCGGAGTCCCACATGCCCGTATACACCACTAACGCCGGTGAGCAATAGGCTTAAAGAAGCAAATCCTTGGGCAACCCCCAAAGAGGAAGAGAGGAGAAGGAAGCTCCCAAGACCTACTTGAGCTGAGCTTTGGGTCGGAAATCTATAGTAGAAGGTACGCCGTCCTACGCCATAAGAGGTTCGGGGAAACCCAAGCCATAGATTTCAGACTCTTGGAGGAAGTGGGCCTCGCCGACGAGGTCAACCGCCTACTCGTAGTAGGAGGTTTGAGGAGGCTACTCACTATCGAGGAGATGGCGTATCAGGTGCTCACGTTGGAGGTCCTTGCCACCTTCACGATCACCCAAGGAGATGCCTTGCTCTCATGGCATAGGCCGGATCAGATACAGTTCATGCTGAGGGGCGAGATGCATATGATGAGCTACAAAAGGTTTGCCTTCAACTTAAGACTGTATGATGAGTAGCTCACCCGGACATCCGAGTACGAGGCCCTCGGCACAGTCATACCGCACGAGAGGTTGGAGCTCAATAATTGTCTCACACTCAACACAAAGACTAGGTACGACCCAGCGCAGTCGAAGGCCAGCACACTCAGGACTCCCAGCCTCAAGTACATCTATTACATCCTTGCACACTCTGTCAGAGGGCGAGGCAATAGCACAGTGGTAGTCTGCACCAGAGACATCCTCTTCATGTCAAGCATAGCAGAGGGATTCCCGATCCACTTGGGTTGGGTCGTCGCATAGTTCTTACTTCATCAGGGATCCTACCCCATGATCCAGATCATCTTCGATGGCTCATACATTACTAGACTTGCCCGGGGGATGGGTTTATTATCAGGAGGAGCCCCGGCGAGACTGACGATGGCGGGAGGGACCCTAGAGATCACACTCTAGATACTTTGGGCACTCAGGATAGTCCGACCTATCCAGACCTCTAGAGGGACCACCTACCGAGTCATCGATCCCGACACGACTCCGCGGCAGGAACCAGCAGACTCAACAACAGTAGGACCGAGCACTGCACTACCATTCCTACTATCGCCACCACCAGCACCCGCACCAGCTCCAGGATGGACCCCAGCCAAGCACGATGCAAGACTAGTTGGCTTATGGGGGCCATCTACTTTCTGATCCAGCAAGGTGGTCACCAGTACCCACCCCCACCACTTGCTTCTACGCACACCACAAGAGATGTGGGGGTGGAGGCCAGCGACGACTTCGAGACCGCTGATGACAAGGAGGAGTATGACTATTGAGTAGCGGAAGTTTTTCTTTTTATCAAAACTTTTGTATTTTCATTTATTTTTGAAAACCAAGGCACCACGGTTTCTCTATCTCTATATATTACATTTTGAGCATCACTTTTTTGCTTTCTATATCACAAGGTACTTTGGAAATCACGGCACAAGAATTTGTCAAGAATCTTCACACGAGCACCACCACACAGTTAAGTAGAGTGATCCCTTTCCTCTTTGATCTTGCATATCATATCTTCATTATGCATACATTGCGTACATTGGGGACAATATACAGTTTAAGTATGGGGGAGGGTTTGGCTATACTTATTTAATTATGATGAGTACTGATTTAAGATGATCAATGATACTTAATGATTGGGAGTCCTCCAGGAATCTAGGTTGACATTAGCATTAGGTGTCAAAATTTTTTCAAAAATATATATATTTAGTCCTACCTTTACTTGACACCTCACAAAAACTTTGAGCACAAATACTAACTTTGCTATCACTTGCCTGCTTAGATTCGGATTTCAGTTAACCTAACCATCTAAGAAATAGTGAGAGTCTCTGAGTAAAAAAAAAAAAAAAAAATTTGTTGAACAAGCTGGAATAAAGGAAAGTCGGATCTATTAATGATACCCTACCAATATGAGAAAGATGGTAGAAAGAGCTATTACCTTTAAAGGGTGAAAGCCTCTTTTGAGTAGTCGGATCTTGGGCATCACAAATGTACACTTGATGACCTACCGGGGGAAAGGCTACCTCATTGGATGTATGAAGCTACTACCCCCAGCTAAAAGAGTCAAAAACAGTCGTATAGAGAATAAGGTTGAGACTAGTTGGGTCGGGCTTGAGCTAATAAACAGCCCCATATGAAGGGTTACACACACACACTCATTGGGAGTTCGTTTCTAAGGCGGGACCTATTTTCAAATAAAAACTGTCATAACACCTGACACCATGTTTCCCCGGACACCAGAGGGACTTCCAAGTATTTGTGAGATCGGCGATCAGGCACTCATCATCTTGCTTATATTCCATATTTTTCTTTGCTTGAGGACAAGCAAAAGTTTAAGTGTGGGGGTATTTATGATGAGTGTATAATTAATATTTTCTTAGCATTACCCTTTGCATCCATTTGGCATAGTTTCTCCCACTTTTGTGTTCTGTTGGGTATTTTGTGTAATTTGGCAGATAATTCAGCACTTTAGAGAAAAGAAGCAAATTATGGAGAAATTCTGAACAAGAAGTGCCAAAACAGAGCACGATACGGTCACCTATACCGGCGTGCCCATGGGCGTGTGAATTCAAATCAAAATCAATTAAAGAAGCGCGCTCAGCCTTTTGAAGACATGGTTGTGTGACAGATGACATGGTCGTGTGATAGATGACATGGGTGTGTGGTGTAAAGTCTGAATCTTATAAAATGTCGTCGGTTCTACTTTCAAGGGGACTTTTGGTGTATCCAGGAATCGACGGCTAGGGTTTCGGAGGGAAGTCGAAGGCAGAGTAAGCATCATGTCAGGGAGTCTATGAGTCTTCTTATGTCTTCCTCCGTATTTATTATGATGCTTGTCATTAGTATGAGAGGCTAAACCCTTCGTGGTGCCTTGGGTCCTTGAACTCCTAGATGAACTTGTGAATCTTTATCCTTCTTAATATTAGTTTCCCTTTTTATTTTTATTTTTGTAAATTGTCTATGTGTGCTTATTCGTATGGTTTTTTAGTGCGAAAGCGCTGCCTTACTATTAGAATTGCTTGATGCATGACGAGAGATCGTAGTCAAGCTAGGTCTTAGCATAAATAATAAGGGGGCACATAGAGAGATTGGTTGGTCGCTTGGGTTGCATTGGAACTACAACTGACATTAAGGATTATGGTAAAACAAAATAGTATGAACCATAGAACACCAATAACAATGTTGTCGTATGTTAATAAGCCTCCGTATAGGACTAGGGTTTGGTTGCCGAGAGATCGGGACCAAACTAATTTAGGGTTCTTCACGGTCCAGGAATAGATAAAATTAGGTTACTAGTATTAGAGGATTAGTCATGAGGAATTCTTAGGGGGATAGTGATCCGAGGTGTCATACTCTCCTATTTGATAAACCCTAGATTGCCAACTGTAAACTTAGTTTAGTTTGAATTAGATTCTAATTAGGATAAATCCATCACAAACTATATTTTTTGAGCTAGGTAATAGAGTTCTAGTTAGTACTAGTGCTAGTCCCTGGGATTCGACTACCCTACCCTCAGGGTATTTTACTACTTGAGCAACCCCGTGCACTTGTGGGCGAGCAACACTATCAGGTTTCATTTTCCTTTCATTGTCCATCACTATCTCATCAAACTCATTTTCACTTTCCAAGACTTGGTGACCATCTGAACCTTGATCTGTGCTATGGTCCTCCCCTTCAGAGATTGGGCTATCGATACTGCATGCTGAAATTGAGTTTTCAGATGGTTTTGTTTGGGTCTTGACAGTTTCGCCTGAAATACAAAAGTCTGATATCTCATTCACTTCCAGGTCAGTAATTACAGGAGCTATTGGAGGTGGCCATATGTCATATGTGTCAGGAGTGGACTGCTCAATGTACATACTGTCGAGTTGCTGAAAGTATTTGTGTTCTTGTCGCACAAAGTACTGAAGACCTCTTCCCAGTTGGTATCTTCTGAGATTGCTACATGCTCTTGAAGCATTGACTGGTAACTTTCCTCGCTGAAGTGTGAGTAGCATGTCGCAAATGAGCCTTCATCGCGTAACCCATATACAAGCATTCTTGATACGCTGATTCAAACTGCTGACTTTCGGCCCACTTATCTAACAGTATTAGTTGTAATGCCAACAGTTGCTTCATACCATCCATGAGTCTATGCGTAGTTATGCACTAGTCCCTCGCAAAACAGACAAATAAAGATGATTAGTATGAAGGAATAGAAGAATCAAACAAAACAAAAAGAAAGAAATGAAAATAAAAGAAAACAAAAATCTAAAACCAATGACTAAATTAATAAGCTCCTAGTTCTCCTAGTAGTCTAAAGTTCTCGGCAACGGGGCTAAAAACTTGATCGCCACTAATGCTACTGCAAGTACATGGGTCGAATAAGTAATAAAATGATACTAAGAAGTCGGGTATAGAATCCTCAGGGACTATGAGAAATACTGGTACTAACTACTTGTCTATTATCTAGCCTAACCAAAGATTTGAGAGGTTTTGAACTAATCTAAGTACTAAATCTAAAGAAGGGAGATGAGATTAAATCTAAACAAGGGATGTGATGAAATCACAGGGCAATCAATCAGAAGAAGAGATACTTGGGTAATGAATCTCTCTTGGGTTCTTAATAAAAGATGCCGACAAAGTCTTCTATATTGATAATTATGTGGGATTGGACCAAGAATTCCTAAGATACATTAAATCCCTCTCTCGAGGTAATCAATGTCTAATATCCTTATTGTTTTAGGTTCTAGGGATTCTATTACTTGGGAGAATCATGGGGATAATACATATCAAAGAGTCGCTCACCTAAACACCTGATCCCTCGCCGTACTCATGACACTCTCTATTGAGGTAGTTCTAAAAACGAGGAGGTGTTCACTTCTTTCCTCATATAAACCCTATGAATATCCAGTTGTCACAATGTAGGCATTTAATGCATAAAACACACTCAATAGATCTCAACCCAACAACAATTAATTAAGCAAAATAGAAGACAATGTCATACATTAAAACCTAACCCAAGAGTTCATCATACCCAAATATCTAAAGAATTAGTTCCCTATTAGAGGGGGAAAACAAAATCAAATACAAAGATAAACATAGAGGAAAACATAGGAAAGTGGTACATCGTTCCCTCTCATTGCTTTAGTGAGGACCTGCTACAGTACTCCTTCGATGCGTTAAGTGAGCTGCCGATGCTCTTTACTCCTTCGATGTGCCCTGGATGAGTGATGGATGATGGTGGAAAATGATGATCTCCCAATAGTGGTGGATGAGACTAGAGGCAAGGGACTCCCATAAAACCCTAAAAACCTCGGTATTTATAGTCTTGATGCATGCACAAATATACGTGACACTTCTCTCGTAAGTATACAAGGTTGATCAAGTAGTAAAGTACCCAAAGGTAGGGTAGTAGAATCAACAAGGACTGGCTACTAGTACTAGTTGCCCTCTATTATCTAGTCTAACTATAAGAAGAGTTGTGTAATCAAGCTAGTTAAATATCCTAACTAAAAACTAATATCAACAATTGGTAAATCGGGATAGTCAGAGATGAAAAGATGGCATCTCGGATCACAATCCCTCTAGGATTCCCTTGCTAATGATATATTCCTTATTATCGGCTAATTACTCATAATTCCCGAAGGATGTAACAATACGCTTCACAACAAAGCACCCGATCTCTCGTGATGCTCATGCACACCCTAGCACCCTTGTTTGACTAAAAACCTATCTAGACGAATCCTAGAGCTAATACGATATTCTAGCAGTTCTGAGTCACCGTACAAGCACTCATGGTGCTGAGTGTTGTCACCTACTGAGGTGGTGACTCGAGGCCCGCGCAAGGGAAAGGCACAAGGAGATATCTAGACTAATAATAATTCTAGGCTAATGTAATACAAACTCCACAACCATCCAGCAGAAACATTACCATGCCATTGCTATTGGATGATTGGGCTCATGATGCAAACTCCACAACCATCCAGCAGGAACATTACAATGCCAATGCTATTGGATGATTGGGTTCATGCACAAGATAACTAATAAAGAGAATTGCGAGCACACACAATCAAGATGCGACACATGGATTATTTAATAAGCAAACATGGAATAAATATAGGAAATAAGTAACAAGTTCATCCTAGGGTTCAGGTGTCCGTGGCACCATAAAAGGTTTAGCCTCTCATGCTATGATCTATCATAACTAATACAAGAGGATGTTATACAATCAAGCATAGAAATCTTCCCTTGATAACGCCTTCTCTGCCTTCAATTCTTCTCATAAAACCCCCAGCAGTCGTTGCAGAAATTGCCCTGAGACTACTCCGCCAAAAGTTGATTATTAGGGTTATGTGGATGACCTTTTATAGATTTTCAATTTAGCGAAACACGATTGTTGTGATTAGAAGCATGATTGTGTTGACCTAAGTACGCCTGTGTTGATCTTGACATGCCCTTGCTCTTGGTCTGGTAACGCGGTAAACATATTTTTCAATAAATAGAGAGTTGCACGGGGTTTAACACGCCTATGCTTCATAAACACGCCCGTGTTGAGTGAGAGCACGACCGTGCTTTTCTCTGCATGTGCTCAATTTTGCCCTTTTTGCTCTGAAATGTTTGATTCCAGTTCCTTTTGCTCCCGAGTACCTGTTTACCTGTCCAATCACATAGAAATACCCAAAGTAGTACAAAAATAGAGAATTGATGCTAGAAAACAATACAAGTGCATAAGGGAAATTTATGTATAATCATGTATTTATCAAATCCCAAACGCGATATGAGGGTCCAAATACATTTTCCAAGATGTTTAGGCTTAATAGTCTGCTTAATCGAGTCTAGGCCCGAGCCAGACAACCCAGTTTGGACTTGCTCTTTGGCCTCTTCAATTCAGACGAGACTGCCTAGATGTAGACGGGTCCTTCTACAAAGTTAGAGAAGTCATCCTCCAAATCTAGACCGGACCGCCTGGTTCCAAACTGTTCCTTTTGGGAAATTAAATTGGCATCCTCGATCCAGACAGGGCCTCAAACGGTCGTCTGCTCGCTCGTCAAGTTCACTAGCAAATCAGAGATGAGCTTCTAAGTGTCCTGTGGTTCAAACAGGACAGCTTGGTTTCATACGGTTTGGTCTGGTTCTTCATTTAAGCCTTCTTCTCCTCAAATTTGCATGTAATTGCTCCATAAATTGAATTTACCAATGAATCTGTCATGCCTCGAACCCGATCCTTGGCCCCTCAAGCACATGGCAGACCGGCCACACCCAAACCAGGGATGCTTCTTGTCCGGATGCAAGGCCTATGAATAGCATGCATTCACTCCAGATCCTCTCAAAGGATCGAAACTGACTCCAGATCCATCTATGGACTGGTGCATCCCATCGACACCCGCATCCCGCAGTGGGCTGAGTCGGATGCGACTACCGGATCCCACCACAGATCGGGGCGATCTCAAAATATGAATGTGAAAACCACATATAGTGGAAAAGTTATTTGCTTACATACACACATAAAAATAATCATATCTTTACTGAGAAAATCTTTACACGCAAGATTTTTAGAAAGTAAATATCATACGTTTTTTTCGTATGATTACCCACCTCTATCGTTTCTACAATCTACTCGGGTCTGAGGCTTCCAGTCGGGTCCAAGACTTCTTCACCACATCCTAAGCATGGTAACTATTCATCACATATACATTCATAATAGCCGGAATACATTAGATGCATTTAATTATCCTAGTTATGGTTATAAGAGTCTAATAGTCTATATGTTTGCAGATTTTTGATACTGTGCGTAGTCAGGGAGAATCGTCCTTATCTCTTAATCCGCAAGTCTGATTTTGTTGATCTAGGATTTGTTAGAAAGAACTTTTTCATAACCTTTCTAACAGTATATTATAGACCCTGATCGGAGATATATAAGGGACCAAAATATCCCCCGTAATCTAACTGCCAGGATTACACAGTTTCAATAAACATCTTATGTGTATACATAAACATGGAACTTTAACTCAACCTAAGTATTATTATCCATATTATTTCTATGCTCTCAAATATAGATTGTTGCAGGTTTCACAAGGCCTCTATCCTGCCACTCCATTGTGTTTCATTCACCAAACATCCTTAGTCTACAACACCTTATTATGAATAAGTTGCATGCTTATGTGATTCAAGAATATAGTACAAAGTACTTTCGGCTCAAATTAGTCCAGAATCCCGATTCATATATATACTGCAACTCCTTGAAAATTTTTGAAGCTCATATATGTCTCCACTCTCCCTGTGGTATTTAATCAATAGATTATCATACTCAGCACTAACCTTTAGTTTTTCGCTCAATATATTCCCTAACTAGTTCATAGAGGCATTTTGTCAAACATGTATCATGCATTACAAATCAACTCATAGATTTACAGCAGAACAACCACCAAAGTCTTGATTTCCAAGCACACAATTCAACATATATAATTATTCCCTTTCAAGTATTAATCTCCTAGCATCATATTATATACTACAACAAATGCCCAGCTCTCCTATGAGCACTCCAAGCTTAACCCAAGCCTCTTATATGCTCACCATCCCACTGGGGCATTCTGTCAAGCATTTGGTGTGTATTTCTATATTTCACTTTAATCCATAGTAGGGTTGTTCTTTAAATTCCAAAGATTTACAAATCCTTATTCTACAATACAATAAATCCATATTATCACTAGCTTGTGTGAGCATTAAACCATACACTAAACCCTATCATGCTAATAAGCAAGGATTCAAATGTAAATTACTGACAAAAATACATTCAATCAAAGGATAAATTAATGGCTTTACCTTCTGATGCTCTCTCCTTCAAATTGCTAGGTTGGTCAGTAGCCTAGCCTCAGAGATGGAGCCCCTCCATCCTCGGTCGACCTACAAAGTCCAAGGATTGGGGAGATGCTATGATTATTCCCACCTTTAACCATTATTGGGCTAAAAATTGCTCACATTACCTACCTCTAATTTAGCCTCACAGGATTCCCCTCTCCTTTTCTCAACTTCCGATCCTCAGTGTGCAGCTCTCAAAGCTAGAACCCAACTACGGTGGAAGGAGGAAGGGAGATAGTTGTGTGGTAGAGGTCTCACCGCTCAACCATTCATATGGAAGCTCACCGACCACTGTTGATCCACAAGGAGCAGCTGTAGGTTCACGGGGCGAGCATCTCCCCTCCGACTGAGATCGACAATCTACGGGTATGGGAGGAGCTTTTCTCTATTCCCCTTTTTTACCCCTTTCTCAAGAGGGTTTAAAAAAATTAGATTTAGGTTAAGCTTGATTAATTAGAATCAAACAAGGCTTAACTTCCTCTCATCCTTCTAACCCGAATTACTTAACCATTTTGCAATTTAGTCCCTGTTTATGTATCTTATTAAACCACAATTCTCATTATGGTTTAATTATTCCAGATTTAGCACATAAACCCTTGCTTTTACCCAATATTATTTGTGAGGCCCATTCTTTGGTTTATGGACATAAATTTTATAATTTAGTCCTTCACTCAGCCACGTCAATTAATCATCTAACATACAAAAATTTTATTTCAATGCTGAAATTCAAACAAGTACAGTGCTTTGAAGGGGTGGCTTTTACAGAATTGCCCCCGTTTCACAAAATTAACACAATTTAAATACCGGGGGTGGGGGTTGACACATTTCCTCAAAATCACATGCTAAGTGTACACAAATAATGTATAAAAATATGGTGAATTGAACACTTATCACACACTTGTCACAAGAAGGTCGACAAGCTACCCAGAAAATCTGAAGACATGTATCTGACCTTCAGCATAGATTAACTCATCGTTAGCCAACACTATCTGGCTTGACTACTGAGCTTGGCACCTCCTCAAGAAAGAGGGAAGATCTACTTAAGGGTGAGAACAAGCAATGTCGGGCTACCTAGTCGGAGTTAAAAGTAAGGCAAAAGCGATGCAAGCATATATTGTTGGAAAATTAGCTCGATCATATTGAAAAGAAAGGTTGTTTACAATGCTACCCGAGTTAAAGTGTTCAAAATGCACTATGGATAAAAGTACAAAAAAGAGGGCGGAAAAGAGAAACAAAATCAAGTATCCAAAGGAACAGAGGCCTTGGCGATGAGGAGGGAATTCAAAGCCCCTTGTGGACGGAGATTGGCGCCTCACGGAGTCGCAGCAGCCACCTCAACTGTAGTATTCCAAGCATGGGCCTCCTCCATGACCCTTATGGTGATCTCCTCCACAGCCTTAACCTCTGCCACATCAACGACCTCCATTGTGGCCCCTTCAGCGGTTTTAGCTTGCGGGTTTCCCAGCAGCCTCCTTAGTAACCTCCTCAACTTTGTGCCCATCTGAGAGATACCTCAGAGCTTCCGCATAGGAAATAGATGTGATGTCTAGCTCCGGATGAGCCCGGAGGATGTCCGAAAGATTTCGAAGGAAACCTCATACTCAGAGGTTGCCTCGTCCCTTAGCATGGTTTATAATTCTTCCGAATCCTTGAAGTGAACAAGAGCATCAGACTTATGGTAGACAATCTTGTCCAAAAATTATCGAGAATCCTGTCATTCTTTGATCGCCTTCTACGATGCATGTTCCACGTACTCCATGAACTCGTTCGAGCAATAAAACTCGTCAACAGCCTTTGGCCTTAGCCTCCTCCACAATCTCGAAGTATATCTTCTTGACCAGGACCTCAATCTTCTACTCTATTTTTTCGAGCTTGGCCTGGTATCTCTCAGCTTTCTTCTCCCAACGGACGAGGTTATCCAATAACCCTTTTTTACAGAGATAGATTTCCTCCTAATGTGGCCTCTTCAAGACCTTCAGTTCAACCCAATGGTCTCCCTTCAAGATGCTAAGCTGCACCACAAACTTCTCCAGCAGATAATTGTTATATGCAGTAAGTTCCTTCCTGATTGCTCATCCTATATCAACTGTATAAGAGGGTCTTGCCTTTGTGATGCAGGAGAGATCAAGTCAGACAATGCCGAGTTGGTGGATCAACGTAGAGTACGGGAAGTGATTGAGCCTAGTTACGATTGGGGATAATTTTGGGGTGCGATTCAGTTATTTAGCCATAACTTTTGCTACAAGTGTCAGAATCGTGCGTTTGACCCCAATTCGGAAAGCTCTTTGCGGCGCACACGACATGGGGATATCATATTTGATGGATTTTTAGTTATTTTTTTTCTTTTTTTAGAAATACTTTGTTCGCCAAATTAGGGTTTCGGTCTTTTTTTTCTATTTTTGGTAATACTTCATATGTCAAATTAGGATAGGATTTGAATCCGATTTGAACTTGGATTTGTAGGAGTTATTTGATTTGTTTAGGATTTTAAATTTAGATAAGTTTTAGTTTTAAATAATAATTTGACAATTTTCGCAAATTTAAATAAGATGATAGGTTTCTAGGTTAATTTTTCGAGGCTATTTAACCGGGCTTGTGGGTTAGTCATTTATCATTGAATATTGAATAATACTTTTCCTTTGAAGTTTCAATGACTTTCTTCTCTGTTTATCCTTCTCTTGCTTTTCTTCCTCAAGATCCTTAGGTTGCAGCTAGCTAGGAGGATAATCGCTATCCTGCCCGGCGTTAGTCGGTATCAAAACTCAACATATTCCTGGGACGAGATTGTATCAGCATCAATGGCCGGTGAAGGTTGAGGTCGTGGTCGTCGTGGGCAGGTTCCGAACGAGGAGGCCCAGAGCCGTGATCGTGATGTCAAGGATGTGATGATCGAGGATCTACAGAGGCAAGTTACAGAGTTGACCCAGCACCTGGTGGCTTGGGACTTTGATTGTGGGCGGGTTTCGAACAAGGAGGCCCAAGACCGTGATCTTAGCATCTCAGAGGTGAATGGCAAGCCATCTTTGCCAATTATGAGGAGATTGGCGAGCCTATCTATGATGAATAGGATGAGATTTGCGAGCCCATCTTTTCCAATTATGAGGAGATTGGCGAGCCCATCTATGATTAATACGAGGAGATTGACGATCCCATCTATGACGATTACGATGAGATTGGCGAGCTCATCTATCTACCAACACTTCCAAGTCACTTGCAGACTTCTGACGCTATTGTGAACTCGAGGGCGAGTTCTTTCTAACCTTGAGTGACTGATGCAGGAGAGATCAAGTCAGACAATGTAGAGTTGGTGGATCAACATAGAGTACGGGAAGTGATCGAGCCTAGTTACGATTAGGGACAATTTTGGGGTGCGATTCAGTTATTTGGCCATAACTTTGGTTACAGATGTCTGTATTGCGCGTTTGACCCCAATTTGGAAAACTCGTTGCTGCGTGCACGACATTGGGACATCATTTTTGTTGGTTTTTTAGTTATTTTTTTTCTAGTTTTAGAAATACTTTGTCTACAGAATTAGGGTTTAGGTCATTTTTTTCTATTTTTGGTAATACTTTATATGCCAAATTAGGATAGGATTTGAATCCAATTTTCTTTTGGATTTTTAAGAGTTATATGATTTGTTTAGGATTTTAAATTTATATAAGTTTTAGTTTTGAATAATAATTTGCCAATTTTGGCAAATTTAGATAAGATGATAGGTTTCTAGGTTAATTTTTTGAGGCTATTTAACTCGGCTTATAGGTTAGTCATTGATCATTGAATATTGAATAATACTTTTCCTTTGAAGTTTCAGAGACTTTCTTCTCTGTTTATCCTTCTCTTGCTTTTCTTCCTCATGATCCTTAGGTAGTAGCTAGCCAGGAGGATAATCGCTATTCTGCCCGGCGTCACTTTAACTCCATATCCTTCTTGAGCTGCTCTTTGAGCTCTGCGACCCGCTCCAATTGGAGTTCAAGCTCCACCTTCACTTCCTCAAGGACCTCACGTCAAGGAACCATAGTGGCAGTCAACATATGAAGCTTGAAAGCAACGTACACCACTAGGATTGTCGTCTATTCACTCAAACAAATCACATATTAGTAAGGAACTCGATAAAACCAGCATAATCAGGAAGGGGTATCTTCGCTTTCGTCAAACTAAGCTTGGAAGCCAGCTCGTCATAGTCCAATTTGTCGAAGGCCGCCCGATTACTGTCCAATAGGAAAGAATTCATGGCTTCAGTAGCAGCCATGATGTCGCCTGGTAAAGATGGTAGCTCAGCCTTGTGTGCTTAGTAGGGATTGCCCTTTGAAGCCTTGGACTTTGACAACCTTTGAGCAGTCGAGGAACTAGATGGTCTAGTGCTCATTATTGAGGGATTCGGGAGGTTTGAACCTACAGCTTCGCATGAAGGTAAGCTGACGTGCGTTTTCGGGTAAGTCGAAGCAGGTACGATAGCGAGAGATGGAAGGATAATCCCCTCTAAAGACTGCGAGTCCATCGTAGAAATGTGATCGACCTCGATAGGGGTTGGTAGGGCTGCTCGCGAATTGTTTGGAGACGCAACCGAATCACATTGATCAGTGTGAGACTCACGGCGCTTATTGCCAACACCCTGCTTGGCAATCACTCACCCAGAAGGAAGACCGCCCGCTTGGAGATCCTCCTAGTTCTTTGACCTCTTCTTCAATCGAAGTGACTCTTTCCCTTTCTCGGTTAAAGGGACCTCCTCAGGAAAGTGCTTAACACCACGAGGGGTCAAGCCACTGGCAGAAAGACTATGAGACCTCATCATCAACGCCTTTTGCATTTACTCCTTGGAAGTTATTTTTCACCAAAAGTTATGAAAAGTGAGACAATCAAAATTTATAACTACCTAGGGAGAGCAAAAGGGACAGGTCCTACCCTCTACTAGAAAAAGCCCAACCTCTCTAAGGAGCTCTTTAGGCAACGGTTTTGAAAGGTCAAAAAGCTCTGAACTCTGGAGTTCCCTAATTGGTCCCATTCCGCACCTGACATGGGCATCTTGGGAACCGAATCTATAAGAGGGGTTCACTAAGAAGTTGGGATGTCCCATTGGCCCTTAGTGGAGACAAAGAGGAAGCGTGGTTTCCAGCAGTGAAGACGAGATGGGGCAGGACCTAAGAAAGACCTATAACATTGAGTAGACAGATAACACCAGTTATCAGAATGCGGACCCTTCTTCAGAGGAAATAGGAGTTGAAACTAGCAAAGAGAAAGGGTGATTTTGAAATGGTGAAAAACAATTATGAAGCCGCAAAGAATCCTCCAATCATTCATATGGAGTTGAGAATGACACACACCATAAAACTTCAAGATGGCTCGGAAGAAGGGATGGATAGGAAGACGAAAACCGGCCCTGAAAGACTCTACGTACATGACGACCTCTTCGGCAATAGAGCTATTTGCATGCTCTGAAAAAGATGGAGCCCTAAGACTAAATGAAGAGGATCTTAAATGACCTCAGAGAGTCCGGGTATCAACCCCCGAAATTCCCTTGCAGGGATTAAAAGCCCACCGATTGGGTACCCACTGCCTCTTGCGATTGTGACATCCTTGAAGTCCAAGCCCAGCTCAAGTCGTTTTCCCCTTTTCATCAACAACCATTGCGGTCGAGTCTCGACCCACTTCTCCTCCTCTGTAAGTTGATATAACCGGAGTGCGAATCCTGAGGACCCTCATGTTTCCAGCATCAACAGTTTAAATGGAGACACACCTTTCACTTTAGAATAATACAAAATACTCATATTTTTTCTAAAATAATTAGAAATTATTAACTTTTAATAATTATCAATGACTAACTAAAATTGTAATTTTAATGATATTTATTTTTTCCATTTATATTAAGTAAATCAAAATTTAGTAAATTTTTTTACTTTCAGAACAAATTCCAATTTCAAACAACTCAAACAAAATTCCAACTCAACAAACAGCATATCAATTTGTTCTCATCAAAATAGTTGAAAAAATAACTATTATTAATATTAAGCATAAATTTTTAAAAAAAACTATGTGGCTTCATAGATTTACAAAATATGAAAAATACATTTTTTTTAAAATAAACCTTATGGTTTCTCAGCTAACAAAAGAGGGAAAACAAGTCCAAAAAAATTAAAGAAAAAAAAAACTCTGCCCCTGTTTTGTAAATCCATGAAACCACATGGTTTTTTCTTCGATAAAAATCTTTTGATTTTTCCATTTTTTGTTAGCTAGAGAAATCATAAGGATTTTTCGAAAAAAAAAACACTTTCCTTATTTTTACAAATCCGCGAAACCATATGTTTTTTTTTTTTTTAATTTACCAATATTTATGCAGTAACCACTTTTGTCAAATTTCAATTCATGTTTGAAAAATACTTACAAATCAAATAAATTTTATTGTATGGTTAAAAAAAGTTGACTATTTAAGTAAATATTTTAAGATATAATGGAAAGGTGCTTTGTTTATATAATAAAAAATAATTCCAAATAATCAATGGAGTTTGAGGATATAGGGATGTCTACGTAGTTATAAGATTTTAAGGAGGTGTTTTGCAAAAAAGCAATACTTTCTAAATAAAAACTCAAATGCGAGCCCTCTCTGGTAATTTCTCGAGGCCCCTTCAAACACTCGGAAGAGTATCTCTCTTCGTCTCCACAGCCCCCAACTCCTCCTTCTCCAACGCCTCATCGCGATCATGGACAGCTCCAGCAACTCCCTGGCCACGGCGGCGTGCACCGATGGGACGAAGCGCAAGGTGTGCTACTTCTACGACGCCGAGGTCGGCAACTACTACTATGGCCAAGGCCACCCCATGAAACCCCATCGGATCCGCATGACCCACGCCCTCCTCGCTCACTACGGCCTCTTGCAGCACCTCCAGGTCTACAAGCCCAACCCAGCGCGGGAGCGTGACCTCTGCCGCTTCCACGCCGACGACTATGTCTCCTTCCTCCGCACCGTCACGCCGGAGACGCAGCAGGACCAGATCCGCTCCCTCAAGCGCTTCAATGTCGGAGAGGACTGCCCGGTCTTCGATGGCCTCTACTCTTTCTGTCAGACCTATGCAGGCGGCTCCGTCGGCGGCGCGGTCAAGCTCAACCATGGCCACGACATCGCCATCAACTGGGCTGGCGGCTTGCACCACGCCAAGAAGTGTGAGGCCTCCGGCTTCTGCTACGTCAACGATATTGTCCTTGCCATTCTCGAGCTTCTCAAAAAACACGAGGTTTGCTTTTATGTGCTTTGATTTTGCTGGGATTGAATTATTTTGTTCTTGTTCTTTTGGTATGTTTAATGTCTATTTTTATGGGCTTGTTGTTTTTTTTTTATTGTTTAGGCTATAGGTATGTTTTTGAGCTTTTTTTTTTCTTTTTTTGGTTTTGTTATGATTTTTAGGCTTGAATTGCAGCTTGTTTTGCCCTTGTTCAACCTCTTGTGGCGTATCTTTTATGTGCATGAGTAAATATTTGTGCTGATTTTTTTTTTTTTTTTTTTGAAGATTTCTGCCTAATTTTATGCATATGGTTTGTGGGTTGAATTATTAGGTTTTGGCTATAGATATGACATTGTATGTTTTTATTTTATCAATTGAAGTTTTAGGGCTTGAATTGCAGCTAACATTCTTGTTTATTCACTCTTAGCGTGTTCTTTATGTGGATATTGATATCCACCATGGGGATGGTGTAGAAGAAGCATTCTACACCACTGATAGAGTAATGACAGTCTCATTCCACAAGTTCGGAGATTATTTCCCTGGAACTGGGGACATACGCGATATTGGATATGGGAAAGGGAAGTACTACTCCTTAAACGTTCCTCTGGATGATGGGATTGACGACGAGAGCTACCAGTCTTTGTTCAGGCCCATCATAGGAAAGGTAATGGAGGTTTTCCGGCCTGGTGCTGTGGTGCTTCAATGTGGTGCAGATTCATTATCGGGGGACCGATTGGGTTGTTTCAATCTTTCCATCAAAGGTCATGCTGAATGTGTGAGGTATATGAGATCCTTCAATGTGCCTTTGTTACTGCTAGGAGGTGGTGGGTATACCATCCGGAATGTTGCCCGTTGTTGGTGCTATGAGGTATTATCAAAACAACTGTGCTAAAGTTTTCCATTCAATTTTATACCTTGGAATATATGGCATGAATTATTGCGTCATATAGTTCATTGTTTTATTTTCTCCAATAATTTTTTAATGTGTCACTATAGTTACCTATATGATAACACTTTTTCTGTCTTTTGTATGCTGAGGTTTATATGTTTCATCATTAATAAGATGTACGATGAATGTGAAGCAAGCTTGTTTAGCTTTTGTTTTTATATTTGATGGCTGCAAGTAAGCATGTCTTTATATGCTAGTAATTAAGTTTTATTGTTCTTTAATGTTAATTAGGCATAATATCTCCTTGAAGTTGCTATTGAAGTGTCATATTTTTCTTCAACTTGCTCTTGTTCAATTTTTCTCCCTTTTAGCGTACTACCATTGAGGATGAACTCAAACTTGCATATATACAAGGAGTTTCTCCTCAAAAAGCAAACTTTCATACTTGTAAAGAAAGTTTTGATGTTATCATTATCATTCTAATGCATGCTTGGAGATGTTGTCAATTCCAAAAAGTAAACTTGTTGCTTAATGGCTTTTCAACTTGTTCATCTTCTGTGATTTCTTGAAGCAGTTAATTTTTTCCATCATATTTGTTCAAGTTGAAGTTATTACCTGACTTGCGACTCATTCTTTAACTTTCTTCTTCTTGTTTACTTCTCATCTTTTGCGCAGACTGGAGTTGCACTTGGTATAGAGCTTGATGACAAGATGCCTCAACATGAATATTATGAATATTTTGGGCCAGATTATACGCTTCATGTGGCGCCAAGTAACATGGAGAACAAAAATTCTCGTCAGCTATTGGATGAGATAAGATCAAAGCTTCTAGAAAATCTGTGCAAGCTTCGGCATGCCCCTAGTGTCCAATTTCAAGAACGCCCCCCTGAGACAGAATTCCCAGAGGTATCTTTTTTCTATTAAGTTAATCAACAAATATAATTTTGTGGAAGAGTTTTTTGATCAATTTTTTGTCAATGAACATGTGACATATTTAAGTATACTTTGTAGAAATAATAGTTCTTTTCCTGGAAGAAAATAACTTGACTTTTAAGTACCGCTTGGAGGGGAGCCTTGCCGCAACAGTTAAGTTGTCATCATGTGACTTGGAGGTCACAGGTTTGAGTTGTGAAAACAGCCTTTTGTAAATAAAGCAGGATAACCCTCTATACAATAGAACCAAGTAGTCCGACCCTTTCATGGACCTTGCACATAGCGGGAGTTTTGTAGCACCGGGCTGCCATTTCTTTTACTTTTAAGTATTGCCTATAGCTCCTTATCGTCACATGTCAGTCACTCCTTTCTTTGTCATCAAGAAACTTTAGTCAGTATCCAGCTGCCTTTAGTCAACTTTAACCTTTTGCCTACTGGAATAGTGATTTGGGTCTATGTCTTACAGTTTGGTGGAAATTTCTGTCTTAAAAATCATAACCTAAAATTTCTATCTGATTGAATCACACCTTTCTTTGCTCAATTAAACTGTCTAAGTTTATTTAATTCATTGTTGAGAAAGAAAACCCAATATCTTGGAACAGTAAGAAATTTTCTGTTATTACAGATTCTGAAGAGTCTTCTATCTTGTTTCTCTAATTGTATTGCTAAGATAGCTCCTCCCTCATTTCAAATATAGTAAGGAACTGCATGCACATGACTGACTTATTAACAACCGATTTTTATTTATAAGAGTTGCAGATCTCTGAAATTTATGATTCTTCTCAGCTCATGCTCATCCTTTACAAAATACAAATTCATCAATTAGGTTGGTATGAGATTTTCTTGAGTCCTTTCACAGAAAGTTGAAATAAATCATTGATAATTCAATGCTATATGATATGTGATATTGGATGTACATGGTCGGTCATGTGGCTTTTTGATAGTGGAGTTGTGGAGTTTTGGGATCTGTTATCCCTAAACCAGAACCAGTTGTCATTTAGGGTAGAGGCTACATTTTCCACATCATTATAGAATTTCTTCTGAGTTGTAGAGATCGCAGCTAAAAGATAGCAGCCAACAAGTTGCCAGTTGTTGTTGGGTTGTTACTTTTTAACTCTTAGAAGGTCAAGGTATGGAAGGTGCACAGGAGAAATTTAAATAAAAAGAAGTATGATTGTTGCAAATGAGATAAGACCTGTAGAAGAAAAGTTAAGTATTGTTTTACCTTCTACTGGTACATCTCCCAGGACGTAAATGGAATCCTTGTTTAAATGGCCTACTATTGTTACAAGTTGTTGCCTTTTTTACTCTTGCATATTTAACAGGAGCTAAATTTGATGATTGTTTGCAATATGGACCTTAAATTACCTTCTTTGAGTTTAGTTAACTCTGCAAGTTACTATGTCTAACATGATTTTCTTAGGGGTTGGTGAAGGGGAATAAATTCAGTAAAATTTGGATTTGTATCTCTGATAATTCTCATGGCAACATAAATGGTAGCTTTACTTATTTGATCAATGAAAACTATTGAGGTTACCGGTTTCTTATTTGATCAAGCAATTACTTATTTGATATCCAGGCAGATGAGGATCAAGAGGATCCGGATGAAAGACATGATCCTGATTCTGATATGGATGTGGATGACCCTAAGGTCCCAGATGAACCATCACGGTACTATGAGTTGCCCTCCTTTGTTTTGGTCATTAGTTGTATACCTGCTTATGCTTTTTATTTTTACAGTAAAATGTCATCAAGCAGCATCCAGAACATAAGAATCAAGAAGGAAGTTGGTGAAAATGAGCTAAAAGATCAGGTATACTAATATTTTCTACAATTTTTCCTTTGAATTAGGTAAAAACTCAATGTGCCAATGCATTAGCTAAAAGGTCATGATTATTTAATAGTTTATTATTAGTCATCATATCATGTAAATGAATGGACCATTTTTGCAGTCTGTAGTGCTGCTCTTACCTTCTGATATTTTTTTTTTGTCTTTTTTGAATATGTTTGAGTTTTAGAACTTGTAGGTTTTCCAATTCTCCATATTGTTTGATCTCTTTGTTCTGATGTCATTGAGATGTTTTGATGTGGGATGATTTCTTAGATACAGCATAGGAGGCTCTTCTCTGCACTGTTCGTACAATCTGTGATAATCGCCATGGCTGAGTGATTAACACTGCCATATGCTTCTTTCTGAATTTGCAAATGCCCCAGATCAGGCTTTTTATTGTTGGGTGACTGTTTCATGTTGCTGGACTATTTATCAAAATCGACCAATTTTCTTCAATTAAATTAATATTACCATGTTCCCTTCTGAACTTAATTGATCAAACTTTCTGGCAGCATCACCTCACCTTTCATGGTCAATACAGAAAATTATACCATTTATCAAAGGTCTGCCCAACATAACTGAATGAAGGAAGTCTGCTAGTTGTTTTTTTAGTCTAATTTTAGGATCTCAAATGCAATTGGTTCCATTTTACCATATTGTTCTTCATTTTTTAATTTCTATTCCCAAATTATCATCCAGGACGTCCAAAAAGGGCCTTCGGAACACATCAAAGGCGGAGAGATGATGGCTGAGGAAGTTTCATGCTCAAAAGTAATCAAACTTTACTTAATACAATCAAAGTGCAGATTTAAATTCAGAATTAATTCGATCTTTCAAATCCTAATATGATGCATCTTGTGACCATCTACCAGGCCTCTGAAGCTGGACCAATGTCAGTAGATGAACCAAGCAATGTCAAAATGGAACAAGATAACCTGAACAAACTATCAGATGTACCTGTTTCCATGTTTCCGAAATCGTAATGATGCAGGACAGCAACTTAATATTATTCATTCTAGCCACCAATCTCAAATTAGAGGGCTGAATACTAAATGTTCAAGCTGTTTTGTAAATGATAATTCTCCATTGGCAGGTATAGGTCCCCCGCTTTTTTTGAAAAAAAAAATGTATTTCCCATCATGTAATTGCAAGATCTGTACTTCAACCGAAAGGTCTAGGTATTTATCAGCAAACACTAGTTTCATTTCATACACTGTTGTTACAAGAATCTGGTGATTGATGTTGCACAATTACATTATATGGGTTACATGAATCTGGTGGTGTTGAGAAGGCAGCATTTGAATTCACCTGGATATAGCCTTCATGAATCTGTTCAGTGAGTTGAAAATTCCCATTGCTCTGCCAAAAATGGAAGGTTGTTTCTCTGATTCTTCAGCCACTTTTCCAAATATCAGCTGTGAAATGAAATTAATTTTTTTAGAGATGGAGACAAAAAAGATGTGTTGAAGTTTCCAAACCAGGTTCAAATTTATGATCAAATTTACATCATATATAAACTGATGTGTTGATGGCAAACCTCAAGTTCTGTAGCATCAGGACGACTAGGCAATTCTTTGGCTAGCAGATATCTGTTTGGTCGGTTTTCATCATCATAGAACACTTTCCACATTCTGCACACAAGTGATATCATAAATTCTTGAGGATTTATTCTTAATGAAAGATTATGCAGTGAAAATTGGAAAAAGGTGAAAACATTTTTCTTGCTCACCCTGGGTAGCATCGAAAGATAGCACCTGTTGGCATCGGTCTCATTGAGTAAACAACATTAAAAGTGCTGCATGAAGTCAAGAAAATTAAAAGCCCCTGAATGGCACTAAGATGAAATATGATACTAAAGGTAGAACCAGAGTCAATAAAGAGCAAAATCATCAATTGAAGCATATATGAGATCTTGTGACTCGATCTATAAACTTATACCTAAATGTGCCTTCCCCTCCCAGGTATATTGAAATTATTGAAATGGTTTCCACATAGCAATAAACTGAAAAATTATTTGAGGACTGGGGAATGGTGTAATGCATAAATATTTTACCTTAAAAAATACTTGCGCAATTTCCGAACATTGAAGCCAACCCCAACATCTTTCACTGACAAGTCGAGGATTCCACATGATGAGAGGTCTTGGCTAAAAACATAATAACCATATGAATATTTTGTGATGACATGGGTCATATTTTGCAGATAAGACATGCAATGATAGAAGGCCGAAAATTTTAAAAGGAATGTGAACAGATTCAAGCTGAATTTTCAAAATGATGAACATGAACTTTCTGAAACTTTCTAGAGAACAAAATCAATTCTCCAACAGTCCACAAAATGCTGTTGTAGACAGTGTGTGCGTAGGTAAAAATGTTTGAAATATTTCTTCGAAAGAGAACCCATATACTGGATCATCAGATAGTCGAGAAGCAATATGTTCAAGTTGAATTTTCAAAATGATGAACTTTCTGAAAATCAATTCCCTAACAGTCCACAAAACGCTGTTGTAGATAGTGTGCCAGTAAGTAAAAATGTTTGGAATACTTCTTCGAAAAAGAAACCACATACTGGATCATTAGATAGACGAGAAGCAATACGTTCAACATACTCCAACATCTGATAATCAGGAACAACCATAACAACAACTTCATCTTCATCTTGTACGGGCTTACGGTCACTTAAGCTGCAGAAGAATAAAGTCATTTCCTTTTAATATATGTAACAGACAAATGGCAAACAAAAGACCTATGAATACAATGCAGATCAATTAACTTTCATCAGAACATTTATTTGTATGAAAAGATCATATTAATCTTGTAATTGAACAAGCCTGTAAAATCACAATTCCAGGAACATGAAAGATCTTGATCGCTTATTTACAGCATAGAAAACACTTGTAATTTTATAGTCCTGTGAGAATTGGAAAAATGGGGGGCATTTCTATTGGCTCGAATAGCACTCTTAAATCATAGGGTACCATACAAATTTGAATCACATGGTTTTTCAACTCAAGGGTTAAAAATAATTATGAAGACATAACCAGAAAGCAAGTTAATTTACTGGGCATATTAATATAAAAGAAAAAGATACCTGGAAAATCCAAAAGTTGCATCTTTCCACTGATACTTCAAAAGAGCAGCTGCTCCGGCATCAGGAAATATTGCTTTAACTTTCTAAAAGTGAAACATAAGAAAGTGAGAAAAGAGATATTCACAAAATATAATTGCATATTGTAGAAAAGCAATGAGACTTTTTCATATTTTACAGTATAACATAAATATAGAATCATGAATGCTAGCAACTAATAACTAGTTTGATTGGTTGTATATTATACTCTCTATCGACCAAAATTTACATGTTTTCTGATATAGAGCTCCTCACATAAAATCTACAACAGGATTACTAACTAGAAATTCAGGTTTTTACAGATAACCTTGAGAATGTACAAGCACATAATATGCTTAAGTACAAGATTCTCAAGACATAATTGCAACACACATGCAGTTTTTAAGAATAGGGAATATGAACTATGTAAGAGTGCAAAACCTTAAATATATAGAAGTCGGAGTTCACAACTTACAAGAGAGGGTGCTTGCCCTATGTTAGAATAATACAAATGAAGTAAAGTAAAGATCTAATATAGAGAACTGGCCTAATATAATACAAATACACAAGATATATCACAATATATCTAAAAATACGATATAAGATAGAGGGTGTAAACTAATAAACGTATCCATAATAAACTAATACATGAAATCCAGTTATTATATGTAGGTGTCATGTTTAGAATAGAAACCACACTATATAATACTTTTACCAAATACTTTTAGTAGTATTATTCAGTATGGTTTGCTTTTTTTTTTTTTCAGATGGGGAAGAAGGACCCCCATAAACTCCATAGTAATTTGAACATGAACCATACAATTACTAAGTCATAACTAAAAGTCTTCTTATACCTGCAATCCTGTCTCTTCCATAAGTGTCTCAAGAAAAATCCTTGATAGTTCCCATAGCTCAGCTTGAGCACCTTCAGCATCAAGAAATTGTAACTGAGGAATCAAAAGTTCCACCTGAAATCCACAAATTTAGCAAGGTTATCAATGCAAAAGCATTCCCAATTATATTTCCTAGAAAGCATCTGCAATTTAGAGGGGAAATAACTATCCTAAAGAAAGTTTCCTAGAATGCCTAAATCTTTGCTTTCTCTTTATTCAAAACACCGTTCAAAGATCTTTATCTTATCCACTTTTTAAATTTAATCCAACACATTAGAGATGAACATATGCCACATGATACTTTACAAAAACCATATCAATATAGTCTAACACAAATAATACACAAAAGCAAAAAAAAATTCTTTCATTCAGCTGGATATAAGTAACATTGTGGCAGGTAATCATTTCAGATGTGTCCAAAGGCTCAAATTTTTAGCACAGAAATAAAACAAACTCAGGCGTCCTTACTTCACGGTTTGTATATGTGTAGAATCACACATCTTACATAAACTAGTACCAGAAGCTATATGCCACATAATACTTGACAAAGACCATACCAACATCATCTACCAACAATTAAAAATTAATGCAAAAAAAATCTGTTGATAAAGTGGATAAAGGAAACATTTTGTTACCTAATGCACAGCAAGAATTTATACAGATGTGTGAAAAATAAAAAAAAAATAAAAAAATAGAAAAGTAGCAGATCAAACAATGCATCCTTAGTTTATGGATGTAGAAAATATCTGTAGAATTACAAGTTCTCACACAAACTCCTCAAAGAAATAAAAAAAAGGTAATAAAATAAAAGAAAAAAAAAACTCAAGAATGCAAAGCAAAAATCAGTTCAGATGAACACAAGCACAATAACAAATCAAACACGTGCATCCTGTGTTTATGTGTAGAATTACAATGGCTCGCATTCCTCCTGAAGATATGAAGGCAGCACTAGCCTGACCAGACTGCCGGATTGCACCAACCAAATCTGGAGGCAAGTCCCTGCAAATAAACTACATAAACACAAACACACAAAACCAAGAATTAACTACTTTTCAAATAAGATCAAGAGATAAGAACTGAAACCTATCATCTTCCAAGTCTTCATCTTGTGACTGTGAAGTTCGTGGCTGATCTGCAATGGGGGGACCTTCAGTGATGGAGTCTGGGCCATCGAATTTCTCAAATTTGGCACGAGAGATGGGGACTATGGCCGGAGAGAGGCGAGGGAAGCCATTGGAGAAGGAGAAGGAGCAGTTCTTGTTGCCATTGTTGAGCTTGTGTTGTTGTTGTTGTTGGTGGTGGTGGTGGTGGTGGTGGTGGCGGTGGTGGTGATAAGAGGTCACGGAGAGTGAGCAAGATGCCATTTTTATTATTTTTCTTTTTCTGAAGTTTTTTTTATTATGGTTGATTTGATTTTGATTTATTTTTTTTGGAATTTTAGTTTTTATTTGCAGTCACACCCTTGTAAATATGTCCGTATTTACCCATATACCCATAAACCTCAAAATTTCATATATAACCTTGTAAAATTTATAATTTCATTTACATCCCCATAAAACCAAGATTTAATATGTTGATCAGTTGATGTGCAAATTAAAATCTAATTACCCGTTACTACTTATTAGCCCGTTATCGGATCCAATCGCTTATCGGATTCCGGAAGTCACTTCACTAAGTTCACTTTTACCGAAAGTTGCCTCTTTGTTCCCCAGAGGACAAGCCATGGGAGCAACTAGAGAGAACGCCGGCGCCGGCGCCGCCGCGGCAATCATACCACCGTCCTGGGAGAAGGCGGCAGAGTCTATCGCACGCAGGGGAAGCACAGCGCCGCCGCCCATCGCCGTCATCTGTGGCCCCAAGAACAGTGGCAAGTCCACCTTCTCTCGATATCTCATCAACACCCTACTCCCACGGTTCATCCTTCTTTCTACCCTTTAATTTCATATATTTTTCTTTCTCTATTTATTCATCATATTTTATAATTTTGAGAGTTCTTCTATGGTCTAGGTACAAAAAAGTTGGTTATTTGGACACTGATGTTGGGCAACCCGACTTCTTTTTGCCTGGATGTTTATCAATTCATGTAATAGATGAATATATATCAGGTTAGTCTTATTTGTTCATAAATTTTCTACCTTTTCTCAAACTCGTTGAAAAAATTGAATCTTGGATTCACTGGTTGATTATTTTATGCTTTTAGATTTGATGAATTGGCGTATAAAATCACCAGACAGGTATGCTTTCTTCTACGTGACATGTAATTCAGGAGTGGGGATCAACTTGCTTTGTGTGAATTCATGTTATTTTTCCATGTCATAGGTGCTATTTTTTTGGTGATGTTTCTTCAAAGAGGGATCCCCAGGCTTATTTAGGACAAGTTACCAGCTTGTATGACTATTTCCTTGAAGAGCATTATAAATTCAATGAGAAAGAAGCATTGCCTCTAATTATTAACACACCTGGATGGGTGAAGGGTATGCTTTTATTTGCAAGTCTAGCAGCTTTATGGTGGTTTTATGTTCAATGTTGGAGTTTGTGTTACCCTGTGGTTGTTTTTCTTTGTACCAGGCACTGGTTATGATCTGTTGGTTGAGATATTGAAGTACATTGGTCCCACTCATGTTGTACAGATACGGATCTCTGCTGAGAGTAAGAATCTTCCAACAGGAGCATTCTGGTTGGATGGTGAAGATTATGGACTCCTTGATTTGATTGACATCTACTCAGCACGTACAGATTTTAACAATCAATCGTGAGTATTTCATATATATGTCTCATTGATTCCATAGAATTCTTGGTGTGCTGCCTGTTATTCTAGAATTTTTTTTTTAAGAAGTGTTTATGAGTTTATTGTTACCCATGTGTTCTATTTGCAATAACTCACTATTGGGTTTTGGAAATGACTGCAAATGATGCACGGTGAAAAGGCTCCTATTGATTTGTACATCATTTTACTGTTGTATCATATCTGATACATGACGTTGCTTTTTATGACGAGTACTGATCAACTTCATTCTGAGCTTTGTTCTTTTAAGTTTGTACAAAATTTCTGCATCATTTGGTGATATATAGGTAGACCTCCAGCCTCCGCGAAGGCTAAGGATGGAAATGTAGTATACTTGCTCAACAACTTTGATACACTGAGGATAAGTGTAATTGATTACAAAGAGGAAATGGCCTTAAGGCAAAAAGAAAAAAAGAAAAAAATACTTCTAAAGGAGCAAGAAGATGATGTTTTTTATTGGACAAACTACCCACCTAATGAAATTTTAAGTGGAGGTTGGTAAAAATGAATGAACACTAACTCAAAACATTATCATATGTGAGAAACCTTTTTCTTTTTTTAACATGAAATAATTTATTCTTTGGCTTCCACTCTATCCAGGTTTGGTCCTCTCTCTCTCTCTGGTGTTTGTGTTTCTGTTTCGTCTCATAGTTCTATTCATTTTTTCATATGTTTTTCTTCTGGTTTACCATTTCATTACTTCTATTTCACTTTTGCCATGTTACTTCATCTGGATTTTGGTTGGTTTACCAAACAGTAATATTGATCCTATACTCCAATGGTGGCAATGATTTCAAATGGCATCATCAGTTCTATTTCAATCATCATTAACTTCTTGCTGATGTAATGTATCAAGTATATTTGGTTAGTGTCTTTAAAAATGAAACAGAGATTCTCTCTGATCTATTTTCCCATAGTGTAATAGGAATGCATTAGCAGTTAATGTTTATTATGTTACAGAACGATCTTGACCTACAAATGGATTGCAGGGTGTTAACTCGAAAGGATGCTGGTACCTTACGTGATCGCCGCCTTTTTGAGTACTTCAAGCTATGTTTTCCCAGTGATTTGGATATCAAAGCAAACAGGGATCTTGCATTTGCCTTGGCTTCTCTTTGTCCTTATGAAGTTCCATTTTCAAGAATTAAAGTAAAGCATCTCCATTGTCAGGTGAGGCATAGCTTTTGGATGATTTCCTTCCTTTAATGTGGAGTACATATTTATTTATTTTTTAACTGCCTATAATATTATCTACTGTTGGATGAGAATTTCTTTTTTCCTTTGCTTCCGTTGTGATCCTATTATATGGGTCATGGTTTATTGATCCTTTGTTGCAAATGCTAAGGTGACCGCTTTTGGATAGTGTATTTTTCTTATTCTTACTCGGAGTGTTTTCTTGTAGGTTCCAAATACTGAAGTCTTCCATAGTCTGAATGCTACAATTGTTGGCTTGGCAATTGATTCTGGAGAGCGTCCATTATCCTGCACACAACAGTGTGTTGGACTTGGTATGAATACACTTCTCCTTTTCTATGAAACTTAAACAAGGGATTCCTTTTCTCCCATTAACTCAAATGCCTTGTTGTGATACATTTTTCATTTAGTCAAAGACAAAAAATGTCATAACTTGTGGTCCTGCATGAAATTAATGTCAGTTCAATGATATTTCTTAGCATCTCCTCATTCATCAGCAAGAATAAGCATACAGTTGCATTCCAGTTACAAAACTAATTATCTGGAACAATTTAGAGTGACATTAAATTCATTCATTTATAATTTTATTCATTATCTATTCTTTTGCCTTCAACTACTTCCACATCATTTTCTGCTTTCCTTCTAACTATTCTTGTTTCAAGTGATGCTCCTTTTTTCTTATTTTCATTCTTTAGTCTATTTCAAGTGATGCTTCTCTTTCTTGCAACTCAGGAAATGTCTCAACTATTCTTTCATATCATCAGGTATCGTGAGGGGTATAGACATTAAAAAGGATCGAATTTATGTTCTCACACCTGTCCCTATACATGATCTGCAAAAGGTTGATCTTCTTCTGCAAGGCTTTATTGAAATCCCGACTGGTTTCTTGCAGGTAATAAATTTCTATAGACTCCTCTCTGTGTTTTACTGTATCACCAGTAAAAAAGTATCACCACAACCAGACAGTCTCGACTTGTTTCCACACCCACAAAAACTGTTTATAATATCATGTGAAATTTCTTCCTTTGATCACTATTTCAGGTTCGTCGATGTTTGTCGCCATACATGGCCACGAATGTTCTGCACAAGCTACCAGTGAAAGATGTATAGAATGTTATTTCCTTCTTGCTGCAACTGGAGAAGAAATTAAGCACTATATAGTTGCTGATTTGAGTTATTCTATTCAAAAAATTTTGATGTTTGATCTTTTCAAGTCTTATTTGATTTATGTTTTACCAAAAATGAAGTCACTGTTGCTGTTTTCTCATTTCCTACCAAACATGGAAACTAATTTGCTATACTTTGGAATCAGTCAATGTGACAATTTTAGCCTCATGGTCAAACTAATCCAGCTGCAAAAGTCCATCCAGTTGAACAATATATATATATTTTTTGAAATTGTGACTACACGGAGCAAGCTCAACGGAATAAGCGTAATATAGACCACCTTGCATCAAGCAAGGTTGTGATACCATCAAGCCAAGAGGCTCAACGGAATAAGCGTAATATAGACCACCTTGCATCAAGCAAGGTTGTGATACCATCAAGCCAAGAGGCCTTTGGTAGTTGAACAATTTTTCATGATAAAAAAAATTATCTGTATATCATTCCAAAATAGAAAAGAAACAAAAAAGCCAATATTTTTACAAATATACATTGAATGGGTAGATTCAGAAAATTTTAGTCTCAGTTGCAATTATGATATTTTATAGGGGCAAATCGGAATTTCTTAGATGGTGTTTGTTCACAATCTATCCTAAACTAAACAGTATCTCAATCTTTTCAACTAAAACATACTTACAACCATTTTTTTTATAAGTAAAATTGATTATATAATATGATGATTCATAAATGTTTAATTTTAAAAAATATTAATTATTTATAAACATCAACTATTAATTAGAAAGTATGATTTTAACTCCAAAATATTTAATTTAGTTAGTATTAATTAATTAAAACTATAATCCAATTTTTTCAAAATGTATTTCAACTCCAACAAAACACACTTTTATGGGCTTAAAGTGATTATAAACTTTAGAGGGGTTTATTTACCAAAAACTTGAGATAGATATAGTTTATTTTGAGTGGTGTATTTGGAAACAAAAAAAAAAGGCTAAAAACTATTTACACTTTGCCCAGACTTCGGTCGCTGGGTGAAGAAAGGGTCATTTCCATTTGGATCCCTCCGCGAAGAGAGATAGAGAGAGAGAAGGATGGCCGTCCCCGAGGCACGAGATAAAGATCAAACTCTAGCCCCAAATTGAGATCTTGGTAGCCCTAACCGTGATTCACGTCTCATATCAAGCAGGCCGGTGGAAGTGATGCCGACGACCCACACTGATCTGGACCAGCAGATCGAGCACCTGCGGGAGTGCAAGTACCTTTCGGAGGCTGAGGTGAAGGCCCTTTGTGAGCAGGCGAGGGCGATCATCATGGAGGACTAGAATGTGTAGCCCATCCGTTGCCCCGTTACGGTTTGCGGCGACATCTATGGCCAGTTCCATGATCTCATCGAGCTCTTCCATATTGGCCGCGATGCCCTTGACACCAATTATCTTTTCATGGGTGACTACGTCGGTCAGTAGATCTTCTCGATCTTGGTTCTATTTTCCTTTTTAGTTCGATCTTGGAAGTCAATTGATTTCTCTTTTTCGTAATTCCGACAATTAGATTTTTGTGGATCTTGGGAACTTAATGGCTATGGTAACAACTTTTAGGCGGTATTTAATTGATTTTATGGCTTGTGGTTGAGGAATACTTTTATCATTTTTGGGTCAGTTAGGAAGGAATTTAGGCTATTGGGAATACATCTGCTATTATTATGTGGTTTAGTTTACTATTTCTTAGAAATTTATGTGGTTCTCTGCTGATGATGGAAGTTATTGACATTAACATCTTGAGCATCTGTTTGCTTGTATTTAAGTGCTGGAATTTGGCTACATAAATTCTTTATGCATAATTTCTCTTTTTGGTATTGTTTGTCGTGTTTCTGTCCAGATCGGGGATACTATTCTGTGGAAACTGTCACACTTTTGGTGGCCTTGAAAGTTCGTTATAGGGACAGGATTACAATTCTAAGAGGAAATCATGAGAGTCGGCAAATAACACAAGTGTAAGGAATCCCATTATTTCAGTTATCTCTCATGTACAGTGAGTTGAACAGATCATTTTTTTTTTTTTTGTCTAGTCTAAAATGAATCCTTGAACCACAGCTATTTAACTGGATGGTTAAGAAAACTACATTTGTTCATCTCAAGTAAGATCCATAAATTAGGACACAGCAGGTTGTTGGAATTACTGGTGTGGTAGAATATGGAAAGTTAATCATTTAAGCAAATAACACAAGTGTAAGTAATCCCGTCGTTTCAGTCGTCTTTCTTGCACAGTAAGTAGAACAGATCATTTTTTTTTCTAGTATAAAATGAATCCTTGAACCTCAGCTATTTAACTGGATGATGAATAAGGCTACATTTGTTTATTTCAAGTAAGATTCATAAATTAGGACACATCAGGTTGTTGGAATTACTGGTGTGGTAGAATATGGAAAGTTAATCATTTATGCATCGTGGCAATTGTTGAATGATAAGACACCGAGCTGAATACCAAGCGCGCTAGGTGTTCTGCTTATGATAGAAGTTTGACAGCCTAGATATTGCATAATTGCAAAAACCAAATTCAATTATTCCATGGTTATCCTCTTCTCTTGATTAGAATCCACTGCTTGCCAGTTGGGTGCCAATGTTTAGGGTTGGCATTCCAATAATGGTTTTAGATTTTCTTTTTGCTTATACTTCACTGCATTTGAGACTTAGGGTTCTCACAATGAATAATCCTGTTAAACAATGGGATTAGTAAATTTGTTCAAGCCTTTATTTTGATTCAATATTTATTAGAATTTTCCATGAGATCTTCATAGAAGACTTCTGCTCTGTCATCGTTATAAATTTTTGACTAATCTTTTGCCACTTAAATTGTGCGATTAACTCTGTTAAATGAATGATTGACTATAATGGAAGCGTGTCACCCTCAAAAGAGGATCAAAGGATTTTTCATATGCTATAATGCTGGCATCTTCTACAGAATGGATTTTGTATTCACTAATACGCAGCTTGCTGATTTCAGATATGGTTTCTATGATGAATGCTTAAGAAAATATGGGAATGCAAATGTGTGGAAGTATTTCACCGATCTTTTTGATTATTTACCCCTTACAGCTCTTGTTGAGAATCAGGTTAGTGATTGAATTTAAGTAAGCCTTCAACTTTTGTCTTGCCGACTGAACTATGGAAAATCTGCTATTGTAAATTATAGGTTTTTTGCTTGCATGGCGGTCTCTCTCCATCCTTGGACACATTAGACAATATTCGTGCACTTGACCGTATTCAAGAGGTATTGTATTCAGAGTTGATAAATTTTGGTTCTTTTTATAGCTAGATAAATGCTATGGCAGACCTCAATTAAAGAATCATGACTATTTCTTCAATATATCTCCCCACCACCATTCACATCAACATTCATATCTACTTTTATATATTTAATTTTAGGATCCATTCATGAGAAGAATCTGATTGGTCAAATGCTATGGACCACGATGCTTATTCAGGTGGTCCATAGATGGCTCGTGTTTCTTACTCTTGATTTGTTTTTCATTTTGTATGTAGTTCATTGATTTTAGTCTTTATCCAATCCTTTGTTATTATTTGTTATCATGCGTCCCCTATTGTGTGTGGGCTTCTTTGTGCATGCATTTCTCATTTCTTATAATCATATGAGGCTTGTGGTGTGCCAAGAGGCAATTGCTTACCTCAGCTCTTTGATTATGTGCCTATGAGTGTAAATTATTAGCTTTCTCAGTAACACTGAAATAGGAAGGGATTTATCCTGGGAGGATGAGATGGAAATTAGCTAAAATTTTATTTTGTCACGTTGCTTCCTTTGGACCAAGGTATGATATGTTTCGTCTCAAATAATTAGTTTCATAACATATATGAATTGAGTTGGTACTTGCAAACATTTGAACAAGTACTATAAGGATGGGTTGTTAGAGGTTTCTTAGCCAAGAGAAATGAAGTCATTTGAATTTTGAGACAAATTAATTTTATGTTTAGCATGCCGCTTGTTCTCTTATTCGTGCATTTTATTGAGTCTAGTGTTTTAATTTGTGAGTCAGTTATATATTGTTTGACTTCAAAAGGAGTTAAAGTTCATAAGTTGGCTAGATGGCGGGGTTCTTGTAGCCTGTACTATTGATGAGGTAATTCTATTAATGACTAACCACAGATTTTACATCATATTTTGGAAGTTTTGCTATTGATAGAGTATTGCACACTGCTTGGAGGCAAGAACATCCTGTTGTCCATCTTGATTTAATAACTGCTGCATGGTAATCTAGTTGGTTGATTTGGTTGTTTAAAAGGCCTCGCAATTGTTCCGTTGAGTTAGTCAGCTTCCAACCCTGTAATTTTCAAACTACTAACCATTACTATTTAATTATTAATGCTCAAGTCTCCCAAGAAAAAAGTGCCCTAAACCTGCTCTAATCATTATAGAACTGCATAAGCAGTTTTTGATCTTCATTTGAATGACTTTTATTCCAACCAATTGAAACTAGATTCTGCTTCTGATTGATGACATCCCTCTGGCAACAATTGTAGAGTTTAAGTGGTTCTTTTGCTGTTAGGTTGTTGTCATACATGTTTGAAATGAACCAAATTGTTAGTATTTAAGATCTTCTCTATGTTTAGATAGTTTAGGACAGTCTGGGTTCCTGGTGTTAGCATAGCTGAAGTTGGTAATTATGAATTCCATTCATATTACTGGTTCATTTACTTCTATTTTGTAACAAGCATAACATTCTGCTTCTTGTATTTATTCATCTGCATGGCAGTATTTAATTGCAATGTAAAATGACGTGATATTTGCACAAATAGATGATTACATTTTTCTTCTAAATATTCTTTCATGTGGGTATTGTGCATATTTTTTGGTAAGTTTTGTGAAGACCAGTAACCAGTACTTTGAATGATTTCTTGGCAAATGTGTTAACCTTAGATCTATAGTCGGTGTGAATTATATCCAGCTTATAATTCTGGTTCTTCATCAAAGAATCTTAACACAAGAACAAACATGAATATGGTTGTTATGAATTTGTTGGTAAAGAGAGTATTATCTGAGAACCATTTTGCATGCATCTGAAATTCATTTGAACAGTGATTGAAATGAAACCCAGGATTGAGAAAGAATAAAGTTTGGTAGTACTACATTCTAGGCGTGTTGTTAATTGGAATTGGAGTAATTTGGAATATAACTTTTGAAACTTGAATTTGTATCCGTCGGAAATGTTTATCCAAATTAATCTAGTTTTAACTAAAACTAATAATAATTAAAATAAAAATATCTCAATTAAAATTATATTGTTCCAACTAATGATTGATATTTATTAATAGCTAATAGATTTAAAAAATTAATTGGTGATTGTATTTATTTAATAAATCAAATTTTGTAAAAGGAGTTGTTCCCATACCAAATTATCTCATTTGGTTGGGGAACTTCCCACAACCTCTGGGTTATCTTGAACTGGAGTCACTCTTTTCGAAATTCAATTGTAGAATAGCATTACTTTGTGCCCCTTTGTTCTAACAAAAAGGAAGTTGAAGATTAGGGCTTCTTGCTCAATCTTCATCATCTCTTGTTATCTCTACTCCATTTGGCCATGCATCTTTTTGAAATTTGTTTTCATTGTACATTTTATTTTTGGATTGAATGGACTTGTGCTCTTTTATCCCATCCCACCCCATCCCATCCCATCCATGTGAGGCTCATTTTCAAGTTTTCTAATTTTTTTGTGATTTTGTTCTTCTAATACACAATGTTTTGTTATTTTGTTTTTTCATATACATATTGTAAAAGTTTGTAAATCGTAGCAAGAGAGATAAATCTGGTATGGATCTGAGCTAAATATAAGGAATCTTCTTTAGTTGCTGATTCGATGTTTTTGATACTAAGATAATGAATCCTCTTACATGTTGATGGATATGGAATTCAGTATTTTGATATGCTGAAATTTTCGTTACAATAGAAATGACAAAGACAAAGATGATGCTTTGATATTCTTCCTGAGATACCTTGTTTATTATTGTGTTATTGTGCCCTATTTTTGACCTTTTCTCAGGTCTATAAATTTTATTTTGGTACATTTAATTAAATGCTTATATTGGGTTGTAGGTCCCTCATGAAGGACCCATGTGTGATCTTCTATGGTCTGACCCTGATGATCGTTGTGGATGGGGTATATCACCAAGAGGAGCTGGGTACACATTTGGGCAAGACATTGCTCAAAGTTTTAATCATACAAACGGCCTTACTCTTGTGGCTAGAGCTCACCAACTTGTCATGGAAGGTTTTAATTGGTGTCAGGTGGGTTCTTGAAGATCCCACATTTAATCTCTTTAATTAGATGTACATTTAATCTCTTGCATGCTGTAGGGTTTATGGTCAAATTATACAATCAATTGTCAGAATCATTTTTTTTAAGAAAGAACTTCACCAAAATTTGTTAATTAGCCCATCTTGCATTTTCATTGAGATTTTTCATTCTTGGTTTTGTAAACTTGCATCCAACAACCTGAAGGTTCAGACCTACTTGCCTCATTTATCCAATGTTGCATCACCCTTTTTATCCATGATGTTAGTATAGCAACCTACGACTGACCTTCTAGTGCTAATACTCACTTTTGTCATATTTTAACTACTTGATTTTCAATTTGTTTAATTTAATGATTCCAAACCATTTTTTGGGGATCCTCTCTATCTTGCAGGAGAGGAATGTTGTGACTGTATTTAGCGCGCCAAACTACTGTTACCGTTGTGGTAACATGGCAGCTATTCTGGAGATAGGAGAGAAAATGGATCAAAACTTCCTCCAGTTTGATCCAGCACCACGACAGGTTGAGCCAGACACTACCGGAAGACACCCGACTATTTTTTGTAATCTGTTACTCACAAGTGTTGGCAACAGTGCTTGTTTATTACAGAGTGTTCTATTGTTGTCTTAGTAAAAAGTAGTTCTGTTATGTGGAGAGATCATTCTTTTGTTGGGAGATTTCATAACTGCTGCTACTGATGTTTTTCACTTGCCTTCCTAATCTTATGAACTGCCCATGAGCTCTTCTTGTGATTTGGTTTTTTGTTATTGTGAAAGGAAAATCAGAAATCAGCATTGCCAAATGATGGCAGGAGAGTTTGGAACCCTTTCATTTGAAGGGGAAATTAGTAATTCTGATAACTCCTTTATAAAAGTTTGGTTTGAATTGTTTGTTTGTTCTGTTCATTAAAGCTTCAATTAAACCAAGTACCAAATATTATAATAGTGTCATTTGTATGAATAGATTTGTCGAATTGTCTTCTAAAGTGAATGGTAAGTTTACTCTCTTTTTTGTTTTTTGTTATATTTATCTTAGTTGATTAATCTCAAAGCAACATATGTATGATTGGACAAAAAGATTCAAATCATCCCAAAGAATAACTTTTAGATTAGAGTAACACTTAGGAATGGAAGTGGGGCGGGCCGGGGAATAGGATCCCCATCCCCATCCCAGCCATGAGCGGATTCTCCAGCCCCAAATTCCCGCTGGGAGAAACCCCGGTCACTTCCCCAGGGATCATCGCCTCAGGGAATCCTCGCCCCGCCTACAACATTGATTAAAAAAAAATCCTATATACAATTGATAATAATAATAATTATAATGTAAGATGAAATAAAATAAAAATTATCACCCATTTGTTTACAACATCCTATATATAAAATAAACATTCACACAAATATTGACGGGGAACCCCGCGGGGCGAGGAGTGCTCTCCCCGCCCCCGCCCCGCCCCGCGGGGGGGACATTTCGGGGAATCCCCACCCCACTTCCATTCCTAGTAACACTATCAAAATATTCTTTGGCACAGTGGTTGTGCATAGGTGGTCCTAGCGCTTGCCGCTCATATTGCCAAAAAAAATAAAAATATTCTCACAATAGATTTGTTATTACTCCTGAAGAATCTAAAATTACAGTTTAATGAAAAATGAAAAAATTAGTTATATACCCCCTCAAAAGTTTTATAATTACATATTTATCCCTGAATAAATTATTAGGATCTATTGACAAAAGTTAACTAGATAATCTTAACCATGGTTACAATTTAGGTTGAGGGTTGAAAAATGTCCAAAATACCCATATTTATATATTTTAATTATTACAAAATTCAGATTTTTAAAAAGATATTTTTAAATCTACAGTCAACCAAATTTTTCAGGAGTATATATGAAAAGAGTATAATGATCAATTTTCATGTCTACCATTTGTTAACTGACAGTTTTTCATATGATTTTAACCCCAGGGGTATATACGCAATTATACCTATTATTCTATGTAATTATGTTTTATTCAGAGGTAAATATCCAGGGGTACACCTGCAAAAAGCCCATAAAAAATATTGATCACCTCACATTCTGTTCACACACACACAATGCCTAAGAAAGTATGCATCAATTTGAAAAACAAACAAGAACAGAAAAGAAACATTGATGTCCATAAATGCATGTAATTTATTTCTACAACCTTCAAGACAACTCTTCAAAACATTCCAAGGAGTTAATAAATCTGACCATTTCATTCAAACCAGAAGTCCATAATTTCATTCAACCAATTTTATGAAAATCATAACCAAGAATATTATCTGGTTGAGATAGGAAAAAGTTGGATTGAGTTTTTTAAGTGTGCAGCATCCATAAAATGAAGCATGAGCACTTGCACTGATGTTGGAACATTGAATCTTACCGTTCCTATGACCGTGATTGGCTTTATCTGCTCATCATATGAACCTGCAATAACCTTAGCAAACGTCAGAGTCATAGAACTTATATAGTAAGCAGTCCTCTAACTCCATACATTCCTCAGCTCTATCCATACATTCCTCAGTCATAGAACAGAAATGACTATATTTCATCATCAGATATCAACAGCTGAAAATTTGGTAGTTCACCTTTCTGCAAGATGTTATATCACTCACCTTTCTACAGTGCTATAGCATCCTTAATTTGCATTATTTCATAAACAAGGCGTTATTTCAAACTTCATCTTCTGTTCCTTTCTGAATAATATGATGTTATCCCCATCTTACTTTTGCCTTAGAGTTGGGTAATTTGAGCTCAGGCTCCGTATTTAGGTGCTTTCCAGAGCTTGAATGCCACCTCGTGCAGGAACCTATCTGCAAGTATGGCAAGATTTGCCCCATCCTGCATGGTGACAGTGCAATGTGTACATCACTCATAATGGAGACCAGAGAAAATAGAAAGATGAATGATCCATAACTGAAATCAATCTTGCATGCTTTTAAATTCAGCAACTTATATATGGTCCAATATATGTAAGCTAATCCCTATATATCAATAGGTTACACATTTCTTCACATACTTGAACCATCTACAATTCCTTCGCCTGCCTATCATTACATCTTGACAAAATTTAATCATATATAAACCACAAATTAGAGCAAGCTCTAGTCTAACCCAGCAGTTAAAACCTTCTTATTTCCGTCACTCTATGGTATGTGTGTTCATCTCACTCTCAATCTCTTGCACTATTATCATCAAGTCAGACACCTGTCCAGTTCTTTATACATGCACAAGACCATAAATTCATGGGTAAAATTCAGATGAGAGCATAATAATATTGAAGTGCAAGTCCGTAAGAAATCGTTTGACTCAATTATTTGAAGCATGAACTCTTTGAAAAGTTCATAATGCTAATAGCAGCATCATAATTTACTAGTGTGCAGATTATATTAAAGCAGCTAAAACAGTTTCCAGAAACATCATCTGAATCTGAAAGCAATTATTTTAGAGCGCCTTCTTAAGGAATAAATGAATCATGGGAATAGAGAGACATATACCTTCTTAAATTCTTCAAAAGAAAACTTCATTACCATATCTCTACGAGTTACTCCCTCTTGCCACTGAGCAACTAATATTGGATGATGATGCCTATAAAACACGAATTCCCTTCCATAAGAATCACACTTAAGTTTTAAGAATTTAGCTAATGCAGGAATATCATGCATACCTGATGTCATTTAATGTGCTCCCCCCTTTCATTGTGTAACTTTGTCGAGGGCAAAGTAAAGACAGATCAGAATTTGTTTTTGTTGAGGAGTTCAAAACCAAAGAGCAGTTCTTTGCACTCTTAGAAACAGTACCATAACTCAACAAGATGGAGAAGTGCAAACGTGATGCAACTAGTGATCCAGCATGCACAGTTTGAGTGATCCCATCAACCAATTTATCTAGCCAATCAAAATCACAATTTATAAATATCTTTTCTTTCTGGTCTTTTAACTTTTCACTAAATCTAACATGCAAGAAGACCAGGTCAAAGTCATATTTTTCTAGTACATCCCCTCCTGAAAATCCTAGAAGCAATAGTAACTTAGGTATTATGGCATCAGAGACTTCAGGAAGCAGTTCACTGGACTCAGTTTGCTTGACAAATTCATGAAGTTGCAGAACATTCAAACCAAGATTTCTTGCAAATGACCCTGCAGAATCAGGGCAGTTAGTAATTAAAGCAGCTCTCAAACCCATAAACCTGAAGTTCAAAGGAAGCATATTAGTGCTATGTTCACATGATTAACACAAATAATGTAGAAGGTGATTAACTTAGAACAACATAACATGATATATAAACTCACTTTGTTCATATAGAAATCATATGAATCGAAAGCAACTGCGCTAATTCTCCAACTACGTAGTGAGTATACTCTGTCATTTTCATTTTCTGAAATTGAACCACAGGAAGATTTAATGAAGTAAAATAAACGAAGGCCAGGAAATCCATTCATACATTATTTATTTATTTATTTATTAAGTTCAATCCTTTTCGTAAAAGGAAAAAAAGTGAAAGAAAGAAATCAACTACTCATAAGCACAGAACTGCAAGAACTGATGAACTGATGAAATGAAGTGTTTGATTATCATAGTTCATAAAATTAGTCAAAGACTCGAAGTATAGATTCACAAGATCCTTGCACTACTATCTCAATGACTCATCCTAAAGATCTAAAAAGACAGGAAATCACAATACTTTAGAAGGGAAGACTGCCCTTGATCTCAACGCAATGAGTTCTCAAATAGAAAACTTCATCTTTATAGACTTTATGTATGTTTCTAGTGAATTGGATACCAAAAGCCCCAAAGACGCCGCCTTTCTTACAACCCAGCCAACAAAAGCAGGATCAATCGCAGCAAAACCAATCAATTGGAGCAAAGCTTCTATCTTTACCACCCACCCACAAAATCACTGACCCAAATGGTCATTGTATCATTCCCAAATCAAACAAGCGTCAGTTTCCTCTCCATTTTTTCCCAAAAAAAATAAATAATAATAAAAGCAGATTTTAGAGAATAGAAAAGGAACGTGAATTGAGTACCCAGATGGAGGCGGAGTTCGGAGGGAGAGGAAACCACAAGAGGCCTGGGTGGCCAAGGCGTGGAGATTTGCGTGCGATGGTAAGATGCAAGCAGCGTGACCATCACCAAGTATCACCAGGGCCCTGCTCGGCTTATCCGCCATTATCGTCGGCTTTCTCTTTCTTCAAAGGACCTCCATTGATAGGAAGAAATCAAGCTTCCAAGCTCTGCGACGGTGTCACTGATTTGAAGTTTGAGGTATTTGTGGGATCGAAAATATGCGCCTGGCATCATGAAGACACCAAACGATATATTGAAGCACAAATATCATATTTTATTTATTTGTGGTTCTTTTATTCCTAATAGAGGTAAGCCTCGATTATTAATTACCCAGATAGTGTCTTGGGAACCTCCGATTAAAAGCAACAGTGCACGTAGAGATAATGAGAAAGAATAATTTATTTTATTACAATATAATATAATTCGTTTCATATCAGCATATATATATATATATATATATAGATATATATATTTATTTGTTTGTTTATTTATTTATGACCATACCCTCAGCGCCGGAATTGTACTTGCCATCTATAATCCGGCCGCTTTTACACTTGAGGTTTGAAAGAGGTTTTTGACTTGGGTTCATATTGACTAGGTCGCCAATTAGATTCCTTTTCCATCAAGAACTGCTCCCAACTGGGCCATTGATAGGAGTCGTATCATGCATTGTTGGAAAGATCGGGAAGTCTATTTTCCGATGCTGTGAATTTCATCTCGATCGGAGTTTTCTAGCAAGGGATATCAATTTTTGAACGAGGAGTGGTCAAGCTGGCAGGACTGCAGAGTTTGACTTCCTTTCCATCAAGAACTGCTCTCAACTGGGCAACTGATAGGAGGTGTACCATACATGGTTGGAAAGCTCTGGAAGTCTAGTTTCAAATGCCGTAGATTTCACCTCAATCAGAGTTGTCTAGCAAAAGTTATAGGCATTTGAATGGGCGCCGGCGGAATTTTCTCGCGTGAGCGACAGAATCGGCAATAGCAATTTTCTCAATTTTTTTTTGCGGCAAAGCAACTGGGTTTCAAAGAATGCTATCCATTTACTGCGGTAGCCGACGGCCTCATGGCGGCAAAGCCCTTTATATATATATATATATATATATATATATATATATATATATATATATATATATATTATTTATTTATTTATTTTTTTTGCAGCAGCAGCAGCAACACAGTCCCCTTTGATTATATATATTTTTTAATTTGTTTTGTTTGCAGCAATAACAGTTTAGCTGCTCCTGATTTCGTAGCACCACTCAGCAACAGCAGTTCTTAGCGATTCCTCTATTCCTGTAGCAGCTCGGACAACAAAGAAAGCAAATGGCCCCAAGAGCGGCAATCACCTCAATTTATGCAAGTAATTCTAAGATCATAAGCGCCACAGCGGCATTGCCGACAACAACCTTCTAATATTCTGAGCCAAAATTCCTGCGACAACAGCTTCAGTTTCTCTGATGGAGTTCAAAGATGATAGCGGTCAAAGCAAAGCGGCAACATTAGCAAAGAAATCACGGGTTCTTTTTATTTTGTAGCAAATGCCAATCATAAATCAGCGATTAGGCGACAATGCAAATGAAATTCTGTAGCTTGATTTAATGTGTTGCTTATTTTGCGACCGCATTGACATCATTTCATCAAGGACTGAAGGAGGTATTTCATGTTTACAATCATCTATTTTAATGCTTGAAATGAATGTCATCCCCAAGGATATTTAGAGCGTCTTGGAAGAGTGTTACTAGCCATGTGTTTTCGGAGATTTTGACAGAGTCTCCTCTATATTTGGGGCTTTCACTTTTTGTACAAACATTCATATCAATTTATCTGTTGTTCAGAAATTCACAAGATACATCAATTCATACATAATTTTCAACCATACATCGTCTTCTTATCTTCTGCGGCGCGCAGCGGTCCGGTCTTCTTTGTGGCTCTCCTTGCAACGCGTTATCAGCTAGCAACCTCAGTTTCCCTGAAATCAGCTTTTTGCAACAGCAGCAATGCTTCAATCGGCATTTCAGGTTGTAGTAAGGTTGGAGAAGATGTGGCTGCAACATATGAACTTCATCGGTGGCTGCTGATGGCGATCTTTACGATTGCTGGTAGCGATCTTCAAGGTCGTTGATGACGATCTTCAAGAATGTTGATGGCGATCTTCATGAATTGACGACGATCTTCAAAAATTGATGACGATCTTCATGAATTGATGATGATCTTCAAGGATTGATGACGATCTACAAGATTGTTGATGGTGACCTTCATGAATTGACGACGATCTTCAAAAATTGATGACAATCTTCACGAATTGATGACGATCTTCAAAAATTGATGACGATCTTCATGATTGTTGGCGATCTTCAAGAATTGATGACGACGGCGCGATGATGCTGTGGTTGTTGTTGTTGCAGACGAACCAGTGGGGTGCTGTGTAATGAACGCCGATGCGCATAAGTTGCCGCCGGGCCGATGCGCATAAGTCGTTATGGGCGCCGATGCGCATGTTGTCACGACGGCAGTGGCCGCTGTGTTGACTTCCATGGGCGGGGTGGACAAGCCTCGGGCGGGCGGAATAGGGTCCGGGCGCTGGCCGTGCGCTGGATCGAAATGTAAGGCTTCAATGGAGAGAGAGGCAATGTGAAGAGGAATCGGCGAGGCGTGGCTCGAGCCTTGGCGGCTTGATCAGCAAGGCAGTAGCGGTGTAGCCTCGCCAAGGGAACGTCCTAGCGCCGCAGGCAGCGCCACAAGGCCTTGTAGCAAGGCAGTAGCGCTGGCAGCTCGAAAGGCAGGTGTCCTCGAAGGCCAGAGGCAAGCTCGAAGCGCTGGCCAGCGTAGCCTTTCAGCTACAAGGCAGCGCCAAGATCCCCGAGGGCGCTGCAGCGCTGCAGAGCGCCAGGGCAGGGGCCGGCTTGACGGCTGGGTCAGCGGCGCATTTGGGCGCATGTGCCTAGAGGGGCGGGAACAGTGGCCGGGACGTGGCGCTTGCCATGGAGGAGGCCGCAGATGGCCGAGTGACAAATTTTAGGCGACAACCGCAGGCGAAGGGCACAAGGGCAGGTGGAGAGACGCTTAGTCAAGTGACCGCTTGGCGCGCAAGCTGGGAGAATCTTGGAGTAGATCTGCAGCAGGAGGCGGACCGGCGGCACGGAGAGGCGCGATCAGAGGCTTCAGACAGAGCTTCAGAAGGAGGCTTGGCTGCTGAGAGCTTCAAAAGAGGGATCTCCTTCTTCTTTTTTCTTTTCTTTATATCACATATATAATATAATAATATATAGGAGTAGTATACCTTTCTACTTCTTTCTTCTCTCGGATCTCTTTCTCCTCTTCTTTTTTTTTTGTCTTCCTCCTCCTTTTGATCGATTTTCCTCCTTTTTTATAATCCCTGCCCACCTCCGTGAGATGGTCCGGGGATCGGGTTAACTTCCCGACCATCAAGGATGAAGGATGAGACCAATTCTTCATCCTTATCCTTAGAGATAAAATTAATTAATTAATTAATTAATTAATTAATTAATTAATTAATTAATTAATTAAATAATTTTGATCAATTAATTACCCCCCTTTTTTTTTAGGATTAGTATTTTCATGATGGAGATAGGCATTGCCTCGGGATTAGTATTTTTTACTATCTCGAGATTTGCACTCTTTGAGTTGCCTCAAGATCCGTTCTCAAGCAATTTTGGAGCTTGAGGTTGCCTTGGGATATGTGTTTCCGGATTGTCCTGAGATTCGAGATTTGCCTCGAGATATGTGTCTCCGGGCTATTTTGGAATTGCCTCAAGATATGTTCTCGGGGGCAATTTCGAGATTTTGGGTTGCCTCGAGATATGTCTTCGGGGGCAACTTTGGAATTTGGGGCTCCCTGGGATAAACTCATATTTGTCCCATCATCTCTTTTATCAAATCCTGATTTGGCCAGAATTATGATAAATTAAATCTATTAGGATTAGAATTTTAATTCTCGTAGAATTGAGACATATATTTTTTTTATATAAACAAATTGCCCCCTTCCTACTTTTCTCATGAAATTCTCTTGAGTGAGAGAAGTAGGAACCCTTAGCTTCTTCTTTTTTTTTGAGATGGCCAACAATCCTCACTTCGAGCCTTTTTGGGATATCAATCAACATCATTGTGAGATTCCAAAAGGTCAAATCTTTCCCCGTTGCAAACCTATTTTTGGTCCCGGGTCTAAACCTCCAATCAGATATGAAGGAGAGGAACACTCAGAGTGGGTGAAGCGTCCTCCGGCTCACATGGCTACAGCCCGACTGTCTTCAAATCGCTGTAATGAAGGTAGTACAATCAATGTAATTCATTTGAAACCCGAAGGGGCAATTAGAGATTTGAGTATGTTTCAAACTCTAGGTCATAAAATCTTTAACCATCACCCGGGGTGGAGGGCTAGGAATCCTATTAGAAGTGAATTAATAGATTTCCCTCATTATTCTGACTCGGCTAAATATATTGTTAGCAAATACTTTGAAAAATTATCCCGGGTAGAATTGATTGGGGGAATTGTGGCCTCAGTTGGTCGATATGACTTAGATTTGAATTTTTTAAAAGCATTGGTAGAGTTTTGGTATCCGGAGACAAATACTTTCCACTTCTTACATGGGGAAGTGGGGATTTCTCTGTGGGAGATCAAAAGTCTTGGAGGGCTTTCGGTAGTTGATGATGTATATGATGGAGTAATCCCACCCAATAATAGTGTAATATGTAATAGGAAAATTCAGAATTTTCTGTGTTGAGGAGTCTTTTTGACATCTTTCAATGGCTTGCAAGACGGGATGCCAACAAGAACGTATTTTTCTCAGATTGGGTAGATTTCTTTAGGAAGTCAAAATCCAGTTCCCAGTATGATTCGAGTTCTAATCCACCTCCAAAACCCGTTTCAAACACAAATTTGGCCGCTTTTATATCATTGTGGATTTGTTCTTTTATTATGCCGGATAATCATAAGGTGATTAGACCCGGGGTTTTTATGATGGCGTGTAACCTTGTACATGGAAGACCAGTAGCTTTTGCTCCCGCAGTATTGGCACGCTTATACTTAGGATTAAACTCTATGGTTAATCATAGGAAAGGGCCCGGACATTCTGCTATAGTCTTTCCTTCCCACTTTTTGTATGCTTGGACTAGTTGTCATTTTCATGGCATATCTCTTCGGAGGAAAATTGATGCCAGTACACATACAATCCTCTGGCTCTTAAGGGTACCGACGATGTTATATTATATGAATGCCTCTGCCTCTCCTTTTACTCATTTGGGAGCTAGGAAATTCCTTAAGTTTGAAACCAACTTTAAATGGCATCCTTTTCCCTATCTTCTTCATAATGACGAGACGGTGCGGGATACTAGGCATCTTGCGGGACCCGATGTGCTGGATCTTCAGACCATGGAGTATGTGATAGGCCTTCGCTGCGGCATCCTTCCTCTTCGATGTGGTGGAGAGTTCTATGCAGAACCCTACTTTCCTCATTGTTTTGGGCTCCAGTTTGGTTACGACCAACAATGTCCGGCGTATATTGATGTCCCGAGAAGAGCTTCCTCTGCCCGGGTACTTGCAGGTTATTGGCGTCACTTTTCACGCCAGAGGACCTCCAGCTCGTTCTATATTCATGAAAAGGATCGAAGTGGGGAGCTCATATTCTTTTATGCACGGAAGTGGTTCGAAAACGTGCGAGCTTTCTTCCAACAGGACATCGCATTATTAGTCCAAGAGGATTATGGTGATAAGAGGGATACTAGGAGGATTCAGGAGCAGGGTCAACCTTCAAAAAAGCCTCGATTCATTAATGAAAGTATCTTCATTAGTCAAAAAAGAGGTCTCTCTCCTGCGGATCTGCCTGTTCTAGTGAAGCGGCAACGAGCCCCAGGTATGTCAGACTCAAAGTCTTCTTTTTTTTTTTTAAATTCCGAAAATTCAGATATGAGGACTTTTCTGGAAATTCATTTTTTTTTAGGGGAAAATAAGGGGTCAATGTGTTTGCCTCAAGAAGCATTTTTAATTATGCATGACCGATCTGCCCCCAATTAGGAGTCGGACGTTCCATCGTAGACAAACACATGCCTCTTTATTTTATTGAATAAATTTGGTACAAAAGTACATAAAATTAATGTTTTGCCTCGGGAAGTACATTTAATTGTACATGACTAGTCTACCCCTATAAGGGACCAGACGTTCCGTCATAGGCAAACATCTTTACATTATGCATAATATTTCTTCAGGAAACGGCCATTGATGGGCGGCATCGGTCTTTCCCCGTTGGCGTCAATGAGCTGATACGCGCCTCCTTCGTAGACGATCTCCACCACATAGGGCCCTTCCCAATTTGCTTTGAATTTGCCCCCGGCCTTTTTGTTGGTGATGATGGGTCTTCTGAGAACGAGAACCTACTCTCCTTTGGTAAAGGTCCGAAATCGAGCCATCTTGTTGTAAGCTTGAGACATTTTGGCTTTGTAGACTTCAAGATTCTGCTGCACTCCCAACCTTTTCTCGTCGAGAGAGTCCAACTCATCCAAGCGAAGCCGAATATTGTCCTCATTTGAGATTTCATTTTGTACTGCCATTCTCAGTGAGGGTATCTGGATTTCGAGGGGTAGGACCACTTCAGTTCCAAATATCAAAGAGTACGGCGTGCATTGTGTTGGAGTCCTGTAGGTGGTGCGATAGGCCCACAGCATCTCCAAGAGCCTTTTATGCCAATCCTTTATGTTCTTGGACACTGCTTTCTTCAACAACTTTGATAGGGTTTTGTTGAATGCCTCTGCCAACCCATTCGCTCTAGCATTATAGATGGAGGTATATCTCAAATCTATTTTATGGTGCTGTGCGAATCTCCCGACTTTGAAACTTCTGAATGCGGGGCCATTATCTGAAATAATTCTTCTTGGAGTCCCAAATCTGTATAATATGTTCTCCCTGAAGAATTTGATGACGTTTTCAGTTTTGACTTCTCTCAGTGGAATTGCTTCTGCCCACCTGGAGAAGTAATCTGTTGCGGCCAATATGAACCGATGTCCCAGAGATGATGGTGGTTCGGTAGGACCGACTACATCCGTTCCCCATATCTCGAAGGGCCATGACGAGACTGTAGGGTGCAGAGGATTGGGATGTTGATGAATAAAATCTCCATGTATCTGACATAGATGGCATCTTCTGGCATAATTGATGCAATCTCCAACCATGGTTGGCTAGTAATATCCCAAGCGCTTGATCTTGAGTCGCATCTTGGGTCCGTATTGGTGTGCACCGCATATTCCGGAACGTACATCATGCATGACTTCTTGAATTTCTTCAGGTGAAAGACATCACAGGAGTAATTGATCGTATGACCTGCGGTATAATATGTCATTTATGAGGGTGAATCTTAAGGATCTTCGCTTTATCTGAAGATCTTTCGATTTATCCTCTGGGAGTTTATCATATTTCAAATATTCTATAAACGGTTGTCTCCAATCTTCCTCTGGCATTTCGAGGGTGAAGACTTCCGCTTTACCCCCAGCGCTTTCCTCTTCATCATCATCAAGGATCGTACTTATGGGCCTTCTATTTCTTATGGTTATATGGATTTCTTCATAATCTGGATTTGCCAGCTCCTTCACAACTTTTGCCAAAGAATCAGCTTCTCCGTTTTCTGATCTTAAAACCCTCCTCAACTGTACTCGGGGGATTTTTTTTATCAGATCTTTGACCTTCTTGTGATATTTAAGAAGTTCGGGTTTATATATCTTGTAGTCTCCTCGACTTGCTTGATTATGAGTTGTGAGTCTCCAAATATATGAATGTGCTGGATTCCCATTTGGATTTCCAATTCCAAACGAGCTATGAGAGCTTCATATTCTGTCTCATTGTTTGTGCATGGCTCCGTAAGGGAGAGAGCATATCTGAGTATTCCCCCTTCCGATGTGACGAACACAAGTCCTATCCCAGCTTTTATTTGTGGAATTTGGGACATGAGTGTCGGCTTTATAGATGATGCTCCATCAAAGTATAGTCGCCACCTTGCTTCTTCCACTGTTAATGTTTCTTCATCAGGGAGATCATAATTAAGTGGTGAATCATCAGGGAGAGGATGCGTTGCTAGGAAGTCTGCCAACGCCTGCCCTTTAATAGCCTTCTATGGAGTGTATGTTATGTCAAATTCCATCAGAATCAGCGCCCATTTTGCGAGTCTTCCCGTGAGCAATGGTCTCGTCATGAGGTATTTGAGAGGATCAATTTTTGATATGAGTATGACTTTATGTGCTAGCAAGTAGTGTCTCAACTTCTTCACTGCAAACACTAGAGCTAGACAATGCTTTTCAATGGGGGTATATTTACTCTCAGCTCCTATCAACAACATCCTGCTGAGGTAATATAGTGCATTTTCCTTGCCTTCTTCATTGTTCTGGGCCAGCATAACTCCCAATGACCCTTCCAATGCAGCAGTATATAGAATCAACGGCTTTCCGGGGATTGGGGCCGCCAACACTGGTGGACTCAGCAAGTACTGTTTGATGTCTTCGAAAGCCTTCTAACATTCATCATCCCATTTGAATGGCGTGTTTTTCTTGACCAGCTTGGAGAAAGGCTTACATCTTCCGGACAGGTTGGAGATGAACCTTCTGATATAGGCCAGGCGTCCTTGAAATGATCGCAGCTGCTTCAGTGTCTGAGGAGGTGGCATTTCTAAGATCGCGTTTATCTTGGAGGGGTCTATTTCTATCCCTAGATGCCTTACGATGAAGCCCAAAAACTTCCCAGATAGGACCCCAAAGGCACACTTCATGGGATTTATTTTTAATTTGTATTTTCTGAGTTGTGTGAAAACTGTTCTCAGATCATAAAGATGTTTGTCTTTAGAATTTGTTTTGACCACAAGATCGTCCACATAACATTAAACGACCTTATGGATCAGATCATCGAATATCCTGGTCATAGCCCTTTGGTATGTTACCCCTGCATTTTTCAGACCAAATGGCATTACTCTATAATAGTATATGCCCATAGGCGTCCGGAAGGCGGTATGTTTCTCATCATCTGGATGCATTTTGATTTGGTTGTATCCAGAATACCTGTCCATGAAGGAGAACATCTCGTACCCTGAGGTGTTGTCGATCATGATCTCCATAACTGGAAGGGGAAAATCATCTTTTGGACATGCTTTGTTCAGGTCTCTGAAGTCCACACATATCCGTATTTGGCCATGTTTCTTTTTCACAGGGACTATGCTGGCTACCCAGTTAGGGTATTTTTCCTCCTTGATGAAATTTGCTTCAATCAGCTTCTTCGTTTCTTCTATTACCCTTTCTTCCAGGTCAAATTTCATTTTCCATGGTGCCTGTTTGACTGGGGTGGCATTAGGGTCAATGGCCAGTCTGTGAACAGCTACCTCCTTATCCAACCCTGGCATTTCATTGTAGTTCCATGCAAAGCAATCAATGTACTCCTTTAAAAGGGCTTTGAAGGATGTCTTTTCTTCTTCAGACAGCTGCGTGCTTAGGAAGGTAGGCCTCGGGTCCTCATCGCTTCCCAAGTTAACTTCAACCAGCTCGTCGATTGTTGCTTGCCCCCCGTCTTCGAGCTCGAGTGGCGCACTTTTTAGCTTGATCTCTTCTTCCTCCTCCTGGGACGTTGTCATGTAGCATGAATGCCTGGAAGATTCGGAATAGCCTATCCCTCTATTATCTATATGTGCAGGGTTCCATAATCGATGGAAATTTTGATATGATTTCCTCGACCATTTGATTTCCCCAGCAAAATTTTCAAACATCTCCTTGAGCTTATCAAGGTAATAGTTAGGGAATCTTATGGGCTGAACTTCATCATCTTCTAGCCCTTCAATATTTATGATATCATCATTTGGAATTTTGTTGCTCTTGGCTTTGTAGAAGAGGACACCTCTCTCTCCTTCATGTCGAGCCGGTACATAAAAAGTCTTCAGGTGCTCGACAGTGTTGACGCTCAAGTCAGCCAAGGATTTGTATAGCCCCTCAGGAATTCTTATAATATGCAATGCATTTTCTTGAATAGATCCTCCAGCCTGACCCTTATCATTATCACTTTCGTCTTCTGATGACTCAGTGTCACTCCCAAAGTGAGGTAATACCGATTCTTTCTTCTGAAACATAGGAGAAGACTTAGGTGTCTTCACCAGAGAACAAAGAATGGCGTATAGCAATTTTCCTCGATTTTTGCAAAGAAAGCGATTTATGCGTTTCAAAGAATGCTATCGATTTCGCAGCTAATGACGACCTCATGGCGGCTGACCATTGTCCTTTATATATATATATATATATATATATATATATATATATATATATATATTATTTTTTTTGCAGCAGCACAGTCGCCTTTGATTATATATTTTTTTTTTTTTTTTTTGTTTGCAAAGAATAATAGCTCAAATTTCGCTTCCCGATTTCAGTAGGCACCACTCAAAGAATAAAGCTAGCTTCTTAGCGATTCCTCCATTCCTCAGAAAGTGTACGGACAACAACAAAGCGTCGTCCGCAAGAGGTGCGACAATCAACCTCAATTTATGCAGTAATTCGGCATCATAGCGCGTCAATAGCATTGCCGACAACCTTCTAATATTTTGATCCAAAATTCCTGCGACAACAGGTTTTGTTTCTACGATGAGTTCAAATCGATAGTAAATCCAAATCAAGCAAAGAATATTAGCAAAGAAGTAAGGCGTTCTTTTTATTTTGTAGCAGCGCCAATCATCATCAACAGTGGAAGCGACAATGCAGCCAGAAATTCCTGTAGCAGTTTAATGTGTTGCTTATTTTGCGACCGCATTGACATCATTTCATCAAGGACTGAAGGAGGTATTTCATGTTTACAATCATCTATTTTAATGCTTGAAATGAATGTCATCCCCAAGGATATTTAGAGCATCTTGGAAGTGTGTTACTAGCCATGTGTTTTCGGAGATTTTGACAGAGTCTCCTCTATATTTGGGGCTTTCACTTTTTGTACAAACATTCATATCAATTTATCTGTTGTTCAGAAATTCACAAGATACATCAATTCATTCATAATTTTCAACCATACATCATCTTCTTATCTTCTGCGGCGCGCAGCGGTCCGGTCTTCTTTGTGGCTCTCCTTGCAACGCGTTATCAGCTAGCAACCTCAATTTCCCTGAAATCAGCTTTTTGCAACAGCAGCAATGCTTCAATCAGCATTTCAGGTTGTAGTAAGGTTGGAGAAGATGTGGCTGCAACATATGAACTTCATCGGTGGCTGCTGATGGCGATCTTTACGATTGCTGGTAGCGATCTTCAAGGTCGTTGATGACAATCTTCAAGGTCATTGATGACGATCTTCAAGAATGTTGATGGCGATCTTCATGAATTGACGACGATCTTCAAAAATTGATGACGATTTTCATGAATTGATGACGATCTTACAGGATTGATGACGATCTTCAAGATTGTTGATGGCGACCTTCATGAATTGATGACGATCTTCAACAATTGATGACAATCTTCATGAATTGATGACGATCTTCAAAAATTGATGATGATCTTCATGAATGTTGGCGATCTTCAAGAATTGATGACGACGTAACACCGGATGACGCCGTGATTGCCGTTGTTGCGTATGAACGCCGATGCGCATACAGTTGCCGAGGGGTTGTCTGGCGCATAAGTTGCCGGCGCATAAGTTGCCGATGACGCAGTGGGCCGCGGTCGGACTTCCACGGGCGGCACGGGGTGGACAAGCATCGGCTGGGGCGGAATAGGGTGCTGGCGTGGGGCTGGTACGCGAATCTGAGCTATAAGACTTCAATTGAGAGGAGAGGCGGCAACAGGAAGAGGAATCGGCGAAGGCGTGGCTCGAAGCGCTGGCCAGCAAGGCCCCTCGAAGGCGGCTGCAGGGCGAAGCCGCTTTCGCTACAAGCAAGGGGCGCTGTTTTGAGCGCTGCAGCGCTGGCAGCTCGAAGCGCAAGGCGGCCGAAGCGTGAAGGCGCTACTGAAAGCGCTGCAAGTCCCGAGCGCTGTAGGTGCGCTGCTGGCTTGACGGGCGGGCCGGGGCGGCGCATCGCGCAGCAGCCTAGAAGGCGGCGGCAACAGCGCCGGGCCGGGCCGGGCGCGCCAAGGGAGGCTGCAGATGGGCTGAGCGGACAGCTTAGGCGGACAGCCTGCAGAGGCGACTGGGCAGCAAGGGCAAGGGGCGGAGAGACGCTAGCTGGGGCGGACTGCTCTTGGCTGGGGCGCGCGAGCTGGGAGAATCTTGGAGTAGATCGGCAGCAGGAGGCGGACCGGCGGCACGGAGAGGCGCGATCAGAGGCTTCAGATGATGGTGGCGGACAGAGCTTCAGAAGGAGGCTTGGCGGCTGAGAGCTTCAAAAGAGGGATCTCCTTCTTCTTTTTTCTTTTCTTTATATCACATATATAATATAATAATATATAGGAGTAGTATACCTTTCTACTTCTTTCTTCTCTCGGATCTCTTTCTCCTCTTTTTTTTTTTTTTTTGTCTTCCTCCTCCTTTTGATCGATTTTCCTCCTTTTTTATAATCCCTGCCCACCTCCGTGAGATGGTCCGGGGATCGGGTTAACTTCCCGACCATCAAGGATGAAGGATGAGACCAATTCTTCATCCTTATTCTTAGAGATAAAATTAATTAATTAATTAATTAAATTTGATCAATTAATTACCCTTTTTTTTTTTTATTTTTTTTGGTTAGGATTAGTATTTTCATGATGGAGATAGGCCTTGCCTCGGGATTAGTATTTTTTACTATCTCAAGATTTGCACTCTTTGAGTCGCCTCGAGATCCGTTCTCAAGCAATTTTGGAGCTTGAGGTTGCCTTGGGATATGTGTTTCCGGATTGTCCTTTGATTTGGGATTTGCCTCGAGATATGTGTCTCCGGGCTATTTTGGAATTGCCTCGAGATATGTTCTCGGGGGCAATTTTGAGATTTTGGGTTGCCTCGAGATATGTCTTCGGGAGCAACTTTAGAATTTGGGGCGCCCTGGGATAAACTCAAATTTGTCCCATCATCTCTTTTATCAAATCCTGATTTGGCCAGAATTATGATAAATTAAATCTATTAGGATTAGAATTTTAATTCTCGTAGAATTGAGACATATATTTTTTTATATAAACAAATTGCCCCCTTCCTACTTTTCTCACGAAATTCTCTTGGGTGAGAGAAGTACGAACCCTTAGCTTCTTTTTTTTTTTTTTTGAGATGGCCAACAATCCTCACTTCGAGCCTTTTTGGGATATCAATCAACATCATTGTGAGATTCCAAAAGGTCAAATCTTTCCCCGTTGCAAACCTATTTTTGGTCCCGGGTCTGAACCTCCAATCAGATATGAAGGAGAGGAACACTCAGAGTGGGTGAAGCATCCTCCGGCTCACATGGCTACACCCCGACTGTCTTCAAATCGCTGTAATGAAGGTAGTACAATCAATGTAATTCATTTGAAACCCGAAGGGGCAATTAGAGATTTGAGTATGTTTTAAACTCTAGGTCATAAAATCTTTAACCATCACCCGGGGTGGAGGGCTAGGAATCCTATTAGAAGTGAATTAATAGATTTCCCTCATTATTCTGACTCGGCTAAATATATTGTTAGCAAATACTTTGAAAAATTATCCCGGGTAGAATTGATTGGGGGAATTGTGGCCTCAGTTGGTCGATATGACTTAGATTTGAATTTTTTAAAAGCATTGGTAGAGTTTTGGTGTCCGGAGACAAATACTTTCCACTTCTTACATGGGGAAGTGGGGATTTCTCTGTGGGAGATCAAAGTCTTGGAGGGCTTTCGGTAGTTGATGATGTATATGATGATGTAATCCCACCCAATAGTATAATATGTAATAGGGAAAATTCAGAATTTTCTGTGTTGAGGAGTCTTTTTGACATCTTTCAGTGGCTTGCAAGTCGGGATGCCAACAAGAACGTATTTTTCTCAGATTGGGTAGATTTCTTTAGGAAGTCAAAATCCAGTTCCCAGTATGATTCGAGTTCTGATCCTCCTCCAAAACCTGTTTCAAACACAAATTTGGCCGCTTTTATATCATTGTGGATTTGTTCTTTTATTATGCCGGATAATCATAAGGTGATTAGACCCGGGGTTTTTATGATGGCGTGTAACCTTGTACATGGAAGACCAGTAGCTTTTGCTCCCGCAGTATTGGCACGCTTGTACTTAGGATTAAACTCTATGGTTAATCATAGGAAAGGGCCCGGACATTCTGCTATAGTCTTTCCTTCCCACTTTTTGTATGCTTGGACTAGTTGTCATTTTCATGGCATATCTCTTCGGAGGAAAATTGATGCCAGTACACATACAAGTTCGGGCTCTTAAGGGTACCGGAGATGTTATATTATATGAATGCCTCTGCCTCTCCTTTTACTCATTTGGAAGCTAGGAAATTCCTTAAGTTTGAAACCAACTTTAATTGGCATCCTTTTCCCTGTCTTCTTCATAATGACGAGACGGTGCGGGATACTAGGCATCTTGCGGGACCCGATGTGCTGGATCTTCAGACCATGGAGTATGTGATAGGCATTCGCTGCGGCATCCTTCCTCTTCGATGTGGTGGAGAGTTCTATGCAGAACCCTACAATCTTCATCGTTTTGGGCGCCAGTTTGGTTAGACCAACAATGTCCTGCGTATATTGATGTCCCGAGAAGAGCTTCCTCTGCCCGGGTACTTGCAGGTTATTGGCTTCACTTTTCACGCCAGAGGACCTCCAGCTCGTTCTATATTCCTGAAAAGGATTGAAGCGAGGAGCTCATGTTCTTTTATGCACGGAAGTGGTTAGAAAACGTGCGAGCTTTCTTCCAACAGGACATCGCATTATTAGTCCAAGAGGATTATGGTGATAAGAGGGATACTAGGAGGATTCAGGAGCAGGGTCAACCTTCAAAAAAGCCTCGATTCATTAATGAAAGTATCTTCATCAGTCAAAAAAGAGGTCTCTCTCCTGCGGATCTCCCTGTTCTAGTGTAGCGGCAACAAGCCCCAAGTATGTCAGACTCAAAGTCTTTTTTTTTTTTTTTTTTAAATTCCAAAAATTCAGATATGGGACTTTTCTGGAAATTCATTTTTTTTTAGGGGAAAATAAGGGGTCAATGTGTTTGCCTCATGAAGCATTTTTAATTATGCATGACCGATCTGCCCCTAATTAGGAGTCGGACGTTCCATCGTAGACAAACACATGGCTCTTTATTTTATTGAATAAATTTGGTACAAAAGTACATAAAATTAATGTTTTGCCTCGGGAAGTACATTTAATTGTACATGACTAGTCTACCCCTATAAGGGACCAGACGTTCCGTCATAGGCAAACATCTTTACATTATGCATAATATTGATGGGCGGCATCGGTCTTTCCCCGTTGGCGTCAATGAGCTGATACGCGCCTCCTTCGTAGACGATCTCCACCACATAGGGCCCTTCCCAATTTGCTTTGAATTTGCCCCCGGCCTTTTTGTTGGTGATGATGGGTCTTCTGAGAACGAGAACCTACTCTCCTTTGGTAAAGGTTCGAAATCGAGCTATCTTGTTGTAAGCTTGAGACATTTTGGCTTTGTAGACTTCAAGATTCTGCTGCACTCCCAACCTTTTCTCGTCGAGAGAGTCCAACTCATCCAAGCAAAGCCGAATATTGTCATCATTTGAGATTTCATTTTGTACCGCCATTCTCGCTGAGGGTATCCGGATTTCGAGGGTAGGACCGCTTGGGCCCAAATATCAAAGAGTACGGCGTGCATTCTGTTGGAGACCTATAGGTGGTGCGATAGGCCCACAGCATCTCCAGGAGCCTTTCATGCCAATCCTTTTTGTTCTTGGACACTGCTTTCTTCAACAACTTTGATAGGGTTTTGTTGAATGCCTCTGCCAACCCATTCGCTCTAGCATTATAGATGGAGGTATATCTCCAATCTATTTTATGGTGCTGTGCGAATCTCCCGACTTTGAAACTTTCTCACGGGCCATTATTCAAATAATTCTTCTTGGAGTCCCAAATCTGTATAATATGTTCTCCCTGAAGAATTTGATGACGTTTTCAGTTTTGACTTCTCTCAGTGGAATTGCTTCTGCCCACATGGAGAAGTAATCTGTTGCGGCTAATATGAACCGATGTCCCAGAGATGATGGTGGTTCGATAGGACCGACTACATCCGTTCCCCATATCTCGAAGGGCCATGACGAGACTGTAGGGTGCAGAGGATTGGGATGTTGATGAATAAAATCTCCATGTATCTGGCATAGATGGCATCTTCTGGCATAATTGATGCAATCTCCAACCATGGTTGGCCAGTAATATCCCAAGCGCTTGATCTTGAGTCGCATCTTGGGTCCGGATTGGTGTGCACCGCATATTCCGGAATGTACATCATGCATGACTTCTTGAATTTCTTCAGGTGAAAGACATCGCAGGAGTAATTGATCGTATGACCTGCGGTATAATATGTCATTTATGAGGGTGAATCTTAAGGATCTTCGCTTTATCTGAAGACCTTTCGATTTATCCTCTGGGAGTTTATCATATTTCAAATATTCTATAAACGGTTGTCTCCAATCTTCCTCTGGCATTTCGAGGGTGAAGACTTCCGCTTTGCCCCCAGCACTTTCCTCTTCATCATCATCAAGGATCATACTTATGGGCCTTCTATTTCTTATGGTTATATGGATTTCTTCATAATCTGGATTTGCCAGCTCCTTCACAACTTTTGCCAAAGAATCAGCTTCTCCGTTTTCTGATCTTAAAACCCTCCTCAACTGTACTCGGGGGATTTTTTTTATCAGATCTTTGACCTTCTTGTGATATTTAAGAAGTTCGGGTTTATATATCTTGTAGTCTCCTCGACTTGCTTGATTATGAGTTGTGAGTCTCCAAATATATGAATGTGCTGGATTCCCATTTGGATTTCCAATTCCAAACGAGCTATGAGAGCTTCATATTCTGTCTCATTGTTTGTGCATGGCTCCGTAAGGGAGAGAGCATATCTGAGTATTCCCCCTTCCGATGTGACGAACACAAGTCCTATCCCAGCTTTTATTTGTGGAATTTGGGACATGAGTGTCGGCTTTATAGATGATGCTCCATCAAAGTATAGTCGCCACCTTGCTTCTTCCACTGTTAATGTCTCTTCATCAGGGAGATCATAATTAAGTGGTGAATCATCAGGGAGAGGATGCGTTGCTAGGAAGTCTGCCAACGCCTGCCCTTTAATAGCCTTCTATAGAGTGTATGTTATGTCAAATTCCATCAGAATCAGCGCCCATTTTGCGAGTCTTCCCGTGAGCAATGGTCTCGCCATGAGGTATTTGAGAGGATCAATTTTGATATGAGTATGGCTTTATGTGCTAGCAAGTAGTGTCTCAACTTCTTCATCGCAAAACACTAGAGCTAGACAATGCTTTTCAATGGGGATATATTTACTCTCAGCTCCTATCAACAACATCCTGCTGAGGTAATATAGTGCATTTTCCTTGCCTTCTTCATTGTTCTGGGCCAGCATAGCTCCCAATGACCCTTCCAATGCAGCAGTATATAGAATCAACGACTTTCCGAGGATTGGGGCCGCCAACACTGGTGGACTCAGCAAGTACTGTTTGATGTCTTCGAAAGCCTTCTAACATTCATCATCCCATTTGAATGGCGTGTTTTTCTTGACCAGCTTGGAGAAAGGCTTACATCTTCCGGACAGGTTGGAGATGAACCTTCTGATATAGGCCAGGCGTCCTTGAAATGATCGCAGCTGCTTCAGTGTCTGAGGAGGTGGCATTTCTAAGATCGCCTTTATCTTGGAGGGGTCTATTTCTATCCCTCGATGCCTTACGATGAAGCCCAAAAACTTCCCAGATAGGACCCCAAAGGCACACTTCATGGGATTCATTTTTAATTTGTATTTTCTGAGTCGTGTGAAAACTGTTCTCAGATCATCAAGATGTTTGTCTTTAGAATTTGTTTTGACCACAAGATCGTCCACATAACATTCAACGACTTTATGGATCAGATTATCTAATATCCTGGTCATAGCCCTTTGGTATGTTGCCCCCGCATTTTTCAGACCAAATGACATTACTCTATAACAGTATATGCCCATAGGCGCCCGGAAGGCTATGTTTCTCATCATCCGGATGCATTTTTATTTGGTTGTATCCGTAATACCCGGCCCATGAAGGAGAACATCTCGCCCCTCGAGGTGTTGTCGATCATGATCTCCATAACCGGAAGGGGAAAATCATCTTTGGACATGCTTTGTTCAGTCTCTCAAGTCCACACATATCCGTGATTTGGCCATGTTTCTTTTCACAGTGGACTATCTTTGGCTACCCAGTTAGGGTATTTTTCCTCCCTGATGAAATTTGCTTGAATCAGCTTCTTCGTTTCTTCTATTACCCTTTCTTCCAGGTCAAATTTCATTTTCCTTGGTGCCTGTTTGACTGGGGTGGCATTAGGGTCAATGGCCAGTCTGTGAACAGCTACCTCCTTATCCAACCCTGCATTTCATTGTAATTCCATGCAAAGCAATCAATGTACTCCTTTAAAAGGGCTTTGAAGGATGTCTTTTCTTCTTCGTGACAAATAAGGTGCTTAGGAAGGTCGGCCTCGGGTCCTCATCGCTTCCCAAGTTAACTTCAACCAGCTCGTCGATTGTTGCTTGCCCCCCGTCTTCGAGCTCGAGTGGCACACTTTTTAGCTTGATCTCTTCTTCCTCCTCTTGGGACGTTGTCATGTAGCATGAATGCCTGAAAGATTCGGAATAGCCTATCCCTCTATTATCTATATGTGCAGGGTTCCATAATCGATGGAAATTTTGATATGATTTCCTCGACCATTTGATTTCCCCAGCAAAATTTTCAAACATCTCCTTGAGCTTATCAAGGTAATAGTTAGGGAATCTTATGGGCTGAACTTCATCATCTTCTAGCCCTTCAATATTTATGATATCATCATTTGGAATTTTGTTGCTCTTGGCTTTGTAGAAGAGGACACCTCTCTCTCCTTCATGTCGAGCCGGTACATAAAAAGTCTTCAGGTGCTCAACAGTGTTGACGCTCAAGTCAGCCAAGGATTTGTAATGCCCCTCAGGAATTCTTGTAATATGTAATGCATTTTCTTGAATAGATCCTCCAGCCTGACCCTTATCATTATCACTTTCGTCTTCCTCATGACTCAAACACCCCAAAAGTGAGGTAATACCGATTCTTTCTTCCTCAAAACATAGGAGCAGACTTAGGTGTCTTCACCAGAGATTCTTCCTTCGGACTTGGCGGCTTGCTCATCTTGGATAACTTGCCCCCTTCGGATGACGTGTTCCCCTTGGATAACTTGCTCCCTTTAGATGCATTAAGGTAGTACCTTGCATCTTCATATTGAATTTCATGGATGCCGAAGGGCTGGATTTCTCCGTCGATCCTGAATTCTTCCCCATTCACCATATATTTCACACATTGATGGAGTGTTGAGGGAACCACATGATTTTCATGGATCCATGGCCTTCCCTAGAGGGCTTTGTATGAAGCATCGGCATCAATCACATGGAACTTCACATCTGATGTCATCTTTCGAAATTTAATTGGCAGAGTGATAGATTCCAATGCTTTCTGGCTATGTTGGTTGAAGCCTTGAATAATAATTCTCTCCGGGGATAGGTGACATAATTCAAGAGCCAATGTCCGGAGAGTGTTGAGGGTCATCAGGTTCACAAAGGATCCTGGGTCGATCAGAACCCGATTGATCTTCATCCCATCACAATACCCTGTCACACATAACGGCCTATTGTGCTCTGTAGTTCCGAGCAGCAAGTCTTCGTCTGTGAAGGATAATAAGGGCGCATGGAACGCATACAAAGCTTCTTTCATATTGATTTCAGCGAAGTAGGCCTGGTACTCCTCAGGGTTTTGCAGAGCATGTATTAGAGAACCCCTAACTTCCGCTGACATCATCAATGCATCATACATGCTGAGAAGAGCCAGGACTTTTTTCAAGTGTGCCAGGATGTTATAACTTGGCCTTTTTGATGGCTTTTTCGGGGAGATGTTCTCTTCTTCAACTATCTTCCCTTTATTTTTATCGTTGGAGCTAGGCGGCTGTCTCGACTGAAGTACTTTCCCAGCTCTGAGTTGCGTTTGGTGCACATGCTGTGGCGCTTCATCTTCTTCGACTGGGAAGTTCAATTCATCTTCAGAATCATCCTGGACGGCTATGGCATCACATTCACTTTTTCCTTCAAAATAGTTGTCTGTGCGTTTCATCTTCCCCACCTGCCTGCGATACGACCTTCTGGAGTTAGGTGCTTCCCACTCTACGGTTTGATTAAGAGACTCCTTTGTCTTATCTTTCTTGATTCTAATACTCTGAGAAGTGGACTCTCCCTTAGACTTCACGACTTCTGGAATAACATCGTGGTTTGATGACTCTGGAGGGTATGTCTCAGATCTATTTGGCTCGGCATCTTCAATGTGTAATTGCACCAGCCTGTTAGCTGACTCCTCCGTGACCCTTTGAATGAAAGCAGGGATCTCTTCAGCATGCATAGCTTTCCTCAAGACTTTATATTTTGGGGTCTTTGAGGTGCAATGTGGTGTCTTGGGCCCTTTTGGTTGGTGTGGCTCCAAGAGTTCGGCGTTTGCTTTTTTCACTCTTTCCCTGAACGCTATCTTCTTCTTCTGACTCTTCTGGTTCAGAGAAACTATGATCATCTTAGTCATACAAAGGGTGTCCCCCAGAAATAACCCTTCAAGTTTCCACTTGCGCATCTTCATCATCTTCTTTGACTAGTTCCCCTAGTAATTCTTCGACCTCCTCGGGAAAATAGTCTCTAAGAGTGATCAAAACCCTTTCTTTCTCGCTCATATTCATAAGGAGTCGATATACTCCTCTATAATAGACTTCTTGCACTTTGATTGTTCGCGCTTTTTGTTCTTCTTTTTGTTCTTCTTCTTTGTTTGTTTTGTCAAGGGTCTTTGAGGAGGTTGTTGAGAACGTTTCCAAGCGATCCCTGGATGCTCGGCAAACCTCTTCAATATTTTCATTGACTTTTTGGTTATAAATACTTCCCACAACTCTTCTGGAACAGCAGGAGGCTTGTCGTCTGTTACTGATGGGAGTATTAGTTTATTACCCATTACTATGACTTCTTTTTGGGATGACCTTTCTGAGTTTAGGGTTGTCACATAACAGGTATGCTCGGATGATAGCTCGGACAAGACGTTCTTCGAGAGTGTGATCTTGCCCTCTTGATATTTCCGCTCGACCCTGTCTTTGAAAACATAACAGTCTTCAATTGTGTGTCCCAACACTCTATGATATGGGCAGTAGTTGGGATGGTCCTTCTTGTTCTGTTCCTCTGGTCTCTTGCACTCGGGAAGTTGCAGACCCTCTTTTACAGCATCCTTGAAGATCTTCAACACCTTATCTCTCCTGAAAGAATACTTCTTATTCATCCTTTCTTTCAAAGAGGGAATAGGCTCTGATTCATTACCGGCAGCCTTCAAAGTGGGTGGTTTGGCCTCGTTCGATTTGTGAGACTCAAGAACACCTTTTCCTTTGTCGACATTTAAGGTTGTAGCAGTATACTTGACACCTTCAGTCCTTTTTGGCTTTTCTCTGTCATTCCTTGGAGTTTGAAAATTGGAGAATATTTTCGGGTTTGTCCGTTCCAATTTCTTTGCTTGTGAAATCAACTCCTGGAATGTAGTAATGCCGGATGTGCTCAGAAAAGGCGCCATCCAACTATCGATGTTCCCGAGCAATAAACCCACCGCCTGTGGCTGGTCAAGGGGTTGTTCACATTTGATGCTCAGATTTCTCCATCTCATAATGTAATCAACCACTTTCTCATCGAGTAGCTGCGAGATCGGCGATTGTGATTCTGTCACTTACGCCCCCGAATCGTACCCGAAAGGCATCTTTTAATTGTTGCCATGTTTGGATTGATTCAGGTTGCAAGCTTGCATACCACTCAAATGCCACTCCCCGTGAGACTTGCAGAAAATTGTCTTAGGAGGAGTGAAGGTTTTGCACTTGTATCTCCACAAGCTGTCACGAAGTGAGCCAAGTGCTGATCAGGATTGCCAATCCCGTTAAATTGTTTAAATTTAGGAACATTATACCCTTTTGGGTAGGGCACCAAGTCATGGTAGCTTGAATAAGGTTTGTCTCCATCGACTCTTATTTCCTTTCCTTTGGCTTGTTTCATTTCGGCAGCTACCATCTGTTGTATCTCCTCCTGAGTCATTGCAACTAACTGTTCCGGGACAGGAGTGTGTGAGGTTCCCCCTTGTTCCATTGGCCTAGGGGTTTCCCTCAATCGAGGTTCTGGGCTCCTCGGTCTTTGTGCCTTCTCGCCTTGATTTTCCATCAAAGCGCCCATTTGTCTCTCGTGATCTTCACCATTGACTCCATCAAGAATGCCATGTTTTCATTGAGCCATCGATATTCAAATTTCTCGATTATCCGCTTGTCGCAGGTATTTCCATTTGTTGGAATCTCTTTATAATATCATCTCCATTATAAATAAAGGCGTGTTCATCCTCTACTTCTTCATTTGGGGGTCCGCTTCCTTGTAACTCGCTGGTTTGGCGTAAATAATCCGGAAGGTTCCCCGTTCTCACCCTCATGTGGCACTTGGCTTAAACCTTCATCTCCAATCCCATCAGGAGAGTCTGTGGCCCTCCTACGAGACCTTGTGAACACCCCTGGTTGTTCTGGTTCGGGCGCCAGATCTCCTCGAGCTTCAGTTACCATCCGGACCGTGTGCACTTCTACGTCCATATCCGGCGTCTCCTCATCTCTCATTTCCCTCTGAAATTTCGAGCGGGAAGTCCTGGTTTGGGTTCTTGCAGTGGTTAGTTGGCCCAATACCATCCTTCGCGCATTTGAAACTAACTGTTTCTTCTTCTTATAGAACTCTTTAGGTGACATCTTCTCTGACCGCAGCTTCTTGGACGCCGCATAAGTCTTGTACAGATTTTGGCTGAAAGACTCCTTGTGATAGGACTTTGGAGGTCTGCAACCTTTATTTTCCTTTGGCTGTGGACGCAGCTCTGCAGTAGTTGAGTTCTTCCTCACAAGCCTGAGTGGTTCAAACGAGTTACTGAAGGAAACCCTCTGGTCATTCCTGTGTCCTTGGAATGACACAAAATCTAGCTTTTGTTTTGGAATTTTGACTTTCCTTTGTGTGAGCCTTGAAAACACACTTTTCTTCTTCGGTGTGTCTTCATCAGATGAGTGGAAGATTCCACTTTCCCGACCCTTTGCTGCAATGGTGAATGCGGGTTCATCATCATCTTCCTCCAAAGAGACTACCCTTTTAGGACGGGATAGCCTGTTGAAAGCAGATATTCTTGTTGGTTCTTAATTAACAGTGTCCTCTTTGGATGGAGGGGCGATCACATTCTGGCGACGGCCTCTGGATGGAAGTCACGGGACTATCGGCTTCTCCTCCAAAGGTGAAGGTCTCTTCACGAATTGCACTGAATCCGAGATCGTGCCAAATCTTAGCTCGCCCCGCAGCCCTGTGCTGAAGGCGCAGCAGTAGTTGAACCTCAGCCCTTCTCAGAGGAATATGGTGAGCTTGGGCTTCCTCGTGCAAATTGAACTCTTCAATGCCATTCCTTCTGCAATAAGGAGATCAACAACGTCAGTTTTCTTTTATAGGATGTAAAATATTATCTCTACTTGTACTTTTGCCTCAAAGATGGGAGGAGGAATACGTCCCCACCGGGCGTGCCAGAATTTGTGGGATCGAAAATACGCGCCTGGCATCATGAAGACACCAGACGATATATTGAAGCACAAATATCATATTTTATTTGTTTGTGGGTTCTTTTATTCCTAATAGAGGCAAGCCTCTATTATTAATTACCCCAGACAGTGTCTTGGGAACCTCCGATTAAGGGCAATAGTGCAAGTAGAGATAATGAGAATGAATAATTTATTTTATTGCAATATAATATGATTCGTTACATATCAGCATATATATATATATATATTTATTTGTTTGTTTATTTATGACGCCACCCTCCGCCTCGGAATCTGTGCCCCTCCATCCATAATCCGCCGGTTGCCTTACACTTGAGGTTTAAAAGAGGTTTTTGACTTGGGTTCATATTGACTAGGTCGCCAATTAGCTTCTTTTTCCATCAAGAACTGCTCCCAACTGGGCCACTGATAGGAGTCGTATCATGCATGGTTGAAAAGATCGGGAAGTCTATTGTCCGATGCCGCAAGGGTTATCAATTTCTGAACGAGGAGTGGTCGAGCTGGCAGGACTACAGAGTTTGACTTGCTTTCCATCAAGAACTGCTCTCAAATGGGCCACTGATAGGAGGTGTACCATACATGGTTGGAAAGCTCTAGAAGTCTAGTTTACAACGCCGCAGATATCACCGCAATCGGAGTTGTGTAGCAAAAGTTATAGGCATTGGAATGGGCTCCGGCGGAACTTTCTGCAGCAGAACAGCAACTGGCAGTAATAGCAATTTTCTGATTTTTTTTTTTTTTTTTTTTTTTTTGCAGAAAAGCAGCTAGGTTTCAGCAACGCTATCCATTTCTCGCAGTTAGCCGACGGCCTCATGGCAAGAAATTTCGCCCTATATATATATATATATATATATATATATATATATATATATATATATATATATATTTTTTTTGCAGCAGCAGCTAAAGATGCCTCTTGATTATATTTTTTTGTTTTGTTTTGTTTGCAAAGAATAATAGCTTCAGCTGTTCTCCATTTCGTAGCACCACTCGCCAGCCAGCTAGCTTCTTAGCGATTCCTCCATTCCCTGTGAGTGTTCTGACAACAAAGAAAGCAACGCCCCGCAAAGAGTGCAATCAACCTCAATTTATGCAAAGAATTGGCATCATAGCGCCACAACAACATTGCCACATACAACAACCTCCTAATATTTTGATCCAAAATTCCTACGCACAAATGCCTTCAGCTTCTATAGTAGTTCAACATGATAGCAAATTCCAAAATCAGAAAGTAACATTAGCAAAGAAGTATGTTTTTTATTTTGCAAATAGCCAATCATCATCAATAAGCAGTATGCAATGTACCCAAAAATTCCTCGCAGCTAGCTTTAATGTGTGGCTTATTTTATACAAAGATTGACATCATTTCATCAAGGACTGAAGGAGGTATTTCATGTTTACAATCATCTATTTTAATGCTTGAAATGAATGTCATCCCCAAGGATATTTAGAGCTTCTTGGAAGAGTGTTACTAGCCATGTGTTTTCGGAGATTTTGACAGAGTCTCCCCTATATTTGGGTCTTTCACTTTTTATACAAACATTCATATCAATTTATCTGTTGTTCAGAAATTCACAAGATACATCAATTCATACATAATTTTCAACCATACACCGTCTTCTTATCTTCTGCGGCGCGCAGCGGTCCGGTTTTTTTTGTGGCTCTTCTTGCAACGCGTTATCAGCTAGCAACCTCAGTTTCCCTGAAATCAGCTTTTTGCAATAGCAGCAATGCTTCAATCGGCATTTCAGGTTGTAGTAAGGTTGGAGAAGATGTGGCTGCAACATATGAACTTCATCGGTGGCTGCTGATGGCGATCTTTACTATTGCTGGTAGCGATCTTCAAGGTCGTTGATGACGATCTTCAAGAATGTTGATGGCGATCTTCATGAATTGACGACGATCTTCACAAATTGATGACGATCTTCATGAATTGATGACGATCTTCAAGGATTGATGACGATCTTCAAGATTGTTGATGGCGACCTTCATGAATTGACGACGATCTTCAAAAATTGATGACAATCTTCATGAATTGATGATGATCTTCAAAAATTGATGACGATCTTCATGATTGTTGGCGATCTTCAAGAATTGATGACTTTAACACCGATGATGCCGTGGTTGCTGTTGCTGCGCATCTAACCGCTGGGGTGCCGCGGTGCATGAACGCCGATGCGCATGTTGTTGCCGGGGTGCTGATGCAGATAAGTTGCTGATGCAGACAAGTCGCTGTCGGGGTGCTGATGCAGACAAGTTGCTGATGACGAGCAGGGGCTGTTGTCGGACTTCCACGGCGGCAGTGGGGGGGTGGACAAGCCTCGGCTGGGGCGGAATAGGGTGCTGGCGCGGGGCTGGTGCGCGGATCTGAGCTGTAAGGCTTCAACGGAGAGGAGAGGCGGCAGCAGGAAGAGGAATCGGCGAAGGCGTGGCTCGAAGGCGTACCAGCCAAGGCAAGAAGGCAGCGCTGCGGCTCGGCGCGAGCGAAGCAGGCTGCAAGCGCAGCAGCGCTGCAGCAGCGGCATCCTAAGCGCCACAGCGAAGCCGCTAAGGCGCGCAGCGCAGCGCTGCTAGCAGCCGAAGCGTGAGCGCTGGGCTGACGCTGACGGCGCGGGCGATTCTCGCGCGCTGTGCCTAGAGGGGCGGGCTAACAGCGCCGGGCGCCGGGGCCGGGCGTTGGGCGACCGAGGAGGCCGCAGATGGGCCGAAGCGGATGACTTTAGGGCGATGTACCGCAGAGGCTTACTCAGGCGCAAAGAAGGGCAGGAGAGACGCTTAGTCGGGCGGACCGCTTTGGCCGGGCGAAGCGAAGCCGAGAGAATCTTGGAGTAGATCGGCAGCAGGTGGTGGACCGGCGGCACGGAGAGGCGCGATCAGAGGCTTCAGATGATGGTGGCGGACAGAGCTTCAAAGGAGGCTTGGCGGCTGAGAGCTTCAAAAGAGGGATCTCCTTCTTCTTTTTTCTTTTCTTTATATCACATGTATAATATAATAATATATAGGAGTAGTATACCTTTCTACTTCTTTCTTCTCTCGGATCTCTTTCTCGTCTTCTTTTTTTTTTGTCTTCCTCCTCCTTTTGATCGATTTTCCTCCTTTTTTATAATCCCTGCCCACCTCCGTGAGATTGTCCGAGGATCGGGTTAACTTCCCGACCATCAAGGATGAAGGATGAGACCAATTCCTTCATCCTTATCCTTAGAGATAAAATTAATTAATTAATTAATTAATTAAATTTGATCAATTAATTATCCTTTTTTTTAAGGATTAGTGTTTTCATAATGGAGATAGGCCTTGCCTCGGGATTAGTATTTTTTACTATCTCGAGATTTGCACTCTTTGAGTCTCCTCGAGATCCGTTCTCAAGCAATTTTGGAGCTTGAGGTTGCCTTGGGATATGTGTTTCCGGATTGTCCTGAGATTCAAGATTTGCCTCGAGATATGTGTCTCCGGGCTATTTTGGAATTGTCTCGAGATATGTTCTCGGGGGCAATTTCGAGATTTTGGGTTGCCTCGAGATATGTCTTCGGGGGCAACTTTGGAATTTGGGGCGCCCTGGGATAAACTCATTTTTGTCCCATCATCTCTTTTATCAAATCTTGATTTGGCCAGAATTATGATAAATTAAATCTATTAGGATTAGAATTTTAATTCTCGTAGAATTGAGACATATATTTTTTTTTATATAAACAATATTCTTTTCTACTTCAGTACATTTCTGTTGTTTTTGGTTCACGAAAGTAGAGATATAGAAGAGTGGGTGATGAGGTTACCATGTTATATTTTTTTTATAATTTAAGTTTTTAATATAATTTGAGATAATAATTTTTTATAAGATAAAAATGAATTATTCCTATAATTAGGTCCTACAATTGAACTATTTTACTGAAATGCTGTAGTTTAATTTAATCCCATTTATTTAAAATTAAACAAATCAATTTTACTATATATATATATATATATATATATATATATATATATATATATATATATATATATATATATATATAGGCAATTCGTCATCTAAGGACAGCCCTAGATTTGAAATCTAAGGACGTCCCTAGATTAGCCGTTGGATCAAAATCCAACGGCTGTCAGTAATCCTGAAAAAAAAAGCTGGGGATTACCCGAGATTGGTGAAGATGACGGTTCCGCAGGTGGAGGTCCCTTTGTTCTGATGCGGGCCATGCGGCTGAGGCCCGATCGACGTCTTCCACTCGGATCTCACCGGTTGGAACCAGAATCAGCTCAAGGTCCAAGATATCCTCGACAGGTAGTATGGCTTCAAATCGTTGTTCGCTTTCAATACTTTGTCAGGCCACGGCGTCCCAATTTGGTTCAATGCTAGGACCTGTTAAAATGTAATGCTTTTGTTAGTATATGGATGGTTGAGTTAGTATTTTAATGTAATGTTTTGAAATAGTGTTATGTGTATTAGGCTTATGTTAGAAGTATTTTGATGAGTCATTAATGTGTGGTGGTTATTGGTTATGGTCCATGTGGGGACTAATCCAAGTTGGGGATGTGTCTAACAAGTGAATGAAAATATGAATGAAAAAAATTAGTGAGTCTTTTCATCTTCTTCTCCTTCTCTTCTTCCACCACCAACATAAACCCTAGAAACAAAAGCTTTGGCTAAACAAAGGCCAACATAGTGGTATCAGAGCCAGAGTTTGCGAGCATGGTAGTAAAGATCACCATGACAACCCAAGGCGGTATATTTGGGCTCCCGCAAGTTTCTCAACTCATCTTTGACGGCGTGAACTACAACTATTGGAGCTTGAAGATGAGAACCCTCTTAATCTCACAAGATCTATAGGAGATTGTGGACGAAGTCTATGAAGAGAAGGAAAAATCCGGGTCATCGGGGAAGGTGGAAGCCGAAGGGTTACATAAGCAAGAGTTAAAGGAGAATAGGAAAAAAGATGCCCAAGCCCTATTCTTGATTCAACAACTCCAAGAAGATTTTTCGAAGAATAATCGGGGCAAGAAGTTTTAAGGAGGCATGGGAGATCTTGCAAAAGGAGTTTCAAGGAAGCGACAAGGTGAGATGCGTTAAACTCTTGACTATTAAGAGAGATTTTTAAAATTTCAAATGGGGTGGAAATGAAGCCCTAAAAGACTATTTCTCAAAAGTGATGGAGATTGTGAGCCAAATTAGGAGTTTGGGTGAGAATTCACCCATAAGTCGGTATGTGAGAAGATCCTTATTAGCCTCTCTCCCAAGTACAACAACATTGCCGCCATCATTGAAGAAACAAAGGATCTCTCTACTCTTAGCATTCATGACTTGATGGGTTCCTCAAAGACGCATGAGCAAAGGTTGGGTAGACACACTGAACAATTAATTTAAAGTGCCTTCCAATCTAGGCTAAACGTGAAGGAGCAATCAAAGCAAAATCCGGCCGGTGGAGGATCATCCCTTGGTGGAAGATTTGGAAGAGGTCATGGTGGATTTGGGAGAGGAGGTGGAAGAAACAACAACAATGTTGCCTAAACCCGGTGTAATATCTTCAAGAGAGCCTCTCATGTTGTAAAAGATTGTTGGTTCAAGGGAAAACCCCATTGTCACAATTGTAAGAAGTTTGGGCACATGCAAAAAGATTGTCGGCTTAAATCAAATGAGCAAGCTAATTACATCAAAGAGAAGAGGGGTGATGGATGCACATTCTTTGCATGTCAAGCGGCCGTTGAACAAAAGAATGATGTATGGTATGTTGATAGTGGATGTAACAACCATATGACCGGTGATGAGTCTATCTTTTGCAAGCTTGATACAACCAACACTACTCAAATCACTATGGGTAATGGAGCCATTGTGAAATCAAAAGGAAATGACATGATTGCCGTTGCTTCAATGAAGGGTCGGATGTTGAGTCATGAAGTGTTGTATGTCCCGGACTTGGCACAGAATCTTCTTAGTGTTGGGTAACTTGTTGATCATGGTCATGCAATTCATTTTGAAGGTGGTTTGTGCAAAATATATGACAAGATTGAAAACAAAAGAGAATTGATGGCCAATGTGAAGATGGAGAAAAATAGAAACTTCCCTCTCACTCTCAAGCCCGCCAGAAATGTTGCTTTGAAGGCATGTGTTGAAGATTTGTCATGGTTGTGGCACAAGTGGCTTGGACATATGAATTTTGAAAGCTTGAAATTGTTGAGCAAGAAGAAGATGGTGTATGGCTTGCCAACTATTAAAGAAAAACATGATGTTTGTGAAGCATGTGCTCTTGGTAAAATACACCGAGACTCATTTCCAAAGGAGAAAGCTTGGAGAGCCAAGGCACCATTGGAGCTTGTTCATTCCGATGTGTGTGGTCCCATGAAGACACTTTCTCATGTTGGTAATCGCTTCTTTATCACTTTTATTGATGATTATTCAAGAATGTGTTGGGTTTACTTTATGAAGCAAAAATCAGAGGCATTCTCTATCTTCCAAAAGATGGTTGAAAGACAAAGTGGCCGGCTCATAAAAAAATTGAGAAGTGATAGAGGTGTTGAGTACAACTCTAAGGAGTTTTACAAGTTTTGTGAAGACATTGGCCTAGAAAGACAATTGGCGGTGAGTTTTACACCGGAGCAAAATGGTGTTGCCAAGAGGAACAATAGAATAATTGAAGAAATGGCAAGAACAATGATGTAAGAGAAAGGTCTTCCATCAACTTTTTGGGCTGAAGCAATCTATACCTCGGTCTACTTGTTAAACCGGTGTCCCACAAAGGCAGTGGAGAACAAGAATCCATTTGAAGCATGGTCCAAAGGTTGGAAGCCATTGGTAAATCATTTGAGAATTTTTTGCTCCATTTTCTATGCCCATGTTCCAAGGGAAATGAGGCACAAACTTGAATAAAAAGGTGAGAAATGTGTTTTTGTGGGCTATAGCTCAAAATCAAAAGGCTATAGGCTCTTTAGTTTGAAGAGAAATAAGGTGATTATAAGTCGGGATGTGTTCTTTGATGAAAATGGCAAGTGGGATTGGAAAGAAAAAGGTGTACAAAGTGTGCCCATGCAAATTCAAGAAGAAGTGCAATAGCCACCAAGTGTCTAAGATGAAGATCACTATGAACAAGAAGAGCTACCTCAATCTCCTTCAACAAATGCCGGGTTAAGTTCATCTACTCCAAGCTCAACACTGGTAAGAATGAGAAATCTAAGTGAAATTTATGCTACATGTAATTTTTGTGTTATGGAACTAGAATGTTTTGAGCAACCGGCTAGAGAAGAAGTTTGGAGAAATGCAATGGAGGAAGAGATAAAAATAACTGAGGAAAACAATACTTGGGAATTGGTGGAGAAACCAAAAGAAAATGATGTGATTGGCTTGAAGTGGATCTACAAAACCAAAACAAATCTGGATGGTTTTGTGCAAAAATACAAAGCAAGATTAGTGGCGAAAGGGTACTCACAACAAGCCGGAGTTGATTATCAAGAGATATTTGCGCTGGTTGCAAGGCATGAAACAATAAGAATGTTGATTGCATTAGCCACTCACAAGGGATGGAAATTATACCAACTTGATGTGAAGTCTGCATTCTTGAATAGAGTGCTAAAAGAAGAAGTGTATGTTGAGCAACCACAAGGTTTTGTGATTGAAGATGAAGACAACAAATGGTACAAGTTGAGAAGGCCTTGTATGGGTTAAAACAAGCGCCCCGTGCATGGTATAGACAAATTGATGCCTACTTCATCAACAATGGATTTAGAAGGAGCCCAAGTTAGCCAACACTCTACATCAAGCATGACAAATCAAGTATGCTCATTGTTTCTCTTTATGTTGATGATTTAATTTTTACCAGATATGAAGAGAAGATGATACATGCATTCAAAGAGGAGATGATGAAGAAGTATGAGATGAATGATTTGGGTTTGCTTCATTACTTCTTGGGCATTGAAATTGATCAAGGAAAAGATGGTATGTTTATTTCTTAAAGAAAGTATGCCCAATCCATTCTCTCTAAATTCAAGATGGAGAATTGCAATCCGGTAACCACACCTTTATTGGTGAATGAAAAATTGATGAAAGAAGATGGAAGCGGTGATGCTGATGCCGCACTTTACAGAAGTTTGGTTGGAAGTTTACTGTACCTTACTACTACAAGACCCGATATCATGTATGCTTCGGGATTATTGTCTCGGTTTATGCATCAACAAAATGCATTTTGAAGTTGTAAATAGAGTGTTGCGGTACATTCAAGGCACAAAGAATTTTAGGCTCATGTTTGAGAGAAAGGAGAATGAGAAATTGGAGTTATTTGGGTTTTGTCATAGTGATTGGGCCGGTAGTGTGGATGGCATGAAAAGCACATCCGATTATGCATTTACACTTGGATTGGGTCTATTCTCTTGGGCATCCAAGAAGCAAGAGAGGGTGGCACATTCCTCCATGGAAGCCGAATATGCATGTGTCGGCAAGTGAAGCTACAAATCAAATTATTTGGTTGAGAAAGATTCTTGAAGATATGGGGGAGAAGCAAGAAAAAGCAACCATTCTATTTTGTGACAACAAATCCGCCATAGCAATATTGTCTAAGAATTCGGTCTTCCATAGTCACACCAAGCATATCACCCTCAAGCATAACTACATTTGGGAAGTGTAGAAGATGATGAAATTCTTGTCAAGCACATCAAGACCGAAAATCAAGTTGCGGACATCTTCACCAAAGCACCTCCAATTGAGAAGTTTGCCTATCTTAGAGAACTATTAGGTATGTCATCCAAAAGCATTAAGGGGGAGTGTTAAAATGTAATGCTTTTGTTAGTATATGGATGGTTGAGTTAGTATTTTAATGTAATGTTTTGAAATAGTGTTATGTGTATTAGGCTTGGGTTAGAAGTATTTTGATGAGTCATTAATGTGTGGTGGTTATTGGTTATGGTCCATGTGGGGACTAATCCAAGTTGTGGATGTGTCTAACAAGTGAATGAAAATATGAATGAAAAAAATTAGTGAGTCTTTTCATCTTCTTCTCCTTCTCTTCGACCACCAACACAAACCCTAGAAACAAAAGCTTTGGCTAAACCAAGGCCAATAGGACCGGCTGCTCGATCCTCCCTTACACTGATGGATTGGTCATCTACGTCAATGGCAAGCCAAAGGTGATCTCTTTTCATTCCTAGGTTATTGTTTTCTCGTGTAATTCATTTGATGAGTTGTGGGAATTTTGTGCCCTTGGATTGTTTGACGTTTTGCTCTTGTTAATTAATTCTGTGAAAACTTCAATTATTTGGCAACCTCTTTAATTCAACATTGTTTGTACTGAACCATGTGTGCAATTGTGTTTATTGTCACAATTTTCATCTATAGTTTGGTTTTCTCGTGTAATTGATTGGATAAGTTGTAGGAATTTAATGCCCGTGATTATATGATCACCTCTTTTATTCAGCTTTGTTTGTACTGGAACATGTATATAATTGTGATTAGTGTCACCATCTTTTTGTATAATTTTATTCTTTCTTGTAAAATTCATTGGATGAGTTATAGGAATCTAATGCCCTTGGATTATTTGAAGTTTTGCTCAAGTGAGTTACTTATGAAGAAGGTTGGATTAGTTGACAACCACAACGATTCAGTATTGAATATACTGGAAATTTATGTTATTACAATTATTGACCCAACTTTATATATATTTTTTTATTTTCTTGTTTAATTCATGGGATGAATTGTAGAATCTAATGCCCATGATTGTTAGTTTGTGTTACTCAAGTGAGTTAATTCTTTGAAATTTTTTTATTTACTTGAAACTTCTCTGATTTTACTGAAACACCTTCATCTATAATCTGATTTTCTTTATAACTTGTTGTTGTTCCAAGGTGTTTTCTTAATTTATTTTTTATTTTTGGTACACTGGGATAGGTAAGAATGAATAAGATTTAATTTTGAAAGCTAACTTTCAAGAATATTAAATTTTACTTTATTTTGTTTCCATTCCTATACTGGTATCTTCGAGTCAAATGAAATGTGATGAAGTAAGGAAGAATTAATCTGCTATAGAATAAGATTTAATTTTGAAAGCTAACTTTCAAGAATATTACATTTTACTTTATTTTGATTATGTTGCGGCTAAAATCGGTGCCTATCTAGAGATCGACATTGATTCCAGATCAACGGTTAGATTTATATTTGATGGGGTTGACCTTGACAATCGCCGAGGGAATCCTTGAACGTCTCCCAAAGATCGAGATACCTGCACATAAGGGTAACCAGACGGAGTTGGGCCTGAATGCCCGGGTTTAGCTCCGACGATCAAGTTAGAAGGTTTCTTCTTTTTTGGATGAAGTAGGATGAATGTTCTCTTCTCTTTCTTTCTTTTGCTCCTGATGATTTTTCCTCATATATATAACCTTGGCTGAAGTGATGGGTATTATGGCAGACGTGATGTGTTTTATGGCAGACGCAATGGGGGTGAAGCTCGTCTTTATGGTGAGTCGGCTTTTTCGAACCTGCCCCTTCTGTGTTAGTGACAGCTTTGAACCTCGCTGCCTCAAGAACTGTGCCATTTTTCCTGACTTATAAGCCGAGGGCCAAGTGTAGCTGTCTTGTCTGTCCAATCAGGAGCTGAGTGGGCTTTTGCATATGTCCAGTCGGGGTTCAAGTGGGTCGTTCCTCCCGTCAAGTTGACATGTAATTGGGGATTTTCTTGTCACTAAGTCAGTATGGCGCTCGTCCCTTTTGGGTTCAGATCCCTTGTTGACCGTACTTATATTATGACACAAGTCATTCGGTCAATTAATTCCTTACCATTGTTTTTCCCTATGCTCTGACTTTGGCCTTGATTTCTTGTCAGAGTGAGGGAGATTTAGGTCAGCTAGAGAAACATTTGGGGCGATAGGGTTTATTAGGCATGTGTGGAGTGAATGAGGGATTGCCACGTGGGTAGATCAAGTTGGCTAGCCGGATGGCACTGATATGTCCACGTGGCTGATTATTTTTACCCTTATCACTAGTCCCCCCAAGTGTGCTTTCGGTCGAGTTTGAGTGATGGACGAGCGTTACTCGGTCATCGGTCGACTTGGGAAGCAAAGTATTGGGAATGTCAAGGGGTGACTCTGAATTGACGTTTTTCCAATTCCTAGGAATTTACTCTCTTGGGAGCATTAGGACAGTCATTTCCCAAGCACTAGGGGTGGCAGTCGAGGTCTTGAAACTATGAGTTCATTCAATGTATTCCTTATTGTTGTTCGCACATGATGTCCTATATACATTGGCTGGAGTGGGACTGATGTTTGCCTATCCTCTGTCACATGGCTTCTCCGCGCCATCAATCCTTCTTCAAGGTTTTCCTTCCCGAGCTTTCTACTTTTATGCTTAGGATTCTTCCAGGGTTCCACAGATTCCTTGATGGGCTTGAACCAGGCAATGTTCGTCTTCGTGGTCCGAGCGGTTGTGTGTGGAGCGTGGAATTGATCAGAGATGATGATTTCAAAGAAATCAGGTTTGCGAGGGGCTGGATCGAGTTCCATATTGACCACCATGTGATGGCCGGGGATTTTCTAATCTTTACTTATTTGGGGGGTCGGGATTTCAAGGTGAAGATCTATGGAAGGAGTTATTGTCTGAGGGAGTCACCTTTCACTGTCCGGCTTATACATAGGGCAGTTGAAGTTGACAATAGTGAAGGGGAAAGGGCTCAGGTCTCGGAGTCTTCTATCGGATCCTCATAGAACGCCAGGCGTGTTGTTTTGCTGAATAATCTCTATGTACTTTCTTTCATGTCTTGGTTATCTCTCTTTTTTTTATTTTGGTCATTTTATGTCGTTCGTGTAACGGTCTTTCTTGTGAATAAACGTAACATTAAAACCGAGTACTTTCAGTTCGGCTTTTGGTGTATGGATCAATCTCAACTGCTTTTAATTGGATTCAATCTTTCTAACTCGGATGTGGGACGGGATATTTTGATCTTCCGGACGGTTAAATTGTCAAACAGCTCACTGTGGAGCATTTATTATGACGTGTCGTTTTCTGTTACTATCAACAGTTTTCGAGGAACTTAGGCTACGAGGGCGTGGCTTGGGGTAGGTGGGGGTAATGATGGGTCTGACTTTCTAGGGTCCTCTTGTCAAGGATCGTTATGGGGTTACACGTCGCGTCGATTCGGATTTTCCTGGCGATCCATCCGTTGTTTGTGTTTCCATGTGGTGGCTATCCAATCATGGGATCATTATAGCGAGACAATCCTCGCAGTTCAGGATGATCCGACTGCTGAGGGGGAAACGTTTTGGGTTTTCGAGACGAAAAGAGGGGGTTAAGGGTTTTGTACTATCTTTGTCTTCTTCACCATCGTGTTTTCTTTCGCTGCTGGTGGTTCTTTGGTGCTTCTTGGCGACATTCTCTTGCTTTGTCTACGTTTCTTCATTTTGAGGTAATGGATATCCCTCTCTTGGATTCTAGGTTTCCTGCCCCCCTTCTTCCTTCTCCTCCTACTTCGTCTGCTTCTTCTTCTGTGACTGTTTCTGGTTCCATTACTTCTCTTCCTATTCCTGATCCTGGTGAACCTAGTTGCCATGTTGTATCCCCATCTGCTGTCGTGTCTTTTGAAGCCAACGATCTTCCAGTAGTTCCTAGGGTGCACCCTGGTTCTTCGAAAACTGAGAGGGGAAAATCTACCGTTTTTGTAAGTCTTCTTCGTCAAGTGGACGTTAATAGATTGGTCGCTTGTTATGAAATTCCCGTCGCCCTCTTTACTCGTAGGGAGCCACGCGGCGGGGAACGGGCGAGCTGTCCAAAGAGGGGGGAAATTGCCATTTATCAGGATGCGCTGTTGGGTGGCCTTAGGCTCCCGTTTGCTCCGTTTGTTAAGGAAATCCTTGAATATCATCAGCTGTGTCCATCTTAGCTAACTCCGAACTCTTGGAGGTTACTTTGCATATTTGTTATGGTTTTGAACCACTATAAGGTACAACCAACGCTTCGCTGGTTCCGTCTCTTATTTAGTTTAAACCCTGAGCCCGATACCGATTGGTATTTCTTCTCGGCTCGTTTGGGGAAGAAGTTTTTGGGCAAGGTTCCTTCTTCTATCAAGAGGTGGAAGAGCAAATTATTCTTTGTTCCTAGTAAATCCGGGTGGGATGTTCGTACGCAATGTGTGGAGCCCAAGACTGACACCCTGTGTGAGGATGGGATGACCGAGGAAGAGAGAAAGAAGTTTGAGAGTTTCAAAGGGGTTTCCTGTGTCTCGATCGACACAATTTTGACGAGGGAAAACCTCCGGAAGTGTCACCTTTTTATAGACCGTGGTAGGATTTGTTCATGTTTCTTGTCTTAGAGGATCGGTATATGAGACTACGATTGATTCTTCCTTGTTTTGCAGACGAGACGATGGAAGACGCCAGGCTTGCCGAGGAACTTCTGGCTAAGCATGAGGGGGTTGTCCAGCCTCCCGTTCGAAGAGGGAGGAGAGCAGTGGATCAGTCCGTAAAGGCAGCGGAAAAAGAGAAGAGGGAAATCTTAAAAAAGGGGGAGGTCGATCAAGGTTGGACTTCCGCAGCGACTCCTAAATAGAGGGGGAAGGCGAGGGCTCCGTCGCTGGTTTGGTCGATCGTCTAAGAAGGCGCGCTCTTTGCCGAGTCCGCCTGTGATCCTTCCCTTAATTCAAGCTGAAGATTCTTGTCCTTCTGATGACGGGGGCGTTCTCACTCGGGTCTTGCGGAAGTCCATACGGAGGTGCGGGAGACTTCAGCCGAGAATCTCTCAGTTCCATCCGTGGATGTTCCCTCCTCCCCAGAGGGTCGTCTGGTCCCGAATAGGAGGTCGGGGTCGTCCATACAAAGTGGGGGCGTCTGTTCTTCTGGCCAGGTGTGATTTGCGTCTTCAACTATCTCCGATCTTCTGAGGGGATTTTTTACTGATAATCCTTTAAACTAATGCAGGTTAGAAGCGCGGAGGCCGAGGGGTTAAAAAAGGGAAGTGTGATACCTCGGAAGGGATCTTCTCCTCCGATGGCTCTCCCTTCTGGTGTTACACTCTTCGATGATCCCTCTGTAGTGGGTGAAATAGCCGATGATATGCGCTCAGAGGAGATTTCCTTAAAGCTACAAAACCTGGGGAAAGAGGAAGTGGCTAGCCAGCTAGCCGCACATATTGGATCAGTATGTAATAGCTCGTCTTTTCTATGTTTTATTTTCCCCTTTTTCTAACTGTTTTGTGTTCATCTTAGGCCTTTTTCTTGGCGGATCGTGCTTGTCGACTCCTTCGTGAGGACGTGGCCATCGTTAATCCATGTGCGGAGGTCTTGGACCGGAATGACGTGGAAATTAACGACCTTCGAAAAAAGGTTACAGCCCTAGAGGCCGTGTCTGAGGCATTAAAGAAGGAAAACAAGGAGGCAATGGATAAGGTTTCCAAGACTGTGAAGAAGGAGGAGAAGCAGAAAAAGGAGCTTGAGGTGGTAAAGAAGGAAAAACGCGAGCTTGCGGATAAACTATCCAATGCCAAGAAGTCGTTGAAGTCTGCCGAGGCAGATGTCGCTGTTTTTCAGGAACGGGTTGTTGCTCTTGAGAAGGAGATGGCCGAATCTAAGCAGAAGATTGCTGACCTATCAGCAGAGAATTATAAACTTGCGTGTGGGTTGAAGTCGCAGGACGAGCTTCTTGACCGTGCTAATGAGGACTTAGAGAAGGTCAGGTTGGAAAAGGAAGAAGCCCTGGAAGATTTTAGTGTCCAGATTGAAGAACTTGAGACTTTATTGACCGCAGCCGAGCTAAAAGCGCAAGACAGGGGGAAACAGACTTTCACAATGTTTAAAGCTTTGATCCAACAGGACCTGCCATTAGCCTCTATGGACTATCCCAATGCTTTGAAAGCTTATATAACCTTGGTGGGGAAGTCTAAGACTAATAGTGGGCCTACCGAGGGTAAGGTCTTTTTCTGACCTCTAATCCGCGACAGGATCGGTTCTCGCGCATCTAATCGGCTTTATCACTTCGTTTTTTGCAGTTTTGGCCGAGGGTGGGACTGTTGATGCTGGAATTGATGTTGGCAAGGGCAAGGTCTTGGTCGGGAGGACATAAGCTGAACAGGGCCCTCCGAGGGAAAGAGATGCTCCCCAAGCTATTTCTACCAGAGGTGAAGAGGACGAGGGGGCTAGAGCTGATTTGGAAGGGCGTCTGCAATATTGTCTATGTCTTTTGTTCCTTTGATTTCTGTGGGGTTTTGTAAGGATTGTTCACTATTAATCAAAAAGGTGATTATGCTGTGCTTACGTGTTGCGCCTATACTACTAACTGAGTGAATTTGTGTGGGAATTAAGTGAAGAATCGCAATCATTATTTTACTGACGCCGATTTAATTAAGTCAAATTTTAGTACGTTAGGGTTTTTCATCGTGCCCTTGATCTGAGATATTATAATCGCCATTATTTCAAATTTAGGCTTTTTCGGGTTGTGTTACTGTAATAACATCTTATATTTAATGGTGTCCTTTAGTATTCTTCTTGAGCAAGGTACCGTCGCTAATCTCTTCCCGATGGGACGTGGGTCAGTTTCGAGATCTTGTCTTTAATGAGCCGTTTGTCCGGAAGGGTCAAAGCCAGTTCCCTAGAAGTTAAGGCGGCTTCCAATTTTGGGGGTATATAAGCGGGTTTCGGTGGAGTGTCTATTTCTATCTTTGGATTGTTGTGAGAAGGTGAAGATTTTATGGACTTTCTTCTTCTTCCTTCCTTCTACAGGCAGTTCGGCTTGAGGGGCACTACCACTGCCTCAAAAATTCCTCTCGCATTTCACCTAACATCTCGAAGGAAGTAAACGCTGGAGGCGTAGCTCTCGAGGGCCCCAGCGGTCATATATGGGGAGTTACTCTGCTTAGGAATGAAGATGAGGGAGAGGTATGGTTCGTGAATGGATGGCAGGACTTTCTGGTGGACCATCACATGGAGGTGGGGGATCTTATGACTTTCTTTTACATGGGAGGTACCCATTTCCGTGTCATAATTTACGGGAGAAATCGATGCTCGAAGGAATGGGCCCTTTCCTCTCGTCCTTTTTACCGATCTATTGTCCTTAGTGATGATGGCGGCAGCGGGAGGGAGGAGGACGAGGGGAATGAGTCGGACAGTTCTGCGGAATAGGGCGTTCACCCCTTCGACGTTTTCTTTTTCTTTTTCTTCTATCTCTTTTATGTCTCGAATCTTGTTGATTGTACAGTGATGTCTTTATGAAAGAATATTATCCTTACACGCGTATCTTGCATCTTTAATCATGATAAGAGGATGATTCTTTATGTCCTTTATACCTATTCCCTCTTCTTTTGAGCGTCATTCGAGCTTCCAGTGAGCAGTGGTAATCTCGCTTGGTTTCTGGAAAAACTTCCCATTACTCTTGTGACGTTTCTGAATGCTGGTCTATGGCTTGCTAGATTGGGCCAAGTGTTGGGCCTAGGAAAAGGGAGGGAAGGGGGGCCGATTTATCTACTTTTATGGGCATCTGTCCATTTTATCCAAAAAGTCGTGTCGTCTTGTCAGTGCCTATTGTTGTAACTTAGGGAATTGGGCTTGGCTCTCGTGACTGATTTGACGTCAGCAAGGAGGTGCCTATATTATGCGTGTTCATTCTTAACCTTTGGTCTTCCGATGGCTTCCTTTTCTCTTCCTCATTCCTTTTTTATTTTGTTTGATCCTGAAGTTCACTCTGGTTATTTGAAGATTCCTGTTTCGTTCTTTTGGCGCTTGGATTTGTCCGAAATAACATATGTGAATCTTAAAGGCCCGAATAACCGCAGTTGGCTTGTGGCGTTCTGTAGGGAGGGATCTTCAAGCAAAATTTGGTTCGGCCCTAGGTGGATGAGTTCTATACGGATCATGAGTCGGTGGAAGGGGAATTATTAATTTTCACCTATCTTGGCGACAAGACTTTTCAGGTGGAGATTTTTGGAAGGGATGGTTGTCGGAAATCGATAAACCCTTTCATCTGGCCTTCCAGGTATAGGCCTTTCCCACGCGAAGGCAAGGATAGGCGAGGGAGACCTCAGGTTTCCTCTAGATCATCCATCGGGTCTAGCTAAGATGTCGGGGTGACTGGGCCTTCTTCCTTGGGGTATGTAGGTTGTCGAGGCCTCTTTCAAGAGACCTTTGTATATTCTATGTAAGGGGCTTTCTTCCGCCCTCTTTTTTAATGAATGACGACTTTAATGTTTATTCGCGTGATTAGTTGGACGGATTTGCTCAGTCTTTTCAACATAATCAGAACGCATTTTAAATTCTAGATACAATAATTAACAATGGGTGAGATACTCTAACCTTCGGTCTTCTGAGGGGGTACCCCCCAGTTTTTTGAGATTTAAGGCCTTTTCCTTCATGCGGTTGCCTGGGGCATTTACTTCCATCCTCTTTTGTGTCAGCAGGCTTTCATATAACTGTTGTTCTTTGGGCGGAGGCTTTTACGCGAGTCAGGGGACTCGACCCTTCTTGGAGGGGCTTTGTGCGAGTCAGGGGACTCGGCCATCCTTTGGAGGGGCTTAGTACCAGTCAGGGGACTCGACCCTTCTTTGGAGGGACTTTTTTTTTTTATGAGTCAGGGGACTCGGTCCTCCTTTGGAGGGACTTTGTGCGAGTCTGGGGACTCGGCCCTCCTTTGAAGGGACTTTTCGCGAGTTAGGAGACTCGGCCCTCCTTTGAAGGGACTTTTCGCGAGTCAGGGGACTCGGCCCTCCTTTGGAGGGACTTTGTGTGAGTCCGGGGACTCGACCCTCCTTTGGAGGGACTTTGTGCGAGTCAGGGGACTCGGCCCTCCTTTGGGCGGGTTAGAAGGAAGCGGATAACATTTCTTGTGTGTCCTCTTGCAAAAAGCCTAGATTTCATTCTTTCATTACTGGTAATAACGACGCAAGTGCTCGGCATAGTACGGTCGTTTAAGGACTCTCCCTTCCATGTTGGCAAGGTAGTAGGTCCCGGTCCTAACTACTTTTTTCACTATATATGGACCTTCTCAGTTTGGGGTTAATTTTCCCGTTCGGCTTTTGTTGCCTTGGAATGCATTTTCCCTTAGCACCAGATCTCTGAGCTGGAAGCGGACTTCTTTCACCCGAGAATCATAAAAGCATTTCACCCTTTGCCGGTATGCTGCGGTGCGGATCTCAGAGGTCTCCCTTTTTTCTTCCAGGAGGTCCAGTTTCGCTCGGAGCCTTTCTTCATTGGTTTCTTGGGAGAAGGTCTTTGTTCGTAGTGTCGGTATCCCTATTTCTGCAGGAATGACAGCTTTGACGCCAAAGGCGAGAGAGAATGGAGTTTCCCCAGTTGGGGTCCGTGTTATCGTCCGGTATGCCCATAGTGCACTTGGGATTTCTTCTACCCAGCTTGTTCCATCCCTGAGCACCCGAGTTTTTAGTGCCTGACGTAAAGTCCGATTGGTTACCTCGACCTGGCCTTTGGCTTGGGGATGTGTTACCGATGTCAACCTGGCTTCTATTCCTAATTTGGCACAGAAGCTTTTGAAGGCGTGGTTGTCAAACTGTCGTCCATTGTCGGTGATGAAGGCTACCGGGATTCCAAATCGACTGACAACGGTACGCCATAGAAAACCTTTGCACGCTTTTTCAGTGATTGTGGCCAAGGCTCTGCCTCCACCCACTTAGTGAAGTAATCGATGGCGACGATTAGGAACTTCATCTGCCTGACTGCCGTACGGAACGGGCCAAGGATGTTGACCCCCCTTAAGGTAAATGGCCTTGGACTTACTATCGGGGTGAGTAGCGTTGGTGGTCTCCTCTCAGATTCTCAAGTGGCGCTGGCATGTGTCTCATTTCCGACGTAATTCCATGGCTTCCTTGGATAGGGTCGCCAATAGTACCCTTGTTGCGTGACCTTGTGCCCCAAAGCTTTTTCCTCCCAAGTGGTCTCCACCAATGCCTTCATGTATTTCTTGTAGGATTCGTTGGTCATAGACACCGTGAGGAGTGGTCGGGTATAAGATCTCTTGTATAAGCCGCTATCAATTATACCGTATTTTGTCGACTTTTGTGACTATGCGCCGAAGCTTCCTTTTGGTTCGGGTGAGAGGGATCCATCTTGGATGTACTTTTTATAGGGTCGCATCCAACTGGCTCTTCCTCTCAGATTCAAGATTTCATCTTTCCGCGCCCCTCGGGTTCTCTTTGTTAGTCAGCCGGACGCTGGAAAGGTTGTTTCAGATCAATCTCAGGTGAAGACGCTATTTTAGATAGGAGGTCGGCTTCTTCATTTTCTGTTCGCGGGATCTTGACTATTTTGAACTGCACGAAGCTGGGGATAATTTTTCTTACTACCGCCCGATATTTTACCATGTTTTCTTCCCGGGCTTCGAAGTCTCCCGTGGTGTGCCCAGCAATGAGTTGGGAGTCCGTATATGCCCGTAATTTTTGTACACCAAGTCCTCGGGCTAATTGAAGTCCTGCGATGAGGGCTTCATGCTCCGCCTCATTGTTCGTTGCCTTGAAGTCGAACCTAAGGATTGTCGACATATGCCATCCGGAGGGGGAATGAAATACCAACCCTGCCCCTGCTCTTTCCTCTGTAGCCGAGCCATCCACGTATAGGATCCAGTGAGGGGATGGTGGGTCTGTTGATCCCAAGGGTTATGTTGTGGAAATCTTTTCCTGCTCTTCTGGCGTTAACTCCACTATGAAATCAACCAACACATGGGCCTTGATTGCAGTCCGGGGCTTATAGGTGAGCTCGAACGGCCCTAACTCGACTACCAATTTGGCTAATCTTCCCGAGGTTTCCGGTCGGTAGAGAACATGCTTCAGAGGTTGATCCAAGAGAACTGTAACCTTGTGTGGTTGGAAGTAAGGCCCAAGTCGTCTGGCTGCCATGATGAGGGCAAAACCTAGCTTTTCAAGAGGTAGGTATCTCGTTTCTGCGTCGCTATGAACCTTGCAGGTGTAATAAATCAGTTTTTGAATGCCTTCCTCTTCTTTTAAGAGGACCGAGCTTACCGCGTTGGTAGTTGTTGCTAGGTATATGTAGAGTTCTACGCCGGGCTGGGGCTTCGCGAGTAGCATAGGAGATTTGAGGTAGTCTTTGAGTTGTCCGAGCGCTTTTTCACAGTCTTCGTTCCACTCCATTTTTGGGGCTTTTCTCAACGCTCTGAAGAAAGGGAGGTTTTTCTCCTCTGCTCTTGAGATAAAACGCCCAAGGGCGGCCAAACGCCCATTTAACCTTTGGACTTCCTTGAGGGTTTTTGGGGATCTAATTTCCAGTATTGCCTTGATTTTCTCCGAATTTGCCTCGATGCCCCGTTGGGTTAGCATGAATCCTAAAAATTTTCCCGAGCGAACTCTGAAGGCACATTTACTTGGGTTGAGGCGCATGCCATATTCCCGAAGGGATTGAAAAGCTTCTTGCAAGTCTACTATGTGGTTTTCGGCTTTCGGGCTTTTCACTAGGATGTCGTCTACATAAGCTTCAACATTTCTTCTGATTTGTTTCTTGAAGACCCTGGTTACCAGCCTTTGAAATGTTGCTCTTGCATTTTTCAAGCCAAAGGCATTACCTTATCGCAGTAGGTCCCTTTACTGGAGATAAATGAAGTTTTCTCATCGTCGGCGGTAGCCATTCGGATTTGATTATATCCGGAAAATGCGTCCAAGAAACTAAGCATCTCATGCCCCGATGTGGAGTCCACGAGATCATCAATCGAAGGCAAAGGAAAAGAGTCCTTAGGATAGGCTTTATTCAAGTCGGAATAGTCTACACACATCCTCCATTTCCCCGATGGCTTTTTAACCAAGACTACGTTGGCTAGCCAGTTTGGGTAGACTACTTCCCTTATAAAGCATGCTTTAAGGAGCTTGTCGACTTCTTCTTCCGCATCCTTTTGTCTTTCTGGTGCAAAACTTCTTCGCTTCTGAATTACTGGTTTAAAAACTGGGTCTACATTAAGCCGATGCTCGATGATTTCCCGATTTACCCCTAGCATGTCTTCTGGTAACCATTGGAAGAGATAGACGTTGCTTCGTAGGAGCGCCATTATCTCTCTTTGACATTCTGGTGATAACCCAGTTCTGATCTAAACGATATGGTCTGGCTGACCTTCGTCGAGTGGGATCATGATTAGCTCTTTAATAGGTGTTGGTCTGTGATCTTCTTCATCCGGGACACCCGCATACTCCTCCAACGTCATGGTCTCGGGAGTCTTTCTTTTTGATGAATCTTTCCCTTTGAGGATGTCGACGTAGTACTGTCGGGCTAGCGATTGATCCCCTCTTACTTCCCCACATCCGTTTTTGGTTGAAAATTTTAGCACGAGGTGGTAGGTGGATACCGATGCCTTTAAGGAGTTAAGGGTAGGCCTGCCAAGAATGGCATTATAGGTGGATGCGCATCGTACAACCAAGAAGTTAGCCGTGGTTGTAGATTGCCTGGGCGAATGTCCGACCGTTACTAGGAGTGTTAGCATTCCTTCTGGCTGTATTACTCTTCCTAAAAAACCTATCAAGGCCGATTTAACCGAACAACCGGTCTACGCCAAATCTCATCCTTTCAAAGGCGCCCAAAAAGGACATCAACCGAAGCTTCCAGACGACAAGGATCCTTCTCAATTCAAAGTTTGAAATCAAGTTATGGCAATGATTAAGGCGCCGCCATGAGGGTGGCGTGCACTTTCAGCCTCATCGCCATAAAAATGATCGGGCGTATGGCTCGAGCTCTCTTCCGGTTTGTTTCACTTGGGTCGCCAATACCATTCGGCATAACTTTTTCATGAGGCGTAACTTTCTCCAAAGCGTACCGGACCTCCTCCGATACAAATCCAACAATTTCTTTGCCGACTTCTTGCGCCTAGTGGGCTTACTCTTTTGTGGGTGCCGACCGTCGCATGCATGTATTTTTCGAGCCTTCCTTTTTGTACAACTTCCTCCAGCCAAGATTCCGTAGGTGGCTGCACTCATTAGTGTCATGACCAGGAGCTATGTGGTATTTGCAGTATCTCCTACCATAGCCTTTCCTACTGTTAGAGGTTTTCAGTGGTTCCGGTTTCGCCAAGATCTTCTGATCTCGGATTTCCATGAGGATATGGCTCGTGGAAGGTTGAGGGGGGTATGATACTTGTATTGGGGGGCTGGTCCATATTTTCGGGGATTACGGGGCCAGAGTTGGTATTGTTAGAGGTGCGGCGGAGATCTTTGGGCATGAACCATCCTCCGCGGTGGGTTGCGCCTGTCCCCTCTAGGCACTCCTCGGTTGTCGCTCCTGTCACTACTTTCTTGTTGTCGGGCCTCTTCTTCCCACCCCGTATGGATTTCGTCCGAATTAATATACTTCTGGGCATGAGTCATAAAGTCGGCCATGTTCCTTGGTGACTCTAGGGTGAGTGAGAAACGGAAAGGAGAGTCATGTAATTCTTCAATTAGCATAGTGACGACCATTCTGGGTGGAAGATCCTCTACTTTCACCGCTTCCTCAATGAAATGATCCAGGTATGTCTGGAGGCTTTCTCCTTCTTTCTGTTTCACCCGCATGAGAGTAGAGGGAGTCTTCTGCTGTTTGGAGTAGTTAGCAAAGCGCATGAGAAAAAGGTCAGCAATTACCTGGAAGGAGGAGATGGAGTTGGAGGGGAGGTCGACAAGCCAATCTTGGGCTGGGCCTTCAAGGGTGGATGAGAAAGCGTGACACATCCGCGCATCTGAGTTCCCCGACATAAGCATTTTGGAGCGAACAGATTTAAGATGATGGGACGGGTCAGTTTTCCCGTGATACGCTGGCATCGAGGGTGGTCGAAAACTGTCGGGGATGCTTTCTTCAAGGATTTCTTTGGTGAAGGGGGATGTTACCCGAGTCGGATTTCCACTGCATCTTCTTTCCCTACGGAGAAGGCTGTGGTGACGTACCTTTTCTCTACGCGGCGGCTTATGCCTTGGTGATCTTAGAGAGGCTTGACGCCGCAGTGGGAGAGGGGGCAGGCTTGGGCTGCCGGAAGAGGTGTGTTCTCGCTGGCTATCCCCAATTCTTCTTCTACTTCTTACCCGGAGTTTTTCCCTGGAGGAGTCTGAGCTGCTCGCAGGGGTTTTTTCCCTCCATTCTTCCCTGGCCCTTTGCGGGCGGCGGGTGCGAACATTTGATCTTCCCCGGCTTTCAGACTGGGCTGGGAGCGCCGGAGGTGCACCGGGGGAAGCTGGGAACTGGGAAGCTTGTTGTCTTATGGCTTGAAGATCTTGGGCCAGTTGTTCACAGCGGTGTGCAAGGGCCTGGTATTGCTCATTCTGGGTGTTTTCCACTTCAGGTATGGGAGGAACAGTGCTGTCCGCCGGTATTGTAATGCTTGGTTCTCCGGCTACACTACTCCCTTTCTCTCCCGGATGAGTTTGATTTCCCATGGCGGCGCTTTTGCTAGTGGTCCCTACCTGGAAGGCCAAACCGCTATGGGCTAAAATCGGTGCCAATCTAGAGATCGACATCGATTCCGTGATCAATCTGCTAGATTTATATTTGATGGGGTTGACCTTGACAATCGCCGAGGGAATCCTTGAACGCCTCCCAAAGATCGAGATACCCGCATGTATGGGTAACCGGCCAATTTGGGCCCAATGCCCGGGTTTAGCTCCAACGCATCAAGTTAGAAGGTTTCTTCTTTTTGGATGAAGTAGGATGAATGTTCTCTTCTCTTCTTTCTTTTGCTCTCATGATTTTTCCTCATATATATAACCTTTACCGGGCGTGATGGGTATTATGGCGTATGTGATGGGTTTTATGGCGCACGCCATGGAGGTGAGGCTCGCCTTTATACCGAAGTCGGCTTTTTTCAACCTCGCCCCTTCGTGTCGTGGATAGCTTTTTTCCGCCGCCTTAAGAACCACCCGCTTTTCCGTGCTTATAAGCCGGGGCCAAGTGTAGTTGTCTTGTTCTGGCCCAATCAGAGCCGAAGTGGGCTCTGCATACGCCCAAATCGGGTTCAAGCGGGTCGCTCCTCCCGGCCAAGTTGGCATGTAAGTGGGGATTGTCTTGTCACTAAGTCAAGATGGGCACTCGCCCCTTTTGGGTTCGTGATCCCTTGTTGACCGAACTTATATTATGACACAAGTCATTCGGTCAATTAATTCCTTACGTTGTTTTTCCCTATGCTCTGACTTTGGCCCTGATCTCTTGTTAGAGTGAGGGAGATTTAGGTCAGCTAGAGAAACATTTGGGGTGATAGGGTTTATTAGGCATGTATGGAGTGAATGAGGGATTGCCACGTTGGTAGATCAAGTTGGCTAGCCGGATGGCTCTGATATGTCCACGTGGCTGATCATTTTTACCCTTATCAGTTTACATTTTACTTTATTCTACCCAAGGATTGTAATAGCTATTTTGCCTGAAAGATTTTATATTTGAGAATAAATCTGCTGTAGTTTGGATTTATCCAATTGTAAAGTAGCATTAGGGTTAGTCTCAATAGCATTAGAGATTCAATAGGGTTGGTGATGGAACTATTAGGTGGATCAAAGGTTATGTAACATAAGAAAGAGGGCTTTCTGCTGAGATTAAAAGGATAATTGTTACAAGACAAATATAAGCACTACCTCTCAACTAGAGTGAGAGCTATCTAAGATGCCAGCCCTAAATTATTTTCCGTCACTTGCATTCATTGACTTTTATGTTATATTTAAAGTAGAAGTTGGGATCTTTATGTTCGTGCATCAAACGCTTTCCAAATTGTACCCTATCTCACATTGCCAATATCTGTTATTACCTTCAATGGATCCTATTACCATTTTATTTTTCTAGGATAATCAAAAGAAGTATGAGCTATTTTGCATCGCTTGAATAAGAAACTAGAGTTCTTAATGTTGGATTTATTTCCTTTAATGATTGGTCCAAGTTTTAAAAGATAAGGGTTATCAATTACTGAGTCTAATGCGACCACATTAAAGGAAATAAATCCAACATTGAAATTTGACATCTATATGTCGATTTGCCGTTGAACTCATGTTGTTCTTTGCAAAAAACATAGTATCAGAGTTATCACAATAGATTCATAGTGGCTTAGAAATTGAGTCCATAACACGGAGTTCTGAAATAAATTTCTTCATCCAAAAAGCTTGTGAAGTAGCTTCATGGCAGCTAATAAACTCAGCCTCCATAATGGAAGAGGCGATTATACTCTGCTTAACACTTATCCATGAAACTACTACCCCACTTAGCATGAAAACATAGCCTGATGTGGATTTTCTACTATCAGAACAACCCGCAAAATCTACATTTGAATAATCAATCACTTCTAAGTGATCTGTTCCCTTGTATGTGAGGACATAATCTTTGGTCCCCTGGAGATATTGTATCACCTTTTTAGCAGCTTTCCAGTGACTTAATCCTGGGTCACTCATAAATCTTCCAAGTACCCCAACAACAAAGCTAATGTCAAGACGAGTACATGTTTGCAAATAAATCAAACTGCCAATTACAGAAGCATAAGGAATCCTCTTCATATAGTCTCTCTCTCACTCAATTTTGGGACATTGTAATTTACTGAATTTCTCACTTTTTATGATTGGCACTTTGTTTGATGAACAACTCTGTATTTCATACTTTTCTATGATCTTTGAGAAATAGCTTTTTTGGGATAGACCTAATAATCCTTGTGATCTATCACGAAGAATTTCTATTACAATAACATAACCAAAGAATACCTATATCTTTCTATTTCAAAATTATTTGAAACAAAGCTTTTTGTTTAATGAAAAGTCCCAAGTCACTACTAGCAAGTAAAATGTCATCCACGCAAGTGCACTAGAAATATGAATTTGCTCCCACTAACCTTTAGATATATACATTAATCACCAATGTTTTCTCAGAAATCCAAAGGATAAACTTTAAGTACTACTAGCGAGGCTTGCTTAAGTCTCAGAGATGGATTTCTTTTAATTTGCAAAACAAAATTTTCTTTTCCCGCATCTCAAGCCCAATAGGTTGATTCATATATACTTCATCATTTGTGGTGTCCATTTAGGAAAACAGCTACATCTATTTGATGCGTACCCAAATCAAAATGAACTACTAAGGCCATAATAATCCTAAATGAATTTTTTTGAGATGCGTGTAAAAAGTTTCACTATAATCAATGCCTTCTTTTGAGTGAATCCTTTTGCAACGAGCCTTGCCTTTATATCTAGTTATATTGCCATTGAGTCCCGCTTAGTTTTATAAACCCATTTACAATCAACAGGCTTATTTCTAACTTGCGATTTGACAAGCTCCCAAACTTTATTTTTCCTCATGGATTCTAACTCATCTTTCATAGCATCTAACCATAAGTTTGAATCTACACTATCCATAGCTTGTTTAAATGAAATGGGATCATCTTTAGTTCCCAAATCATTCTCTTGCAAATATATTATATTATCATCTAGGATAGCTGATTTTCTAATCCTACTCGGTCTGCTTTTAGCCCTGGATTAAACTACATTTTTAGGTTGAAGTGGTTTCGGTGGACTAGGTGAGAGTTCAATAATAGTAAGTTTGTGAGATGGTTTTCACATTTTAGGTTGATATACTATAATTTCTGATTGATTAGAATCAATCGGAACAATATTTTCCTGACAATTATATGAAGATTTTAAATCATTTATCTCTTCAAACTCCACATTTCTTGGTTTACCACTCTCAATAACTTGATTATTTTCAATGAATTTAGCAACATAAGTTTCCACAATTCTTGTTACATGGTTAGGACAATAAAACCTAAAGCCTTTGGACTTTTCTTGATACCCAATAAAGTAACATTTTATTGTCTTGGGATCCAATTTCTTTTCTTGTGGCTTATATATTCTAGCTTCTGCAGGACATCCCCAAACATATAGATGTAATAAAATCGGTTTCCTTCCTGTCCACAACTCAAAAGGAGTTTTTGAGACAGCTTTACTAGGAACTCGGTTCAAAATATACGCAGTTGTCCTCAGTGCTTCACCCTGCAGTGGTAAAGACAAGGTAGAATTACTCATCATACTCTTAACCATGTCCATTAGTGTTCTATTACGCCTTTCAACCACACCATTTTGTTGTGGTTCTCTAGGCATTGAATATTGTGCCCTAATTTCATTATCCTCTAAAAAATTAGCAAAAGGACCAGGCGCTTGACCTAAGTTATGATGCCTGCCATAATATTCACCACCAAAATTTGGCCTCACAACTTTAATCTTCATATCCAATTGATATTCTACTTCAGCTTTGAAAATTTGAAAATAATGTAAAGCTTTAGATTTCTCATACAATAGGAAGACAACCATAGCGTGAGAAATCATCAATAAATGTGATGAAATAATTTTGCCTAGTTAAACATGGAGGAAAAAGGACACAAATATCAGTGTGGATTAACTCTAAAACTTTTGAACACCTAGTTGATGTTTTCTTATAATTTTGGGTTTATTTTCCTTTAATGCAATCAACACACATGCCGTTATTAGTAAAACCAAGAGCTGGAAATACTCTATCTTTTACTAATTGCATAATTCTTTCTTTTGATATGTGTGCTAAACGCTGATGCTACAACATATAAGAATTTTTATTCAATATGCAACGCTTTTGACTGACATTCATATACAAAGATAAATAAGATTGGGCAAATGATTTTTCAAGATTAAGTTTATACAAGCCATTAACCAAGATTCCAGAACCCACTAAAACAGAATTTTTAAATAACTTAGACAAAGAATCCCCAAAACTAGAAGAAAAACCATCTAAATCTAGTTTAGGTAATGAAATCAAGTTTCTAGACACTGAAGGCACACAAAAAGTAATAGGGAGATCTAATTGAAATCCAATATCGAGAATAAGTCGATAAGTCCCAACAACGGTGACTCTAGACGTCATATGGTTCCCCATTACAATTGTGCGCTTACTTTGATTTGGTTTACGGCTTGAAAGAAATCCCTGCATAGTATAGAAATATGAACAACGACACCAGAATCAATCCACCAAGTATTAATGGAACATCTGTTTATATCAAAATAATAATAATAAATAATAAATAATAATAATGATAAATAAATGTCCAAAGTGGTCAATAATAAATATTTTCAAATGACATATCTCTTGAAATTAAAATATTTTGATGTGATCTGATCCCAAGGCAATCTTAAACCCCAAGATAGCTTGAGAATAGATCTTGAGGCGATCTTAAAAAAAAGTATTATTATAAATCTTCCCAAGATGAACCAACATATATCTCGAGGCACAAGGGGCAAGAATACCAATCCTGAGGCAATACAAAAATACGAATCCCGAGGCTAAGCAAAGTAATAAAATAATATTAAATTTTTTTTTCAAATTTTAAATTTGATCCTATCTATTCCTGATTTGGTTAGAGGAGTTCTGATGGAAAGGAATTCTCGGATCAAAAAAAGGATGAGAAGGAAATAAAAAAAATAAAAGATATATATATAAAAAATAATATCAAATCACAATCTAATTTAAAAAGGAGGGGATAAATTTAAATCAAAATCTTAACCTCATTATGGTTGGGGATTTAAATCAAATCTGATTTTTTTTTATAAAAGCAAGAGGAGAAATCAGATGATGGGGAGAGAGGGGAAGATAGCAAAAGAGATCATAGTCTCAACCTCTCCCCTCCCGCTTTTCATCTTCAGCCTGCTCGCCATCAGACCTCACCGTCACCATCACCACCGATGCCTTGCTACCCAAAAGAAGAAGACCATGAACACCACCGCGATGCGCGTGGAGGTGTTCATGGAGCCGTCGATCCTCGCAGTCGCCGCCGATGCCTTGATACCCAAAAGAAGAAGACCATGAACACCACCCCATGCATGGAGTTGTTCATGGAGCCATCGATCCTCACCATCGCCGCCTATGCCTTGCTGCCCAAAAGAAGAAGACCACGAACACCAACCCATGGGTGGAGGTGTTCATGGAGCCGTCGATGCTCGCAGTTGCCGGAGAAGAGTCCGAAGGATATATAGGATATATAATATGCAAAAGCCACGCCACCGGCGGAGAAGAGTCCGAAGGGTATATAGCATAGAAGAGACCGAACGGTATATAGCATATATAATATGTAAAAGCCCACGCCGCCGCCGGAGAAAAGAGATAAAAGAAAAAATAGAGATTAAACAAAAAAAAAAGAAAGAAAAGGAAACCAAAGAAATATAAGAAGAAGAAGAAGAGAGAAAGATAAATAGAGAGAGAGAGGGGGGGGACGAAACCAGAAGAGTAAAATAAAAATAAAAAAAAGGAAGGAGAAAAGGATGAGACAACAAGTGGGGCGGCATTGCAAGTGGATCAAAAAAGAAAAAATAAAAAAATAAAAAAAGATGAACCAGGGGGCGTCATGAAGAGTAAAAAAAAAAAGAAAATTAATAATAAAAAAGTATAAAGAAGGAGATAGGAAAAAGGGAGAAAAGGAAAAGAAATAAAAAAAGGAAAGGAAAAAGAAAGAAACAAAGACATATATATATATATATATATATATATATATATAAAACCTTTTTTTAAAGTACATGTACACAAGTGGTATGTATCTCGATGTGATAAAGATGAAACATGTATCTTGAAACGGCTGATAAAATCCAAATCTCAAAATGCCACGCATCTCGAGACGACCGTGGAACACCTCAAGGCGGCTAATAAAATCCAAATTTCAAAATGGCATGCATCTCGATGTTGTGATGGAATACGCATCTTGAGGCGGATAATCAAAGTGACACGTATCTCGATGCGATGATGGAATACGCATCTCGATACAGTTGATTAAATATAAATCCATAAATCCTGAAGTGGCATGAATCTAAAGACAGTGATGGAATACGCATCTCGATACAGTTGATTAAATATAAATCCATAAATCCTGAAGTGGCATGAATCTAAAGACAGTGATGGAATACATATCTCGAGACGGCTGGCACGACCCCCAAGGTGGCGATGGAGTACTCATCTCGGGGGCAACCAATAAAAATACAAACCCTAAAGTGGTGCAAATCTCAAGGTGGGAATGAAGCATGCATCTTGAAGCAATCGATGGAGCGTAAATCCAAAGTTGGTAAAACATGCAAGATGACGTCATATATTTATATATAAATAAATAAATAATATATATACATATATGTGATGATATGTGTATATGCATATGTAATAAAAAGTTATGATTTACAAATAAATGAAATCATATTTATTTATTGCCTTTATTTGTACTTATGCCCTTAATCGAAAGATCCCAAGACTCTGTCTTGGGTAATTAATAATAGAGGGTTGCCTCTATTAGGAATGGAAGAACCCACAATATTAAAAAAATAAATAAATAAACGACATTTGTGATTCGATATATCGCCTGGTGTCTCCTCATAGACACGATGCCAGGCGGGTATTTTCGATCCCATAAATTTTGGCACGCCCGGTGGGCACCTTATTCTACCTCCCATCTTTGAGGCAAAAGTACAAGTAGAGGCTTATGAATTTTATGAGAGAATCTTTGTTGGAGTTGGAAGCTCGCCATCAATAGAAGTCCTAATAGTGCCACACCTTCTACACATGGGAAGTTAACCTAATATGATTTTCTTGGTCTGATATGAAGATCCGATGGTAAAGAATCAAGGATTTTCATTTTGTAGAGGTTACCCCAATCCCGTCTTAGATGGTAGTTTCTGTAGGAGAAGAAAATGAGCGAACCTTCAAAAAGTTTGAGACAGGGGAATCTTCAAACTTGCTAAAGGCTTGCAAACAAGAAAAAAAAAATAAAAAAAGTAAAAAAAAGAAAGAAAGAAATAAAGAAAAACTAAAAAAAGAAAAAAAGAAAAAAGATGAAAAAAAATGTTATCTAGAGTCCACTTAGTTAGAGATGAAGGTTCCAAATTATAAGTTGGAATTTGTCTTCTTTGATGGCTATAGAAATATTCAAATGGGCTGTCTAAAATCCTTTTGTTGGTAAGGAAGGACTCAACTACTGCAGAATTATGATCTCAACCTGATGAATATAAAGGTGGTAGGCCTCCAAAATGTCACTATAACAGAGGCTTCTCCATAAAAGAGCCGACCCGCCATTGAGGAAGCTGCAATCGATAAGATGACGCTGAGTTAATTCTATCAAAAATCAAAAGTCAAAATACAAAAAAAAGGGGAATTTAGAAATACATATAATTTGGATGGTCATTGAGGCCTGAAGAGGCTCATCACACGCACCATTCACAAGACATCACATAAAGTGCAATGGAGTCCTTAAAGGACATAAATGACGAAGGATCAAGTCACGTGCCACCCAGGGGGCAAGGAACGAGAGTTGACCATCAACAACGAAATGTTCATAAATGGAAGGATAGTGAGGATGAATCCATTTTCCTTCCAACCCAAAATCCTCTTTAAAGCATTTTCGTAAAAAAAGGGGTGTATAAGTTCATATCATCTAGATGGTCATGGAGGCCCGAGGAGACCCTCCACATGCATCATTCACAAGATCCTGCGAAAACTATAATAGAGTCCTAAAAAGGCATATGAAAAGAAGGATCAAGTTATTTGTCACACAGGGGGCAAACAATGGGGTTCGAATCTCATGTTCCTAGAAGGAGGGATAGTGAGGATGAACCCATTTCCTTCCAAACCAAATCCCTTCTTAAGGCAGTTTCAATAAATAAAAACATGCAATATGCAAATACAACAACAGTTGGTTGACCTAATGGCATATCAACTTGAAGGCATGCAAAAGTTGAATAGACTTTTCCCTCAAGCATCTAAGAAAAGTTCAAGCTAGTGGAACCAAAAGAATACTCAGGTGCCTTTATCTTTGAGTAGTCTACAACAATGATTCGACAAGAGACACAATAGGTGGTTGTTGTTGAATAATGTGGATTAACGCTTGACCTACCTTATAACAGCTTGTGGGTATACAAGTGTAAAACCTCACTGGTTTGGTAGTTCTTTGCAAATCTTGTAGGAATACCACTCATCTGCAACTCAAGTCATTTCAGATGTGGTAACAAATAGAAAGTACATTCTGATACAATTCGAAAGCATGAATGACAAAATTGTAACATCACCGCCACTTGGCAACATAAAGACGAAAAGGTGGTAAATTATATCATGAAAAAGAATAATTAGAGCAACAAACTTGAACAAGCTCAGAAAATACTAATCGTTAGATGGTGGTTGGCAATAGCGATGGGACTCTCTTCCGCCGACAAGGCAAGCCGACCTTCTTGTCCAAAGCCGAGTGTGAGAAGCACGCCATCTAGCATAAGGAGAATAAAATCCTCTATCAACCTTCAGAGAAAGAAAAGACATCTCATCCGACGTCAACCGCAGGAATACGGAAAGTGGTGACGAGAGTCTGGATCCTGAAGCAACAACATTCTCAAATCAAGCGATAAAGTGCGCATCCTGAGGCGGTGAAGCACACATCTCGAAGCAGCACAAATCTTGAGGTGATGATGAAATACTCATCTTGAGACAGCTGATAAAAATACAAATCCCAAGTGATGAAGTGTGCATCTTGATGCATTGAAGCACACATCTCGAAGAAGCACAAATCTCAAGGTGATGATGAAACACTCATCTCGATACAGATGATAAAAATATAAATCCCAATGGCGCAAATCTTGAGGCATGGCGAAGCACACATCTCAAGATAGCCGATGAAAATATAAATCCCAACGGTGCAAATTTTGAGGCATAGTGAAGCATGTACACATCTCAAGATGACCGATAAAAGTATAAATCCTGAAACGATACAAGTCTTGAGGCAGCAATAGAGCACACATCTCAAGACGGTCGTTGAAAATATAAAAACGCGACCACGAATCTCGAGGCGGTAATGGAACTCATATCTCAAGGTGACTAATGAAATGCAAATCATACAAATTCAATGATGAAGTGTGCATCCCAAGGCTAAAGGAAGCACACATCTCGAAGTAGTACCAATCTCAAGACCGTTATGGAATACACATATTAAGGCAATTAAAACAAATATAAATCTCAAAGCAATGAAGTGTGCATCCCGAGGCAATGAAGCACACATCTAGAAACATCACAAATCTTGAGGGGCAATGAAGATCACATCTCGAGGTAAATGATGAAATACAAATATCGAATCAATTTTGAATTTCGAGGTAGCAATAGAGCATAGTTCTTGAGACAACTGATACGAATATAAATTCCAAAATGACACAAATCTTGAGGTGGTGAAACCATATGACTCAAAATGGCCGATGGTAGATCCCAAAGAAGCATAAACCAGAGGCAATGATGGAGTATGCATCTTGAGGTAGCTGATGAAATGCAAATCCAACATGGTTACAAATCTCGAGGGGACAATCTAGCATGTACTTCGAGGTGGCGACAAATCCTAGAAATCTTGAAGCGATGAATTGTGTATCCCGAAGTGGTAAAGCACACATCTCGAAGCAGCACACATCTCAAAGTAACTCAAATCTCGATGTTGCCTGAGAGTATAAAATCGGAGGCTTAATCAAGAATACAAATATTGAGGTGGCTTTTCTCAACATATATAACTCTCAAACCTCGTGCCCTCCATTAATGAGGTCGTATAATATGACTTTGAAGTTTCGTGATATTCACAATGGAGCCGAGACTTCTAAAAAAAATCCACTTGGCTTCTCAAACACTTATATAATGAGATCACCAAGATATATAAAATGGCATACTTGTATCCTCCATTAATGAGGTCAAGTGATAATATGACTCTTGAAGTTTTGCATATTGACAATAGAGCCGAGACTTCTATGAAAAATTCACTTGGGTTCTCATACGCTCATATAATGAGATCACCCATATATGTGAAACTGTCAAACTTGGGTTCTCATACACTCATATGATGAGATCACCAAGATATATAAAATGTCATACTTATATCCTCCATTAATGAGGTCAGGTGAAGATATGACCCTTGAAGTTTCGCATATTCCGACAATGGAGCCGAGACTTCTAAGAGAAATTCACTTGGGTTCTCATACGCTCATATGATGAGATCACACAGATATATGAAACATCAAACTTATATCCTCCAGTAATGAGGTCAGGTAAAATATGACGCTTCTAAAAATGATGAAATATATATATATATATATATATATATATATAAACAGTTATCTACTTGGGTTCTCAAATGCTCAGATCACCAAGATATATGAAACATCAAACTTGTATCCTCCAGTAATGAGGTCAAGTAAAATATGACGCTTCTAAAATAAATAAATAAATAAATAAATAAATAAAATATTATTTACTTGGGTTTTCATACACTCATATCATGAGATCACTAAGGAAATGTGAAATGTCAAAACTTGTATCCTCCGTTGATGAGGTCACGTAAAATATGACGATTCTAAAAACTGATGAAATAGAAAAATTCTTCACTTGGGTTCTCATACACTCATATGATGAGATTACTAAGAAAATGTAAAATGTCAAAACTTGTATCCTCCTTCAATGAGGTCAGGTGAAGATATGACGCTGGGAGTTTTACATATTCCAAAAATGGAATCGAGATTTCTAAAAATGATGAAATAAAGAATCCTCACTTGGGTTCTCAGACACTCATATAATGAGATTACCAAAAAATATGAAACGTCAATCTTGTATCCTCCATTGATGAGGTCAGGTAAAATATGACGCTTCTAAAAAATGATGAAATAGAAAAATTCTTCACTTGGGTTCTCATACACTCGTATGAATATGATGAGATTACCAAGGAAATATAAAATATCAAAACTTGTATCTTCCATCAATAAGGTCAGGGGAAGATATGACGCTGGGAGTTTCACATATTCCAAAAATGGAATCGAGATTTCTAAAAATGATGAAATGAAAAATCCTAACTTGTGTTCTCACACTCATATGATGCGATCACCAAGAAATATGAAATTTCAACTTGTATCCTACGCTAATGAGGTCATAGATAAACACATATTTGAAGACCTCAGAGCTAAGCTTAATCCAGGACTATGAAAAAATTTAAATCACTATAAGAAATAGAAGACCTATAAGTACAATCCTCGATGAGGAAAGTATTTGGGACAAAATGGAAATCTTCACCCTCGAGATGCCTGAAAAAGAATAAGGGCAACCATTTATGAAATATTTGGAATATGATAAACTTTTAGTGGGCAAATCAGAATGCCTTTAGGTAAAGCGAGGAGCCCTAAGATACATCCCCGTGTATACGATGTCTTCACGATGTACGCTTCGTGATATGTAGTGCATGGGCCCAAGATGCAACTTAAGAGTAAGCCCATGGAATTTCAGAGGGCAAATCAGAAGCCTTAATTCGGGTAAAGCGAGGAACCCTAAGATTCACTCTCATTCACGCGATGTCTTTCATATGAAGAAGTGGACGAAGTCATGCACGATGTACACTTCATAATATGTGGTGCACATCAATATGGGCCCAAGATGCGACTTAAGAGTAAGCGTATGGAATATTATTGGCCAACCATGGTCAAAAACTAAATTGAATATGCTAAAAGATGCCATCTGTGCCAAAAGATGTTATTTATGCCAAATACTTGAAGATGTTATCTATCAATATCCAAATTCAAAGAAAGTGTTATGTCTAAAAATAAAAGAGACAAACATGATAAATTCCCTGGATGTTATGGGCTTATTATGCATATAAGACTCCAATACAATCCACACTATACTCTTTAGTGTTGGTAATTGGAGGAGTCCTTTCTCTTGAAATTCAAATGGCATGAAATCTCAAATGAAAAAAATATTTAGCTTCACATAGATCACCGACTCTCTCTCGGCGAAAAGAGGATAGAAGTACTGTAGATTCTTGAAGTCTATAAAGCAAGGATGTCATAAATGGGCTTGATTTGAGACATTCTGAGTAAGGAGAAATGGTTCTTGTCCTCAGGAGACCCATCATCACCAATGAACGTGCCAAGGGACAAAAAAAAAGGGAATGTCCATATGCCATGAAGATCAACTCAATGACAACAATAGAAAAAAACCAATGCCTCCCATCAATGAAAAATATTTGTCTATGACGGAAGGTTTGATCCCTAATGAGAAAAGGTAGACCGGTCATATATAATTAAATGTACTTCCCGAGACAAACACATTACCTTCCTATGTTTCCCAAAATCAAAAAAAGAAAGAAAAGAAGACCTCAAGTCTCCCATAAAGGCTCGGCTATAAAAAATTAAAACATTTGCATGTTCATAGTTCTCTCTCTCAAACAAAATTCGTGAGAGAAGTATGAAGGGGGCATTTGTTTATATCAAAATAATAATAATAAATAATAAGGGGAAATTGGTTATATACCCCTCAAAAGTTTCATAATTTCATACTTACCCCCGAAAAAATCATAATTGCTTGTATACCCCTGAAAAACAGGTTGAATTACAGATATACCCCTACTGTTAGGATCCGTTGACAGAAGTTAACTAAGTAATCTTAACCATGGTTACAACTTAGGTTAAGGTTGGAAAATGTCCAAAATACCCCTCTTTATATATTTTTTAACTATTTTAAATTTTAGATTTTTAAAGGAGTATTTTTAAATTTATAGTCAAACAAATTTTTTAGGGATATATATGTAAAGGGTATGATGGTCATTTTGCATGTCTACCGTTTGTTAACTTGACGGTTTTTCATTTGATTTTAACCCCAAAGGTATATACGCAATTATACCTATTATTCAAGAGTATGTATGCAATGATGTTTTATTCAGGGGTAAATACATAATTTCAAAATTATTCAAGGGTACACCTGCAAAAAGCCCAAATAATAATAATGATAAATAAATGTCCAAAGGGGTCAATGATAAATATTTTCAAATGACATATCGCTTGAAATTAAAATATTTTGATGTGGTCTGATCCCAAGGCAATCTTAAACCCCAAGATAGCTCGAGAATAGATCTTGAGACAATCTTAAAAAAAAAAAAAATTATTATTATAAATCTTCCCAAGATGAACCAACATATATCTCGAGGCACAAGGGGCAAGAATACCAATCCCGAGGTGATACAAAAATATGAATCCCGAGGCTAAGCAAAGTAATAAAATAATATATTTTTTTTAAAAAAAATTCAAATTTTAAATTTGATCCTATCTATTCCTATTTTGCCAAGTGGGTTCAGAATTTGAGGATGTCCAACACCATAATCATAGCGATCAGAGGTTTGGCCAACCCATCTACCAACCCATCTAAGACGATGATATGGAAGAGGAGATCTCGCCCATCTTCAATAATGATGCGGAGGAGGAGATTTTGCCCATCTTCAATAATGATTTAGAGGAGGAGATCTCGCCCATCTACGATAACTACGAGGAGGAAATTGGTGAGCCCGAGGAGGAGATTGGTGAGCCCATCTATGACGATAATGGGACTAGCGTTATGTTGGTATCTCATTGGGAGGAAAACCCTCCTTGCCCGGTAACCAACACTACTGACCTACTTTCTGTCTCTAGGGTTTTGATTGAGATCAAGCATGGAGATCCAGACCTACCAACAGAGGTGCAGTCGAACTCGGGGTCGTGTTCTTTCCAACCCGGGGTGACTGATGCAGGAGGCTTGAATTAAATGTTGGTGTCGAGTTGGCGGGTCAACGTAAAGACATGAAGTTATCGAGTCAATTCCAAGATTGGGTCAGTTTTGGGTGTAGTTCGGTATTTTGGCCATAACTTTGGCTACCGATATCAAAATTGGGCGTTCGACCCCAATTCGGAAAACTCTTTGCGGCGCGCACGACATGGGGATGTCATATTTAGAGAATTTTTGTAACAACCATCTTTTAACAGAGATGGATGGTACACCAGCCAGCTCAGGAGTGTGTCCTGAGCCCGAGGCTGTTGAAAAGTCATACAATCATACCTATTATGCTAGATTAAAAATAGGAAATTGAAGCATATATAACATAACAATAGGCTCAACCATAAAGATGAGTCACATAATACATGATACCCCAGATTAGCGACTGGGTTTAAATAAAGTTTAGGTCTCTCAATACAAGCAAACTAAAATAACAAGGTAAGCTGATACTCCTAAGGGACGCCAGAGCCACTACAGTACTGGAGTCTTGCTCGTAGACAAGGAAATCTACCCCTATTCCTGTTTATTCCCTGTAAGAAAACATAAGAGTGATGAGCTACTCGAGCTCAGTGAGTATAGACCAATCTGTCAGGTAGTTAGCTACCTGTCGCTCAACAGAGAACCATACTAATGTAAAATACAATACAGATACAAGACAATATGGGGGTCAACATGATTATCTTTAATCGGGTTAAGCATGCCAAGCAGTCATGAAACTCAATTAAATCCATATGCCACCTCTAACATCACAAGCACATCATCATCCTAAGCATATCAAATCATATGTATGTACATACGGGTCTCATATCCAGTGACCAACACCTCTAGTTCGACTCCCACGGAATGAACTCCCAAATGCTTGAGAACTTGACGACCAAATGGTATCCCCTGCATCGACAAGGCGGTGCTCACGCCAAGCCTGTGTCTCATAGCGATATGGGCCTTCCAAAATCGGGAAGGGTTTTATATGAAAAACAGTTTGAAAACAAGTGTGTGCACGGGACGATATTTGAAACAAATCCCTTCCACCGACCCAATATCGCATACTTGACTTCCGGGCTCCCTGGCCCGCCGGATCATCCACACATGTCTAGCTAGGATGCAGTCCTAGATATGTACTTATCCAAATCCGACCAATTAAGGTTTCACATATACATGCTCATGCTATTCTAACATTAATAGCATTCAACAAGCAAAAATCTACTTTACTCTAGTATCGGAAAAATCCATCGGCAATCGCAAACCGATAAACAATATCATATACAAGCCCGAGTAAACAATACGAGAAATACATGCTTCTTCAAATAAGAATGTGAGAGAGGACCACTCACATGTCAGTCCCCACAGCGGTTCAAGATTGACTCGATTCATGGCGTCTCCAAGTACTTCCTTTTCTTTTCCTATGGAAGGGGAATAATAAATAATGGATCATATTCCGTATTTTAATTATAACACATATTTAACATAAGTCCGAATCGAACATTAAGCGCAGTTATCTAGAACCGCTCATAACTTTAGATCCGGGTGCCCGATCGTATCGATCAAGCGCTCGTTACGCAGGTCCTTCGATGACCTTTCTAACGATCTCCTACACTCCCCGATCGGGAAGGTATCGTGGGCTGATCTCATCCCCAAACGGGACAGCCCTATGTTAATTCCAATGAAAATTTCGGCAAGGTCTCCCCTATTTCTAGGCTCCAAGATTAATACAAACATGCACATAACTTCATACAACCATAGTTACAATTAATTCATTTATAACATTCATTCCTCACCCCTAACTCCATTTAATTTCCCATTCCAAGCCCCAATCCCCAAACTGATCCTGATAATTCATCATCTACTCAATACCCTCTCCATCACAATACTGAAGTTCCTCGCCCACCACCTTTGGAGGTCATTCAGATCGGGTCACCAACCCAGCGTAACAAGGGAATGGAACAAAACAAAGAGGCTTAGGAGTTCGTTAGAGCAAGACATGGTCGCTAAGCGTCGGCGGCTTCAGCGCGTCTGAGGCCAAAGTAGCCCACGGTGAAACGACGGGCGATCGGTGGAGGGAAGCTTCGGTGGCTGGCCGAGCAAGCTTGAGTGGAGGAGTCAGTGGCCGGGGCCGGGAAAGCGGCTCGAGGCGAGGGACTTCGCGAGGCGTGGCGTGGATGAAACGGCGGTGATGGGCTCGGTGGAGGTCGCGGCGTCGTGAGATCGTGATGGAGAAGGGGCTGAAGGTAAGGGTGAGGGTGATGAGGGATTCTTCTCTCTCCTCTCATCCTTATAACATTTCATAAAGTTATAAGACCATGACCTTTATTATTTCTTTCTAATTAATTACATTATCTTTTCTTTTCTCTTTTCCTTTTCCTTTAATTATATCATCTTTTCTTTTCTCTTTTCCTTGTTCCTTTTTCTCTTAAATAGAATATTATTTAATTTATTGAACCCGACCGAGATCCACATTTTTCGGATCTAGCTCGGCCCCGCGGGACCAGTCTACGTCTATTAATCAATTCATCTTATCTTTGGTCGATTCGGATATTCCCGCTTTTGACCCGGTCGACTCTACTTTTAGGGACTCTAAACTTTATCGGTTTCTCCCTCAATTATCGGCCCCCTGGATTAACCTCAAGTTAAATTACTTCCTAATTACTTTTCTTCCTATAATTAATCAGGTTTGATTTTACCACTCGACTCCTTTACTATCACTGTGACAATTATTTTGGCCCATTAAGGCCTTTCCTATGGTCCGTTTGCTTGTGGTTAGATTCAGCCCACTAACTAGATTACTCCTTTTTATCGTGCTAAAAATTCATTATTTCATTATCCGCGATATTTAGCTCCATCATTGTTCCAAATTTTCTTATTTATTTATTCAGACAATTCGGGGCGTTACAATTTTAGTTATTTCTATATTTTAGAAATATTTTATCCATCGAATTAGGGTTTTCAGTCTTTTTTCTATTTTTTTGGTAATATTTCATATGCCAAATTAGGATAGGATTTGATTTGATCTCTAATTTTTAGACGTTATCTGATTTGTTTAGATTTTTAAATATAGATAAGTTTAGTTTTAAATAATAATTTTTCAATTTTAGCATATTTAGATAAGATGATGCACTTAGTTTTTAGGGTTAAAGCCATTTTTAGTCCTTGAAAACGGGACCAATGTTCATTTCCAGCCCAAAATTCAAAATTTATTCAATATGGTCCCTATGTATTGCATATTTTGACATTTTGGGTCCCTATATATTCTTTATTTTTGCATTTTATGTCCCTATTGCTGACATGGCAGTCATGTGGAATACCAATGAAATGCATATAATTTTTTTATTATTATGTTTAGGTCGTTATTTTGCTGATGTGGAGTGATAAGTGGTAGAATATGTTGATGTGGACCGTATTGAATAAATTTTAAATTTTTGGGATGGAAATGAACATTGGCCCTGTTTTCAGGGACCAAAAATGGCTTTAACCCTAGTTTTTAAGGCTATTTACTCGGCTTGTGGGTTAGTTTTTCATTATTGAGTTTTGAATAAAATTATTTTATAGAATTTTAGAGTATTTTCTTTGGTTCTTTTGGTTCTTCGTTTGTTCTTCCTTGTGGTCCCTTGGATCCGGCTAGCCCGCGGGATCATCGCTATCCCTCCTGGCGTCAGGAGAGAGGGCAAGATAGCAAAAGGGATCATAGTCTCAACCTCTCACCTCCCGTTTTTCATCTTCATCCTGCTCGCCACCAGACCTCACCTTCGCCGTCACTACCGATACCTTGCTACCCAAAAGAAGAAGACCATGAACACCACCGCATGCGTTGAGGTTTTCATGGAGCCGTCGATCCTCGCCGTTGTCGTCAATGCCTTGATGCCCAAAAGAAGAAGACCATGAATACCACCCCATGCGTGGAGGTGTTCATGGAGCCATCGATCCTCACCATCTCTGCCGATGCCTTGCTGCCCAAAAGAAGAAGACCATGAACACCACCCCATGCGTGGAGGTGTTCCTGGAGCTGTCGATGCTCGCCGTCGCCGGAGAAGAGTCCGAAGGGTATATAGCATATATAATATGCAAAAGCCCACGCCACCGCCGGAGAAGAGCCCGAACGGTATATATAGCATATATAATATGTAAAAGCCCACACCGCCACCGGAGAAAAGTGATAAAAGGAAAAATAGAGATTGAACAAAAAAAAGAAAGAAAAGGAAACCAAAGAAATAGAAGAAGATGAAGAAAAAGAAGAGAGAAAGATAAATAGAGAGAGAGAGGCAGCGAAACCAGAAGAGTAAAATATAAAAAATATAGAAAAAGAAGAAAAGGATGAGACAGGGAGTGGGGCGACATTGCAAGTGGATCAAAAAATAAAAAAAATAAAAAAAGATGAAGCAAGGGGCGTCATGAAGAGTAGAAAAAAAATTAATAATAAAAAAGTATAAAGAGGGAGATAGGAAAAAGGGAGAAAAGGAAAATAGATAAAAAAAAGGAAAAGAAAAATAAAGAAACAAAGACAGATAATATATATATATATATATATATATATATATATATATATATATATATATATAACCTTTTTTTTTAAATACATATACACAAGTGGTATGTATCTCGATGCGATAAAGATAAAACATGCATCTTGAAACTGCTGATGAAATCAAAATCTCGAGACGACCGTGGAACACCTCGAGGCAGCTAATAAAATCTAAATGTCAAAGTGGCATGCATCTCGATGTGGTGATGGAATATGCATCTTGAGGAGGATGATCAAAGTGACACGTATCTCGATGCGATGATGGAATACACATCTCGATACAGTCGATTAAATATAAATCCATAAATCCTAAAGCGGCATGAATCTACAAACAGTGATGGAACACATATCTCGAGGCGGCTGGCACGACCCCTAAGGTGGCGATGGAGTACTCATCTCGAGGCGGCTCATAGCGCCTCGACCGGATCCGGGGCCTCGGCACGTCCACCGGGCGGCCCGTATTCAAGTGGGGCCAAGCCCCACTCGAATACAAGGCCTGAATGATAAAGAACAGATAACATTATTTCCATTAATAACAAGAGTTACACAGCGGAAATTTGAAATTTAAAAGTACACTATGGGCACTACAAGGGTCCAAAAAATACATTGTCTCTCACTAAAATGTTAGAGATCTTCGAACCTCAACGCCTGACTCCCGAGTGCGTAATCACCGCATTCCTTTAACCCTAAAAAAAAGAGGAAATCAAGAAGAATGAGCTTTCGAAAGGAAAGCTCAGTAAGTTCCCTGCAGGGATCTCAACAAAGCCAGTCAATAATCAAGATAAGCAACATGCATAATTGCAAGCAACCGGGACTACGCCTGCACAAACAAGAACGTAGGAGTCTTATCAATAACAATCAAAGCAAGGACTCCTAGTCTTAAGCACTAGCCCTCAGGCCCGGAATGGAATTCCAAAAAAATCGATGACAGCAAAGTTTTTACAAATTCGGCCCCGACCTCTGGAATTGACCGCCGGTAGGTACCTGCGGCGCCACCTTTCTTACGTGTTAACACGGTCACTGTATCGTCCCACTGACAGGTTGGACTGCCAAAGTATCCTCCCCCCGGCACGGAACCATCAGAGACGCCAGGGTGTCCTCAGCCCTGAACGCTCCACTCTCACTTGAGCATTCGCTCCACTGAACCGGAAAACGAACAAACTCAATTGGCTTACACCTCTCGGCCATCACACAAGACCATGTGCCCATAATCAAGTGTCGGCCCACGGGTGGGCATATCCAAAACAGTATTTCAATAAACAATTAGTGAAACTTCACACTCCGATCCGGACGGAGCACAAGTTCACGTGCTTCCACGGCCACGTGCCGATCAACGGATCTTCATGATCAGTAAACACTACCTCTCACGCTCAACCACACACATGTAAAGAAAGAGAACAATAAAAACAGACATGTGCATGCAATCCAATAAACCGAAAACATCATGAAGAAAAGATGCTAAAAAATAGAACTCAACCAAAACAAGAAAGCCCCAACCAATGGGCAGAAACAAGGCGAAGGTAACTTACCTCTGCAACGGTATCTGGGATCTTCCCCGGACTCCTACTCTTGATATGTCTCTACGTCGGTATCTGGTAATAAAAACCCGATTTAATATCGGTAATATCTTAAAATTTCTACTATGATATAAATGTTTCACTAATTTGGCCCAAACTTAACTTCCAGCCCCTTCATTAGTCTCTTTCCCATGTCTAGTCTAAAAAACTACATAGCTTGGTGGTTAAGGCCTACCAAGCCCAAGTGGAAGGTTCATGGTTCAAACCCCCCAAACCCAACCCAAGTTCACAAATTGGTTGAATTCAATTAATTCACAAATCAGTACAACTAGGCTTGATCGAAACCACTAATCAATTAACTCGATTCATTTAAAAATCTCAACCTAACTTATTGGACCTAAACTATTACTCGATTGAGCCCAACCCCTTTAATTAATTAACTCAAGGCTAACTTGGATCAATCAATTAACTCTTAATCAAATTAATAAAATCGGACTTGACTAAACAAAGCCCAATTACATGATCACCTATAAGGATCTTATTAATTTATATGTCAAAACATAATGCAAAATTTCTGTCAGTTTTGCGCAGTCGGAAAGAATTATCCATATCTTTTAATCCAGACATCCGATTATGTTGATTTACGATTCATTGTAAATCTATTTTCATAAACTTTCCAACGGTATATTATATGACCCGATAAGAAGACTATAACTAGCTAAAAATATACTCGAAACTGGCAGCTTGGAACTGCATAATTTCAGTAGTAGGTTATGCGCAGTCGGAAAGAACTGCTCATATCTCCTAATCCGTAAGTCAGATTTTAATTATCTAGAATTCTTTGGGAAGATAATTTCCTATATTTTCTAACGATGTATTGTACACCCAAATCGGAGAATAATAAGGGTTTTAAAATATTACTCCAAGCTGGCAATTTGCAGTGCAGAAACTATCATCCTTAAAAAGTCTACATGTTGACTTAAGTTTATTCCTTCCTAATCTATGCATTAATTAAAGGGAGAGTGAAGGTATTTACCTCTATCAATGATGGCTCGAATTACGCGAGACTCCCTCCTGGCATGTTCTCACACTCTACGCCGACCTTCCTTAGCAAATCCCTCAACAAATTGTATCTCAATTCTCCCACTATATCCCCTTTATATAGATATGAGAATTCTAATCTTACTCAAATTTTAAATTTGAGATTGAGTTGAATTGTGTTTATCTAATTCGACTTATAATTTAAATTCTAGATAAGGATTAATTATAAACGAATTATAATTATCTCTAAAAGATAAATCTAATTCAACTCAAATATTATCTCCTAATTGAATTTCAATTCCCTATTGTAAAGTATTATTACTAGATAATCCTGACTGCATTCTGATTACATCACAATTCATATCTATTTTATTTCATACCAATCCCTACGAGTTTAACCCAAGTCGGGTGACATGATGAATTTGACCTTGTTGATTTAATCACATTAAGCGCAATCTTTTCCTGAAATTACCAAAATATCCTTGATGACTCTTATCAACCCTAATTAAGGCATTACCCAATTTCATCTCTTATTTAATATTTGAATTCATAAATAGCATCTTATCTAAATCCCTTACCAATTAAATATTTCTTTCAACATAAAATCCACTTAATTCAAAATATAGGTACTTCTCAAATTATTTAATCTTGGCCGTTGATTTCTTCTTAAGGCTTTCTATGCATGCCTATTATTTACATTTTACAAATAACCCTTCTTATTCTATTCATTTACATGCAAGTCCTTCTCTTAGAGAGAGAGACAATTTTCCTTTAAGTCTTCAAACTTTCCAAAATTACCACTAGGTCCCTAATGACCCAAATAAAGAGACTAATCTTTTTAATTCTTCATTTCTAATAAAGTTCGATTAGATCGAACCTTGGGGACTTTCTTTTATTAACCAAAAATCTTCGGGCCTCACAATCCTCCCCCCTTAAAAGAATTTCGTCCCCGAAATTACAATCAGTCCCCAGTACCTAAATCAGATTCCTTGATGATCACCGGCGACCCCCGTGCCTCCTCCTTAGCCAGATGGTAGACCCATCACCTTCCTTACAATCTCATCCTAGTTATGGGGCACCTCCCCCCTCAGGTATGGGCCCGCTGCTTGGGCCTTGCAGCATCCGACTGAGCAGGCAGTTCCCGCTCAACTATCACGCCTCATAGTAGCTCTACCAAAGAACACGTCGTGTGTTCGTTCTAAGTCTTGGTCTACCCGACCTAATACTCACTCTAACCTACTTGACTATGTCACTAGGGCAACTAGTGTGTCCGTTATCTGTATTGCTCTGATACCATATTAATCTGTAATGCCCCAACCCGGATCTCGGGGCCTCGGGCACGTCCAAAGACCGGCTGTATTCAAGTGGAGACGAACCCCACTCGGATACAAGGCTTGAATGATAAAGAACAGATAACATTATTTCCATTAATAACAAGAGTTACACAGTGAAAATTTGAAATTTAAAAGTACACTATGGGCCCTACAAGGGTCCTAAAAATACATTGTCTCTCACTAAAAGGTTTGAGATCTTCGAACCTCAACGCACAACTCCTGAGTCTGTAATCACTGTTCCTTTAACCCTGAAAAAAAAAGGAAATTAAGGAGAATGAGCTTTCGCAAAGAAAGCTCAGTAAGTTCCCCGCAGGGATCTCAACAAAGCCAGTCAATAATCAAGATAAGCAACATGCATAAATGCAAGCAACCGGGACTACGCCCGCACAAACAAGAACCTAGGAATCTTATAAAAAACAATCAAAGCAAGGACTCCTAGTCTTAAGCACTGGCCCTCAGGCCCGGAATGGAATTAAAAAAAAATCGATGACAACAAAGTTTTTCCGTCAGCCCCCAGCCTCTGCTGGAATTCGACCCTCCGGTCGTACCTCGGTAGCGCCACCTTTCTTACGTGTTAACACGGTCACTGTATCGTCCCACTGACAGGTTGGACTGCCAAAGTATCCTCCCCCCGGCACGGAACCATCAGAGACGCCAGGGTGTCCTCAGCCCTGAACGCTCCACTCTCACTTGAGCATTCGCTCCACTGAACCGGAAAACGAACAAACTCAATTGGCTTACACCTCTCGGCCAGCACACAAGACCATGTGCCCATGATCAAGTGTCGGCCCACGGGTGGGCATATCCAAAAGAGTATTTTAATAAACAATTAGTGAAACTTCACACTCCGATCCGGACGGAGCACAAGTTCACGTGCTTCCACGGCCACGTGCCGATCAACGGATCTTCATGATCAGTAAACACTACCTCTCACGCTCAACCACACACATGTAAAGAAAGAGAACAATAAAAACAGACATGTGCATGCAATCCAATAAACCGAAAACATCATGAAGAAAAGATGCTAAAAAATAGCACTCAACCAAAACAAGAAAGCCCCAACCAATGGGCGGAAACAAGGCGAAGGTAACTTACCTCTGCAACGGTATCTGGGATCTTCCCCGGACTCCTACTCCTGATATGTCTCTACGTCGGTATCTGGTAAAAAAAATCCGATTTAATATCGGTAATATCTTAAAATTTCTAGCATGATATGCATGTTTTACTAATTTGGCCCAGACTTAACTTCCGGCCGCTTCATTAGTCACTTTCCCATGTCTAGTCTAAAATAAATACATAGCTTGGTGATTAAGGCCTACTAAGCCCAAGTGGAAGGTTCATGGTTCAAACCCCCCAAACCCAACCCAAGATCACAAATTGGTTGTATTCAATTAATTCACAAATCAGTACAACTAGGCTTGATCAAAACCACTAATCAATTAACTCGATTCATTTAAAAATCTCAACCTAACTTATTGGACCTAAACTATTACTCGATTGAGCCCAACCCCTTTAATTAATTAACGCAAGGCTAACTTGGATCAATCAATTAACTTTTAATCAAATTAATAAAATCGGACTTGACTAAACAAAGCCCAATTACATGATCACCTATAAGGATCTTATTAATTTATATGTCAAAACATAATGCAAAATTTCTGTCAGTTTTGCGCAGTCGGAAAAAATTATCCATATCTTTTAATCCAGATATCCGATTATGTTGATTTAAGATTCATTGTAAATCTATTTTCATAAACTTTCCAACGGTATATTATATGACCCGATAAGAAGACTATAACTAGCTAAAAATATACTCAAAACTGGCAGCTCGGAACTGCACAATTTCAGTAGTAGGTTATGCGCAGTCCGAAAGAACTGCTCATATCTCCTAATCCGTAAGTCAGATTTTAATTATCTAGAATTCTTTGGAAAGATAATTTCCTATATTTTCTAACGATGTATTATACACCCAAATCGGAGAATAATAAGGGTTTTAAAATATTACTCCAAGCTGGCAGCCAGACTGTAGGTCTGAAACTATCATCCTTAAAAAGTCTACATGTTGACTTAAGTTTATTCCTTCCTAATCTATGCATTAATTAAAGGGAGAGTGAAGGTATTTACCTCTATCAATGATGGCTCGAATTACGCGAGACTCCCTCCTGGCATGTTCTCACACTCTACGCCGACCTCCCTTAGCAAATCCCTCAACAAATTGTATCTCAATTCTCCCACTATATCCCCCTTTATATAGATATGAGAATTCTAATCTTACTCAAATTTTAAATTTGAGATAGAGTTAAATTGTGTTTATCTAATTCGACTTATAATTTAAATTCTAGATAAGGATTAATTATAAACTAATTATATTTATCTCTAAAAGATAAATCTAATTCAACTCAAATATTATCTCCTAATTGAATTTCAATTCCCTATTGTAAAGTATTATTACTAGATAATCCTGACTGCATTCTGATTACATCACAATTCATATCTATTTTATTTCATACCAATCCCTACGAGTTTAACCCAAGTCGGGTGACATGATGAATTTGACCTTGTTGATTTAATCACATTAAGCCCAATCTTTTCCTAAAATTACCAAAATATCCTTGATGACTCTTATCAACCCTAATTAAGGCATTACCCAATTTCATCTCTTATTTAATATTTGAATTCATAAATAGCATCTTATCTAAATCCCTTACCAATTAAATATTTCTTTCAACATAAAATCCACTTAATTCAAAATATAGGTACTTCTCAAATTATTTAATCTTGGTCGTTGATTTCTTCTTAAGGCTTTCTATGCATGCCTATTATTTACATTTTGCAAATAACCCTTCTTATTCTATTCATTTACATGCAAGTCCTTCTCTTAGAGAGAGAGAGACAATTTTCCTTTAAGTCTTCAGACTTTCCAAAATTACCACTAGGTCCCTAATGACCCAAATAAAGAGATTAATCTTTTTAATTCTTTATTTCTAATAAAGTTCGATTAGATCCAACCTTGGGGACTTTCTTTTATTAACCAAAAATCTTCGGTCCTCACACGGCCAATAAAAATACAAACCCTAAAGTGGTGCAAATCTCAAGGTGGGAATGAAGCATGCATCTTAAAGCAACCGATGGAGCGTAAATCCAAAGTTGGCAAAACATGCAAGATGATGTCATATATTTATATATAAATAAATAAATAATATATATACATATATGTGATGATATGTCTATATGCATATGTAATAAAAAGTTATGATTTACAAATAATGAAATCATATTTATTTGTTGCCTTTATTTGTACTTATGCCCTTAATTGAAGGTTCCCAAGACTCTGTCTGGGGTAATTAATAATAGAGGGTTGCCTCTATTAGGAATGGAAGAACCCACAATATTAAAAAATAAATAAATAAATTATATTTGTGATTCGATATATATTGCCTGGTATCTCCTCATAGACACGATGCCAGGCGGGTATTTTCGATCCCATAATATCAATAAAATTGTTTTCAAAACAAGTAAGGGATAAAGAATCACCTCTCTTTTCAAACCGATTTTTGTGCTTCTGGCAGTCTTTCTTTACGTATCCCTTTTTGTTGCAATAGAAACACCTATTGTTTTCAGGCTTCCCAATCTTTCCTTTCGGTTGAATTTTCTTTTCGCCTTTTCTTTTCTTTCCTTTATGCTTGTTTTGTGAAACAAAGTTAACAACAAGCGTGCCTTCCTGCTTTAATCTCTCCTCCTCTTGCACACACTTTGATGTCAGTTCATTAATGGACCATTTGTCCTTTTGAGTTTTATAATGAATTTTGAACAAACTAAATTGTGAAGTGAGGGAGTTAAGCACAAACTGTACTAGAAAAGAATCGGATATGTTCATTTCCATGGCATGCAGCTTTCCTGCTATATCCCTCATTTCCATAATGTGCTTTTGCACATCGCCGTGATAATTATATTTTATTGAGGTGAGCGAGACATAAGCATGCCAGCAACTGCCTTATCGCTTTCAATATGTTGTTGTTCAATGGACTCTATGTAATCTTTTGCATGTTCACTATTTGGAATTAACCCCCTAATGTTTTTAATGATAGTACTTTTCACTATCATGAGAGACAATCTATTAGATTGCTCCCACTTTTCAAAATATTCTATTTCTTCATAGTTACTTTCCGCAGTAAGTTTAGGGGGGTTTTTCTTTACGAAGGGCTAATTCTAAGTCCAAGCATCCTAAAGTTATCAGAAGTTGCTCGTGCTAATCAGAGAAATTCATACCATCTAATTTAGGAACGTTTGTTAGAAAATATGGTATGGAGGTAGGGCTCAAAACTATAAGAAATTAAGGCTCACAATCAGTAATCGATGCAAACTAGCCACTAATATAATTCTGCTCAATTATAAATTTGTATATCATAATCTACCTTTGGGCAAAGACTATAATATACACTATTATATCTATAGCATAATTATGGCAAAAAATAAATAAAATCCACTTATCGTGCTAAAAAAAATAATTGTAGCATCTCAAACATATATTATTTTGCATGATGACATACATATTAATAGCTATAGATCATAATAAATTCTCTTATTGTCTATTGACAATGAGAACGACAAAGAGCCGAGAATATTCACACCTTTGGGTAAAAGAATTCCTCTTTTCAGTACCTATCTCATGTAATAAACATATTTAAGGTTTTGATGTTAATTAGAAGCCTCCTTTGGCTGACAACCAATCAACATCCATTGTGATAAGTGTTCATTTGAGCATAATTCTATACTATATTTTTGCGGACTTGGCATGAGATTTTAAGGATTTGTTGCCCACTGGTACTCAAGATTTGCTTATTTTTGTCAGCATGCCAAAATAAGAGGACCCCGGAGGAAAGAAAGCATTTTAGTAGGTAGACTCAAGCGCTTAGAAGGACTCATACGGGCTAGTATACGGGATGACATACCTAGTATACTAGACCCCTGAACATACTGGTCCCGTAATACGGCCCGCGACAACAAACAAGTAAGTCGAGAAGTATCCCGTATACACGGGCATATATATACGACTTGCATATGGGCTCGTGCTATGGAGGTGGGTGGTGACACGGTGACATACGCCTCGTGAGCACGGGCCCGCATATCTAAAATTGGAAGCATCCGCAGTTCGGCAGGGTAACTTCAAGAATTGCACCCCTCTAAACCCCAAGCAGAGCATAAAGTGCTTAATGTGAGAAGGGTTTAGGGGGCTTGGTCGCTAGGGCAAGGGAGAGACCTTGGAGAGGCTTGGAGGTTGATCTTCTTCAAGGCATAGGAGCGGGGAAGAGGGAAGATCAAGAAGGAGAAGCGAGAAGCTATCAATCGGTGATTGCGCAAATCTCATTTATCATGTATTTTTGCTTTCTTTGTATCTTCATTGTGGATTGTTGCCTCTTCATGGAGGGCTAATTTTGTAGATGCTTGGGTAGTTTGGTGAACCCTTGATATGTGCTAATCAATGTTTTCTCTCACTCTTAATTACTTGATTTCATTGTTGAGTCTATTGGATGTTTTAATGTAAGTTGATCCCTCACGCTATGAGAGCGGGAGGATCTCAGAGTCCATACGGGGGAAGAAGTTTAACGCCTCCGGTGTAGACCATCTCCAATAGAAAGGATTATGCAGTACACCGGAACCCGTACTTAGGAGAGTTTACCCTTTAGATGTATTATTCCCGTAATCCTTCCAAGACATAGGTTCGAGAACATCATCGGTAAGGGCACTAGGATTAGTAGCTCACCTCGGGATTAGAGAGTGAGCGAAAGCACGATAGGAACCCTTGGCCAACAGAACAATCAAGTAATTAGAGTAGAGAAGGGCATTTATATATTTGAAGTCCAAGGGGGATCCAATTACCCGGGCATCCCCTTTTTATGATCATTTAACTCCCAGAAGCAATCAATCCCCCAAGTTTAAGTTTCCTTGAATCAATTTAGAACTAGCTTGACTACTCATCGTCTCGGATTGACTAGATAGTAGACAATTGGTAAATACTAGTACTTCTTTCTCCTTGTGGATCGACAACCCGACTTCTATGTCCACTCTTATTACTTGATCTGACCTCGGCCCACTTGGGTTTTAAGCGCATCAAGTTTTTGAGCTGGCCCGTTCTGGGATAATTAGAATACTAGGAAAACTAGGCGTTTACTACTTTAGTCGTTTTATTTGTTGCTCTTTAATTTCTTTTATTTCTTTTTCTTGGTTTTGTTTCGTTTGTCGTTTCGCTTGAATGTGAAATACTAATCCTCATACCTTGACTGTATTGCGAGGGGGGGCCACATGGTTATGTCTAGGAGCGAACTGCTGGACAAGCTGGAGGCATTGGATAGATGGATCGAAGAGAAACTAACAAATCAATCCAAAAATTTATCGGGGGAATGGTTGATGGGAACCACCCCAATTGAAGCAGTATGTGCCTTGTGGGAATCAAAGGTTAGCCCAACGTCAAGAGAGATAACGCAAGAATGGACATTGCAAAGGCACACCGTATGATGTAATTGTTACTCTAAGTCTTTAAAATGAATGTAATGAATTCCTTTGGCACTTCGTGAAACCCTCGAAGAGGATGCACTTCACGATCGAGCAGCCATGGACATCGAATTATCTGTGATGAAGACCACAACAACACATCTTCGATTGGAAGAAGAGTCCGACAAATGAATCTGGAAGAACCGGCGAAAAATTTGAAGAATAAAACCATCGCTGGTTGAACCGCAAGCTAGCTAGAGTTGAAAGAGTTGCCGAAGTAATCTCGAATACGCCTTCTTAGTCAAGACTTAAAACTTCCGGTCATCATTAAGGCCCCGATTTGTCGAAAGCCTACGTAGAAGAGAAGCTACTTCAAGTCTTCAAGAGACACAAAGAAGGCCATAGCATGGAAAAATATCCGACATCAAAGGGATCAACCCATCTTTACGTCAGACACACAAGATCCTTATGGAAGACAACTACCGACCCTCTATCCAACCTCAAAGAAGGCTAAACCCAAACATGCGTGGAGGTAGTGAAGTCGTAAGTACTCAAGCTCTTGATGCCGGAGTAATTTACCCCATCTCCGACAACGCATGGGTGACCGTTCGAGGTGAATCAAGAAAGGAGGGACGACAAGTGAGCCGAATGAAATGGATGAATTAATCCCCACAAGAACGGTCAACGGTTGGAGGGTGTGTATTGATTATAGAAAGTTGAACGATGCCACGCTTGGAAGGATCATTTTTCCCTACCGCTTATTGATCGGATGTTGGAGAGATTAGCCCAGGGCATTCTTATTATTGCTTCAAGATGGCTTTTCTCTGGTATTTCCAAATTCCCATTGCTCAGGACCGTGAGAAGACCACATTTACTTGTCCATATGGTACTTTTTGCTTACCAGATGCCATTCGGGTTGTGCAAATGCACCGACCACTTTTCAACGATGCATGCTAGCAATCTTCGAAGACTTCTTGGAGAACATCATGGAGGTATTCATGGACGACTTTTCAGTCTTTGGGGATTCATTTGATATATGCCTTGCAAACTTAGAAAAGGTGCTAAGCAGATGCGAGGAAACCAACTTGGTACTAAGTTGGGAGAAATGTCATTTCATGGTCCAAGAAGGAATTGTCTTGGGTCACAAGATCTCAAGCAAGGGAATCGAAGTGGACAAGGACAAGGTGGACACCATTGAAAAGTTGCCTCCTAATTTAGTGAAAGCCGCTAGAAGTTTCTTGGGGCACTGGTTTCTATAGGAGGTTTATAAAAGACTTCTCCAAAATAGCCAAGCCGTTGACTAAATTGTCGGAAAAGGATACTCCTTTTGAGTTTGACGACGGGTGCTTGCGGTGGCTTCACCACATTGAAGGGAAGTCGGTACAAGCTCGGATCATTATCACCCCAGCATTGGAGCCTCCCATTCGAGCTTATGTGTGATGCAAGTGATCATGCGGTTGGTGCAAATTGGGCAACTAAGGAACAAGCACTTCCAACCAATTTACTATGCTAGCAAAACTTTAACAGATGCTCAAGTTTAACTACACAACCACGGAGAAAGAGCTTCTTGCTATAGTGTTCGCGTTTGATAAGTTCCACCTTATTTGGTTCTCTCAAGGTTATAGTATACACCCACCACTCCTACTGCTGCTATCTCATGACTAAAACCAAACGGCCAAGCCTAGACTAATTCATTGGGTGTTGTTGTTACAGAGTTTGATTTGGAAATAAAGACAAACGGCGCCGAGAACCTAGCCGCATCACTTATCTCGATTGGAAAACCCTAATGTAGATTTGTTGAAGGAAAGGGATATCAAGGGAAGAGTTCCCAAGAATACTTTGTACAATATTGAAGTGTCACAAGGACAAACCCCTGATGAGTGCAGAGAAGGAGACACCTCGGTTCACGACATTGCAGAAATTATCAAGTGGTTGGATCCCTTCCCAAGTATTATAAACTACTCAAAAAAAGAAGTTTTTCGCGACTTGAAATACTATACATGGGATGACCCTCTACTTGTTTTCGTGTGCCGATCAAGTCATAAGAAGATGTGTCTCGAGGGAAGAAGGTGAGCATCCCGGAACATTGTCATGCGGTGACAGACTGGTGGGCACTACAAATATAAACAAAATAGCACCTAAGATCCTCGACGAGGGTTTTACTAGCCAACCTTATTCCATGATTTACAAGGATATATGTTCAATCATGTGATAAGCGCCAAAGATTCTAAGAATATATCGGTATGATGAGATGCCCTGCAACTCACCCAAAAAGTGTGAAGTATCATGTGTGGGGAATTGACTTATGGGCCCTTTCCCAACTTCACGCCAAAAGCAATTCATTTTGGTGGCGCTGGATTACGGTGTCAAATGGGTAGAAACACAGGCCCTACCATCCAAATCATGCGTAGGGGTTAGTTGGATTCTCAAGAAATTATTTTCCCGCTTTGGCACTCCACGAGCCATTATTAGTGACCGCTGAACACACTTTTGCAATTCTCAATTAGCCAAAATCCTAAGCGATACAACGTCATCCACCGCACTTCCACACCATATATCATCCTCAAACAAGTAAGGGAGTCTGTGTGTCCAAATGCATAATTGAAAAGAATTCTTGAAAAGACAGTGCCAGAATTGAAAAGATCAAGTAGTATAAACTAGATGACGCCTCCTCGGGCCTATCGCGACCGCATATAAAGCACCAATTGGGAGTACCCCTACGAGACTTGTCTATGGTAAGGCATGTCATCTCTGGTCGAACTTGAGCACAAAGCCTACCGGGCAACCACAAATTACGAATTTTGACACCTCAGCGGTGGGAGTGGCGTTTAAAGTTCCAGTTAGATGAGCTTGAAGAGTCAAGACTATTTGCATATGAAAGTTCAAGATTATACAAGGATCAGGTCAAGAAGCGCCATGACCAAGCACTTAAGCACGATAAGCAATTCAAGGAAGGGGATCAAGTATTACTTTTCAATTCAAGACTCAAATTGTTCCCCTGAAGCTACGATCCCGGGATGGTCCGGGCCCTTCACGTTTCAAAAGTCCACACCCATGGGGAATCGAGATTTATCACCATGCTGGGCACATTCAAGGCAAAAGCGGTCAACGGCTCAAGCTATACCATTATCGATGCTTTAAAGGAGGAGCCAATGAGAATTACAAGGTATTTGAACCCCTCGTAAGGTAATATCCGTACGCAAGCTAGTGACGTTAAACAAAGCGCTTCTTGGGAGGCAACCCAAGCTCTTGAAATGTTTCTTCATTTGTTTTAATACAATCTTTTATTTTTCTTCAGAGCTTCAGATCTTATGGTTGAAATAAATGATTGAGATGTATGATGTCCATCTCCATTTTATGTTGTGTCATCATGTCGGTTGTTAGTCCATTGATAGTCCCAGGACTATGTGCTTATTGTTAGGGAAAGCGAGGAGGACTTGGGTGGTGTCCCGGATTGGTCGTGATAAGCTGCACCAGTAACCTGCTCACATACGGCCTACCATACGGCCGTATGGAGCTTCCAGGGGGGTATACGGGAAGTCACACTACCAGTATGTTTGGTCAGATGACACCCTCCGGGTCAGATATATCTGGTTGATATATCGGCCCAGAGTCTGATACACGTGATAGGGAGTTAGGGCGTTTTAAAAGAGGCACACTACCCCTTTCCTCTTTATCATCTCCTAGCCGCCATCCCCACGGTCATACGACCGAGACTTCTCCTCGCCAAGACATCCTTTCTCTCTAGTTTTGGGCTTCATTCTCCCCTAGGTATGCACTTTAACGCATTGATTCATCGATGTTTTTCATTTTCACCGTTTTAGAAAACCTAGGGATTCAATGAAATTGATTTGAATGAATTTGTTTCTCTTCTTGTCAAATTTATGCTTGAATGTATTGATCTAAGGCATGTGGAGATGTTTGGAAAGAGATTAGGGTGAAAATGTATGTAAATGTGGGGATTATCCACCATGGGGGGCTATGCGCTACCTTCATGCATTCGTCAGTATAGCGGCCCGTATGGCCCTCTCGGGATACCCCCCATACGGGCTGCTTGTATGGTCTGTATGGAAGACCGTGATAGGGTCTATCGAGGGCCATAGTCGCATTATATTTTAAAATTGTTATAAACCCTTGCCAAGACTAACATTTTTTCGACTTCCCTTGCGACATGCCGAAAAAAGTGGTCGCCTAAGAAAAGGAGGACCGTGGGCGAGGGATCCTCCTCCGGACCTCCCGTTCGAGGGAGGACCGGCTTCTTCCACCGCTATCAAAGGCTAGCCTAAGAAGCCCTTTGGGCGGGCCAGAGTATATCGATTGGGGCGCCACCACCGAGTCGGGATCCATGACCGAGTAGTATGTTGGGGGTTGGTGGATGGGACAAGATATTCTCTATCAACCACGAGACATTTCGAGAAGTTTACACCGGAGGTCCTTAGTACATTCGAGGTCCGAGTCCCGCAGTGTGAGCGAGCACTCACCGGCCGATTTCTTTTCACGGGGAGAAGAGGACCATGAGCTACACCCGCCAGCCTTTATACATGGGCTTCTATGACCGGGAGGCCCTCCACACTGAGTACCACAGCTCTCACCTCCTTCCCCGAAAGCACATTATCACCCCCAAGACGCATTCTTGGATTCAGCTTGGGGGAACCACCGGAATCCACAAGGCGAGAGAGCCTTATGTCCGACCTCATTCATTCGTCCCACGCCTCGCTACCGCCTTCCATCGCATAGTGAGATGATAGCAATCGAGGAGTCCCGCGGTCACCCACCTCTTCATTTTATACAAGATTTTCGGCGGGTGCCTACCCACCTTGGATAACGTGCCAGCTATTTGCGTGCACTGTGGGGACCCACACCCGGTTAAGTGGACGATCACGGCAGGTCCTACATCACTCGCCTCATCATTGGCATGGGCCTCGAGGGAGAGACGGAGGACATGGACTTGACTCATGGTGGCTCTGGGGATGAGCACATTATGCCAGATGGGGCTCGTCCGGCTAATGCTAGGGGGCCGATATAGGCGGTGGGCCGAAAGGCGCCGATAGTCTGGCTATGAGGAGGAGTCCGATGATAAGGACTCGTGAACACCCCTCGCCGTGAGCTTCCACCTTCACAACCGAAGCCAGTCCGCCCACCAAGGAGCAGAGAATGCGGACATCCCGCCACCTGTGACCGATTCTAACGGAGGCCGCTTGGGAGACCGGTTCGCGCCCATCTTTATCGGTGGGCACCCTACTTTACACCCTCCAAAGCACCAAAGACTACCACCATTTATGACCCCACTTCCTGAGGACTTGGACGCATTTCTTTCATTCTTGTTGTTGAGACTTGTTTTACTTTGCATTCTTTTTTTATATGCTGTGTTTTGTGGACTTATTAACTCATTTGCACACCATGTTTAGTTAGCAAGGGCATCACCGCTACATTTCATTTCTCCTTTTATCACTCCATTGCTCTCCCTCTCATGTTTTATTGAGCTATAATGATCTTCTCTTTGCTTTTGCGTAAATGAAAGTCAAACAACAACCCGGGTAGTGGCCATGTATCAATTAAGTCAGACAACAATTGGCACACCAACATAACCGGGGAAGTTTCAGTTCACCTTTCTCCATGCAATCTTTCATCTTTGATATTATTGCGTACATTGAGGACAATGTACAATTTTAAGTGTGGAGATAGGTCGCTACCTATTGAATTGTAGATTTATTGCAAATTCTTAAGTATGGAGATAGGTAGCTCATAGATGAGAATCCATTGCAAATTTTCATGATAGTACATATGACATGATTTTATTCCTAGAACACCATCATAGAACTCAAAATATTTTCGAATTCTCCTATGACATACCATGGAAATCTAGAGAAAATCTTTGTGAAATCCAAAATCTCTAGTAACAATAGATAACCCATTGCCATATTTTGTTGACTTTAATTGCTAAGCATTACTCTCAATGGCTCCAAGCGGCTTTGTGGCACTAGTTAAGCTTCTAACCCTTCATAATTTAGCCTAGTGGACAAGTAAGAGAAGAATAAAACAGCATGTACATAATAGTTTAGTTATTAAAGCAATAAAGACATGTTCCGCTACTTAGTGAGATGAAGTAGTTTGGGGTCCCGGCCCTTGATCAGGGTGTTCCTCAACTCGAAAAGTCACTTCTAAGTATGAACATATCTAGGTAGAGTTGTAACCCTCTAAGTACCGGGTGTTCTCAGCCTAAACAGCATGTGCATCCTAAAGAAAAGAGGACCTACACTCTACACTGATCTTTAGCATGGGAAAGTCGGATCCATTAGAGATGCCCTACCCAAATAAATAAAAAAAGAAAAAAGAAAATATGTATATAAAATTTAAAGCTTCTCGAACTTGTCCACCATTTGCTCAATATATAGAGGGTTGGTTGTCATGAAACTTAGGGCCTCAAGGATCTTCTAGAGTCCATTGAGGATATGCTTATCTTGCTAAGACTTTAGAACATGGCATGTGGAGTGAAGATGTTCATCTAGAGTCAGTAATGAAACAAGACACAAGATCGCCTAGGTCCCGGTGTGGAAACAGGAGAATGCTAACTTTGATGGTGAACTTGGAATGAAATTCATGTATGACTTACATAGCCAAGAAAATGAACACTTATACCTTTGTTTGTTGTTTGAATTTTTTCTTTTCTTGGGGACAAGCAAACCTCTAAGTGTGGAGATATTTGATAAGTGTTCATTTGAGCATAATTCTATACTATATTTTTGTGGACTTGGCATGAGATTTTAAGGATTTGTTGCCCAATCGGGTACTCAAGATTTGCTTATTTTTATGTGAGCCAAAATAAAGAGGACCCCTGAGGAAAGAAAGCATTTTAGTAGAAGCGGGACCGGCGCTTAGGAAGGACTCATACGGGCTAGTATACGGGATGACATACGGCCGTATACTAGACCCGGGGAACATCACGGCCAGTATACGACCCGCACAACAAGCAAGCCGAGAAGTAGCCCAGATATCGGGCATATATATCGGCTACCGTATACGGGCCCGTATTTAGGCGGCGTGCCCGTATACACGGGTGACATACGCCCGCATATCACGGGCCCGTACATCGCTAAAATTGGGCCATCCGCAGTGCCCGGCCGAGGTAACTTCAAGAATTGCACCCTCTAAACCCCATGAGCATAAAAGGCCAAATGTGAGAAGGGTTTAGGGGGCTTGGCTACGCTAGGGCAAGGGAGAGACCTTGGAGAGGGCTTGGAGGTTGATCTTCTTCAAGGCATAGAGCAAGAGGAAGGTCAAGAAGGAGTAGCTTAGAAGCTATCAGCGGTGATTGCGCAAATCTCATTTATCATGTATTTCTTGCTTTCTTGTATCTTCATTGTGGGATTGTTGCCCCTTTCATGGAGGGCTAATTTTGTAGATGCTTGGGTAGTTGGTGAACCCTTGGATATGTGCTAATCAATGTTTTCTCTCTACTTTAATTACTTGATTTCATTGTTGAGTCTATTGGATGTTTTAATGTAAGTTGATCCTCTACGCTAGAGAGCCCTGAGGGATCTTAAGTAGGTCCATACGGGGAAGAAGCAACGCCTCCCGTGTGTAGACCATCTCAATAGAAAGGATTATGAGTACACCGAACCCTGCATTTACTTAGGAGAGCGACCCCTTTTAGATGTATTATTCCCGTAATCCTTCCAAGACATAGGTTGGAGAACATCACTAAGGGCACTAGGATTAGTAGCTCACCTCGGGATTAGAGAGTGAGCGAAAAGCACGATAGGAACCCTTGGCCAAATGTAACAATCAAGTAATTAGAGTAGAGAAGGGCATTTATATATTTGAAGTCCAAGGGGGATCCAATTACCCGGGCATCCCCTTTTTATGATCATTTAACTCCCAGAAGCATTCAATCCCCCAAGTTTAAGTTTCCTTGAATCAATTTAGAACTAGCTTGACTACTCATCGTCTCGGATTGACTAGATAGTAGACAATTGGTAAATACTAGTACTTCTTTCTCCCTGTGGATCGACAACCCGACTTCTATGTCCACTCTTATTACTTGATACGACCCGTCCACTTGCGGTTTTAGCGCATCACATTGCTACAATTTCAACTTGGGAGAGAAAACCATTGATCCCATAATTCGCTATCTCATCATCCTAACATGCTTAGTGATGTAGGAGGATTCGAGACAGATGATGTAATTTAGTTATTTGGCCCATTTTTGATGCCAAATTCCAATGTTTTCCCTTCAAAGCTTTGTTTTTAGATATTTTTTTTACCACTTTTGGTAATAATTAGTTTGTCAAATTATGACAGAATTTGGATTTGATTTTATCTAGTATTACAGATAACTATTTAGTTTATTTTAATTTTTAAGTTTGGATAAGTTTAGGTTTTTTTCTATTTAACCAGGCTTGTGGGTTAGTTTTCGGTAAGCCTTGATTTTTATGAAATTGTTTTGAATTGGAGAGACCTTTCTCTCTTGTGTGGATGTCTTCTCGTGTTCTTCCTTGTGATTTTTAGGTTGCAGTTAGCAAGCGGGATAATCGTTATCCTACCCGGCGTCAGTTGGTACCAAGCTCAACATATTCCTGGGACGAGATCACATCGGCATTAATGGCTGGTGGAGGTCGAGGTCATGGTCGTCGTAGGAGGTTTCTGAACGAGGAGGTCCAGGACCATGATTGAGACGTCAAGAATGTGATAAGCGAGGATCTATAGAGGTAAGTCACAGAATTTTCTAGGCGTTTGACGACGTGCGATTTTGATCGTAGTCGTTATAGGCAGGTTCCGAAGGAGAAAGTCCAACGCCATTATTGTAACATTCAAGAGGTGATGATTAAGGATTTACAAAGGCAAGTCACTGGGTTATCTCGGTGTATGGCGGTACTTGATTTCGATCGTGGTCATTATGGGCAGGTTCCGAATGAGGAAGTCCAACACTGTGATTATTTCATGGATTTTGAAGATGCTGTGTGAACTCGAGGGCGAGTTCTTCCTAACCCGGGGACCGTGACTGATGCAGGAGGATTTGAGTCAGATGATGTAATTTAGTTATTTGGCTCATTTTTGATGCCAAATTCCAATGTTTTCCCTTCAAAACTTTGTTTTTAGATATTTTTTTACCACTTTTGGTAATAATTAGTTTGTCAAATTATGATAGGATTTGGATATGATTTTATCTAGTATTACTGATAACTATTTAGTTTGTTTTAAATTTTAAGTTTGGATAAGTTTAGGCTATTTCACCCGGCTTGTTGGTTAGTTTCGGTAAGCCTTGATTTTTATGAAATTGTTTTGAATTAAAGAGATGTTTATCTCTTGTGTGGATGTCTTCTCGTGTTATTCCTTGCGATCTTTAGGTTGCCGCTAGTCAGCGGGATAATCGTTATCCTGCCCTGCGTCACTTTGTGATCCTTTGGGACAATACATCACATGAAGAATTTTGTAAATAACGATTGAAATTCTTAAACTTTTATAATTAAACCAAGAAAACTTGATAACCACCATCATATTATGAGTTCTATTAGTATTAACAGCTGATTTGAATTCAAATAGGATATTTACATTGATTGGGTCTGTAATGATTGGTCCAAGTTTTGAAAGATAAGGGTTATCCATTGCTGAGTTTAATTTGGCCACATTAAAGGAAATAAATCCAATCTTGAAATTTAACATCTATATGTCGATTTGCTATTGTACTCTTGTTGTTAATGAAAGAGTGAAAAATCATCGTGTGTCTATTGAGCACATCAGTATTAAGCTGATGATTGCATATCCCTTAACTAAATGATTGGCGCCGAAGACCTTTAAGGAACATGTAATGCATATGGGTCTTGGTCATTGGGATAGTTAAGTTTTAATGATAGAAATTTAGTTTGAGATCTCCTTATAACTTGATGATTATATATATATATATATATATATATATATATATATATATATATATATATATAAATCCGTCGGACAGCCTCCCTGTTGTATATTATGTTGCAACATAGGAAGCAACTCGCTGCGTGGGTATGTCTTGTTAGTTTCCCAGGAGTTGTTGTGTGGCTTTAGTTGTAACTCAAGTTGTAACTCTTTCTCACAGAAGTTCACAAATAAAATTCACATACAAACAAGGCAAACCACAAAGAAAGGAGACACAAGAGTTGGTAACCCAGTTCTACTATACAAACCTACGTCTAGGGTCCAAGTCCTAAGAAGACAATCCACTAAAGGAGTAGTAAAGACAGGAGTACAAGAGTTCCACTCACTCCCTCACTCTATAATAAGCACCTACTCTTGATTGACGATGACCATTATCACCCTTCTCCTAAGGGATTACTCTAGTCGACTCACTTCAATCCTCGGAGTCCTAGTCTTATATAGGCACCTCCCTGCCTTCAAACACAGCTACATCCTCTAGGATCTCCGAAATCTTCGCAGCTGCTAAATTGGACACCTTCTATATTTAGCCGTTGCAACCAAGTTACAACTACGATTGCATCACGACGCGGTTGACCCACTGACCAAGGCTACAACATCCATTGATCTACGACCTCGAGACACCTTCAACCCTCTTGGTTGAGTTCTTAGTCAACTACGTCGGATCCACCTGATCCCAACCACCGCAACTTGTCGTTCCACCTCTCCGTCACGTTCTCAGCCCATCCAGGTCACACCTCTCCAAGGTGCGAGATCTTCATTCATCATCCAAAACTTGATCTCCTCAATCACAGTTTTGGCTATCCAATTTTCTAAATTTGTCTTCCAGCAAGTTTTCCAAACTTGGTCTTTATTCACAATAGTTTGGGCTTCAATCATGCTTCATTAGTTTCCACCATATTTGTCTTCCAAATAAGGTCTTTAATCATCTTTCAATCAGAGCAATCTTTTCTCCAATCAGCTGTATTCGAGGCTTCCATCCAATCACCCAATCAATTGAAATCTTATCCACAATCGACCTTTGATCATGCTTCCATTGATCTTTTACACATGTTGCTTGCATGGAGTCCAAAATCAACTCTCAATCAAATCCATTGAGCATGTAATTTGCAACCAATTTTCATGGAATCTTCAATCACATAATCAACTCTCAATCAATGCAACCACCAAGCTTGCAATTAAATCACCACCAATTATATTTCCTATCTGAGCGAGCTGCCAAGTATATTAAAATCCCTTGCCAAGTTGGGTTGCACCAAGCTTGCTCCTTAGCAAATATCTTCTCCATGCCAAGTATAGATCATGTGGAAACTTTTTCCAAAGATACCCATTCACCCAAGATACTACCATGAAATATTCAAGGCCTTCCTATGTAGAGTCCTACATGCTTTGACTTGTGCCTTTGTCAACCATGTCTTGACCTCATGCCTTTGACTTGTCAATTGTCTTGTTATCTTGACTTGATCGACTCCCTTGTCTTGTCTTGTGCATTTCCAAACATAGCTTCTTGCCGAGGCTGCTTCCCTGAAGTCTTCAAACTTTCCATATAATGTCCTCCAGCATGCTTTGACTTTGTCAACTTGCCACGTCACTATGTGTCAAATATGCCAACTTACTTGCTTCAACACTAACATTATATATATATATATATATATATATATATGTACGTATATATTTCTTCTGTTATTATTAGTGTACACATTATTGTTGATATTTATGTTATACAGAAGACTCATTATTTGACATTAAAGTTGGGACCATTAAAGAGGCATGATGGTTGCTCTAGCCTATTATTCACACCATATATGACTTGGTTAAGTGCGAGTTAATGATGGAGTGATACATGGAAGGAAGTATGTCAATTAAGGATGTATAATCGCCATGATCCACATTATTTGCTTTCAAAGAGTGCACTCGTTAAATTTTTTAAAGGAGTTGATTTAGTTCATGGAGTCCTTTTTCCTTTTTTTTTTCAAAACTTTGTTAAGAGGAGGATTTGAGTCTAATGACACTTAAGTTGGAGAATGTTGGATTTATTTTGTTTAATGTGGCTTAATTAAGTTCAGTAATAAATAACCCTTATCTTTTAAAACTTGGACCAATCATTATAGACCAAATCAAAGTAAATTTCCTATTTGAATTCAAATCAAATGCTAATCCTAATAGAACTCATAATCTGATGGGGGTAAAAAAAAACCAAGCTTAGATCGCTTTCTATTATTATATACCATTTTTTTCTTGATGGAAGTCGATTGTTAGGATATAAGACGACTTTTCATTCTCCGAGATATATATCTAATACTAGTATGCTTGTTATCAAGGGCCACATCTTCTTTTATGGGAACACTCATTCAATTTATCGTTTTTACTATCTTTATATTATTGTTTGCATGAGTTTTGACATGATAAAGACTGTTTTTATTATGGGAAACCCTTGAAATGAATTTTTTCTTTGAATAATATCACATGATTCTTTGGTGAAACCAGTCATTGAGATTTTTGCTTGGTGTGGCGGTGCTAAATCTTCTAATAGCAGTGTTTGTGAAGGAAACTCCGGAGTGGTTGATAAGTGTTCAAATTGCTATATTTAATTATCATAATTGTTTGCAACTAGCATGGAAGTCCGATGATTTGCAGGCCGCTGGTACGTAAAATGTTTTATTTTTGTGAATTAGGACAAACCATGGAGACTCGATGAGGAAGTTAGGAATTTGAACAAGATTCAGCAGAAGAAGGCAGAATAACAAATCTAAACGGACCTATCTTGTCGCATGAGACGGTCCGTCTCTAGCACAAGAATGCTAGAAAGCCTTGTCCACTCCTTGAGCGGAAGGTATGCAGCCCGGGATGGAAGATTAGGGTTCATACCCAACTTGGTAAACAACCCCGTGTAAGCTATACGAGGTCGATACTTGGGGTTGTTGGAATCATATACGGGTCGTTCATCCACATTGAAGAAGAAATTGGAATACCTAGACGGACCTATCTACCTCGTGGACTGGACCGTCTAAGCAACCAAATTCAGACCTAATACCTAAACGACCCCGTACGAATCATATACAAGGTCAGTAACGGGGCCGTTGGAATCACATACAGGTCGCTCACTTAAAGAGAAGCAAATTCGGAAGAGCTACATGGCCCCGTCTTCTACAAAACGGCACCTTTGACAGTGGACCCTCAAAGCAGTAATGTTATTCTCACTCTTAAGTGCCTCATAAACTGTATTTGTAACACCCTTTTCCTTTTTAGGGGACAAGTCTCACACCAACCAGGTCAGGGAGTGAACCCCAGCCTACGGCTGTATAAACTAAGAATTTAATCATAAACAAACACTAACATTATGAAAAACATAGAGTTGAATCCAACAACAGTACAAATCATAAGTTATACAAAACGAGTCTATTTAGGAGTTTATAATTTTCCTCAAATCATATACACTAAAATTCAAATAAAACATAGAAGACTCGACGGTCAGAGCCAACTATGGGTGACAGGACTCTCTCCTCGACTCTAGATATGATCGAGTACCTGTCTATCTCTAGCAAAACACATATAAATTAATGGGGAATGAGCTACTAGAGCCCAGTGAGGAATGAATAGAACTATCAGGTAATACCATACCTGTATATAACATATGAAAACATCTCCGAAATAAATTCTTAGAGCAATTAAGGTACATAAAAGCTGAAGAGAACGATGTATTTTAAAGTATTATGCTAATCAATGCATTATCTTTAATTTGAATTAATCATGCCAAATTTCGTGAAACCTTAAGTAAAATATCATGCATGATCATCTTAGTCATTTTATAAACGGTACTTTATATAATACTGTAATTACCCTCAGTGGATAAATATCGATACTGATAGCCACCATGATCCAACACTAGCTCCCGTGAGGTGGGTAATACAGGATCATATCATAATCTCAATAACTCAGTAATTTCCCTCAGTGGAAAAATATCTTCACCGATAGCCACCACGATCCAACACTGGCTCCCGTGAGGTGGGAAATACTGAAATCATATCATATCATAATCTCATTATAGTATTGAATACGCCTACACCCCTACTTCAATAATTGCGGAACCAATGTGTAAATCAGGATAATCCCTCCCGAACACGCTCTGATGGGGTCCCGTCGGAGGTACCATCTCTGCCCTCACGATCCAACTATGCCTCCCGCGAGGTGACTATATCCAGGATAGTATATACGCACACCAGGCACTCTATGAGTACAAAAAGGGGGTTTTATTTCTTAAAAACGGGAGGTTTGGAAAATAGGTTGTTCGGATTTAAGAAAAAGTAGGCTTTAACAAATCACCCCTTCCTTACCTAGTATCGTACTTTCTAGCTCTATCAAGGAGCCACTACTGGCGCAGGCAATTATGAAAATACGGTGTTGCATATCAATACTTTCAATTATCCTCTTTTTATTTTATATTTCTTTAATTGAAACATTTGCATGACCATTTCATAAAATCATTTCCAAGATAAAACTAGTAAAAATCTCATTAAAACTCTAAATCATGCTTTTAAAATTACGAGTAAGCACTTCATAACAAATATGGTAAAAATATGAATTTTCCAGTTCGTTCCCTCACCTAAGTCTAGTAGTTACTATGTTTGGCTCGGTCCTTGTGCATGGCCTCTGACTTTTCTTGTCCTTAAAATAAAAAATACGGAATTTCAGGAATACGGAAAACAATATTCTTAACTTATACTCTAATCAAGACTCTTTAAAGTATAATGAATTTATTAAGATAACTAGAGCATACTCCTAATTTACAATTATTTTCTTTTATCCAAAGAGCATAGAAAATACGGTATTTCTAAAAATAGAGTAATTAGCTCTAATCATCCTATCACTATCTAGAAGCTTCTTGTAACGCCCCGGATTTTAAAGTAAATAAATCAGAAATTATCTAGTAATTAATGGGATTAATTAACACGGAGAATAAATATAATTTAATCTAAACTAATATTTTTAACTAGTGGGTGTTACAGTAGGCCCTAATGGGCCAGGCTGCGTACATTTACAATAGTTGGAGGTGGACGGTAAGGATAACCTTGATTAATCAACTGGGAAGATCGTAAGTGATAATTAATCAATATTAATTAAGTAGGAGAATCGGACAAATGTTAGAGTCCCGATAAAGTAGATCGGGCGAGTAAAAGATCCGGTATTAAGCGGATGCAGTGCGGACGAGGAGCGGAACCACGTGGCCTTCTGATGCACCGTGACACTTTGGGATTATTGACAGGGAATTTGGATCGGGGTCGGTGAATCATTGAAAAGATAGTATTTAATAGAGGGTGATGGGACATAAAGTAGAAATATAATATTAAATAATTAAATGGATTGCAGTGGGACAATAATTGAAATAATAAGTTTAAATAATAAAAAGGGGAGAAATGATTGAAGGGATAGTGTTGATAAGCCCATGTGACATTATTGGTATAGTGGGTCAATTAATCTAAAGGCATCATGATAAGTTAAGTTGGTGGATACATTAAAGGATTAATATGTTATATATATATGTATCTAGGTTGGCAGCCCTAAGTTAGAGAAAAATCAAATTCAATTGAGAGAAGAGCTCTCTCTTTCATTCTCCCTTTCTCTCTCACGAACCACTGTGCGCGTGTTTGGGCTCGTCGCCGTCCGGAGCCGCCCTGCTGGCCCCTCCTCCGCCGCACGCAAGCTACCACGGCCACCGACCTCTGCCGGCCTGGACCCGCGCGCGCTAACCCTGCAGTGCGAGCACGAGGAGCCGCCCGCCGTGGATACCGCCTTGCAAGGCGTCCCCAACTCCGCTATCCGGCCTGACCAGCCGTCTTCAGTCCGCCAGACACCTTCGGCGCCGCCTTTGTAGCCCCGACACGCAACTTATCCCTCTACTCCTGTGAGGTTCGAACATCGGCGAGGTTCATTTCTCTTCTTTGGAGTTGGAATTGGGGGAAGCCCTAACTAGATCCATGAATTTGGTTGATATGGTTTTCTTGATGGATTGTGTTGCTAGGGCTGTGAATTAGAGAGGAAATCAAAGAGATTGATATATGATGGTGTGTTATGAACCTTTAGTTTGTTGGTAAGATCATTGAAATTATTGAGATGCATGTTTGTATGAGATTTCGGAGCCCAAAATACAAAGGGGACTCTGCCGAATTTTTCCTTGCTAAACTGAATTAATTTTAAGTAATACTCCATGATTAGGTATGGTTGTTAATTACTAGTAACGAGCATGTCAGGACCTTCTTAATAGCAATAGTCTAATTAGACTATTTTACTCTATTTGAGAAATATAGTATCTTACGTACTCTCTGGAAAGCATAGGGGTGACTAAGCTAATAAAGGTTATCTTTGTAGTTATTTTAAGGAATTCATTGTACCCTAAATGAGTTTAGATTAGAGTATACTTTAAATAATTGAATTCCGTATTATTAAATCTTCGTATTATAATGGAATGGAGCTAAGTTAGGTAAAATATGACTTCCCTGTTTACGTAGTGTTATTATTGGCTCTAGGAAAAGGAAAGGGTCCAGCGGAAGCTGCTGAAGGACCAAGCGATTCCTAGGAAATTTGCGAAGGACCTGAGAAGGATTTAAGGTGAGGGGACCTTACCGTAAACATGAATTTAAATTGTGCATTCATCGGGATTCTTTTTGGTTATATAAATTATTCTCTGAGTTTTGATTCGGTTTGTGTATGCGAATGGTTTATCGTTATACTTGTGCTTTCACGTTTTTCATGTTTGTATAATGTAATTAAACTTCCAATGTATGAGATATGATTAAGAAAAACCCTCACGAGGGGTAGATACATGATTTAGGAAAACCAGAAGAGGTAATTAAAGATTATTGCATGTATGCGTAGTTCGCCTTAGTTAGTTAATGTATGGGGGATCCAGCAGGGGCTCAAAATGGAGCCCGGGCATTGTTAGTAGAAGGGACCAGTGAGAAAGGGGTTTTGTTTTCAGCCGTGTTTTCCTTAAAAAAAAAATTAAACTAATAACTAAAGAAAAATGTTTGCGAAAGTCTTGTTTTTTTTATAAAACCCCCTTTCTGTCTTTGATACGGAAATTTACCGGACTTATGTAGCGCCGGTCATCAGGATCATGTAGAGGCATACCATTTCACGATGCTTGTTGGAGTCCTTCCGGAGACATTTTTAACTAGGGGTGCACACCTTTAGGATATGTGGCCATGGCATGAACATATAATCAACTTAAGTGTGATATGATTGGGAATTGTCCATGAGTTTTCTTGGGGTTTACGATTGCATGGCATACTTATCAAAATTGAAGATAATGAAGCTGACTTTCATGAGTTTTACATGCACCACTTATGTTTAAATGTTGAATACATATCGTAGGACGGTATAAGACCTAGCGGGGTAGTCCATACTCCGAGCTCGTATAGCTTCGGCCCTTCTCTACATACATTTTCATTCACGAGGGGAACTAGACCGGAGCGAGTTAGTGATTCATGCTTTGAGCAGGGATTGAGGATTTAGCTGGCTCAGGCGTACCTGTCTTTTAGCTACTAGTGTGGAGTTGTATTGAACCTTACTTATGTTATCTTGTGTTGTATTTGGGGCCGAAGTGCCCATGACTCTGTGTGTTGTATCTTTTATGCCTTTTATTTGAATCTGATCTCCGGTATGTAACCGGTTATAATATGTCATATGCATCTCAATTAAAGTACATAATTATGGATTTTAGGTTTTACGGCACAGCTTATGGGCTGGGTGCACCCCCGGCCCAGCTGGTGTGACATCTATTTCATTAGCGAAATGGGTGTTACACTTCTACAGACTCTTTTAAAAGAAATTAACTACTATACATAATCATGGAGTATTAATCAAGTATATTTGGAAAAATTTTGTCAGAGTCCCCTTTGTTTCTAAGGCTTTAATTCCTTCTACTTACAAGATTCGTCCATAATACATACAAGCATGCTTTTCCAGAATCTATAATCTCTTATACTAATACATAGCAACCATTTTTAATCTTTCTTTTGAATCATGCAAATCTCTACACAAGAACAACCTTCTAAACTATTGGTTAGCTTCTCTATAATTAATTTCAACAATTCAATCCCCCGTTCTACCAACCTGAGAGTTCCCAAAATTTCACTAGCTAGCAAGAGAGAGGACGGGGCTGCTAACTATCCCCTATTAGCGTGCCTCTCGGCCGGGCTATAGGCGTCATTGGAGGAAATGAAGCACCAAGTCTTTTCCCAGGTGAACAGTGGCCGCGCGTCGCCGGTGATGGCTGCTACAGGCCAGAGCTGCGTCGTAGACCGCAGGTGATCAGCTCGTGGCGGCGGGGAGAAAGTATGTGGCAGAGAAGGCGGTGCGAATCGAAAGCAACTTCAGAGAAAGAGGGCGACGCAAGCGAATGGTGGATAGTTGAGTTGGAGCAGACAGAGGATGGTGCAGGGGTTTTCGCCGTGGGTACAGGTGGAGAAGGCCGGCCAGGAGAGGAGAAGGAAGATTGAAAGCAAAAAAAAGGGGTAACAACTTCATTTGGAGATCGAAGAGAAGAGGGCGCGGCTTCGTCCAGAGCTAGGGCTCAGTTAAGATGAGAGAACGAGAGAAAGGAGGGAGAAGCTCTTTCTCTCCCTCTCTTATAACCTTCATCTCTTTCCTTTAAATCAATCTTTAATAATTAAATAGTCCTTCTTGTAACATCACATGTTTGAACTCATTAATCGATCAGATTCGGGTTTTATGGATCTAAACAGTGCCCCTTAATTATTCGCCTCTTTTGCTAAATTGATCTGTTTAAGATTAATCAATAACTTAATTATAATTAGTCAGATCTATTCAATTATCGTAGGTCCACGGGAAACATCATTCATCCGACCAGATCCGTTTTCTTCCGATCTGGTAATAGTAATTTATTATTTTATTTAATTTAATCTTTACTTTATTCCATACTTCTTTTGATCGTATCACGGGTGACAATACTGCCTATCTGAGATCCACAAATCTCGGCTTTGGTCCGACCTAGATCCGCTTTTCCCAGCTTTTGACTCAGTCAAATTTACTTTATCGGGACTCCAATTTTTGTCCAATATCCCCGAACTAATTAATAAAAATAATTAACACTTAATAAATCTTTCAATTACTTAATCAGGATTAATTTCTTCAATCCTCCTCCAACTATTCCTTGTCTAATTAGCCTGGCCCAATACAGTCTTCTTTAGCCCAAATTGTTGCGAGGTTGGATTTTAAATTCATAAATTCCCGATTTTCTCTTAATTGAGTTTAAGAGTAATTAACTCATTTTCTGTGTTAATTAATCTCATGAAATTTTCTAGAAATTTTCTAATTATTTATTTAAAAATTTCAGGGTGTTACAATATTCCGATCCTAATGGCATCGAGGGTTATAAATATCGAAGATTAGGGTTGAGAGAGGCAACTTCTAATTCCATTTATCACCCTTAGAGGCTATCATCGCCCATCACCACCTTTGTAACACCCGCCCCGAAATAAATAAGGATTTTTATTTATTTATTTTTTTGAATTTATTAAATAGAAATTTAATATGGTAAACAATGAAATTTGGGAAAAATTATAAAGGTCTAATTGATCAGATTAATTATTGAGGAAAAAAAAGGGCAAATAGTTGAATCCCGGGAAAATGGGTCTGGTCGGGGTCTGAGACAACCTCGTGATGTCACAGTGCACCCATGATGTTAGGTTCGCCTGACCCGGAATTTCTGGACCTGGATCGGGGATGGGGACGAGTTCCTTAGTTGATTAGTCGCTCTCGTGACAACAAGTAGATGATAACATAATTAATGAAAGTTGAAGTTCAATAATTTAAGCTTTAAGTTAAAGAAATGGAATGAATAATAACTTAAATAGTATATATATGTATTTAAAGATTGGTAGACCTAAGTGAGAAGGAAAATGAATTCCAATTTAAGAAGGGCTTCATCGTATTTAGCCTCCTCTTCTCCATTTTTCACCTCCTTCTTCACCCAACCCACGCCTGCCTCATCTCCGACGACTAGCCCTCGTCGTGCGTCTGCGCGGGCCACCCGCCGCCCCCTAGCGTCATCCACCCCTACCCGGATCCGGCCGCCCCTTGCTTGCGCGAGCTGGCCGCCTCCTTGGCTCCCCGCCGGAGTTCCTGCATCACTCGTCCACCCTCAGCCGAGAACAGCGCCCCACGCGTCACCGGAGCGCCACCGTCCACGCGGGCCAGCTGCGCCCAGCGCCGGCCGCACGCCACCGCACCTGAGCGCCAGCTCCGCCCTGCTATTGGTCGCGCCACCTTCTCCGTCGGCTGCCGGCCAGCTTGCAGCCGCCGCGCCTTTCTTCTCCTTTGTGCTGCCTTCATTCGTGCGTCGACGCCGCCGATCTGCAGCCCTATGCACCACCCTCTTCATCTCCCTTCGACAGTGAGCTCCTTGGGGGTAAACCCTATCATCAACTAGTTAATTGAAGATTAGGGTTGGGAAAACCCTAATTGATTGCATGAATGTAGGGTTTAGAGTTTCATGTGGATGTGCAAGAATAGGGTCATCATATGTGTGGGGATTGAGAGGGGAATGGTTGGGATTAAGGTCGATGTATGTATGAATGGATTGATATTGATTATGGTGAATGTTTGTATGATTTTCGGGGCCCCATAATTAGGGGAGGTGCCGCCGAATTTTCATGAAAAATTATAGGAGTTAATACCCTAAGTAACTCCTAGATACCATGATTTCATGCTTCTAGGATTTTAGAATAGTAAACCTTTACTAAACATGAATTTAGTTGGGGGAAAACATGGATGGTTTGGGGATTTCATGGTTATGAAATGTCTAAGATTAGATGCCCAAGTTCATGTGGTTCTTGAAGTGTAAATGGTTGTATGTTCAGTTGAATGCTTGTAAATTTCTAGAAATCTATAACTGTTCCGTTGTAGAAATCATTTTGAATCAAGAACGCACACCGGGTGTTTGTGTTAATGTCACAGTGAAATTGGTGGACATTAGAGACTTGATTCATAGTTTTGCACACCTATAATTACCTCTTAAGTATTAGGTTTGTATCATATGAGTTATAGTAGGATAGAATGGTGATGTACAAGGGTGGAAATTTAGTATGCCTATCTATTGTTTGTTGAAATGCAAGGATTGGGTATATAGGCCTTGCTTGCATAGCAAGCCTTCAAGGGTCACCCGCAACCATGTATAAAATTTAGTTTAAGCTTCTCATGTTTACAACCATGTCTTCTAAGAGCTTAAAGGCCTTGAATAAGTGCTTATACCCTAGTCTCTTGTAATTCTAATATGGATATAGTTTGGGAATTTTGTTATTGGGTAATGAAATACCAATAATAAAATGAATGAAGGCTATAGCCAAGAAGGTGATGGAGATTTAATAATTGTTGTTCATAGATATAAACATGGGAATGATTAAGGGTACCTTGTGTTACTTGTTTTAAGGGTATGATTATTCTCGAGTTGTATGACTTTCATGAATAAAGCCACATTGGTTGTGATTATTTTGTTCTTGAGGGGTGCTAATGAAGGCATGTATTGTGTCAAAGTGGATCAAACAAATGTGTAATTAATTGCAAGTATTGGATTCCAAGTTTAGAAATTTATTGAAGAGAATTGAACTCCAAGGAATGGAAAAATGCAGGAATTACTGTAGCACTGTAGAACATGGACTTTGTTTCATTTTTTAGGGGCTATGTAGAGGTGATAATGAGCCCAATTATGGGGAAATAAAAGATAATATTGGAAACTAAATGTATTGGAAGTTTGGGGAGAAATGAATAAGTTTTTGAGCTTCAATTTAATGTTTTAATTTCGGGATTTCCTCAGTTACTGTAGCAGTAGAATAAAGAGTGAACTAAAACTTCAATATTTTCAAAAGACTCGGAATTCGATTCTGATCATCCCGATAGTTCGGGGGTATATTTAAACTAATAAAAATGGTGCGGGCATGTGTCTAAGAGCCCGGACCCATCGGTTACGAATTTAAAAGACGACATTTCGGTAAATTCACAAGTAGGGTGATTTAATGCATGTAATGCATTCCTTTTGATATGAAATGTTATGTGACGAACATTTACCATGTTTAGGACGTGGTGAGGTGGTCAAGGACTTGAGTGGAAGGCTCGGACCTAGGTAGGTCCTGGCGACGAATAAGGTAGGATGTCGCACGGGTGCTGTGAGTAGTTCTAACTCATAGTATTCTATTGATTTATGTTGATATTGTGCTAGATGGATGTTGGAGTCCATCTTTTGATACCTGCTCTGTCTGTTGACATGTTATGCTTGCTGCATTTGTTTGAGCTTGTATGTTTTGATATGATCTACTTTAAGGGAGTACCCCTTGACATTCTTCTTGTGTTGTTGTGGGATGGCCAGGAGGTGATACTCCATGGCATATGGCCAGTAGGAGTGATACTCCATGGCGTATGGCCAGTGGAGTACCCTCTGGTATCCTACTTGCACCTGGGATGGTCAAGGGGGGGTGGTACTCCAGAGCAGTCTGTCGATATTCTATTCTTTGCATTGATTATTCCTTCCTCCTACCTTGCTTTTCTTATTGACATTCTTATTCCCTTGAGAAGTTCCCAACACATATTCGAGACGGACATCGGATATGTGTAGGTTTTATATCTCAAGGGATAGTTGCTTTCTACATTTCTTATACAAGTATTGCTTTTTCCAACCTTGCTTTTATTATTGGCCCTCCTGTTCCCTTGAGAGGTTCCCAACATATATTCGAGATGGACATTGGATATGTGTCAGTTTTATATCTCAAGGGATCATTGCCTTCTATATTTTTATACATATTTGAGTTGAGTCATTTACTCCTTAAATATGTTTGGCTTCTGATCTAGAGGGATCATTATTTTCGTATGTATATTCATGTGGTTTGCCTTGGATGTACATATGTGTGTATACCTGTTACTAGGTATTTGGTACTGTCAATCTCTTACGTACAGGCATGATACATCGGACGGATGCCCCGGCAGAGGGTGTATAATATCTGGCCACGAGACCCCGGCAGAGGGTATATAATATCTGGCCACGAGCACTTGGTGCTCCATCGGACGGAGGCCTCGGCAGAGGGTGTATAATATCTGGCCACCTGGCTCAGTCAGAGAGCGGTATTTTCTGGCCATGTGCACATGTATACTATAGCGCAGTCCGGCTTAGGCCGAAGACGATGCCGATGGTGTCGTTGATGTCGTAGACATCTTAGTATCATATATGCCAGAGATTGAGTACATCTGTGGATTTATCCACATTCCTGTTACTTGTTGATTGGTTGTGATGATGTTGCACTTGCATACTTGTACTTGCTTTATTCTGTTCTTTGGTTATGGCTTCCGCCTCTTTTATTGTTTATGGGATCCTACTGGGCCTTTCTTTGGCTCATGCACTTGATGGATGTTTTTCTCAGGTGACAATGAGGGGTAGAGTCGGGACTAGACGAGGACCTTACGAGTAGCTAGGAGCGGAACTCAGGAGAGAGCTTCCGCAGGACAGCCTAGCAGCGATGGGGATATGTTGAGCTGAGGTTTGCGGGCCTCTATTCCTTTTTGAGTGAGAATTGTCATTCAGGACCTGCTAGGGTTTTGTATAAAACCTTATTTATATTTTCTTCCGCTGATTTATAATTTAAACTCTGTATTGATTATCTGCTTGTGTTACTTAGCCTTGCGTGCTTCTAGGGGCGACCCTATAAGCACGCGGCGTTTGTCGAGTGCGCCGAGGCCCGGGATCCGGGTTCGGGGCGTGACAACCTTCATCCACCACAAAGAGAAGATCAGCCAGTTTGAAAGGGCACATTAGAGCTTAGAGATTTGAGAGACTACAGAGCACTAAGGGAGTATACGCAATGGTCCTCGCCAATAGTGTTTGGAACAGCGTATCATTACCCTATGTTTTTATTAGCAGTCATTGTTATATTTGTCATGTGTTCCTCTTTAATGAGGAACTAGCTCTTTAGATACTTGGGTATGGATGAACTCTTGGGTTGATTTTAATGTATAACAGTGTCTTTTATTTGCTTGATTAGTTAGTGGATTGAGATCTATTGAGTGTATTCTATTCATTGAATGCTTACGTTGCGACAGCCCTAGCGTCTCAATAGGTTTATATGAGGGAAGAAGCGAATTCACCTCATCATATTAGAGCTACCTTAATAGAGAGGATTGTGAATGTACCGAGAACTCCGGCATTTAGGAGAGCAACTCTTTCAGAATTCTTATTCCCACAGGCCTTCTAGGAAAAAGGTTCCCTAGAGGCTCACTTAATGTTAGTGACCTAGCTGCGACAACGGGGATGAAAGCGATATAAGAATCCTTAGTCCAATCCATGTTAATCATCAAATAGGAGGTATTGTTTGTATCTTTTGTTGAGAACCCAAGAGGGATTCTCACTCGAGTATCCTTTCTTCTGATTGATTATTCCCTGATTTCACACCACTCTTCACTTTGTAGTGACTCCAATCTCTCCTTTTTAATTTCAGTAATTAGATTAGTAACCTCACCACCACTCTATTAGGTTAGATAGTAAATAAATAGCTAGTACTAGTACTTCTACAATCCCTAAGGATTCGCTACCCGACTTTTGATAGTCCATTTTATTACTTGTACGACTTGTGCACTTGCGGAATTAAGCATGAGCATTGGCTCACACTAGTGGTTCAAGACATCATCATGGTTTACAAATATAATGTTCCCTCCCTGGATTCTTGTTTGTGTTGTTATAGTTTTCACTCGCATGAGGAAGAGAACTAAGGATGTGTCATGAGGAAGAGAACTAAGGATGTGTTAAGGAAGTTTGATTGGTGATTTATTTTCCAATCTATTTTCTTGTAATAATTCATAAGTTTGTTCATGTTGCAAGTGTCTTCTGGAATCAACAGTGAAATTAAACATTTGAATGAAACTTATTCCTGTGCTTTACTATCTTGGAATTTTTGCTTTGAACTCACAGGGTTTTTCCTATTTCAAAGAAAGGATTGTTTGATTGTGTTTAGTTAAAAAGAAGAAAACAAGATGGATAATAATTGAAAGAAATTACCCCCCTTAAGCTCATCCAACTCTGCCATCAAAAAATTCTCTAAAGTGATGAGCCATAAATTAGACTGGCTTAAAAAAATGCACTTTTGTGATACAATCTAGTGATGATTTCCTAAAAGTGTTAACAAATACTTGCTTATCATAACAATGAAACAGGTCACATACATCCTCTAGAATTTGATCCAAAATTTCAAATGATAGAATTTCAACTGAATAGGATTACTAACATTCATAAAGTATGCATGTCAGACAAATAATCAAATATTACCATATTCACAAATCAAGCTATAACATCCTGTAGTACACATTTGAACATTGAAGTTATCAAATCATTAAACTAAGAAATATGAAGAAACATCATTTTTTTCTTCAATTCACACCCAAAACCAAACAAAATCCTGCAAAAACAAAACTAACAATGAAAACTCATAAGTATCTCCAAAAAGTGACAGCTCCTTGTAGCTCAAGGTAGACCTATATTCACAAATAAAAAGTTTCATTACTAAACATTAATACAATCTCCAACTAAGGGCTTTCTCTTAGAAAGTTAAAATATCTAATTCTCCAAATATCATGCTATCTACTTCATAAATGATCCTTGTACTGTTTCATACATTTAAGGTATAATTCCCTATTTAGTCCCTCTAATTAAGTCAGGTTGCCCCATTAGTCCCCCTATTCCAATTTGGCCGTTGGGGTCCCTCTATTATTTCGATCGAAAAATCTCAGTCTTTCCGACGTTAACTTTGTCGTCTAAGATGTTGATGTGGCATTTTGCATGAATAAAATATTATTAGAAAAATAATGAAACTTAAATAAGTTTAGTTAGTAACTAACTAACTAATTAAATTAGTTTTAGTTAGTTAGTTACTATATTTATTTTTTCTCTATCCGGATCTAAATCAGATCCGAAACCGAAACCTAAACCCTTCTCGCTCACCACTCTCCCTCAATCGCGATAGCTCAGCCTACCAGCGCATCAGTCGCATATCGTTCCTCACATCCTCGACAAGAGAACGATATCCCCGTAGTTGATGCTTTCCCATTCTCGACCGTCAGTCCGTTCAGCCAGGGAAGCCCTTATCAAAGGCATTGACAACTTAAACCGGCCCTTACTGTCCATCAGCGCTAATTGGAGTCCTTCTCACCATCCAAGACCCCACCAGCCAGTGAAGCCCTTCTTGAAGGCATTGACAACCCCAACCGGTCCTTGTGCAATTGTAATTAGTCCGAACAATCCCCCATGTCAAGTGGTCAAGCAAGCATTGATTTCTTTTTTTTTATTTGCTTCATGTTTTTGATCTTTTTGTTTGAACTTGATTTAACTGAAGTTTACTGATGTGATGTATGCAATGTAAATTTGTTTTGGTGGAAATGAGATTTGTTGCCCTTTAGATTGTCAAGGATGAAGAGAGTATTATTATAATGAACTGATAGTTGTTGTGAATATAATCAATTAGTATTTGCAATATAATCCATTGATTAAATTAGTTTATTTTATTAATCAGTTTACATTTATTTCTTGTGCAGCATAGCATGGCTTACTGTGATGAGTGCACTATAAAATACCATCATGGAGGGTCCTTAGTAAGAGAAGGGGAAGTTAAATATGATAGTGGGAAGATAGATGAGTTTAATGTTGACCAGATAAAATATGTCCTTGGGATTTGCTAGGAGATCTCAAGGAATTAGGTTATGATAAAAAGAAGGAGGTGGATTTGTTTTATTTGAATGATGTGGGGATACTAAAAAGTATCAATAATGATGTGGGAATTCTAGGTTTAGCTGAGTTGTTAAAAAAACAAGGCACAATAGATGTTTATATGGAAACATCAGGTGCTAAACATGGAAAGTCCCTACCAAAAGAATTAGTGTATGATCCTGCTAGACATGTGGATAAAGTTGGTGATAAAGCAGTGAATGATATTGTCAATTTTGATATTAGTCGGGATAATGAGAGTGACAATGACAGTAAGACAAGCAAAGATGATGAAGCAGCTTGTAGATGTCCCATTTTTAGATGACAACTCAGATGTTAATGAGGAAAAAACTGAGGCTAGGAATAAGATCAAAAGATATGTTGAGCTGAAAAAGACAATGCAGCCAACATAAGGTAGAATTCATAGTGAAAATGTTGATGAAAATCAGGATGGTGTTGAAGATGGAGATGGACATGGAGATGGAGAAGATAGAGATGTAGGAAACAGTGTGAGACAAAAATTCAAACATTGGAAAAGTGACTGGTTATGAAAGTGAATACCTAGAGTCTTCAGATCCTGGCAGTTATGTTGAAACTAGTGATGATTCTGCTGCTAATGATGTAATTAGGCACAGATCCAGCAAGAAGATTTATGAGTCGACTGTTCCTTTAGATGATTTCTTCCTGGACTTAAGGTTTAAGGATTTTAAATAGTTTAAAGTTGAGCTGGTTGAATTTTCAACAAGGGAAGGGTTTGAATTTAAATACATCAAAAATGATGCAGTGAGAGTTAGGGCTAGGTGTTATGGTAGAGGTTGCAATTGGCTGATCATGTGCTCTTGGTGTATTGGAATGAAAATATTTGTGGTAAAACATTATATCTCAGAACACTTATGCCTCCTTGGAGCTACAAAGAATAGAAGGGTGACAGCTCCACTAATTGCTAAAAGATTTGGTGAGGTAATTGTTGCTATGCCCTTTATTAAGCCAAGACATTTGAGGGCAATGGTGAGGAAGGAGTTGGGGGTCTTTATCACCAACAAGGTTTGCAGAAATGCAAAGGATTTGGTCATTAAAAAAATTAGTATAGGGTTGTTGTGTCTGAACATCAAAACCAAAATGAATTTCCTATCTTCTAGAAGATGTACATATACTTAGCAACTATTAGGGAAGGATTTATTGGAGGTTGGAGGAGGATTATAGGTTTGGATGGATGTTTCTTGAAAGGTCTACTACAATTATTGGTGGCTATGGGAAGGGATGGGAACAATCAAATGTTCCCAATTGCATGAAGCGATTATCTGTAAAGAGACTTCTGAGACCTGGACGTGGTTTTATTGACTTGCTGAAGTTTGATCTTGGCATTGGGGATGGGATGGGATGGCCTCTAATGAGTGATATGAAACAGGTATGTTTTTTAACACAACAGCTTAAAATTTTCCATTAACCACTACTACATTTTTAACTTGATCATTGTCTTATTTGTAGGGTATAATCCATGCAGTCAATCATCTTTTGCCATTAATTGAGCATAGGATGTGTGCAAGGCATATTTATGCAAGGTGGGGGAAAGAAACATCAAGGCAAGGAGCTTCAAATCCAATTTTGGAATGTTTCTAGGTGTACTAACCAAGCTGAGATGCAGAAACAACTCGACCATATGACTAAACTGCAAGGAGGAGAGAGTGTTGTGGAGGAATTGCTTGAGAAGTGGCCAATTATAGGTTGGTGTCAAGCCTTTTTTAATGATATTGTCAAGTGTGAGGTAATAGATAACAATATATATGAAACATTTAATGGGGTAATCCTTGATGCTAGGAGTAAACCAATTATTAGTATGCTAGAGGACATTAGGCAATATGTCATAACTAGGGTAGCTGTAAAAAAAAGGTATACTAGGAAATGGAGGTGTGATTGTGGTCCTAATATACTCTCAAAAATTGAGAAAGAAAGGAAGAATACTGCCAAATGGCATGTTGAATGGAATGGGGGTGCTAGCCATGAGGTGTATTGGGATAATTTGATGCAGCATACAAGAGAAGGATATGTTGTTCTCTTAGCAGACAATATGTGCTCATGTGGGAAATGGGATAAAAATGGCATTCCTTGCCAACATGCAATAGCAGCAATTGGCTTTGAAGGAGCAGATCCATTAGACTATGTCTCAGAATGGTTCAAGAAGGAAAAATATTTAGAGGCATATAGGTTTGTTGTTAATCCAGTGAAAGGCAGATTGTTTTAGCCAATAAGTGGAGAAGGACCCCTGCTGCCTCCTATGACTAGAAGGATGCCTGGAAGACCTGCCAAAAAAAGGAAGAGGGAGCCATTAGAGAGTCAAGTTAAAAGCAAGACAAGATTATCTAGGGAAGGCAAGATATTCAAGTGCAGCATTTGTCATGCTGAGGGCCACAATAAGCTAAGTTGTTCACAAAGAGCTAAAAAATATGTGGTTTTTTTTCTTTTTTTTGCCTATGAGGCTACTAATTTCTTCATACACATGTATATCAATTTTCATCTAAAAAATGTTCTTATGCAGGTTAACACAGCTTACACCCATAGTGAGGCAACTCCAAGAACATATCCTGTTAATAATACTTCAGGTAGAGAGATAAGTTATACTGCTAGACCTATTACTGCTGTAACAACAAAGGAAAAGAGAAAATTGGTTGTTGCAACCAAAGAGAAGAAGAAAACACCTTCTTTTAGACATGGAGCATTTAAAATGTTGAGAGTAAGCACTAGTTTTTGCAATGTTGTTTTTAACAATTTTGATACAATGTCCTGCTTACAAAAGACTTGAAAATTTTTCTGTCATGTGTTGTAGGGTGCTTACTCTGGTGGAATTATTATTGGAAGGGAAGCTCCTCATTCTACCTCAATCATCACTGCTAGTGAACTGATTGTAAGTTTTTTTTTCCAATGTTTGAACCCAGCTTAGGCTATGTTGTCCCTTTTTTTCTAACATGCATTGTTTCGTGTTGTTAATGGTCAGAAGAGAAGGAATAGAAGGGCCATTCAACAGAACAAACAGGACATTGCTGAAGAACCAAGTCAACAGACTTCTAATGTTCTAGAATTCTCAAGACAACAAAGCATGACAGATTTTTTCACCTAAAGAAACTCTTGAACTGTGAAGCAATGAACAGTTGTTTAGGGGTGTTTTTTTTATATCAGTGTTTTGGAATGCTTTTAATTTTTGTGTTAGGGAATGTTTTTTTTTTTAATTCACAACTGCAGTTTTGTTCATTATGTGCCACAGTTATGAAGAACAAATGCTGCTCTTGTAAATTTAAGACAATCAATGAGATTAGGAGTTGTTGCTTATGCTCATGAATTTCTGTAGACAATGTATTCAATTGAGCATATGCAGTTGTATCTTATGCTCATACTGCCAATTGTTTTCCTACTGATGTTTAAAGACACGTGACTGATTGTTTTACAAATTGTTGCTTATGATCATGACTGATTGTTTGGATTGAACATAATGAGCATGGTTATGTGATTGATTGATGCAGAAAGGTAGGGGAACATGGGATTCAAGGGAAAGAGAGAAGAATATAGAAGAAGAGGAAAGAGAGGGAGATAGATTATAGGAGGAAGAGAGAGATTTTGGAATAATTTCTTGTTACCATTCTCTTTCCTTTCATTGTATTAAGTAAAGGTTTTTGTAACAATCTCTGAAACATGCAACAGTTTCTTAGACGCAATATAACAAGCAACTTGTCTACATTTTTAGTCCACTATTTGAGAGATGCTCTCCTATCACCTGCATAACCTTAATTACAACTTTAATAATACTTCTAATCATTTAGCTAATCATTCTGCACATTAGTTCATTCAATCCAACACAATGTTTGAGTTGTGTCAATGTTTGTGTCAACCAAGTTTGCCCATGTCTTCAAGCCAAGTTTATAGGCAAACACAACATCCAATTCTTCATACCCTTAATCACCATTTGAAAATGATCCCCACCTACACTCGGTTTAATCCAACAATTCAATAACTTAGTAAAAACCGAACTTGGTTTTTCTTTGAAGAAATAAATTTCATTGACTAATAGAGTTTTGAGTCTATGTCCACTCATCCACCACACATAGGTGTTCAAAACCAGGATATCATCTCCCACCTAATTCCTTGTGTGCTTTGTTATAGAGTCCACATGAAGGATTCTTTTAGTTGTGTCTGGGATTATAGGATCATGAGAGTTTGATTCAATGAGGAATGGTGCCCAATAGAACTCTATTGTTGTATTGAACTCCTACAAATCCATTCAAAATACAAAGAATTAATCATCTTTCTTCAATTCAAGTGTTCAATTGAAATAAAATGTGCTTGCTTCCTTGAGCTTGTGCATCGTCGTCCCTCGTGTTGTCTGCATCATTGATGTTGCGCGGGGATGAACGAGATGGAGGTGGCAATGGATGGATGTGGGCATCCGGTGGTCGTAGGGGAAAAGGTGGATGACTCCTTCAGAGGTGGCACAGGCGGCACCTCCAACGACCGCGGTGCTCGGTGAGGATAGTGGTTGTTGAAAAAGAAAGGGGTGAGAGAGAAGGGTTAGTTAGTTAGCTAATCATGGGAAGTCCCATGTTTAAGTTTTATTTTTTTTAATAATATTTTATTCATGAAAAATTGCCACATCAGCATTTTAGACGGCAAAGTTGACACCGGTTAGTATGAGGGACTGAGATTTTCGATCGAAATAATAGAGGGTCCCCAAGTGGCCAAATTGGAATAGGGGACTAAAGGGACAACCTGACTTAATTAGAGGGACAAAACAGGGGATTAGTGCTCAGAATGAAGTTGTTTGTCATCACTCAAATCAAGTTGTGATAATTTATAATCTTGAAAAGTAGCAAACTTTTTGTCTCCCTTGTTGATGCATCAGATGGAAATTTACAGACATTAATGAGTTTAAGATCGACTAGGACTGCAATAACTATAGAAAACATTACAAAATTAAGGATAGGTATAGTAGGGGAGATGGGGAGATAGAGAGGTAGAGAGGAAGAGACAGAGAGGAAGAAGAGGAGTTTTGGGGCAATAATTCTCTGCCTTCTTCGTACCTATTATTGTATTTACAATTCCATTCTAACAAACTAAAGATTCCTTCTAACAACCCATTGCTCTCTCTCAACAACCCTCTCAAAGGCAATACAATAAACATCTAATGGCACCACACTCCCACTAACAAACAGACCTTACTCTATACTACTGTAATGCCCCGAATTTTCTAAATAAATGATCGGATAATTTTAAAATAATTATTGAGGTTCATTAGTCAGTAAAAATGAATTTAATAATTTTAAACATCAATTACAGTAAAAATCAGAAAATTAATGGGCTTAGAATCCAACTCCACAACTGTTGGGCCACGAGAAGGCCTTATTGAGCCAGACCACATTTACTTGATATAGTGTTGAGGTGGAAGGATTGAATAAGCCCAGTTAATTAAATGGAAACTTACCAAGTGTTAAATAATCTAGATTGATTAAGTAACACGATAAGTGGGAGGAACAAGACAAATGTTTGAGTCCCGGGAAAAGTGGATCTGGTCAAGGGATGAGGAGAGAGAGAGAAGAATCGAATTTCATCATCTCTCTCTCGATCCTCAAATTCTCTAGCATCTATGGTTCTACACACCCAGCGTCCACCAATGTCCGCGCCCGCGAGGCTGTAGAGCACCGTGGCAATTTGCCGACCGCCCGCTGACGGCCACGCCAGCGCCTCTTCAGTAAGCCCGCAGCTTGCGCCGCCCGCGTCAGCCCGCCCCCATCCACCGCCGGCCAAATGTCGCCCTACTGGCAGCGTGGCGGCAAGTCGTTCACCAGCGCCCGGCTGCCCGTAGCTACTGTCCGTTTGGAGCACCGCCCTACTGCGGCCTGACCGTCGGCTTGCTCTGTCGCCACCCTTCCTCATTCTACTCTACAGTAAGCCCTAACTTGGGAGAAATCCTACATTAATTGGTTGATTAATTGATGAAATTGATTAGGAGGTTTTTAGGCTGTGAAATGAATAGGCTATGATTTAGGGGTTTTAGAGTTGTGAGATGGGTGGGCTTGATGCCATGGATTTTATGATGGATGAAGTGTAATTGTATATGTTTTAATTGTATCGTTATATGAATGTTTGTATAATTTCAAGGCCCTATAAATAGGGGAGGTGTTGCCCAAATTTTATCTAAATTATACATGTTAAGGTCCTAACATCTTTAAGCTTTCATATTTCCATGTTGGTATGCTTAAGTAGTGTTAATTGCTACTAAGGATCATGCTAAGCAAACATGTTTGTATGGTCAAATAAGCATGTATAAAGATGTATTTGGTTAATTAAGAGGGAATCGGGCATGCTTAACTAAGTGTTAGTGTTAATGCCTTGATGAGCCATTTAAGGGCATGCTTTAGAATTTCTATTCTATTTGAGTATGATTCTTTTGGTATCTTGTTATGGAATACTAGAAATTTACTAAGTGTAGTTCAACTACTAGGAAAAGGGAAGAACGTCTCTGGATCGGCTGGAGGACCGAGTCAACCCTAAATAGCAAAGGATGACATGTGACTGGACATTCCTGTACATATTGTGTTATACATGTGTTTATCGTGATTTGATTTACTCGTGTTTCGTATGAGTTTTATATTGGTTTGTGGATGCCCATGGATTTTTATTGCTATGTCCGTATAGTGATTTCATGCTTGGTTATTTGTTATATGTTTGAAATATCATGAGTAATTATAATGTGAAACCTTAATTGGTAGAGAATGATTATTTTATGTATTGTAGGTTGCACCTTAGTTAGACATGTATGAAGGGTCTAGTGGGGCTCATGACAAAGCCCAAAAATAAAGTAGATGATATCGGGTTAAGAAAAGTACTTGTTTTAAATCATCTTCCTTAAAACAAAATATTTGTGAAAATCATTTTTTATGTAAAACCCCTTTCTGAGTCTTGTGATTGCCCGTATCGGATACGAGATGCATGCTTGACATACACATGTAGATGTATGCCTCTAGTCGTCAGACCCCGGGCTCATGTACTGTATGCCTCTGTTCCTGGTCATCAGGATCATGTACTGTATGCCTCTATTCCTCTGATGGTAGTTAGAGTCCTTCCTGAAACATTTGAACCAAGGGTGTTTGCTTATACGATACGAGGCCTTAGCATATAAATATGATTATGATATGCTTGTGATGATTTGAGATTACATATTGCTTTATTTGGGTTTTCTGATTAGCTTGGCATGCTTATCCTGATTTAAGATAAATATGCAGACTTTCATGTTTTGTATTCATTTATATACATGTGCTATAATGTCAGCACATATTTTATTATGGCACAGGTATGTATAATACCTGGCAGAGATGTCTACAATTCACTGAACTCGTATATCTCAGTCCCTTTGGTTACATTTTTTTTATTGCAGGACCTAGACAGGGATCTAGATTGTAGCTCGTGATGCGAGCGAAGATCGAGGTCTAGTAGCTCTGGCGTTCCCAGTCTTTATCTCAAGTTTTGTTTTTGTATTGTTGAACTATGTATGATTTGCTTCCGCTATATTTGGGGCCGTTGTTTCCCAAGACTATTATGTGTTGTACTCTATTATGACTTCGGTCATGTTTAGACTTCCTGTGTAATAGGTTATGATTATGTTTTTATGACCCAAATTTGAGTACTTCACTATTATCCTATTTTAAATTTTACAGGCTTAGGCACATGATACCCTCCTGACTTGGTTGGTGTCACATTCGTCTCAGTAAAGAGATGGGTATTACAACTACTAGCTTCAGGCATTACATCACTACATCAGTAATCATATGAATTGACCTTTAATTACAACCATTCATTGAAAGAGAACGAAATCTCCATGCTTCTTAGGATTCATCACGCCCTTGTTGGTGCGCTCACTCCGACGCACCGTTGTTCCCACAGTGGATTGGCTCATGCTTGCAACAATAGGTTAGCATCTAAATCAGCCCTATTATCTGAGATACAAATGTTTCTTTTCTTAAGCTATAAAAATCCTAAGCTAGCCAGGTAACTCAATAGATCAAAGTGCTAGATAAGACAAAGGAAACAAGAACTAGCTCTATTAAATCATCTAATGATAATTTTTGTAATATACTAATTATATCTAGTTATCTACAGTTCCATAAAGATGTAATAATACGCTTATCTTAAAACGGTTGAGAAAATAAAAATAAAAATAAAAACATAATCTTAAATTTTTAAAAACAGTTACAAATCCCATTATTTATCCTCTCACACCGCCGCCCTCATTGGAACCCTAATTGTTCTCGATTTCATTCTCTTCAAGCGGTGACATGTTTAGACGATCTATAGGAGTTTCTACTCTCTCTCCCTCTCTTAGATCTTCCCCTCAGTTGATCGGGTTTTGAGTGGTAGGCTATCAAGGTAAGCCCTCGACTAATCCTCATCTTAGTTTGTTTTAGATGAAACTATTGTTGGAGTCAGGGTTAGATTATCTGACAAAGATGTGTTTAGACTTCTTGTTGTTGTGATATGTTAGGTTGGAATAAAATTGATAATAGAATCTATTTAGGATAAAAGTGGGTTTACAACTTAATTTGGTTTTAATTTGATTGCCTGTTTTTTCTTCTTTGTATTACCCACAAATTTTTATTCCACTACTCTTTACTTAAATAAATTTTATGAAATCTAATAACTAGTCTCTGTGCATTTGGGATTCCTTAATCTCATTAATTTATTAAAAGAATAAAATATTTTGTATTAATATTTATCGATGAATTTATTTATTATGTTATTAGTGGTTTCATTTTTCGTGCAAGCTATGGAATTAAAACACGGTGAGAGACGTCTGTACATGGTGATGTGCCTGATATTTTTATTTTATTTTCTTTATATGGTTTTATTTTCCTTCTATGGTTTGGTTTTATTTTTTTTATAATAAGTTTTAAAATTTTCGGAAAAGTGTTTCAAGTTTGTGGTTTTTCGAGCACAGTCAAATTCTTGCTGTTATGTTTTGGTATTATTTTATTTTATTTTATTTTTTTGTAATTAATGGGATTTTGTTTGATTATCCTGAGTGTTAGTTGTAAGAAATAAATAGGTTAAAAAGATGACTCGTGGGTGGGATATATAAAGAATTGTCAAGATGGTGTTCTCGTAGAGACACTTGGTGATAGGTATACTAGCGTGTGGCTTTTGTGCAATTCAATAACTGTGTCACGCCCCGACCCGGATCCCGGGACCTCGAGCCGATCAGCAGACGTCAGAATCGAGCAGAGACAAGCTCAACTCAAATACAAGGCCTGAAAGGTGATAAGCAGATAGCAATCCATAACATAAAATAAACTCGTGTTCAAAGAGAACATAGAGTCATTAGGGTCCATAGGCCCTATAATAGTCTGGTCCCTATACGGGTCATACAAATAGTAATACTCAGATAGTAAATGATAAAGGAGTCTCCCAGACCTCGGATCTCCTCGTAACCTCTCCTCAGGCTCCACCCCCACCTAAACCTTGGAATCTGTAAAAGAGGAAAAGAGAAACACATGAGTTTTCGTATGGAAAGCCCAGTAAGTACCCCTGCGGGTCACAAAGACATAAATGGGCAATATGTCATCCAATGAGGTCACAATATCAACAAATACAGTCCTAGGAGTCCACCAGAAATGATCCAAAGGTAAGACCCCTGATACAGAAGCCCTCGGGCTCTGTAATGAGTTTCAAAGAGAACTCAAGGATCACTCCCGGCCAGTATGTCCAGCTACTTGCTGTAAGCACGACCTTCTGGTCGTTCGACCCTCCGGTCGTAAGTCGGTAGAACTACCTCTCATACGTGTTAACACGGTCAGTGTACCATGCCCACTGACAGGTAAGACCACCAGAGATTCGCCTCTCTGGTAAGGCAGGCAGAAAATGCCAGGGGGTCCTGTCCCTGAACATTCCCCTATCGGAGCTCCCTAGCTCCACTGAGTCCGGGCAGTAGACCATAGCATACAGGGACACCAACGCCCCAAAACAATCATACATGCTCAACAGGAATCTAAAACAGATACAAATAGCATGTATGACAAGGCATGTAATAAGAATACATAGCAAGTCCAAGAAAAACCCGAAACCGGGTGGGAATTAGGCAAGTGTACTTACAAAGACAAGCATGGCAATTACAAAAGTCAAGAACACTCTGTAGAGTGGGATAGTAGGCAAAAGTACTTACCTCTGGTACGTTGAAACTAGATGTCCTTCTAGTCTTCTCTAGTGTGCCAACAACTCCCCGAGAGTATCTGGCATACATAGACCCTTATTAGAGTCAAGATTTCAATAAGTTTCTAGTTACTCATGCACATCTATCGTCTCTGTTGGGCCCAGGCCCACTAACGGGTCTTAAAGACCATCTCTCGGGTTACCAATCCTTATCTCCTGTTTTCATGTCCTTTAGTGGACCTTGGACCCAGCTGGGTCAAACCCAATCAACTCTACTCTACTTGTCGAGTCCAAACCCTATTTAGTCATTTCTAGTCACTCTAGTTGAGTTGGGCCCATTTCAAGCCCATTACACATTTTAACTTGACTTTAGCCCCTTTTTAACAAAGGAAGGGCATTTTGGTCATTTGGGCAATTTAGGACCCTAGGGTTTAAGATCTGTCCTGTTTAGGGCTTAGTTCCTTTACAGTTCCCTAAATTGTCACTCATAATAATTTAAGAATATATTTGATTTATTTGGGCCCAACCCATTAGGCCTCCGAAATAATGATCCCGATTTCCCCTTTAATTGGTTTATCGTCGACTTAGGTGTTTTATGTATTTAACCCTCATGGCTTGATTAAATACCTTTATTTTTATTTGATTGACCCTTATCAAATAGTTTAATGTCACGACACCCAAGTTCTTAATCAAACTTCATTCAAGGTATTTAGTAATTCCACTAAATCCTTTTAATCACCTTAGACAACTAATCAACTTAATTTGTCGCACCTACATAGTTTATTCTCAATGATTTTAATAACCTAATTTTTTTGTTACTCCACTATAGTTCCGTATAGTCTTTGTAACTATACAAACTTAACTATTTGATAGTAACACCACTATAGTTAGAGACCGATTATTTTAATTGTCACACCTTTTATTAACATTACCAACTATACATTATTTGATTAATCAACTACCTAAGTTGATATTATCATATATATGTTACACTATATGTCACACTATAGTTATTAAAACATTTAATTAATTTTTTTTTTAATGTTATCACACTCCTATTAAAACATTTAATTACATATTTTTTTTTATATTCCATCTTCTTCTTCGCGACCGAGACCTCATCGGAGCTGCTCGCTGGAGATGGCATCTCCTCGCCTGATAATACTCTCCGTCGGTCGAGCATGCCCTGAGCTCCGTCTCGGCCCGCCATTGCTTGGCGCACATTAACAGCCCCCCATTTCCCTCTCCCGGTACCTCTCCACTCGCGACACCGTCTCCAACTCCGGTGAGCCCTAATCCTAGTTAAACATGTACCAAAAACTAAATTGAACACAGGAGGAGATTCATACCTTAACTCCGGTCCTCCTGGTATCATTTGTAGCGACAAAGGCGTCCCAAGACGGTTGCTCGCTTCTCCGACCAAGCCTTGCCGGAGACCACCACAATTCCCTTCTTCTCGGTGCCATTGAGCAGGCCAAGGTAGGGATTTTATAGGGGATGGGCAGACGAATCGATCGACAACATCTGTGAATTACTTCGCCACTCCGATGAGCAGCATTACCGCGCGTAACGGACGGGGGAGGTGGCGGGTCTCGCGGCGGCGCGCACAGGCGATCGCGGCTGGTAACGGTGGCTCCCCTCGGGATTGGTTCGCTCGGATCAACGATGGAGATCACGTGGTAGATACTAACGGCTTGGATTAGATCTGAGATCCTCGGATCTAGCTTTTCTTCAATCAACGGTCGAGATTCCATTACGATCAACGGCCGGATCTTGAGCCAGTGCCTCAGATCTAACCACGCTCTGATCAATGGCCGTGATCTAAAATAAATCAATGGCCAGATTATAACTGCCCGCCTCGCATCCAGTAGTATCAAAGATGGACGGTTCATGGCCGTCCTCACCGTGCGGTCACTCCCATTTTCTCCTATCTCATTGCCTCAGATCCGGGTTGCGATCAGATAAACCTTATCTCAGGTAAACACGTGGCCCTTGCGTGGCCATTATAATGCTCTGAGATTCACAACGGTTCGAGATCTTTTCATCTCGACCGTTGGTTTATCTCCATATGACCCCCTTCTCTGACAAATTAACCGAAGGTCCCCACTTCTTTTTAGGTTACACTCTAGTTCAAGTCTGTGAGAGGGGACTTTTTTCCTATAGTCCTTTGTAATTTTCCAAATTACAAATTAGTCCTTCTAGCCACCAATAAACCCTAATTAGGGTTTTAACCCTTTTTAACTAAATTTTCTCCCATTTAATTTCTTAGGAAAAATTTTTCTCTAATATTCCCATTTAAACTCTAGGGAAATTAATAAACTTAATACATAATTTTTAAGAAAATTTTAACACCTTTATTTCTAAAAATTCCTTGGATTTTACAAACTGAGATGATATTTTGTTCCTATCAAGATCCTGTTACTGATACGAGGGTTGACTCCCGATTAGGCTAAGCTTGGAGTTTGGAGGTAAGTATTCCACGTAAATTTAGCAAAATTTTTTATAAGTTTATAGAAATTATTTTCATTATAATTTAATTGTTTGTTGATTTTATTTGATGTTTTGGGAAAACATTAAGCTATTTATTTTTGTACATATAGAACCATGCTTGTATATTCTGTTTAGAACTATTGATATCTGCTTGCTTGAAATATTTTCTGGCATACCTACTTTATTGTTATGACTTATTTTCTGCGACACTTTTTATGATTTACGAATACGTCTCCAAACTGGCTGTGTTCTGACCTTCGTCAATGGGGGTTAAACATTGACCGTGTCGACACGTAGCTGTTATGAACTAGTTCAACCCATGCTGTCGGTCACAATAGCAGCCTTCTGTTTCCCGTGCTGTCGGTTATAATAACAGCCTTCTGTTTCTGACCCGTACCACCAGGGTTATTAGTGGTCATAGCTAGTTTGGGAGACTCTAGTATTTTGAGTGTTAACTAAACTTTCGGATAGTATGTTTTTATGATAACTTCAGAAATTATAGTTTTTTTTTGCAAATTATTGATTATTTACGAATTCTTTTTCCTTTTACTTTTTTTCTTTCGTTTTTATTTATTATATTAAACACTGCATGGTTCACTGTTTTAGTGGGTACTTACTGAGCTCCCAAGCTCATTAATCTTTGGACTTTTTTTTTTCAGATCATGAGGAGTAGTTAGTCTGTGGGTAGATGAGTTGTTCGGAGCCTAGTCTAGTCCTTAGTGTTATATGGATTTTCATTGTGTTTATAACAAATTAAATTGTCCTGATTACTTTTATAGATTTTGGCCATTTGTTAGGTCATATTGAATGTTGGATTTCACATTTGAGAACTAGTAATAAATTCATATTATTTAGGTAATTTTAGTAATTATAAACATGTTATGAGGCCTTGCATACACAGCGGGGCCCATCCCCACAAGTATGCGGCCAGTCTGTCGGCGTCCCAACTGGGCTCGGGGCGTGACAAAAGACAATCAACATAAATGTCATAAGATTTTCATCAGTCATTTTACTGAATCCAAACTTCCAAAGAGAAAACATATGAAAAGAAAAAAACTGCATTAGTTTATCCTAGAAATCTAAATGTTCATGCAACTCAGTCAGTGATAATGTTTCTTATTGGCAACAATAGAATAGAACGATTGTGACAAATGAACTACATATAATATGTAGCAAAGAGACCAATTTCTTTTGGTATTAAGCTCAATTGTAAATGTAAATACCTGCGTCCTTCTAATGGCTGCACGGCCTACTCTACTCTCCAAACTAGACTTCTCCTTTGATTCCGAAGAGTCTGTAGAATTCTCCTTTGACCAATTGTGACAGCGCGGTGGGCGGGGACGGCGGGGGTTGAGGAGGGTGGATAAGAGGCGGCGACGAGGAGGAGGTCGGGGACAGAGGCGGAGGCGGAAGAGGAGAGGTTTAGTTCGAGAGAGGGCGAGGAGAGGCGGAGGAACGGGACCTTGGACTTGAGGTCTTCGATCTCGAGCTTGTGCTCCTCCTTGGTCTCAAACGCTCCTCGTAGCACTCCTCGCACGAATCGATGAATCGATGAGGGTTTTTCTTAAGAGCATGTTTTCAGGACAACCGTTGGATCAAATCCAACGGCTAATCTAGGGACGTCCCTAGATGATTAGGCCCCATGTATATATATATATATATATATATATATATATATATATATATAGATATATATAGATACATCTGTGTATTCTGATGATAAGATAATTTAATAATTATATATAATTATTAAATATATACATAAATAGATTTGGATATATATAGTTAATATAAAATATTTTATATATATATATATATATATATATATTATGTATATATATTTGATAGATATATTCCTATAACAAGATTTATATTTTATGTAAGGTAATATTTATAATATTTATATATTTTTCTTCATGCTTTTCTCTTTGTTTCCTGTGTTTGTTGTTCTTCTTCATGGTGTGCAAACATTTATTAAAGGGGTTAAAGCCATTTTTGGTCCCTAAAAACAGGGCCAATGTTTATTTCCATCCCAAAAATTTAAAATTTGTTCAATACGGTCCATATCAGCATATACTGACACTTATCACTCCACATCAGCAAAATAACGACCTAAACATAAAAATAGAAAGATTATATTCATTTCATTGGTATTCCACATGACCGCCACGTCAGCAATAGGGACCAAAAATGCCAAAATACGGAATATGTAGGGACTTAAAATGTCAAAATATGCAATACATAGGAACCATATTGAACAAATTTTGAATTTTGGGATGGAAATGAACATTGGTCCTGTCTTCAGGGACCAAAAATGGCTTTAACCCTTTATTAAATTTAAAAATGCATTTTTTTGGTCCCTGTATTATCGTATATTGTTTATTAATTTGGTCCCTGTATTATAATCATGTTCATTACAGTCCCTGTGTTTTCGGAGTTTTGGCAATTTCGGTCCTTGGGGCTAACGTGGCAGTCACCTTGCATACAGGCTGAATACATATATATTTTTATTAACGTGGCAACTGACGTGGCATGCTAACGTGGCAAAAAATGAACTTTAAATGTATTAATTCGAGTAATGCTGATGTGTCGACTAACGTGGCACGCCATGTCAAACAAAATAAAAAAATCTAAAAAAATCTGGAAAAAAATAATAAAAATCTATAGTATTTTCCTGATTTTTTTAGATTTTTTTTATGTTTTTGCTGATGTGTTATACCACGTCAGCATGCCACTTCAGTCGACATATCAGCATTACTCTAATTAATATATTTAAAGTTCGATTTTTAGCCACATCAGCTGCCACGTCATAATAAAATATATATCTATTCAGCCTGTATGCCAGGTGGCTGCCACGTCAACCCCATGGACCGTAATTGCTAAAACTCTGAAAATACAGGGACCGTAATGAACATTTTCATAATACAGGGACTAAAATGAACAATATACTATAATACAAAAACCAAAAATGCATTTTTGCGTTCATTAAATCCATACATCCATTTTTTTTGGTTTTTCGCTACTTTTTTATTTGAACCAAACATATTCAAATACTTGTTCAACAAGATAGAAATTGCAACAACACAAGCACCACAAGAGGGGGGTAAATCAAAGGGATAAATTCACTATTAGTCCATATACTTTACCCCAATGTTCATATCCATCCTTGTACTTTGAAAATGTTCAATACGGTTCCCTTACTTTGTGTATTTGTTCAATACTATTCTTGATGCTGATGTGGCAGCAAAGCTGGCATACATATGAAATATGACCTTTTTTTAATATTTTATTTACACGTGGTCGTATTTTACTGATGTGGTATTTTTTAAATAGTAAAATAATTTTTAAATGAGATTTTAATGCATGTTGATGTGGCAATTTTTTTTTAAAAAAATTAATAATATAATTTTTTTCAAAAAAATCAATACTATAATTAATTATTTTTTAAAAACTATTTTTAAAAAATAAAATTTAAAAACATTAATAATATTAGAAATTATTTTAAAAAAATTTAATTGTAAATATTTTTATAAAAAAACCATTTTTCAAAAATTAAAAATATAATAAAAAAATTTAATAAAAATTGCCACGTCAGCATACTTTCAATTCCCATTTAAAAATTATTTTATCATTTCTTTTTAAAAAATTGCCATGTCAGCATGGCACGTCAGCAAAATACGGCCACATGTTAAAAAATAAATAAATAAATCGTATTTCATTTGTATGCCACTTGTGTTGGCACGTTAGCATCAAGGTCCAAGGATAGTATTGAACAAAATAGGCAAACTACAGGGTCCGTATTGAACCTTTTCAAAGTACAAGGATGGAAATGAACATTGTGCTAAGTATAGGGACAGAAAGTTGATTTATCCCTAAATCAAAGGAAACAATTACTCTTTAATAAATCTTTTAGTACACATCCACATCATCATTTACAAACATGATTTCTCACGAAGTCATTCACTGAACTAACAAGTTCAATACAAACATGATTTCTTCCATCAGGCACAATATCATAGAAATATGACAAAAGTAATGCATCAGTTGTGAAATCAGACCAGGGAGAAGTTGTATGCTTCTAGTCCAATCTCTATCATCAGTTTCACATCTTCCTATAATGTAAAATCAATGAGAGAGAACTAATTAATGACAATAACAAATACATACCATATAGTGAACAGTTTGAATCATTAGTTTGCAGTGAATTAACCACTAACAAGTACCTTATATTTGTGATATCCATTAGCAGCTATGTCCCTAATGACATGTCCAGGAATATGTCCTACAAGATGAACAAATGAATACTTGTAATCATCAACTCAGTCAAGTACAAGTACAATTTAAGGAATTTACATTCTTCTTCTCCTATTTTCCAAACTGATAAAAATATAAATAGTCACCTGATTCCAATTGCAACTCTTTCAAGAAAAATAAGATGCAATCAGACTAACCAAATCAGCAAACCAAATGAAAAAATAAAAATAAAAACAAATTGCAACCTGCTACTTGTCTCAGAAAATAGAAATATATATACATATATATGTATAAATAGCATGACCTGAATCAACTTTCTATATTGATCTCTAGATAGTCCTATCAGTTTCTGTTTTATAAATATATGTAAATAGCATCAACAGAAATATAGATTGTTAAAAAAATACTGTGCCACCTACTAGTTCTCCCGTCAAAAAGATAGAGTTTGCAACAACACAAGCACCACACATTAGCATACAACCAACAAAATAAAAACAAATACTCACTTGCTACATATTAGCTCAGAAAACACACACACACACACACACACACACACACACACATATATATATATATATATATATATATATATATATATATATATATATATATATATATATATATATATTTCATCACCTGAATCAGCTTGCCAACTTATGAAGAAATCCATACATCAATGCAAACTGAAGCACTATCATTCCATGAATTTCCATAATATGCTTGCTTCCCTCCATTAAAATGATAGGTACAATGATTAAAATATTTGGTACCAATAATACAAAAAACCAAAACATGATATCTATGGTAAAACACAGTAACCCAAAAACAATCAACAAAACGGAATAACATGTAGAAAACCACAATAACACAATGAACTTAGTAGAGGGAGTGGACTGCAGTTGTTGCCTAATGTGGCCTCCCAACTGCCTCGTCGCACTCCTTGAACAACAAAGTTTATTTGAAAAACATGCAACTAGGAAGGAAGGAAGGAAGCAAGCAATAAAAATATTAATGGGTTCCTCACAACTGCCTCCCACGAAACTATGCTTCAATGTGCCCTCATAAGCTTTCATCATAGCCATATAGGTCAACACCTGCAAGAAGACAATAGTAAATCATGGCAAAATTATGATTCAAATACAGTCTTACATACTAATAAGGTCAGGAGACAATAAACTAAAGTACTATGAAACACACACAAATGAAACAAGTAAAGAGGACATCTCTGCAAAGAAAGATAAGGCATAAAATAAGCAAAGCAGTCCATGCAACCAAGAAAACAAAAGGTAAGTCAATCCATTCAACAAAGAAAAGAAAAAGCGAAGCAATCCATGCTGCTCACTCCATCCGAGAAATGAAATTCTCTATCCATACCTGTCTCAGGTCCATATCCTTGACCATGAACATCTTCCCTTCATTCTCGTGTATGAACAACCAATCAAACACCTTCACCTTCACTCATTTATCGAAGCCGCCCACCTTCATTACCTTTTGATATAAAATATCATGCCACTGAGTTAGGTTCTTAATGGCATAGGCCATCTCCCCTATGACCTTGATCAAATCACCCATGTTTGGTTCATTTTGTCCCTCAGCTCTCCTGTTTGAACGTTGGGGTCTACTAGTTGATGACATATTAGGGGTATTAGCAGCAACTAAGGTCAGATTGGGGTTCCCATCTTCGTCATAATGCTCATTTGGGCTTTCTTCTATATTTTTAGTATTCATGTCATCTGTGTCTATCCTACTAACAACGTCTAAAAATAGTGAAGTCGCATAAGATCCAGTAGCCTGATCTTCACCACAAATGCTTCTAAGACCTTCATAATTTTCTACCGGCTTGTTTACGAAGGGTTTTACAACTGGAGCGTTCAACTGATCATATTTTAATACCACTTTCATGTACATTATGCATGTGATTCTGAGTAACTTTAGCCCATGGATACTTAATTTGTGTTAATTTTCTTTTACAGGGCATTGGAGAGCCTCAAAAAAAAAGAAAGAAATTCGACAACATTTGAGGCGAAAAAGGAAACAACTTGAGACACTGCAGAAATCATGAAAGAGCAGCAAAGATCGGAATTTTATTACAAGAGCTACAGGACTTTGAATCAAATCTCTACCATTTAGATTGAAGACCAAAAAGTCAGAAACACTCAGTTCAAATTTTAGGTCAATCCGACATGAAATGATCATCCAATCGAACATTTGATGGAGACTGCATGATGTAGAAATCCAGCTGCACTAGCCCAAACAGTGACGTGCGCCCGCATGAAGCAGAAAATCAACCTTGCGGCCACACTGGCGCCTGCACGTACCCGTACGGGGTATATTTGGGCCCGATCTTCATGATTTTTCAGCCTAGATTTGACCAACAAGGACCCAAAATGTGTCATATACTTCTCTATCATTGTAAAGCCTATAAATACCCGAGAAATTAGGGTTTTCGAGCATAGTTGGACCATCCCCTTTGGGGGCTACTCCTTGGGTCATCATCACCATCTCTCCCACATACCATCAACTAGGGCGTCAAGCTTCATCGCCAAAGCTTCTCGGTAGTGAGGTTTGGAGGAGGATTTGTGGCACCAATAGTAGAGGGAACATTGAAGGAAAGTTTATTTGTTTATTATATCAATTTTTCCTCCTTTATTTGCATTAGATTTGTATTCCCCTCTAATGGGGAACTAATCTTTTAGGTATTTGGGCATTGTTGATGTATAAACTTTGATTTATTTGTTATGGATTTCTATATTTGAATGAATGCTTTATATTTTGTGATTCTATTAAATGTTATGTATGGTATTGGTCATCTAAGTTGCGATAGCCCGGATTACCAATATGATTCACATGGGAGTAGATAGCGAACACCTTCCCGTGTGTAGATCTACTTCAATAGAAGGGGATTGTGAATACATTGAGAGATCGGGTATTAAGGTGAGAGACTCCTTTAGATATATTATTCCTATAACTCTTCTAAGATATAGGTTCCATAGAACACTAATGCAATGAGGGTATTAGGTTAGTAATTCGCCTCGACGGAGGGTATGAAAGTATTATAGGAACCCTTGGTCCATAATCTAGCACTCTTCATATAGGAATCCATACCTATCATTATCCACAAGAACCCAAGGGAGATATCTTGCCCGGATACCCCTTCTCCTGATTGATTGCCTCGCGACTTCTTCACATCCTATTTTATCTTGCTTTCTGGAATTAGAATTTAGATTAGATCAAATCACTACTAATCTTTGTTGAGACAAGATAATAGACGAACAATTAGTACTAGTATTTCTCGGTCTCTGTAGGTTCGACATCCGACTCTTATAGTCCACTTTACTACTTGATACAACCCGTGCACTTGTGGTATAAGCATAAGCATTAGGCTCAATCAATGTGCCTACAAATTTATCAGATAATCATCAAGTTTATGAATAGAAATACATGCGAGCAATGAAACCAAACGAAAACAAATAAAGATTAGAATAGACTTACATCAGTGAAAATCTTGCAAACAATTGGGTCAAGGGTGATCATTTTGATATTATCATCCTATCCATCACCACTCACTTCCCTTGCGTTTTTGATCTCCGCGTATCATAATTTCAAGATTCTATAATGATTTTCAATATTTTCAGGATAGTAATCAGTCTATAACATATCATTAACTGCCAATACATCAATGACAAAGGCTGCTTTCTTGAAGGTTTTATCACATTTCAGCCCTATATTAACTTGCTCAACCAAGAGCGGTATTAGAAAGTTGTCATATTTCGTTGGTCAACGCTTGTTTCATGCTTTGTTCCAGATCTAGAAGAACTGCCACCCTCTATCGCGCTTCACATTAATCCATATATAAAACATCATCAAAATGTTAAAAATTAGATGGCACAGAAGCAATAGATAAGTAACCAATCAACAATAACAGTGATGCAAGGAAACAATAAATGACAAGCACCAGGTGGAGTACACATACTAGATGGCAACAAGTTAGGCAAAGTTCAATAATAAGAAAATAACAGTACACAACAAGGTATATGATCAAGGGCTCTTACACATGAAACTACAGAAATCATAAGCATAAGTATAAAAAGATGATTCACAAGAACTATCAATAAAGAGGGAACCAATAAAAGAAAGTCAATAACAAGTTCATCCTAAGGTTCATGTATCCGAGGCACCACAGTAAGTTTAGTCTCTCATACTATGGAAAGCCATAATATGGATACAAGAAGAAGACATAAATAAAGCATAGAAAATTCCTTTGCTCAATGTCTCCTTTACCTTCAATCTTCTCCCGAAACCCTAGCTGTCATTGCGAAGATTGCCAGAGACTGATCCACCAAAAGTTGTTAATTTGGGTAAATTGGCGGCTATTTATAGGTTTCAATTCTGAGAAGCATGGCCATGTTGATCTCGTGCACGCCCGTGCAGATTTCCCGCGTCGCGGTTTCTCACGTTTTCAAAATCCAGAGAGTTGCACGAGCAGATACACGCTCGTACTCTTCAGCATACCTATGTAGATCAAATACATGGTCATGCACTTCTCTGCAAGTGCCCTTTTCAACACCTTTTGCATTGGATTGTCCCATTTCCTGTTTCTTTCACTCTAGGTTGCCTATTTACCTGTTCAATCACCTAAACATACACAAAGAAACACAAAAATAGAAAAATTGATGTAAGGAGAATGGTATAAGTGCATGAAAATATGGTATAAATATATGTATAATCATGTACTTATAAAATACCCCCATACTCAAACGTTTGCTTGTCCTTAAGCAAAGTGAATAGAAAGAAAATAGATGAGTGCATGATCTCCAATCTTAAAACAGTTAGGAGTCCCTCTGGTGTCCGAGAAAACATAGTGCTGAGTGTTATGAGTAGTTTTGTGAAAATTTGGTTTTGCCTTGTACGCATACCCACCAGGTGTGTGTGTGTTTGTGTGTAGCCCCTTCTTTGGTGTCCCTTACTGACCTAAGCTTGACCCAACTAGTCATATACCTTATTCATAAAGCAGACTCTTTTAACTATTTCCAATTCAGTACTAGCTGCATATATCCAATGAGGTAGCCATTTCCCTCGGTAGGTCATCAAGTGAACACTTGTAATGCCCAAGATCAGACTACTCAAGAGCAACTTTCACGCTTCAAAGGTAATAACTCTTTCTACCATCTTTTCCGGTAAGGCATCCTTGAGTTATCCAGGTTTCCAGATTTATTTTCTATTTCTTTTTTTCTTAACCTTTTTTTATCAATAAATAAATAAACTAATGGTCACAAACTAGATATAATTTGAACCTAAGCAGACAAGTGACAACACAGTTAGGGTTTGTGCTCAAAAGTTTTGTGAAGTGTCTGGTAAAGGTAAAATTATATAGTATACTTTTTGAAAAAAATAACTCCCAACACTAATGCTTACCTAGTCTCAAAGAGGACTCCTAATTAATTACTATCATACTATATGCACTGAAAAAGAATATGACATGACAAACAACAAGGGGAAAAAGGGATTTGTGGAACTTAACTCAATAAAAGTAGGGTGTTGGAGTTGCCTCGTTGTGTGGGTTCATGTCCATGTTTGAAATATAAAATTCCAATCTCCTGAGATCACTAAATACACAAAAAGTGAGGCTCAAGTAATAAGGTTAGAGAGGACTAAACCTTTGTGAAACAAGTCTACTAAAATAAAAACAAATTACAAAAGTGGAAAAATGTAAAAAGATAGTGATGATGCTCATGGGTCTGGCTCGACAGTGTCGTCGTCGAAAAAGTCCTCGTCGGTCCCATCCCTCTCAGCAGTAGTTATAGTGTCCTCAGCATGCTTTCCATCAACAACATCTCTAGCGTCCACCCTTGTGTCCCTTGTGTCCCTTGTGGTCTTTGTTGTAGGTAGTGGTAGGTATGGGTATTGGATCTCCTGTCATGTAATGAGCAGTTGTACTTCTCCCACCATCCAAAGAAGGAGTACGTCTCTATCTACCTGGGATAAAACTAGGGCTGGTGGTGGTGGAGGTGTTGAGCTAGGCCCAGCTGTCACTCCTTAATTCTGCGCCTCTGTGGGGGCTGTAACAGTATAGGTGATGCCTCGTGAAGTCTGTATTGCGTATAGCATCCCCATCACTCTCAATGTCTCTATAGTAATTGGGATAGAGCTCCTAACCACTGTCATCCCTCCGGTCACCTGATCGGAGAGGACGTCCATCCCTCGGGGTAGCTGCATGATGTACGGTCCAACAAATAAGACTCCTACTTTGTAATCAGATGCCTAGTACAGAAGGAACTAGGCGACGACCCATCCGATATGGATCAGGAATCTATCCAGTATGCTCTGGAGGAAGAGGAAGTCTCGAGTACTGACGACTCTCGTGCTAAGGCCTCACCTTGTGATCGAATGACTGAGGAAAACATGGATATACCTGAAGGCGGGAGATCATAGTGAGGAGGCCTTTGACCATCACGGGTCGTAGACCAAATCCAAGCTCATCCTTCTCTAACAGAACTCCTGTGTCCCTCTTGTTGGTCTGCCGATACCCAACTGATCGTACTCGGGCGTCCTAGTAAAATCCATGTCGTATAGGCTGAGCCAAACAATGAAGTCTGTGTAGCATATCTGGAAATGGCCCACACCAACCTGAAACTCAATTTGGCCCTCCAAATGCCAAGAGGTGATACCTGGAGTGACATGGAACATTGCCAACACCTGTAGAGTGAGCTCGCGGTAGGTCCCTCCCTAATGGAAAGTACACGGTCCCATGATCCTACCGCGAGGAACTGGCGAACGTTAGTGGCGATGCCCACCTCCTCAAGGATACCCCAATCGATATGTTGGGCCTCGCCAAACCTCAACTGGCATAGAAGATAGTACCGGCCGGTGTGCATCGGTATGGTGAAGATGGGTTCCAATGGGATGGCGACGAATGATAGTGATCGAGGGTGAGAGCTTCCTTCCCCCCACTGCTTCGTCGTTGGTGGCCCATTGGTTGTCTTCTTCCTTGGCATATCGATGCTTAGTGATAGCTCGTCGGAAGAAGGATGCACAGTTATGTTGACGGAGTGGGGAACACGGCCGTGCGGGAGGGAATTTGTGATGACAAACGGTGGCTATCCCTTGGTGAAATTGAAGAGGAAGTTGAAGAGATCTGGCGAGGGGTTAAAGGTGAGGCTCGAGTGAGAATTGCATTTGGAGAAGAAGAGAGGTCAGCATGACGTTAGGAAGCGACAGCTCGAATGGACTATTAAAAACCTAAGTGTTCTATTCGTTTTCCCGAGCACGCCTTTAAGCATGGGTGTATTGCCCAATAGTACATGCCCGTGTATCTCAGATGCACGGCTATGCTTAATCCTCCCGAGATGTGTACGGTCGTGCTTACGCTAGGTGCATCTCCTTTGCTTCGTTGCCCTAAAAGTGTACACCGTGTATCTCACTCCACGGTACGTGCTTTTTGTTACGCTTGCGTGGTCAAGTATTTCCCAAGATGGACACGGCCATGCATGCGTCGTACTCCTTTTTGTGGGCTTCTCAACTTTAGATCTCCTTCGTTCTCTCATAGACCTATGTGTTAGTGGCTCCAAAGGTAAAGGATTAGTCGTTAAACACCCTGGGAACACATAACATTAAACATCATCGAAAGAATGAGATTTACTACTAATGTATACCTAAACTAAAATCCTAACAAGCTAGAAAAATAAGTAGAGAACTAACCAAACTTAGGTTGCCTCCCAAGAAGCGCTTGTTTTACGTCATTAGCTTGACGTACTTTTTAAGCTTGGTGAGGTTCAAAGAGAGGGAACCTCTCACATCTCTGCTATAATGGTTTTGAGTTGGGTTGATTTCAATGTTGCAGGGATGGGAGAACAATTTTTTTCTTCCTTATGAACTTCCTCCACCACACTCTCCTTTTCTGTGTGCGAGAAATTGGTTTTTCTTGCTCAGGATCTTTTGCCTCCCCAATAGGATCTTTCCAAGGTGGGGGTTCGTTCTCAAATAGATCCTGTTGGTCCTTCAGTAATTCATCCTGCACAGAATCAGAAACTCAACCATCAATGTGGTCAATAAAACAACAAGAGTCATCAAACTCCATGGGATGTTGTATGACATCTTTGAGTTTGAAGACAACTGCTTCTTCTCCAACCCTCAGGGTCATCCAACCATGTTTGATGTCGAACAATACTTGTACAGTTTTCAAAAATAGCCTTCCTAGGATGAGGGGCATATCTACTTGATCCTCCAAGTTTAAGATATAGAAGTCCACCGGGAAGATGAACTTATCGACTTTCACTAACATGTCCTCAACTATCCCTCGAGGATGACGGATTGATCTATCTGCCATCTGAAGTATCACTTTTGTTGGTTTCGGCTCTCTAATCCTAGCTTTTAGAGTATCTTGTATGGCATAAAATTGAGGCTTGCTCCAATGTCCGCAAAGGCTTTTTCATCTGCCAATCCTCCAATGGTGCAGGAAATTATGTAACTCCCTGGGTCCTTTTCTTTATTTGGTATCTTGTTGGTGATAACTGTTGAACATTGTTCGTTTAGGGTTGTCATAGATACTTCTTCCAGTATCCTTTTGCTGGTGAGCAATTATTTAAAAATTTCGCATATCATGGCATGTGTGCAAGTGCTTCCACAAACAGAACATTAATGTGTAATGCTTTAAAAACATCCAAAAATTTCCTGAACTGCTCTTCCTGTTGGTCATTTTTCAAATTGACTGGGTAAGGTAACTTCGGTTTATACTCAGGCATCGTAGGTGCTTCCTTTTTCTTACCCATAGCCAACTCTCCTTCAGTATCAGACTTATCTTTCTCGGGGTGTGTGTCAAGTGTGTCTTCTAATTCTTTGTTCTGTTGTGGAATCAACTCCTTTTTACTTCTAAGAGTAATAGTCTTGAGTAATTCTCTTTGGTTGACTTTAGTATTACTTGGGAGAGTGCGTGTTGGTCGTTCTACCAAGGACTTAGCTATCTGGGCAGCTTGATGTTCAAGGTTCTGTAGTGATGCTTGTTGGTTTTTAATTATCTCCTCATGCTTGGTGAGTCATTCTTCATTTGTCTAGAAGTATTGTGTAATCAAATTCTCCAAGCTTGGGCCTTTCTTTTCTTGCTGTGGTGGTTGACTACCATGGGTAGACTTGTCCATGGTTGCCCTAGATGTTGCACTGGGTTGTTGTAGGAGAAGTTAGGGTGGTTCTTCCACCCGAGATTGTATATGGAGCTATATAGATTGTTCTGAGATCTTCCCACAAAATCAATTTCTTCTACTTGTTCAGCTTTACTCTCTTCTGGCTTAGTCCCACATGCACTGCACATCATTATTTGCGCTTTCTGTTGATAGCTAATACACTCCAACTTCTGGTTGATTGCCTCTACCTTTGATATTATGGCTGTTAATATATCCATATCATGGACTTCGGCTACTTTCCTCGGTTTGGTTCTCTCAAAACTCCACTTGTATCCATTGGTGGCCATCCCATCTATTAGTTCTTTCGCTGTATTGGGATCCTTGTTGCAAAGTGAGCCACCAGCTGCTGCGTCCACATCTGCTTTGTAGCTACGTTCAATCCATTATAAAAATGTTTGGACTTGCATCCAATCTTCTATATCATGTTGTGGCCACCTTCTGAGCATATCTTTGTATCTCTCTTATGTATCATACAGTATTTCCAACTCCATATGTTTGAAGGAAGTGATATCGCTCTGCAGTTTTATTATTTTTGCCGGCGGAAAGTAACTCATTAGAAATTTCTCGGCTAACTGAGCCCACGATGTGATGGAACTATGGGGCAATAGATTCAACCACTGTTTCTCCCGTCTCTTGAGCAAGAAGGGAAATAGCTTGAGGCGGACGGTGTCCGTAGCTACTCCGTTTACTGAAATTATATCGCTAATTTCCAAGAAGCTCTGCAAGTATGAATATGGGTCTTCATCCTGGAAACCGTCGAACTGGCATGACTATGATGGGATGCAACCACAAGTGTACGGGTCATAATCAAGTAATAATAGTGGACTTGGAAGTCGGGTTATCGATCGTCAGGGAGATAGAAGTACTAGTATCCACTACTCATCTACTATCTAGTCGATCCAAAAGTGAGTGATTATCCTAAATCTAAACTAAGAAATTGCAAAACACAAGCAAGGGGTCGAATTACTCTTGAAATCAAGCAATCATGAAAAGGGATACTTGGGTGATTGATTCCCCTTGGATTTCTAAAGGATGGATGGCTCTCTATGATGGTGCTTGGTGAATTCCTGGCCAAGGGTTCCTAAAGTGCTTCCACTCCCTCTCTCGAGGTGAATTACTAATCCTAGTGTCTTTACCGATGATGTTCTAGGGAACCTAAATCTTGGAGGGATTATGGGAATAATACATTTAGAGGACTCGCTTTTCTTAGTACCCGGGCTCCCAGTATACTCACAATCCCCTCCATTAGAGATGGTCTACACATGGGGAGGCGCTCGCTTCTTCCCCTATATGGACTACAAAAATCCCTCCGAGCTCTCGCAACGTAGAGGGATTCACTTACATTAAAACATCCAATAGACACATAAATTCATCTAAGCATTCATACATAGAAAGTAATCATCAATTAAAACATATCCAAGGGGTCATCAACACCCAAGTATCTACAAAATTAGTTCCCATGGGAGGAGAGCAACAATCCAAATCAAAGATGCAAGAAATCAAAGAGTTCATGATAAACAATGACATTACATACACTGTTGGTGGATTCCTTGACTTCTCTCCAAGCTTTTGCCCCCTTTTCTCTTCCTTCTAGGGTTGGTGATGAAGACCTCCAAACCCTAATCAAGCTCTCTCTTCTTCCCCAAAGCTAGCACACCCTCTAAAACCCCTCAATCTTCTTCCCCCTTCTTAGGGTTTTAGAGCGTCATTTATATTTTTTTCCTTGCCTAGGTCCGCAGATTTGCAGGAAACTTACAACATATAGACCCATATACGGGCCATATACGGGCGTATATCAGACTATATGAGTGCCCGTATGGCCTCATACGGGGTGGTGTAATGCCCACAAGCGATTGACTGTAGAGGCCCTGATCCTCCAGGTCCATACGGGCCGTATAGAAGCCCGTATGCCTTGGTTATTTCTCCAGAAATGCTTCATTTCGGTCTCAATTTCCCTTGAAAAGCTTCCTTTCTCCTGGGGTTTCGATATTTTGCCATGTTTATCAAAATAAACACATTTTAAGTGTCGGTGGGCCAAAACTCCTTCAAATTGCACGAAAAGCATACAAGAATACTGTATAGAATTATACTCAAATAGACACCTATCAGACTGCTTAACTATTTGGATGACATGAGGCTTTAGTTCGAAAGTATGGCCTATCACTGGTGGCGGGTTGATGCTTGAGCCGATGCCATCCAAGTTCGGCTTAGCAAAATCCGATATGCATGGATCGTGTTGGTACTGCCATCGGTTCTTCTTGATTGACTTCCACACTAGATTCCATTGTCCTGGTCTTGTCAAGAAGGGATTCCCTAAATTGATTGTGAAGGTAACGCTCAAAATCTAGGTCAGGTATTTTCATTGGGTATGGAACCCTGCTTCTTATCATGCACTGGTAGCTTTATAGAAAGAAAAACAAAATTAGGTCTGAAAGTCAAGATATACATTTTTTTCTTATATTTTTATTTTTATTATTTTTTGGGTTTTTGGATTTTAAAAGAAAAAAGATAAAATAAAATAACTAGAATAACAAATTCTAATGCTCCGAGCGTTGCCAGCCCCCAACAACCGCTCCAAAAACTTGATGCACACATAGGGTGCATGGTATCTCTCCTACAAGTATACGGGGTCAATCAAGTAGTAAAGTACCCTAAGGTAGGATAGTCGAATCCACAAGGACTGGATCACTAGTACTAACTATCCTCTATTACCTAGCCTAAAATATGGATGGTGTTGTGGTAGTTTAACTAATTACTAAAGAATAAACTAATGCGAACAAATGGTAGATTATAGGTAATTAGAGATAAAACATGGCACCTTGGATCACAATCCCCCTTGGAATTAATCCCTTGCTAATGATTGATTTCCTAATACTGGCACTCTTGAGACTAATTCTAGAAGGGTGTGACAAAATACACCTATCTAGTGTAACACCCAATCTCTCGGCATGCTAATCATACCCTATTATTTGAGCCTAACTGTGAACTAAAAGGAATGAAATCCAGGCTAAAGCAATAGTAACCGTACAAATCACCAGCAATAACACTTATCGTGTTGTTCTACAACCTAATGAGGTTCATAATCAGAGGCTCTTACACATGAAATCATAGAAATCATAAGCATAATCATACAAAGATGATTGACAAGAACAATCAATAACGAGGTAACCAATAAAAGAAAGTTAATAACAAGCTTATCCTAAAGTTCATGTGTCTGAGGCACCATAGAAGGTTTAGCCTCTCATATTATAGAAAGCCATACCCTGGATAAAAGAGGAAGGCATAAATAAAAGCATAGAAAATTCCCTTGCTCGATGTCTTCTTTGCCTTCAATCTTCTCCCGAAATCCTTGACGTTACTACGAAGATCCCCCAAGACTGATCCAACAAAAGTTGTTAATTTAGGTAAATTGGGCGGCTATTTATAGGTTTCAATTCTGCGAAGCATGGGCGTGTTGATCTCGTGCACGCTCATTGATGAGTGTTCAAATGAACATATTTTCATATCACTTTTCTATATGTTTTCATGTTAAATGCAATGATTCATAGCCCGCTAGTACTCAAAAAAGCTTCATACTTTGTAAACAGGGCACATATACACTACCCCGAGAGAAAGGAAGCATTCCAGGTCAAAACGAAACATAGCTATTCTGAAGTGAACGGGCTGATGAACGAGCAGATGTACGGCCGTACACAACCGTACAATTGAACGGCTTCACTGCAGCTTACTCTCGAGCGTTCAACATCTCGTTTATGATGAACGGTCAGGTAAACGGGATGATGTACGGGTGTTCAGAAGGCCTTGCGTTCTGAACGGTCTGATGTACGGGCGTACACGAGGCCCTACATTCTGTATGGCACGTGTACAGCCCGTTTACGAGCCCGTACATCGTAACTCTCTCTTAGTTGCGAGCTCTAGAAAGGGCAATCTTGTAAATATTAATGCTAAACCCTAGGTACAGGATATAAATAGAGTTTTGGAGGGTTTAGAGGGGAGGGGAGGGGGGGGTTGGCTTGGGAGAGAGGCTATTGAGGAAATTAGGGTTTTGGGGGATCTTCTCCCCCAATCTTGGAGCTAAAGAAGGAATAGATCATCTTGATTGCAATTAGCGTAGGTAATGGTGTTTTCCATCATGCTTGCTATCGATTGTAATCTTTGTCTTAGATTTGAGCTCCCAATTGATGGAGAACTAATTTCATTGATACTTGGGTGTGATGAACCTTTGGATAATGCTTTAATTTCATTTTGATCTCTATGCTTTGATTGATTGGAAGCATGCTTATTTGTCTAATGAATGTTTTGTATTGATTATAATCTCTCTACGTAGCGAATTGCCCGGAGAGATTACTTCTGTGTGATACAAATACTAGGGCTAGCGCCTCCTTGTATTAGGAACCTACTTCATTAGAAAAGATTAGGAATACACCGAGGAATCGGGTATTAGAAGGGTGAAAGACTCCTTAATATAACTCCACCCCCTCAATCTTTCCAAAACATAAATTCCTAAGATCTTAAGACAATCCTAGGAGATTAGTTATCCAATCACCTCAGAAGAGGTGTTGGATATAATTTAGGAATTTTGGCATAATAATCATCAATCCTCAATTCATAGATTTCCTAATGAGTTCTTTATGTTTTAAATCCAAAGGGGATTCATACCCAAGCTAAGTATCTCCCTCTCTCGATATATTCAACCCTCAATTTAACCTTGATTTCTAGAGTCCACCTAAATTTCATTACGATTTCTAGGTTTAGATCCAAAACCCCCAATTCATCAATTTAGACTAGATAATAGGAAGAACCGTTTATACTAGTGAGTTCTATTCCCTGTGGATTTGACATCCGACTTTCATAGTCCACTTTATTATTTGACCACGACCCGTGCACTTGTGGATTTTCCTCATCAAGTTTTTGGCGCCGTTGCCGGGGAATAGAATTGCTAGTTAAACTAGGACTTTATTATTTTAGTCTTTTATTTTCTTATTTTGTTTCTTTTTCCTTAATTTGCCCATTTGATACTTACATTTTTATCATCTCTACTTGCGAGGAACTGTTGCATGACCCATCAGCACTCTACGGGTCTACTCGAAGAGGATAGTGAGATTGATAGAACTTTTCACCGACGGTTGAGAGGGATAGAAGCATTACCGTTGGACCCCCCTTTAGTGTCAGAAAATTCAGTCACAATTGAAATCGAGACGGAGACTGAAGAAGTGCCCACCATGGCCGAGAGAAGAAGCACATTGGCCGATTACGAGAAATCTCAATACACCGGGGAAGAATTCAACATTCACCCCCCGAATGTCAACATTAACACTTTCGAGATCAAGGGCACCACCATGAATATGCTCCAAATTCAGCTCAATTTGATGGAAGACCTGATGAGGACCCTCATGCCCATATTGCAAAGTTTCTTCAAATTTGTAGCATTTCCAAGCCAGATGGGATCTCTGATGAAGCCATTCGATTATGACTATTTTCGTGGAGTTTAAGAGGGGGAGCCTACAGTTGGCTCACTTCACTTCCGTCCGGCTCCATGCGTACTTGGGCCGACATGCTTGAGAAGTTTCTTGGCGGCTACTTTCCCCTAAGCAAGGCCGCAAGGCTTCGATCCGACATTAACTCTTTCAAGCAGAGTGGGACTGAAACTTTTTCTGAAGCCTATGAAAGATTTAGAGAGCTACTTTGTCGTTGCCCACAACATGGTCTAGATCCTTGTAATAAGGTTCGCACCTTTTATAATGGATTGGACAATACCAATAGACAACTCGTTGATTGTGCCGCAAGAGGATCGTTGAGTACCAAGTACCCCGAAGAGGCCGAGAAGATATTTGAAGACATGGCCGGAAATGAATCCCATTGGTCCACAAGGGACAAACAAGTAAAACTTGTGGGATCAATGGAAGACCCTCCTTCTAAGGACATTGCCCTCTCCGACAAATTGGATAGATTGTCAATGAAAATCGATCGCCTTACCATGGGAAATGTTTCACAAGACGGCAGTAGCTCAACTCCAGTAGCTGTAATGTTTTGCACCACATGTGGAGGTTGGCATGAGCTTTCTAATTTCCCAATCTCTTGTACTGAAACGATGCCTATGGAACAAGTGCAATATATGGGAAATCAGCAAAGAATGTCGAACAATCAAAATAGGCCGTATATCCCACCGTGGAATAATCCGGTAATGTCTTATGGTAATCCTCAAGACGGGCAATACCCTCCTGGTTTTCAACCAATTCCAAGACCACCCGAAGAGAAGAGACCCAGTTTTGAAGAAACCATGACAAAGTTTATGCAAGACACTAGTAAGTTTATGCAAGATACTAGTACATCAATTAGAAACTTACAAGCATCACTTCAAGGGTTGGAAAATCAAGTAGGGAAAATGGCCAAGGACGATCAACAAGGCCACAAGGCACCCATCCAGGAAACACGGAGGAAAACCCCCGAGAACATTGTAAAGCGATTTCTTTGAGGAGCGGTAAGGAAGAAGAGTCTCCCGTTGCAAAACCCCCAATTGAGAGCACAGTGGAAGTTGAAGAAGTTGAGCCTACAACAAACGCGGCTGGAAAGCATGGGGAGAAAGAAAAAAAATGTGGACCAGCAACCCATACCCGCATACCAACCTCAACTCCCATACCCAGAGAGGTTTAGGAAAGATAAAGAAGATGCTCAGTTCGCAAAATTTATGAACATGGTCAAGCAACTACACATCAACCTACCATTGGTGGAGGTCCTCTACCAAATGCCTAAATATGCCAAATTCATGAAGGAACTTGTCTCCAACAAAAAGAAGCTGGAGGATGTGGGGGTCGTCACATTAAATGCTCAATGTTTCGCGATTCTACAACACCAACTACACTAGAAACTGAAGGACCTGGGAAGCTTCGTGGTCCCCTGCATATTTGATGAAGGGATAATGAAGAAGGCATTAGCAGATTCAGGTGCGAGCATTAATGTGATGCCTTACAACTTATACAAGAAGCTGGGTCTTGCTGAGCCAAAATTGACAGGAATGACACTTCAACTCCCCGATAGATCCGTGAGGCGCCCCAAGGGGCTAGCTGAAGATGTGCTTATCCAGATTAATCAGTTTGTCTTCCAGGCCGATTTCGTCCTTCTTGATGTAGATGAGAATGTTGATGTACTGATTATACTCGGCCGTCCTTTCATGGCCACATCACAAGCTTTGGAAGACCATGCTCATGGGAGATTAGCACTTCGAGTAGGAGACAAAGAAGTAGTATTCAAGCTTCCCGAAGCGATGCGACACACTATGGATCACGATGACACCTCTTATAGTATCAATGATGTTGATCAAATCACCACCGAAAGCATGGAAGACCTATTGCAAACTGACCCCATGTGCCAATTCGTGGGAGAACTAAATAAAGAACGGGAGGAAATTCTCAACATTTCTATTATCTCAAACTCTCCCCCGAAGGCCCTGCGCAGGACGAAATGGAAGGAGCTTAAACTTATTGCTAGTGGACACATTTGGAAGAAGGTGAAACAAAAAGGGGTGCGCACTAACTCCTCAGCTCACCCCATAAATGAGGATAATCCAGGTATATATGTGCAAACTTGTTCTATCTATAATAACTTGGGCAAAGTGTTGTTCGGTAAGTGTTTCACCGGAGGAGCTAATGGACCCCTTTTTACATATGATCCTCCATAGGTAAGGGCGAGGTACGTCAAGCTCGTGACGTTAAACAAGCGCTTCTTGGGAGGCAACCCAAGTCTTAAAATTTTGATCTTTATATCTTGCTCCGCACTATGCTTTGTGCTAGGTAGAACTTTTGAAAGGTCTTGATATCAAGTCTCTCTTATCCGCATCTGCATTATTAGACTCATCATGCTTGGTACGATTCTATTATTGTTCAACTTTGGTTGTACAGGACTAGCAGGGTGTGTACCGGTAGGTATACAGCCGTATATAGGCCGTCTATCCCAGCCTGCAGTGTGTACGAGACAGTGAACGACTCGTATATGTGTCGTACAACGCAATTGTACACCTAGTCTGTTTCACCCTGTGACGCGCTAATTTCCTGAAGGTTTTCTTTGTAGGCACATCAGCAATACCTACCTTTCGGATAAGTAAGCACGCCATGACCCAACTCAACTTGCGCATGAGAATTCCATTATTGCTCCCCGATCAGCACTTTCAAATTTTATCACCATCAACACCACCTCGAACGGAAGGTCCACACCCACGCATTGAAGACGACGAAGGGGAGCATTCAATCGTTGCACTCACTCACGCATTCACCTTTCTGACCATTAGCACGGCAGCTACGACACCACTACCGACACCCATAGACCCAATCCTAACTCCTTCGCCTAAAGTCGCACCAGTATCCGATGAGCAGCTACACACGGATCATTGAGACTTATTTTTGCAAAGACTTTTCTCTTATTTAGCTCCTTTTCATAGTTTGTCACTAGGGTCACACCCTGCGATCTTTCTTCCATCTCCCCTTCTACTTTGTTTGTTATTTTAATCTCTCTTGGCACCATCTCCCCTTCTCCTCTATTTTGCAGATGCACAATGTGCCACACCTCGGCTTACGCTTACTCGACTAAGTTCATTGGAACAAGGGACACATCACACAACCGGGGAAGTTTCAGTTCTCTCTCCCCCTATTCATATTCATTATTTCTCATCCTCTACAGCACATTATTGAGCACATTGAGGTCAATGTACTTTTCTAAGTGTGGGGATGAGGGTAGCTAACCCATTCATGATCAATTTTACTACAAATTTCTAAGTGTGGGGATGGGTAGCTGAGTGAAGTCTTTTATGAACATGTTAAGCATACACCGATGATGGCATGCTAGTAATGTTATGATTTACTCTACCTTTGGTACACCATCTTAGTATCAAATGTTTTTTTAGATTCTCCTATGACACACCATGGACATTTAGAGAACATTTTGGTGAAATTCAAAATCTCTAGTGACAATAGATAACCCATTGCTATGTTTTGTTGACTTTAATTGCTAAACATTACTCTCAATGGCTCCAAGAGGCTTCGTGGCACTAGTTGAGCTTCTAACCCTTCATAATTTAACCTAGTGGACAAATAAGAGAAGGATAAATAGCATGCACATAATAGTTTAGCTACTAGAGCAATAAAGACATGTTCCGCTACATATTGAGATGAAGTAGTTTGGGGTCTCGGCTCTTAATCAGGGTGTTCCTCAATTTGAAAAGTCACCTATAAGTATGAACATATCTAGGTAGAGTCGTAACCCTCTAAGTACCTGAGTGTTATGGTGCCTAAACAGCATGTGCATCCTGAAGAAAAGATGACCTACACTTTACACTGATATTTAGCATGGGAAAGTCGGATCCATTAGAGATGCCCTACCCAAAAAAAAAAAAAAAATGGTTGAAGCTTCTTAAACTTGTCCACCATTTGCTAGATTGAGGGTTAGTTGTCTTACAACTTAAGGCCTCAAGGATCTTCTAGAGCCCATTAAGGGTATGTTTGTCTTGCTAAGACTTTAGAACATGGCATGTGGAGTGAAGATGTTCATCTAGAGCCGTGATGAAACATGACACAAGATCAATCTAGGTCCCCGTGTGAAAATGGGAGAATAAACGTCTTGATGGTGAACTTGAGAAAGAGTCAGATCATTAATTTCATAGCCGGAGGTTGAACACTTATTATCTCCTTTGTTTTTAATTGATTTGTTTGCTTGAGGACAAGCAACCGCTTAAGTGTGGGGGTATTTGATAAGTGTTCAAATGAATATATTTTCATATCACTTTTCTATATGTTTTCATGTTACATGCAATGATTCATAGCCCGCTGGGACTCAAAAAAGCTTCATACTTTGTAAACATGGCACAAATACACTACCCCAAGAGAAAGGAAGCATTCCAAGTCAAAACAAAGCCGAAACATAGCTATTCTGAAGTGAACGGGTTGATGAACGAGCAGATGTACGGCCGTACACAACTGTACAAGTGAACGGCTTCACTGCAGCTTACTCTCGGGCGTTCAACATCTCGTTTATGATGAACGGTCAGGTGAACGGGATGATGTACGGGCGTTCAGAAGGCCCTGCGTTCTGAACGGTCTGATGTACGGGCGTACACGAGGCCCTGCATTCTGTACGGGCACGTGTACAGCCCGTTTACGAGCCCGTACATCGTAACTCTCTCTTAGTTGCGAGCTCTAGAAAGGGCAATCTTGTAAATATTAATGCTAAACCCTAGGTACAGGATATAAATAGAGTTTTGGAGGGTTTAGAGGGGAGGATGGCTTGGGAGAGAGGCTATTGAGGAGATTAGGGTTTTGGGGGATCTTCTCCCCCAATCTTGGAGCTAAAGAAGGAATATATCATCTTGATTGCAATTAGCGTAGGTAATTGTGTTTTCCATCATGCTTGCTATCGATTGTAATCTTTTTGTCTTAGATTTGAGCTCCCCATTGATGGGGAACTAATTTCATTGATACTTGGGTGTGATGAACCTTTGGATAATGCTTTAATTTCATTTTGATCTCTATGCTTTGATTGATTGGAAGCATGCTTATTTGTCTAATGAATGTTTTGTGTTGATTGTAATCTCTCTATGTAGCGAATTGCCAGAGAGATTACTTGTGTGCGATACAAGGGCTAGAGCTAGCGCCTCCTTGTATTAGGAACCTACTTCATTAGAAAAGATTAGGAATACACCGAGGAATCGGGTATTAGAAGGGTGAAAGACTCCTTAATATAACTCCACCCCCTCAATCTTTCCAAAACATAAATTCCTAAGATCTTAAGACAATCCTAGGAGATTAGTTATCCAATCACCTCGGAAGAGTGGTTGGATATAATTTAGGAGTTTTGGCATAAGTATCACCAATCCTCAATTCATAGATTTCCTTATGAGTTCTTTATGTTTTAAATCCAAAGGGGATTCATACCCAAGTACCTCCCTCTCTCGATATATTCAACCCTCAAAGTAATCCCGATTTCTAGAGTCCACCTAAATTTCATTAAGATTTCTAGGTTTAGATCCGAAACCCCCAATTCATCGATTTAGACTAGATAATAGGAAGAACCGTTTATACTAGTGAGTTCTATTCCCTGTGGATTCGACATCCGACTTTCATAGTCCACTTTATTACTTGACCACGACCCGTACACTTGCGGATTTTCCTCATCACTCATGCAGATTTCCCGCGACTCAGTTTCTCACGTTTTCAAAATCCAGATAGTTGCACGGGCAGATGCACACCCGTATAGATCGAATGTATGGTTGTGCACTTCTCTACAAGTGCTTTTTCAGCTCCGTTCGCCTTGGATTGTCCCGTTCCATGTTCCTTTCGCTGCAGGTAGTTATTTACGTGTTCAATCACACAAACATACCCAAAGCAGCACCAAAATAGAAAAATCAATGCAAGGAGAACGGTATAAGTGCATACAAATATGGTAGAAATATATGTATAATCATGCACTTATCATAGTTGAATGCTACCTGTTCTGCCTTCCTTTGTTAGTCTATTTGTCATGAGATTTGCTCTCTAGGTATTAGAGTCATATCCTAGGTGGTGATGGAGTCCAGTATCTTCCAGCATTTCAAATAACATCTATTGTAGACCAGTTGTTGTCCATTCGGCTTTGTTAGAGCAATCTCGATGTGTGATGATTACCAATACAGACTTAGACCTCATCCACTTCCAATGCCTTCCCCTTTTTTAGCCCTTCCCTCACAGTCCTCATTTCAATCTCAAAAGCCGAGTTCTCTTTGAAAGGCCTTGCACCTACAACATATAAAAGACCAATGTAGATATTAGTGCATAACTAGTTCCTTCTTCATTAGTTTCATTGTCCCACAATCTGTCTGTAAAGAGAAATAGTTTGTAATTTCTAGCTTTTGCTCCACCATCTCCTTTCCTCTCCCAACTCTTCTATGTCTCTTGGTGATATAGGTTGTTGGAGTTGAAGATGAATTGCTATGAGGTAGAAGATTGACGGAGACGTGTGGGTGCATTGTCCTTAAGAACTATTTCGACTCCTCGGAGTGAGTTATTGGTGTAACAAGGATCTCAATGGCATAGTTCTCCCTGGATATATATGATAGTATTAAAGTTCTCCATCTCATGCACACGAATCAGAGAACCACGAGTGCTTAAAGATTGCTCCAGAAAAACAACGAAGAGAAAAGATGAAAACAGGAGAAGGGGAAGATGATAAAGCAATTGTTTTTTATTGTATTATATATATATATATATATATATATATATATATATATATATATATATATATAGGGATCTTTCAAAATCTCTGAGAGTGGCAGTAGGCTTCATTAAAGGACAATCCAAAATCGTTTCAATCAATCAACATAAAATCTTATTTCATTAGAAAATGGAATGGTCAATCAATCAACATAAAATCCATTAAATTAGGAAATGGAATCGTCAATCAATCAGCATAAAATCCAATTAATCAACCATGAATCAATCTCAATTGAAGGAAGCATCAAATTGCACATGAGTTTTAGACATTTAAGCCAAAACCGAATCTGACATTTGCACATCCTCTACGTGCACACATGAGTGAGCCTTTTCACCAACAAGCCCAATAGGTTTTTAGAATGGAAGCACATATAAGGAGAGTGAAGGTTTTCTCTCTAACCGATGTGGGACTAAATACTTCAAAAGTTCTTTTTGAATATTTTGAAAGCAACTTTAGAATAAGCCTAGAATAAAGCCCAAAGCTGAGATGGGCTTCCAACATTTCCCCCCCCCCCCCCCCCCCCATTTCAAAAATTCAAAAACAAATTCAAACCATAGTGGAAAACACGAAAGAAAGAAAAAAAGAGGATGAGAATATAATGTATCAGATTTGGTGCTTTTTGGGCTATGAACCAATCCTTATGATATATAAGAAGTTACTTACAGAAATTTGGTGAAATGAAAATTTCTAAGCCTTGAAATTTGAGTAACTCTGATTGGGGTGGCATGACTAGGCCTTGTACCAAATATCTGGAATTCGTAAGTGCTCTAGAAAACTTGCCCAAGTTTCCATAGAAAGCGGCCCCACTTTCATAGTACTTATATAGGTGAATCCATTAGGTGTGAATTGTAATTATACACACCATCCAAAAAATAGACTATGGAATTCATTAAGAGTTAATACTTATCCTTATTCATTGCAATTATACTATACACCATAGAAAATGGACAAACAATAAAATAGTGTATCTCCAATAAACCAATGACTTGTTTTTATCCATATGAGCCTATTTCTTGGGTTCACCAACTACATAGGTTGAGTTACCATCATTGTTGATTTTCGTTATAGGCAATAGTCCCATTACCCTCAATGTTTCACACACTAGTTTTCTACCTAGTGTTTTAGTTAGACGATTAGCTAAATTCACTTTTGATCTTACAAAGTTTAGTGATATCACTCCATCATCAAGCAATTGCTTCACAATATTGTGTCTTAGTTGTATATGCATGCTCTTCCCATTGTAGGACTTACTCATAGCTCGGCTTATAGAAACCATATTGTCACAATGAATAGAAACCGAAGGTACGGCCGGTTTACCATAAAGAGGAACATTTGCAAGAAACTTCCTAAGCCACTCTGTCTCGTTAATTATTAGATATGAAACCAAATTCGTATTCCATTATTAGATATGAAACCAAATTCGGATCCCTATTTGTGGTTAGTCTTATAATTATTAGACATGAAACCAAATTCTGGTGAAGACTTGTCATGCCCCAAACCCAGTCGGGACGCCGATAAACCGGTCGCATCCAAGTGGGGACGAGCCCCACTTATATGCAAGGCCTCAGAACCTTATAACAATTCACTGTCACAAGTATATAACTGACATTTCACTAATTTCTATCCATAAACATACTCAGATGACATATATCAACTTTCTTAAGTTTAACAAACAAATACCACAAGTAATAAAAGTCTACAGAGCACATAATGCATTTGAATAGGTGCTACAAGTCCCACAAATAGTCATACACATAACTCCAGACTGAGGTCCTATGTACACCTCACAAAATAAACGAGTCCACTCAGTAGAAAGTCCCCTCCTACACCCCCGAAACTAGTTATGCATTGCGATCTGAAAAAGGGGACATCAGAATTTATGAGGTCGAAAGCCTAATAAGCATCCACTAAAAATATAAAGTTATGCTCAAGTGTTGAAAATATGCCGATAATATACATCATAAAAAAATACATAAGAAATAGTCTCCAAATATATAACAGAACATGTGTCATATAACTTATAACTAACTCAAGCTTAAAATAAGTTCATAAATCACACCAAGTACTATAATTTAAATGATTCAGAACACAGGTAGAAAATAATACTATTTCCATGCACACAACACAACACAAATCTCCCAAATATGCTATGGCCAGAATTCACCCATTGGTCTTTCCCCGAGCTAGAAATATATCATATATGTTATTTAAATACCCTCGGTTATGGAGGATATTTGCTATAAGTACTTAGGTTATGGAGGATATTCTAGTTGTTCCAATTTTTCCTTCACTGTCCAATCACCCTCCTACAAACTAAACATGTTAGAATCCCAATCTTCCATTGGTTCTTTGCTCTTAAGTAGTATCTAAGCTTGCTAAGTCCACCTGCATTCATGAAATATATGAGTAATATTCTCAATGAATATTTTGCATATATTATAGGTATCATCCGTTCCCAATCCTAAGGTTGGTAGCTAATTATATAGAAATTTCCATAGGAACACCTTAATCTTAGGTGCCACCTGAAATCTCCACATATTCTTCCATCCCTTCCAATACATTGTACATGTTTTGTTTATATAGCTATCGTACACTGTCATTGTCAAGGATCTACCTCTTGTACATATTTCTCATTTCCGTTGTATTTCACCTTACCTGTTTAGTACTTGTTGACTTGCTATATTCTCTATTATAGTTGCAGAGAACAACATTCCCAACACCTCCAATTTCCACTGGCGAGCGCCCAACCTACATGTTATATATATATATATATATATATATATATATATATATATATATATATATATATATATATAGTAGTGATAGGATGAGGCCAGCCGCACTTGCGGCCGGCCTCATCTTATCACTACTCTAATATAGTAAATATATATATAGAAAATATATATTATATTTTTTATAATGTATTTAGATATATATTGATTTATTTATATATTTTAAATAATACATAGATATGTATATATACTTTTTAAATTATCTTATCTTCAGAATACATGTATATATGTATATATAAATTTAAAAATTAGATATACATATCTATATATTGTTTAAAATATATAGATAAATAAATATATATCTTAATACATTATGAAAAATATAATATATATTTTTTATATATATTTACTATATATGAGTAGTGATAGGATGAGGCAGCCGCAAGTGCGGCTGACCTCATCCTATCACTACTATATATATATATATATATATATATATATATATATATATATATATGGGATTTGAATAGATATATAATTGAGCTTGAATTTCGAGTTGAGCTCATGTTGCTCACAAATAGCTTAATTGTTTGACAATCCTATCCTTGTGATAAAAATTAACCCATATTTCTTTATTCTTTTTATTTTGGAAGAGATGTTGAAGATGAGGATATTCTCATCTTTATAAACTTTTAAAATTAAAATTTTTTGCTTTAGAGGTATATGTGCAAACATTTGTGAAGGCTAGTATACATGTAATTTTATGATTTTATATATATATATATATATATATATATATATATATATATATCATAAAAGCATTTTTGTATTATTTTTTTTAATTATATTATTTAATATAATTAAAATTATTATATATATATATATATATATCCATACTTATTAATTAGAATGTTTATTTTTCAAATTTTATAAAAAGCGTTGTGGTAAGAGCTACAAGAGCACCTTAGCTAATTGGCAACCCTACAGGTAGACCGTAGGAAATGAAATCTCACCCCAGTACACTTTTGGAAGCAACTAGCCCTCTTGAAAGTCAAAATATTTGCCTAGTTGGCATGGGCAGACAAACTCCCAATACTACGCAACCTGGCCCAAAGAAACCGGCAAGGGGAAAGGACACACTGTTTCTTGTGCAATAATCGAGAAGAAGACACTGACCACCTGCTGGTCAAATGCCACTACATAGTAGGGATTTGGGATGCCACTACACCTCCCTCTTTAGGAGCCGAATCATCCCCACTTAGATACAAGATCTTTAGGATGACTCATCAATCGACCTCAAGCTGGGACGGCACCTCCGAAAGGGTTAGAACCTATTGGTGTTGGCCATCACCTAGAGTCTTTGGTTGGAAAGGAATGTGCGATGCTTCAACGATAGACTACGTGTTTATAAGAGACTCATCTGTCAAATTGACTTCCTTCCTCCTCGTGGTTCGATAGTGCACATGCCACCCAAAGGACGCTTCTTTGACCAATGAGCGCCTACGTCAAAAGGGGCCTCCTACTCACCCAAGAGGAGCTTGTGCCAAGACCCCCGGGAGCGGACATTGAAGAGGAAAACCCCAAAGACCACTATCCAGGGACAGATACCTAATCTCTAGGAGCAATGATTGTAATATTTAGTCCGACAAAGGGCCCCTCTAAAACCTTATCCTTCAATAAATGAATGTGGTTAATCCACTTTTTCTAAAAAAAAATAATTATAAAATATAAATTTTATTTATCAAAAGTATTATTAATTTATATTTTTTGTTGTAAGTAAAAAAAAAAGATCAAGTTAAAAATGATCTTTTAATTTCAAACTAAATCAAGCTAAACTCGAGTTTGAAATTAAATCTCCAAACCTATTCAAACTAATTTCAAACTCAAATAGATATTGAGCTCAAGCTAATCAATTTCAAGTCAAGCTCAAATTGGTTCACCCGGTCAAGCTCTTAGCCTTTTTACAATCTTACACAAGCGTGTACATGCAAACACCAGTAAAATCAGGGAGTATGCACATAATTACGAAATTTACACAAGATATTCATGCAATTTTGTTTTTTTTATTTTTTTTATTTTTTAATATACATTAACATTAACGGGATAACTAAAAACAAAAATAATAATAGTAGTAGTTTGAATTCTATTATCCTTTGATGAACGAGGGACATTAGATTGACTTGATTTGAAATCAGCCGTCAGATCTTTCATCCAATGGATTAAAATCACTTCTTACTTCTAAGAAGGACAAGCTGGTGAGAGCTGAGAGATGGCTCCTCCCGAGAAGACCGGGAGGTCCCCGCCGCCGGCGCCGCCGCGAAGGAGGCCTCGCATGGTGAGCAAGAGTGGGGCGGAGAGGTCAGCGTACTTTGCGCGAAGAGAGGCGGCTAAGGTGCTGCGCTCCGCGCTTCAAGGCGATGCCCGCCGCCGCGCGGTCGGATCCATCAAGTCCCTAGTGTACTCCCCCTCCATCCGCAATAAGAAGGCCACCTTTGCTCTCGTCTGTCAAACCCTCAAGCGTACTCTTCTCCCTCCTTACCTCTCTCTAGACTAATGTTTAACTTTGATCTTTTAAGAAAGCTGCTTCTTTTAATGCATTGGTGGATGGAGGATTGACATGGGAATACATTTAGGTCTGTTATCAGAAATCTACGGGGAAAAAAAGATCGATTGGTGTTGGTCTGTGGATATGTTATTGTATATTTGATTATTATTTTCACATTTAATCGGTATGAGGTCTCATATCAGAAAGTTGCCTTTTTTTAGTGGATTGTGGTTGTCTTGTGAATATAGAGTGTCAATTTTCTGTGTTCACATTGCACATGGTGAGCATGTAAGTCAGTTATTAGAATTTTCTCTACTGATTGGTGTTGACCTATGAAATGGTCTGCATGTTGGTCTCTATGAGAAAGTTTGGATTTTAATGGATTACTATTGGCTAATGAAATATGGGATGTATGTTTGTTATCTTTGTGCCACATTTGGTTTATAAAGTAAGGTGCTTGGGTCTAAGTAGTCTTGCTACTTGGTTAAATTGGAGCTTATCTTTTACAATACAGTTCATTAAATTCAATGAATACAAATGTAGTTTTGTTGACATGAAATTTGGGATTTAATCTGTATTTTTTCCTTTTATTATGCAAATGAGCGACGAAAACCTAACAGTTCTTCATTTCTTTCTTTTAGATCTTCCCTTGATCAAGGAGGTTTTTGCTGCTACAAATTTACTAAGCAGCAAGTGGAAGGTAAGGGAGATGCACATTATTAAACTTTTGCATCCTATAGTGGTCTCCCTCATGTATTTATTTTCATATACTTTTATAGATAGGAATGGTCAGGCTTGCATTGGATTTACTTATTTTATGTAAATGCTGAGCATTTCTCTTCTGCAGAGGCAAGAGGAATTGGTGTATGTAACTGCATATGATGTTCTGTTTGGACAGGTATGGCCCTTGAAAATTATTAATATGTGTTCCTACATTTTCATAGAATCATAGTGACAGCATGTAGCCAAGTTTATACTTATGCTAATGAGAAAATGGAGAAGATAGAAAATTCATATCAGATTAAAATTTTGCTGTGAGAAAATATAGTCAGAAGTTCTAGGAGTATTTTGGGTATGAGTTGTTATTTTTCTTCCTTATCATGCATGCTTGTGATTTTCTTGTCTACTACACGACCTCTATCTATTCATATTTTAATTATCTGCTTCTATCTTGATTTCACTTAGTTCAGTCACTGGAATCACTTGACCAATATGTCATTATACTTCAGGGCTCAATTAAGATTATAGTATGATTTGGTATTGGCAGTTCACTGTTTGTTCTGTACATCCTATTGCTGCCTACTTTTTGTTTGAGTTTTTGGTGATATTTATTCATCTATTTCAGGATATTGCTATGTCAGGCCCTGTGGAAAAGTTTCTCATGCTTCACAAAAATGAACTTCAGTCAGCATTGGCCAAACTGTATGTGAGAGAGAAAGTCAAATCTATTGAAAATTTACTGCTGATGTATCAAACACCAGGTACATCCTCATAATGAAAATTTCCTGTTATGTTTTTTTTTTCCTGTGTAAAATAATTTCTTGGTCTATGAAGTTTCTTCAAGCAAGTTCACTGTTAAAACTGATAATTTCCACAATTTGTCTTATGATATTATAAAAGCGATAATTGTTGGATTTACTGATTTGGAGTAAGCAATAATAGGTCACTAACTAAGTACCACCTTTAACTCTTTCTTTTTTCTTTATTTCTTCTTAGTGCTTTGGAAACTCTATTGGAAGAAAAAAAAATGAAAATAAAATCAAAATAAAGATTAAATCAGTTACATCAGTATGTTTCATTGTTGAGGCTATTTTGGGCCAAATAAATAATATTATAAATTGGTCAGATTTTTCTTTTCCTTTGTCTTTGAATGTAACCTTCATTTTAAATGATTTTTTTTTCTTCTTCTTTGCAGTATCTTCAAAACCTCGATATGTTCGTGTCAATACCCTCAAAATGGATGTTGAGTCTGCTATACAAGAACTAGGCAAAGCAACCACAGTATGTTTTCATGTTTACTTTTCTCCTCTATTAAGGTCATTGGTTTTTGCATTATTTGCAAAGAAATTCCTTCTCTGATGTCAGAAAGAACTTGGACTTGTCAGAGAAAAAAGTTATTGTTGCAAAGCATAACATCTTCATGCAATTTTAGGGCACAATCCAATAAAAGAACATTAATACACTGATAAATGGATTTGGAAAGTTGTGCGTAGTTTCAGCACTGCTTAACTGGGTTCTTGTACTTGATAAAGAAAATTCCTAATTCTCCTTTTGGGGTTTCTACTCTCATATAAAGTTCTTGTTTTGACAACAAAATTGGGTGAAGGGTTTTTTACCAATGAATCTATATTCAAAATCATTCCATTCAGAATTTTTTGCTCTATTATCAAAGCGTCGGACTTCCAAATTCTCATAGCCACACCCCCCCGGGAATCCCTTCTATAGCCTGTTGAATTTTTTTTAAGGATTTTGTCATTTCACCTGTTCGTACTAAATAACGAGCTAATGAATCTCCTTCTTTATTAGCTCCCATTTTATTGTATTCATGCAATTAATCCATGCTATGGAGGATATTCATCATGTATTCAGCGCCCATTTTACATTTGTGCATCACGTGGAGGACTAATAAATATTCATTTGTAAGACATCCCTTCAACCAGAAATCAAGTAAAAAAGACTATCTATGAAAATATCCAAGTCATTTGTCATTATTTGATTCTGCATAGCATTTTGGGTGATTTATATAAACTCATGACAAGCTTCTTTTGGCTCTTCAAACTCCCAATTTTGCACCTTAATGTATGCATTATTAAGTAGAATGTGTAATTTTATAACTTGTGAACGAATCTGTGGGTTGTTGCTTGTTATTAGATGTAGGCAACTTACCTAATGAGGTTATCTCATATGAGTAGGTTATGAAAGATGATTTGGTTCCAGGCTTGCTGGTATCCCCAACAGGTACAGATTTGCATGATCATCCCTTGGTGATAAATGGAAGCGTCTTTCTACAAGTAAGTTCTAATATACCATGCAAGTTTATCTAGCCTCTTTTTTCCTGTCAAATGGGTCATTATTATGCCCCTTATTACCTCCTTAAATGCTATTACATAAATCCTGGTCTAGTTACCTTTCAATATGCAAGTTGTTTTATAATACTGAAAACAATAGAATGCAAAAGCATAATATACTTAGGAAAAAATATTAAAGTAGTAAAATGTTTGAACTAAATGAGTTTGGTGAGGTCTTTTAGTGCAAGTGTGGTTGCCTTGCTGATAATGTGATTGGTTTGTCTCTTGATTCAGACGATACTTATGTTTCTCTGGCCTATGATTGGTGCATCAAGGATATTGCCCATATTGAAACTAAACCCCTCTCTGTTGGCTTTTTTTTCTTGTATCTGGGCTTTTTAAAAGTTGACCTCCATTACACAAACATTAACCATGGAACTATTAAAATGTTAATCTACCTTCAACTTGTCTTCAGGTTTCCTTGGGTAACACTTCTTGTGCTCAAAGCCTCAAAGTTATCTTGGTTAAGGTTTTAGGATCTTTCAAATGAGGTTATAACATAATGTGAAAGGTTATTCTAAAGATTAGGGGTCCTGTCTAAGCAAAGAGATTTTTTTTTCTTACACAAGAGTGGATGAATTCTTTGACACCACATGTTTATTTTCTGAAACAAAGATTTATTTGTAGTACACAAACCAAAGTAAATTAATGGATCTTAGGATGTGATTTTCGAGGCTTTTAATTCATTTTCTTCACAGGGCAAAGCGAGCTCTATGGTGGCTGTTGCGTTGTGCCCTAAACCTGGATGGAAGGTTTGTTTGCACTTTTCAAAGAATTCTCTGTCTTATATTAAATTCTTCAAATATTAATCTTTTCCTCGTACTTACCTACCAAAACAAACTATTCCGGGTCCTTTTTTTCTCAAGGACTTGCCTTGGAAGAAGACAGTTACGGGGCTCTTTCAATAAAGTTGTATTGCATGCTCTTCTATCCATTTGTTCATATTCTTCATTCTTTTAGTTTGCTTTTATGAGGCCATATATCTAGTCCCACCATCTGCTGTTGAACTTTTCTCTCTCCTATACACCTAGCATATAGCATTGGCTCATTTATGATCCCCTTGTCTCCATAAAGATAATTCCCTGCCATGCACTTGCCAGCAGAGTTAGCTACAACTCCTATACTTTTTGTTTCCGAGTTAATTTATTAATTCTTCTTCTTCTGTTTTTTTTTCTCATTTTAGTGTTAGTTAAATTCATTTCATTTCATTCTCTTATATTATGTCTAATTTCTTTCAATTCGGATAATATTGCAGAAGGGTTGTGGTTAGAGTACTAATCAAGGAAATTGCACTGTAGTTAAGGTATTTGATTTGATTGTGTTCTTAGCAAAACTTCCTTGATAATTAGGCTGTTGACAGAGCTATCATGGATGTACCTGTTATCTTGGCTTAGCCCAAATTTTGAAAGAAGGAATGTAAATCACCCAATTTTATTTTGGGCAGTTTGGTGCGACCACCAAACCAATTTTGCATTCATGAAAAAGATGATTATTTTTCAAGTGCTTGCTCAGTCTGTTAACCATCATAATGATTCATACTCACTTAGTTATCATCACTTTTTCACTTAATGCTGAATTTTATTTGTCTTTGAAGGTCCTTGATGCCTGTGCAGCTCCAGGAAACAAAACCGCTCACCTTGCTTCTCTCATGAGAGGAGAAGGAAAAATTATAGCATGTGAACTTCACAAGGAAAGAGTAAAGGTTCTAGAAGCTTCTATTAGAAAATCTGGAGCACATAGTATCCTTTGTTTTGGTTACTTGGCTTATTTGGTTGGCTTTTCAGTGTTTGCTTATTTTCTTCTGGGCTTGTAATTAGTGTCCTGAAGACAATTTCTTTTGTGAAAAGTTCCTGGTTCTTCATTGTCTTGTGCCAGTCGTAGTTCTAGGAAAGTGTCTCGTACTTACATGAGCTTCAAGTGCACATAAGGCAGGTCACCCAACTTCACTACTGGTTCTACAAATGTAGTAATGTCGAGTTTTGAAACATCAATGGTTGTTTCTTCAATTTTCCTAATTATATATCAATTGTAAATATAATAATTTAATGAATGTGGACCTTAACTTATTCAAAGATGTGGACATCTTTCACGGTGACTTTTTGGAGTTGGATACAATGGATCCTCAATTCTCGAAGGTATGTCTACAGTTCTCCACTTGCAATTTGTCTTGCCATGAAACTTATGATCTCCTGTTGCCCGGAAAATTTTCATTTTTTCTATCTTTCAACGTATGCCAACAAAAGGATTGTTTCAACTCTTTTTTATAGTTTTTTGATCTTCTATTGCAATATAAGTGTAAAACTATTTATATGATGGCTATGAATTTGTTTTAGTATATTCAGAACAGGTTTTCAACATTTGCATAGTGTGTACTACATCCATATCTCAAAGTGTTGAGACATACATTTGTGCTTCTTAATTATTTGTTATGTAAAAGTTTCTATAAAACTTATTAAAGTATAAGTGAGACAATCTCTACTAATTTGTACTTATTGAAATATGAATACAAGGATAATACAATTCAAGGTATATGGAATGTTTTGGTTAACTGCTGAAATTCAGCGTAAATCATTACTCTTTTTTCTGATAATGATCATGCTGTCAGGTTCGTGCTATTCTCTTGGATCCTTCCTGTTCTGGATCTGGAATTTCTGCTGAGAGGCTGGATAACCTCCTTCCATCGTACTCTCAAGGTCCAACTTACTCTTTATGCTTTTATGGTTATTGCTTTTTTCAACTTTTTTACTTAAGTGCTTTGTATTATCATCAGCTTCTTTTCATGATTTAGTTGAGTTATAATTAATTTTCCTCCAGTCTTCCTTCAATCAACAAAGGTCATATAAAGGGGCAATTCTCAATCTGATAATATCAAATTCAATTTTTTCAATTACACATTCTGTACCTGAGGCTTCAATGTGTATTTTACGCCATTGACAGTATGGATTGCAGCTTTGCTTTCTATTATTTGCTTTGCACACAGTACCTTGTTCTACTAATTAATTCCTTTTGCATTGAATTTACAAAGACTGATCTTTCTTGCACTTCATAGATAACGATACCGACGCTGCTAATAGTCAAAGGGTGAAGAAGCTTGCTGCTTTCCAAAGAAAAGCTCTTGCTCATGCGCTGTCCTGTAAATTCAACCCACACAATAGAACATCATTTTCTTTTTGTTATTCTTAACTATTATTTCTCCATGACACAATGTTTCAATTGCTGTTTTATGCATCGCCACAGTTCCTGCTGTTGAAAGAGTTGTGTACAGCACATGTTCTATCCATCAAACAGAAAACGAGGATGTCATCAAATCCGTTCTTCCTCTTGCTGCATCTCTTAATTTTGAACTTGCAACACCTTTTCCTCAATGGCCTCGCCGCGGACTCCCTGTCTTCGAAGGATGTAAGTGTTACATCTCCATTTTAATTTACTTTCCAAACACATTTCGGGTGGATGATTACCCTTGTTTTCCATTTCATCTCAGCTGAACATTTACTGAGGACTGATCCAACAGAGGATATGGAAGGCTTTTTTATCGCTTTATTCCTCCGAAAACAACTGAAGAAGAGGATTCTCAGGAGACAAACAGGAGAAATATTTTTCCCCTTCAACAAAGTTTCAGCAATGTGGATGAGTAACCACTATAAGAAAAAAAAGGAAATCAAGCATGTGTGACACTCAGATAATAATTTAGAATAGAAATTGTGGTAAATGTTGTATTGTTGGATTGCTAATTGATTTTGGAAAACACATTCTGTTTGTTTTTTCCTCTATGCATTCAAATAATCCTTATTCTCTATTTAACCTCCAAAGCATTATAACTGTATGCATTCCTCTGAAAATGTCAAAATATTTATTTCAATACTTTTTTCGTTGATCAACTCGATATAAAATTAATAAAATTATTATTATAAAGAAAAAAAAATCTACAACTTTAGGTTTTTAAACAATTTTAGTGCAATATCAATATAACTTTTAAAATGTATTGATATTGTGATAATTTTATACCAAAATGATCAACTAATTTTATGAAGATTGGTACGTAAGCAATATTTTTTAGTTTTTTGTGCATATACAGATGATTATAGTATTTTAAATGTTAAATTGATAATTAGGTTTATTTTTTAGATTATATAAAACCCCTCCTTTTTGCCATATAAATTTTCAAATATAAACCCCTCTAGACTTTGATTAGATTGAGTGCAAAAAATGAAGGCATTAAAATAAATAAAAATTTTGGAAATATTTATTGGTGACTTGTTACACTCTCGTCTTTTGTGGCATAGCTGGCAGTTGAGATGGGCAAGAATAAATCAGTTTGGATTTTTGTAGGACTAAAGAGTTGTAGGTCAAGATTGATCACGATTGAATCAACTATATTTGAATTGGTAGGTTGAAGACTAGCATTTAGAATTTGAGTTATGTGCCTATTTTGTAGCATGGCTGGTTATGTATCTGTTGGAGTTTTGTATAGAAATAGAGTAGAAAAGTCCCACATCGAAAGATTGAAAGAAAATTAGATGGTTTATAAGTGTTCACATGAGACACTTAGCAATTTGAACAAAGCCTTGGGTTTTTGGTTGGTTGAGATTTTTGGCATGGGCTTTGGCTTGGGCTTTGACTTGGATGAGGCTTGGGCTTGGGCCTTGGGGTCTCTTCTGATATAGAATTAATTTTTTGGCTTAATTTATTTTGGCTTGTGAATAGGTGTGTCTGTTCAACACAACCTTTCAAAAGAACACAACCCCTCTCCAAGCATCACTTCTTTATGCAAATGGTGTTTAACTCCCTATAAAACCAGAAACAAAGCATCAGTTTCAAACAATCTTTTTCCAATCCTTCAAATTCTTCCAAAAACGTTCTGAGAGGAAATCCACCAAGTAAATTCGCTAGGACCAAGAAACCGAGTGCTAGGTTCTTGGCTACAGATTGTTGAATCCTGATGGCAGACGCTCAACGAACTACAGCACAAAGTAGGGGCGAATTTCTGCTATATGACATAGCATTTACGCTAGCCTCAATCTCCGATCAAGTCAGTTCTCTGATTTCTCTTTACCCCTACTGTTTACTTGTTTGCAAATTATATAGTTCTTTGTGACATATATATATATATAAAAGTAACTGTATACAAATTCCTGATTGTTTTCCAACAATATCAACTCTACATAAGCTGTACACAGTTTCTAGAATAAGCATGCTTTCCATTGAATTGAGTTAAGAAGAAGGAGGTATACCTCGAATCAAACCCTACATATTCCCTTGCTCTATGTCATCCCTCAATTACTTCATCTTGCATGTTCATTGCTAACATTTGGAGGTCCTACCAAGTTTCGAATCATGGCAGATGGTACGAGACTGAAAGAAATTCAAGACTCCATTAATAAGCTCAAGAATGCCATGATTCACCTTGAAGAACGCACTATTGTATCCGATAAGCCCATGCCCAATAGGCAACAACAAATTAATCGGGGCGGGGGGGTTCCCAACATATGAGCGAGAAGAAAACCCTTTTGAGTGGTTGTTCAAGGCCAAACAATTTTTCCTTTATCATCAAACCTTATAAGCTTCATGAGTTCGACCAAGCGATAACTAGTTGGGAAACCTTTTCTCGAGCTCTTAATCTTCAATTTGGACCCACCAAATACGAAGATCTAGCCATTGCTCTTATGAAGCTTTGACAATATACTATCATCGCCATTTATCAAAAACACTTCGAGACTCTTGCAACTAAAGTTGAGGGACTATTAGAAAAGTTGCGTGCTGCCGAGTTTATTGGTGGCCTAAAACATGAGTTGTGATATGATGTTCAACTTTTTAAACCAACCACATTCTCTGCAGTTGTAGGTTTGGCTTGACTATTAGAAGAGAAGCAGCAAGTTTGTCGCAAAGGCATGTTTGACAATTCCAAATTGGGTATTCCCACCCCTCATCAACATGACTACCAATCAAGCATCTTTCTCCTGCTGAAATGCATGAACGGTGAGACAAAGGCTTGTGCTATAATTGTGATGAGAAGTACTCTTAGGGACCATAAGTGTAGGACAAAAAATTTTTCTTCTCAATGTTAAGCCATCAACCAATATGGAGGAGTCAGTCACTAAAAAACCAAAAAAAATACAATCTATGGCTATTACTGACCCAAATCTAACTCCTACTCTTTAACTCACTGCAATCCAAGGAACTACATCACCTCAAACAATGAAGGTATTCGGGTTCTTTTATCCCCAGCCTATACTGATCCTTATGGATTCCGGGTCATCTCATAGTCTCATCACACCTTTATTAGTTTAGCGGGCTAAGCTACAAGTCTTACCCTCCAATCCGAAGGTCTCTATTGCTAACACTAAAAATGTTTCTTGCTTGGGTAGAATTATATGCTCCTATGTTCAAGTGAAAGACTTCCAACTCAAAATTGATTTCTAAGTTTTTCTGTTGCATGGTTTTGATATGGTTTTAGGTTCTAATTGGTTGCATACATTGGGCCCCATTACAAGAGATTTCTCTAAGCTTACAATGTCTTTTGTAAGTGAAGAGAATATGGTTACTTTTATTGGAAACACTCCGGCCTCGATGCAATGTACACTAGATGCAAAGGTTTATAGTTCCAATTCTAAATGCTTCCTTGTTCAATTTCACCACATGTATGACACAAAGCCAAGACCACAAGCTGAAACCCATATTCAAACTCTTAGAAACATTCAGTGATATGTTTGAGCCTATTTATGGCCTACCACCACCCCGCAACAATGACTGCCATATTCCCCTCGAGAACAATGCTAAGCCTATTTCCATCAGACCCTACAGCTACCCACTAATCTAGAAAGATGCCATTGAGTCTATGGTCAAATAAATGTTGTCTAGTGGTTTGATTCAACCTAGTTCTATCTTTTTTTCCAACTTAGATTTGTTGGTCCGAAAACACGATGGTAATTGGTGTTTTGAGTCAATTATCGAGCTTTGAATCACATCAACATCAAGGCAAAATACCCCCTTCCGGTGATTGATGAGCTACTTGCCGCACTCCATGGAGCAACTATTTTCACGAAGCTTGATCTCCGGTTTGTTTACCATCAAATTCAAGTCCATCCAAATGATACCATCAAAACTGACTTCCAAACTCATAAGGGCCACTATGAATTCTAGGTGATGTGGTTTGGGTTAACAAATGCACCAACCACTTTCCAGCAATTGATGAATGACATTTTCAGGCCTTTTCTCCATAAGTTTGTCCTTGTGTTTTTGGATGGAATATAAACTTGTTTATAGTTCGTCTACGAACTCACATGTACAGTACCTCGAACAAGTTTTGACCACCCTCTGCTCTCACAAGTTATATGCCAAGTTGTAAAAGTGCACCTTTGGCAAAACCAAGGTGGAGTCCTTGGGTCATTTTGTATGTACAAATGGGGTATCAGCCAATTATTCCAAGATCACTGTTGTGCAAGAGTGGCTACAACCCACCAAGGTAAAAGAGCTTTGATGTTTCCAGGGGCTTACTGGTTACTATCGAAAGTTCATAAAGAACTATGGCCTTATTGATGCCCCCTAATAATGTTGCTGAAAAAAGATGCTTTCATATGGACAAATGCTGCAAGCCAAGCTTTTCAAGGCCTAAAATAAACATTGCCTTGTCTGACTATATTGGCCTTGCCAAACGTTTCCACGTCCTTTGTGGTAGAGACCAACACTTCAAGTGCGTGAGTTGGGGTAGTTATTTCTCAAGAGCAACGCCCCATAACTTATTTTAGCCAAGATTTTAAAGGGAAGACATTGTACCTTCCGACATCTGAGAAGGAGCTTCTTGCATTTGTGTTGGAAGTCACAAAGTGGTGTTCCTATCTATTCTGTAACAAGTTCATTGTGCGGACTAATCATGAGTGTTTGAAACACCTTCCTCACCAACGTGCTAGTAATCCTCATCAAGAAAATTGGATTTCCAAACTAATGGGCTACACGTTTGGGGTCCAATATCGCTATAATGTTGTAGTGGATGCTTTTTCCAGCCACCCGTACATTGTATACAATAATCCTAGCTATGTAGATCCTCTCTGCTCTATAAAAGAACCAAGTCCATGGTTGCCTTGCCCGCTGCATCGGGACCTTTACCAACATAAATAGACAAATTTTGCAAGGAATATGAAACTAATCCGAACAATGCCTCCAAATTAGCCCAACTAAAGTTAAGACAACTTTACCCTGTTATCTACTCCACACATGACGATATGCTATTTTATAAAGGAAGATTTTATATATCCCGACCTCTCCTTTAAGGGCCAGGGTTCTTCAAGAACTTCATGATTCTCCAAGTTCGGGACATGGATATGACAAGACCTTGCACCTTGTTAGGCACAACTTCTATTAGCAAGGATTGCGGACCTTTATGAAGTCCTACATTCGTCATTGTGAAATACTCCATCACATCGCCATATGGCCTCTTACAACCACTTCCCATTCCCTCACAAATCTGGACTGATATAGCTTTAGACTTCATTGATAGTCTGGCTCCATCGAGCAGCTGCACAATCATGTTGGTCGTATTGGATCGTTTGTCTAAGTATGGTCACTTTTTGTTATTGGCTTACCCATATACTACAATCAAGGTTGCTCTCTTATTCTTTAACCACATATTCAAACTTCATGGGATGCCAACTTCCATTATGAGTGACAAGGATCTTTCTTTCACTAGAAAATTTTTGTAAGAACTCTTCATATTGTAAGGGACGAAGTTGCACATGCCATTCTCCTACCACCAATCTGATAGCCCAACTGAAGTCCTAAATAGGACTCTTGAAACTTATTTATGATGTTTTGCAGCAGAACAACCCAAGTGATAAGCAAACTGGCTAGCCATGGCCATGTGGGCCTATAACTCAAATTGGCATTCCTCTATAAGGATGTCTCCCTTTGAAGCCATATATGGGTTTCCACCTCCATCTCTTCTCACCTACATTGTGTGAGTGTGAATGCTGCAGTTGATGATATGTCAAAAACAAGGGAAGAAATTCTATATTACTCAAGGAAAATCATAATCAAGCACAACAAAGGATGAAGCAATATGTAGATTTACATCTTATAGAGATAGAATTCAATGTAGGGGACGGGGTGTATCTCAAGTTGTGACTTTACAGACAAGCTAGTACTTGAATTCGCAGGCATATGAAGCTCTCTCATCGTTTTTATTACCCTTATGGAGCTATGGACCGAATTAGACGTGTTTCTTACAAATTGAATCTGCCCACTCAATGTCGCATTCACCCAGGTTTCCCTGTTTACTTACTCAAAAAGCACTTGGTAAGTCTTCACGTGCATTCAACTACTCTTCAAGGTGATGGTGTATTGATATTTGAACCTTACAAGCTATTGGCTTATCATATCCACACTGGCAGCAAGAAAGCTATCCCACAAGTGTTGATTCAATGGGCCAATAGTTTTGAAGATGATGCAACCTGGGAGGACTCGGTCTACATTCAAAAAGAGTTTCCGAACTTCAGCCCTGTGGACAAGGCTGTCAATTGAGCTGTTATACTCCCGTCTTTTATAGCATAGTTTGTGATCGCTCACTTTTTTCTTCTTTTGTAACTGTGCTCTTTATCAATGTGATCGATCAATTATAATTCTCAGTTTAACGAGGTCGATCCACAGGAAGGAACGAGGAAAGCGTAGCAAAGTTAAAGAAAAATACCGTATCAGTATTGCCCTAATTTATATTTAGAGAATATTAACTTTAAACTAATTTCTTTTAATTAATCATGCAAAAAAAAAGACTAAGGTTTCAAGTTTGATTAGTCCTCCAAATGGATGCAAATAAATTTCTCTGATGATTTATGGTTTTCTAGTTGAATTTAGGTATGCATGCGTCATGGTTATAGACGACAATTAATCAAAGGTAAACCTAAGCATTAACTATCATATTCCCCATGAAACATGATTTTTGTGGGAATTAATCAAAGTTTGTGGTAGCCTATTCGTCGATCATAAATAAAAGGATGCAACCTAATAATTTATGATGCCTAATCGGTATACCATATCAAAGACCAACCCCAACAACAAAGATCAAAACATAGAAGAAAAGATTTTTTTAATTTAATGATATTAATCAGAGAAAAAAATATTACATACCGTTGGGCTGGAGCTAATCTCCCCCTTTGCCTTAGTCAAGGAGGTTTAGCTGAGTATGGTCATAAAAAACATCAAAAGCAAAGGGGAAGGGTTGAGAGTCTTCATTGCCCCGTCCTCCGCTTTTTTTCTTTGCCTCCTTTTCTCCTCTCCTTTTTTTTAACGTTTCTTCCCTTTTTAAAACATGATTATAATACTAAATAAACCTAGAAAAAAATATCCATCTACTACTGTTGGGCATGGGCTCATTATTTACAAAGCCCACAAAGAGATTAAAAGTTTTGGATTCTATCAGTGAATTCCAGTTCGGTTTGAGGTATGGAAACGAGCTCTACGGACTCGGCTTTATAAAAGTTTTAGTTCTTGATATCTTCCTTACTCTGGACTTTGAATCACCACAATTGGACTTATGGATCTCTAGTTATGTCCATTTTAAAATTACATCGCACATACAGAAACCCTAATCTGATTAGGATTTGGACTAGCCTTTTAAACTCCAATTCAAATTACCATTTGCAGGCTGAAATGAACTTGGATTGGAGCAAACTAGATCATTTTGAAAAGATAGAATGCCCTCTTAATCTTTGTTGAAGGCTTCATTTCCATCCAACCACTTCTTCCAAGTCAAACGGTTATTAATGCCCAACCCATTCATGTATCACATTTTCATAGCCATATTCGTTGCACCAATTAAAACAAAATAGCAAAGCCACACTAGAAAAATATTTCCCTACGGAATTAAAAAAAATAGCATTTCATTGATGAAAATTATATAACGAGCCATGATGGTGCATGTTCCACACATGTCCATATGTCAATAATTTTATACGTCAAAATAATATAATAATGACCAACATAGATGTAACTTGATTCATATTTTAGCACTCATCAGTTGGCAACTGAGATGGGCAACAATAAGTCAGTTTGGATTTGTATAGGACTAAAGAGTTGTAGGTCAAGATTGGTTAGGATTGAATTAGTTGTATTTGAATTTGTAGGCTGAAGAATAGGCTTTAGAAGTTGAGCATTAGGTGCTTATTTTGTAGCATAGTTGGTTGTGTATCAGCTCTACATAAGTTGTACACAGTTTCTGGAATAAGCATGCTTTCCATTGAATTGAGTTCAGAAGAAAGAGGTTGGTTACCTCGAATCAAACCCTACATGTTCCCTTGCTTTCTTCCATTCCTCAATTGCTTCATCTTGCATGTTCATTGATAAAATGACTCATCTTATTTTCTTCATCCAATCAAACATTAGAACAAGGTCTAAGATCCCCATCATCTTTTACTCTTTTTATTTTAGTCCTTGTATCTTGAACATGAATGCTTTTTTGTATGAATGTTTTAATACTTTTGTTATGTGTAGCATGTAGTTTGGCTAGAACTCTGTTCTAGGGTTGTATGGCGACGTGGACATGGACATCTACATTATCTCTTGATTACATGGTTTGTTAGCTTGTCTTGGTATGCTTGTGACATGGTTCTTTATAAACCGTCAGTCGAAAGGCAATGACAAATCTTTAGCTACGTTGGTTCCATGTGTACCTAGTTAATCATCAATCCAAAAGGCGATGACATATCATTGGCTTAAAGACATATGGACATTAGTGTAGATGAACCATGGATCGCATGGTGGAAGGCTGGTGTGACAGACCGACATTTGTCATGAGATAGATATATGTTGTGGGTTATCCATGGCCAAGGCATTGTCTAGGTTCATTAATGCTTTAGTCCAACCCATAGACATATGGGGTAGAGGCTGTAGGTATATTCCTTTGACATAAGGAATCATCATCTACGCTTCACGCGTACAAAATCGCCTAGCGTGTCACTACATAGCCCTTGCCATCAAGCTTGAAAAACCATCCCTAATCCAGAAGGAAAACCTTATAATGTCCAAATGCTATTCAACCCTAGATCCTTATATATCACTGATATTCTTCTCTGAGCTCTTCAACATTTTTATTTGTTTTTCTTAAAAGATTATTGAAGGATCAGAGTACATTAGTAGGCTCCTACTCAGCTAACCAAGTACACTCCCTGTGAATTCGACTTGATACTTACTGAAATTTATAACTTGCAACCACATGTGATTTCATGCCGGGGCATAGACTTTCACTGCCGACGGTCAACACAAGCTACTAAAAGTATGTCATAGGCATAATTTGAACTCTCAACCTCTCCTTGTGAGAAAGAATAGACTAATAAACTTTTCCTTGTGAAAGTAAGTTATTCCCAAACTCTCTTTCAAGCATCTGATTCCATCTTGGAGCTTCGTTTATAATTTATCATGGAGTTTAAAATACCCAAATACTTTCCATATTTTGTTGGTTTTTAATTAAATTACCTTTTGATTCCTACAAGTAGCTCAAATTTTTTGTTAGCCCCATGAATTTCAATTTTACCAATTGAACCCTCAACTTCCAATTTAAATGTAATATAAACCATCTCTGGGTAACATATCTTTACTAACTATACAATGTCCAGTTTAGCGCTATGCATGGTAAGTACTGTCACATGTTAAGGTATATACCTCAAATTTTTTGACACCTCTGCATGTTGATCTTCCTATGATGGCAACTGAGTCTTCCCCCGAGATCCAACTCAACCTCTCTTTGCCTCAACCAAGGTTCACAGAAGCAAACCAATTGAATATGAGACAAGCCAATAAGCATACAAAAGAAAAAGAAGAGAAACAAGCACAAGGCAATCAAAAGCACTAAGATCAAATTAGGGCCATAAGCCAACTTTCTCCTTTATTCGCCCCTTGTTTTTCATGAATACAATGACAAAGGTACCATGCCTATTTAGTATGAGAGAATTCAAAACCAACTTATGGATAAGGTAAAGTTCCAATTTGAACTTATCTTATCTTATCTGATAGCCCACTACTTCAATTAGCAACTGAAGCCTTCACGATCTGATCACGTCTCGTGAATATCACACCCGAGTGCGCGTATGTGCTCCACACGCCCCACGCATGCTCCGCACCTGCCTGTGTTTCGCACACACTTGTGCTCCTTGCACGTTCCTTGTGCTCTTGTGCTTCATGCACGTCCCATGAGTACTAGCTTGTACCCTTCACGTACCTATGGTTTCTGCTTAGCCTGCGAGCACCTTGTACACATACCTGTCTCTACACGCACCTATACTCCACGCATGCCCCATGTTCTCTTGCAGTCTGAGCTTAGCTCCCAGTGCCTCGCGCCTATATGTTATGCTCTGCGCGCTATGTCTGCGCCTTGCGCCTTGTGCCCCACGTGCACACCTGCTCATGCCTGTGTACAGACGCATACGCTGTGCACACCACTCCTGACCTGGTACGTCTAAAGGCTAGAACCCACAATTGGTTCATGTGCAAGGGTCTGACAAACTACCTGCCCGAAGAATCTGATGACCTCGTCTGAGCAGAAGCCAAGTTCTCGTTGATCTCCTTCTCGAACTATCACAATGCAGTGTCTTTCTCCCAACTAGCCTCAGAGATAGGTTGCTCTTCCTTTGCACCAAATAGAACGTTCTCCAGTTCTTCATTCTCTATCCTTTGACCCGCTGGTCAAGGATATTCTCCACAACCCTTTCAAATTAAGTCCTCACTAAGGGAGGTGCTCGTTTGGTCTTGTTTGGAGCTTGTTTAGTGTTATCCTCGTAACAAGGTTTCAAGAAACTCACATGGAAAGTTGGATAGAGCTTGAGGCCTATAAGCAACTTGTCCAACGCATTACATCACCTTGAAGGGTCCTTTATACCTTTAATGAGGCACTTGTATGCATCACGCTCGTGGAGCTTCTTCCACATTTAGGGAGTGAGTTTCAACCATAATCGATCTCCCGCTATAAACTCCAAAGGTCTTCGACCCTTGTCTACATACTTCATCATCGTTGTCAGAGCATTTTCTAGAGAGTCCTTTACTTCATCCAACAACTCCTGTTGATTTCTCGCGAGTTGATAGGCTATGGGGCACTTGCCTCCAGTGCCCTACCTTGCCACCTCAAGTGGAGCCCATGGCTAAAATCCGAATGCAATCTCGGATAGGCTTTTTCCTGTTGTAGAAGATTGATTCAGGTTGTATGTGAATCATGCTATCTACAATAGATCAAGCCAGTTCTTCTGCGAGGCAGTGACAAAATGCCTCAAGTACTCATCCAATAGAGCATTGATCCGTTCGATCTGTCCATCTACCTATGGGTGATTGACCGTAGAGAATTTGAGTTTTGAACCCAACATGTTGAACAATGAAGTCCAAAACCGCCTTATGAATCCCGATCGCTTACAATGTCCTACGGCAAACCAAACAATTTCACCACATAGTTGAAGAAGAGTTCAGCCATGTACTCTGCCGTATATATGGTTAGTGTAGGTATGAATATTGCATACTTCGAAAACCTGTCCACCACCACTAAAAAAGAAGTCATTTCCCTTACCTTGGGAAATCCAATGATAAAGTCCATTGGAACAATCTGCTATGGCCTATCTGGCACAAGGAGTGGTTGTAGTAGCCCAGCTTCCTTCCTCCTATCCGACTTGTCTTGTTGGCATATAAAACAAGTTTTCATATAGGCCTTGACATCATTTGCATCTTCAGCCAATACTAGTACCTTGTGAGCAGAGCCATTATCCGCTCGTATCTAGGGTGTCCAGCCTACCTCGTGTCTTGTATTTCAAGAAACAACTCCTTTCATAATCCTCCAACATTCGACATCAATAGCTTTCCTCCTTTGGCATGGAGAAGCTTATCTTCCATCCAATACCATTGTGTGACATCTTCTTCACGTCCATAGCCAATCTTTGGTATTGTACATCTGTCTTCGCCACATCCTGTATGCGCTCAGCTAGATCCGAAGTCACTGTACTCAAGGTAACAACTATCTTCACAGCCTTCTTGCGACTCAAAGCATCGGCCAATATATTGTGTTGTCCGGACTTGTGTTGCCACTCGAAGTTATTTTCTTATAGAAGCTTCTGCAGTTGAGTTTGCCTCGGGGTCAGCTTCTTTTGTGTAGCAAATAATGTGTTAATCACATTGCCTGTCTTGATCATGAACTTGTTTCTAATTATGTATACCCTCCATAATTGCAAGCAATGCACCACAACAAGCATCTCTTTCTAATAATTAAGTAGAAGACCTTCTCTTTGCATTATAGAGTTTCCAGCTCCCAAATGCTACCGGGTGACCCTCTTGCACCAGAACATAGCCCACTGCCCGGTCAGAGGCATTTATATTTACCTCAAAAGGTTGCCCAAAATTTTTCAGCTTTAGTAGTGGTTCACTGGCTATCGCCTATTTCAATGAGTCGAAAGCCTGCTGATACTTGTTCGTCCAGTACCACTCCTAATCCTTCTTCAAGAGTTCGGTGAACAAGGCTGCCTTCCTTGAATAATCCTTGATGAAGAAAAATATCAGTTCAGTTACCTTGGTAGCTAGGCTCCAGCCATTCCAAGATTGCTTGCATCTTGTGATGGTCCATTCGGACTTCTCTGTGAGAGATCATATGCCCCAAGAACATGATACTTTTCTATGCAAACTCACACTTCCCCATCTTCACATATAGTTGATGTTCCCTCAATTTAGCTAGCACCAACTTGAGATGAGATAAGTGGTCCTCCAAGGACTCACTGTACACCATAATGTCATCAAGGTATACAACTACCAAACGGTCCAAGTTATCTACAAACACATCAGTTATTAGGTTGCAGAATGTAGCAGGGGCATTTTTCAAGCCGAAGAGCATGCCCATGAACACATAGGCACCATAACAAGTAATGCATTTGGTCTTGCCTTCATCTCCCTTGGCGATGTGCCCTTGCTAGTATCCTGAGCATAGATCCAATTTGGAGAAGAAAGCTGCCCCGCAAAGCCAATCGAACAAGTTCTAAATCAAGGGGATCAGATATTTGTTTTTTATGGTCACCTTGTTCATGGCTCTGTAATCCACACACAACCACAATGTGCCATCCTTTTTCCTTTTAAACAACACTGAGGCACCCAATGGGGCTTTGGGTGGCCGTACATACCTGACATCCAACAGTTCCATGAGTTGTTTCTTCAGTTCTTGCAGCTTTAAGGAAGACATCCGATAAGCTGCTTTTGTAGGAGACTTAGCATCAAGCTCCAGCTTGATGTGATGATCTATTGTCCTTTTAGGTAAGAGAGCTTTCAGGAGTTCATCCCGTATCACATCCCAAAATTCTTTCTGAATAAGCACAACCGCATCCAACACTTTTACCTTCTTCTCAACCTTTGTTTCTAGCATGGCCGCTAGATAGGTAAGTTTTCCTCGCTTCAGACCATGCTCCAGTTGCATTGCAGACAAAAGTGTTTCCTTCCCTTTTTAGACCTTCCACTGCTTCACGCCCGTAATAAAGTATGGTTATGTTCCCTTCATAATGAAAATTCCACTGAGGTATGGTAACACTACACACTTAGCAAGAGTACCACCAAAATATTTATATGCCCTTCCCAATCTCCAACTTTGATTACTATCTCCTATTCCATATACGCAACCGGTTAGGCGTTGGAATTTACCGCCTTAATTGGACTCGTATCCTTCTTGAGGGTAAAGCCGAGATCTGCCACTATCTTCTCCGACATAAATTTGTGTGTAGCACCAGTATCCATCATGGCCTCAACAGCCTTTCCTTTCAACATGATCTGAATAAACAAGAGTTTGACATGGTTCTTCTTCACTGACCTGATTGTGTTAATGAGTTGACGAGGATTAACTCAAGTAGGGCAATTAGTTTCACCATCGGCCTTCACCATGAGCGCCGAGAGTTTCTCACACATGGGATAGTCGCGTACAAGGTGAGGACCCTAATAGATAAAGAATCTAGATCTTAGTCCTTGGTCGGGTTATTTTATTCTAGATCGGTCGAGGCACGCCACTCCCCGTGTGGCTTCTTCACACCCTCCCGTCTCGCAAGTTTGCCCACCTCCTTGGGATTGGACTTCCCTTTGTCCCCTACAGGAGTATTTGCTCACTGAAAATCAACCGAGCCTTGGGCAAAAAAATAGCATAAGTGAGATCAGTTGCTCCCTATCTCCGTACCTCCGGCTAGCCCAACCTTGCAGCCCAGACATAAAGTTAAAGGGATTGTCCTCCTCGGACATATCCTTGATATCTAGTATCAATATATGTGAAGGCCTTCATATATTCTCTGATCGTGCAGCTTCTTAAGAAGGGTCCTCATGACCAATGAAGTACTCCTCGGCAAGAACTGCTCATGGAGTTCCCACTTGAGTTATTCCAAGCACTGAACAAACTCCCGTCCTATTCAAGAGTCATTTCTGGCCGCGCTCGGAACCAGATTTTTTGCATCCCTGGTGAGATACATGCCCACAAGCAATACTCATTCATCCTCACGAACTTTGGACACCCAAAAGTATTAATCCATATCCCATATGAAATTCTCCAAGTCTTTGGCACGCCAAGCGCCTACAAAAGGACTTGGTTCCAAGACCTTTACCTTCGGAGTGAAGATCGAGTGAGATGTGTTCCCGAAGTGTGTCTCTTAGATAACTGAACTTCCACATCAAGCCGTTGTGTCTCTCGTTCCATCAAGGCCTCGAATGCGTTGCAATTGAGACATCTCATCCATGTGCTATCTCAGTACGAGTTTATTGAACTCGATGTCTCCTTGATCATCATGATCTCGCCCAACAAAGTATAGTACATATTCGAGAGGGAGATAAAAGATTCTCCTTTCAGGATAAAGCCCACCAACCTCTTCAACCAAGAGAGATGAGTCCTCATTTATATCCGTCATAGCTCTGATACCACAATGTCACAGGTTAAAGTATATACCTTAAATTTTTTGACACCTTTACGCGTCGATCTTCTTGTGATGGCAGCTGAGTCTTCCCCCAAGATCTGACTCAACCTCTCCTTGCCTCAACCAAGGTTCACAACAATATATCAATTGAATATGAAACAAGTCAACAAGTGAACATATGAAAGAGGAGAAACAAGCACAGGGCAATCAAAACTACAAAGAGCAATTTAGGGCCACAAGCCAACTTTCTCCCTTATTCACTCCTTGCTTTTCATGAATACAATGACAAAGGCATAATGCCTATTTATAAAAATATGAAAGAATTTCAAACCGACGTGTGGATACGTTCAAATTCCAATTTGAACTTATTTTATCTTATCTAATAACCCACTACTTCAGCTACCGCAACTGATGTAACACCCTGAATTTTCTAAATAAAAAATCAGAAAATTCTCAAAAATTAATGAGATTAATTAGCATGAAAAATAAATGAATTATTCTAAAACTCAATTAAAGGAAAATCAGGAATTTATTACACTTAAAATCCAACCTTGCAACTATTGGGCACGAGAGAAGGCCTTATCGGGTAAGGCTATTTACACATAGAATAGTTGGAGGTGGACGGATAGTGTAACCCCGATTAGTTAATTGAGAAATTTACTAAGTGTAATTAATCAAGATTAATTAAGTGGGAGATACTAGACAAAAGTTAGAGTCCCGGTAAAGTAGAGCTGATCGGGTCAAAAGCCGATAATCACTGATCTGGGTCGGGAGAAGAGACGACCAGTAATACTACAGTAAGCTAGTGTCACTGGGGTCGTATGACCTGGGATTCCCGGATCTGGGTCGGGGATAAAGATGAGCCAGATAATAATTAGTCGCCGTTGTGACGGCACAGTAACAAGAAAAGATCGACTAAAGATATTCAGCCTTTAGTAGGAGATATTTTAGAAGATATCATAGTTTAATCAATTGCCTTCTAATAGATAAGTTAAAGTAATAGAATTAACTAAAATAATTAAATGATTTAATAATGAATATATAGGCTGAGAGTTAGGTTTCAATTGAAAGAAAAAGATTCAATTGAAATCCTAAATTGATCGTGCCCCTCTCCCTCACGAGCTCTTCCTTATCGACGCCCTTACTCGTGCCTGACAACAGCCTGGCCCTGCACCGTCACTGACCGCCACGAGCCCAACCGCCTTGTCTACCCCGCGCCAGCAACCCCTACCGGTCGTGCCCCCCTGCTACATGCGCCCCCGCGCCCTACGCGCGCGACTTGAGCGCGTGACCTGCAATTGGTCACCCTTGTCCGACCCCTTCTCGCGCCGCCGCTCACGCCCCGGCGCCCGGCCACCGACATCCTCGACAGTCAGTTTGTAGCCTCGCCTGCTATCCTGCAACATTGTCTGCCCCTTCTTCTTTTTCGGCGAGGATAGAACGCCAGCGACCTCTTCATCCCTTGCGATTGTGAGCCCTAACTTGGGGAAAACCATTACAATAACTAATTGATTAATTAATGAACTTAATTGTCGGTTTTAGGGCTATGAAATTAAAGGGGATAATAGGGTTGTGAAGGGGTTTGGGTATGAGATCTATGAATTGAATGAATGTTTAAGTTAATATGGTGAATGTTTGTATTAATTTCGGGGCCCTATAATTAGGGGAGGTGCCGCAAAATTTTTCATAAAAATTCTAAGTATTAATGCCTTATTAGTGTTCTTGTTAGCATGCCTACTTGTTTCATGCTTTAGATTAATTGAACTTGGCTAATTAATCATGGTTAGGGGCATTCTAGGAGACTATAAGCATGAGCTAAGTTGAATATGGACATGTTATATATTTACCTTGTTTTAAGCGATAGAACTAGAGTTATGAAATATGAATCTCATATTTATCTACTTGTTATTGTAAATTCTAGGAAAGGGTAAAGGTCCCGCGGGATTATCAGCAGGACCGAGCCAGACCTAGGAATTATCGAAGGACTTCATGTGAGTGGACTCCTCTGTAAATATTGTTTTATGCATGTATTCATCATGATTATGTTTACCATATTTCGTAAGAGTTTTATATCGGTTTGTGGATGCCGATGGATTTAATCGCTATGTTAGTATAGTGATTTTGTGTTTGTTATTGCTATACTTTTGAAATAGCATGCATAACTGTGAAGTGAAACCTTAATTGGTGGAGATTGGATTATTGTATGTATCATAGGCCGCACCTTAGTTAGATATGTATGAGGAATCCAACAAGGCTCACGATAGAGCCCAGAAATTAAGTAGACGATACCGGGTTAAGAAAGGGACTTTGTTTTCAATCGCTTTTCTTAAAACAAAAAATGTTTGCGAAAGTCGTTCTTTTTATAAAACCCCTTTGTGACTCTTGTGAGTACCCGTATCGGATATGAGATGCATACTTGACGTATACATGTAGATGTATACTGCTGGTCGTCAGGTACCGGGCTCATGTAGATGTATATCGCTGTTCCCGGTCATCGGGATCATGTAGATGTATACCTTTGTTCCTTGATGGTAGTTGGAGTCCTTCCCGAGACATTCGAACTAAGGGTGCATGCTTGTATGATATGAGGCCATTGCATATACGTGATTCTTATATGCTTGTGATGATGTGAGATTGCCTGTGTGCTTTCATCGGATTTCTGATTGTCTTTGTAAACGAGGGATTTAGGGAATAATTTTCTAATTAAAAAAATATATATATAAATATGATTAATGAAAGGCTCAAGGTTGGCTATAATTGTATTTTTTTTTTTTGGAATAATATCTTCAAGATATAGTCTCTCGTATTTGGAATTAAGTGGAAAGGAGGATTAAATTGATTAATGTTTTAATTAGGATTAAATGGGGGCATCAAGGACCTGTTAGTAATTTTGGGGAAAATCATGGATTTATTTGAGAATGAGTATTCTTAAATTATATAAACTTTCATATTTTATATATATATATATATATATCATAATTTTTTGATAGTCTAATAGCGAATTGATTAAAAAGACTTTGAGTTACGGATTAAAATTGATTAAAGACTTAATCAAGATTAATTGGGGCTCTTAGGGACCCCTTGGTAATTTCAAATAAGGTGAGAATCTAAGTGAAATTGGTATCCTCTCTCAAATTCAAATCAGACAGGGAGCTATTCAGGATTTTAGAAAAAAAGAATAAGGTTTAAATGTAATCATCAGTTTTTCTCTCACAATGACTTACTATTATGCAAATAGAGAGGAAGACAGGAGCTCTTTATTTAAATTGCATGAAAAACCATGCAAGTGAATCATCATAGTTGAAATGGATGGTTGAGATCAAAACATTAAGTTACAATGGTTCGATCCAAACGCCGCGGGTGAAGCTCCGGAATCAAACCGCGCGGGGGTAGGGGGAAGCGCCGCTCCTCCGCCAGCAAGCGCGCCACAGCCTGCCAGTTTTCCTCCCAACAATTTCGGAACGGCCAACACTGATAGAGATTCGATCCTTACCGTGTGATTGCCAAAATCAACGGGACGAGATCCTTATCCAAATCTTCACAAGAACTCCTATAAAATGACGGCCTTCTTCCAAAACCCTAGACACACCCGGTTGAGCGGCGGCAAAGTTCTCCTTCTTCACAAGAGGCGAGGGAAGAGGGAGGTTGTGACGTTGTACCGTCCAAACACCGATGGAAGCTCTATTACAACGAGGACAACGACCAGAGGAACTCCGCAGAGGCCCGATGACCTTATACACGCTCAGCTAGCCGACACCGGGCAGCAACCCGAGAACCCAGAACCGATCTACACCGCCTGGAGTTCCCTGTTTGAGTTGCGACCAAGGGAGCACAACAGGTGTTCGACTGAATGCTTGGAAGAGGTTTACACTTTCTTGTAGTAATGATACTCGAGTAAAACCCTCCTCTTTCTTATGGCTGTTGTGTAGGGTCAAGGAAAGATAAGATGCTGACAGTGTTCTTCTTAGTTTTGATGTTGTACAAAGGAATAGCATGTGGAGTTACTAGAACTGTGTTTTAGTAAGACAAGGTTTTATTCAGGTAACCTATCTTCTATCCTTGATTCCTATACCCTAGTTTTGTTCCATTTTTTTTTATCTTGCTGACTAATCAAGAGTGATATTTCTGAGGATGTTATGGGTTAGAGATAGCCTTGTACTCTAGATATTTGTATGATATAAGACTAGGCACCTGTGAGCTTGGAAATTTAAGTAGTTTGTAACATTTATACATGTTCATTAAACAAAACTGTAGCAATAATTTGTTCAGTTTTGGGAATTTTTTTTTAAAGACTATATGATCATAGATTTGATTATAGGAGGAAGTGTGCAACTAATAGTATAAATATTGATGTGTAATGATTAATAAATGAGGAAATAAAAGGGAGTTATGGCAACTGAAGTCAATATATATGATTGAAGCTGGAGAGCATGCATCAGTTTCTTTGTGAGTGAAGTGTAGACAAGCATGAGTAGATGGTTGAAAATCTTCAAGCTTTTACTAGGAAAAAGGGATAACTAAATACATGATGAGCATGATTCAATCTTCAATTCAATAAACAATAAAAAGGGAAATGTTAATACAAGAGGGGCCAGGAGATCATATGCAGAGATAGACCTATTTTTTTTTTATAGTAGCTTAGAGCATGTATGGTGTTTCTGAAGGCATGCATGGTATTAGGTTTTATGATTTGGTCAAGAGGATTAAACTTGCTTGCATGCATAGCCGTAAGTGAAGAGTGAAGAGAATCTAGATGTAGGTTACCATTCATTGGGTTGGACCATGGTTTCACCCAACCGAAAATGCACTATCTAATGACCACCGGAATTTGAGAGGGAAAAAAAAGAACAGAAGAGAAAACGGAGTTCATAAGTTTAATGAAGGGTTTTAAACCCATTTGACTTGATGAAGATTAAGAGGTCTGGTTAGACCGCAAGACTTGGGTTGGTTTAGCCACTTTTACATAAAGGGTTAGACTTAGTCAGGTCAGAAGATAAGCCCAAAATCAAGACTAAGAGTTAGGTTAGTCAAGTTAGAAGTGGGTAATATCTGCAGTTTGGCTGTCCCCTTTGAGGGATAGCTGTGCAGATTGTGATTATCCAATAGAGATGTATAATATACCTTTGGAAAGATGGGGAAGAGATTGATGGGATGTGTTCGGCAAGTATACGGGTCGTGATCAAGTAATAAAGTGGACTGTGGGAAGTCGGATGTCGAACCACAGGGAATAGAGATTGCTAAGTGTAAACCAAGCTTTACTAACCTAGTCCGAAGAGTAAATTGGGGGGGTTTTGGTTTTCAAACGTGAAGACTAAAAAGGATTGCGAATAAGAACTGAAAATTGAGAGTTGATTGGGTGAATCAATGGCAAGAGAGGATACTTGGGTATGTATCCCTTTTGGATTTCAATTCTAAAGATGAGAAAAGATGTTTATGAATCAAAGTTGGTATTTCTTGTGCCAATAGTCCCAAAATTATATCCAATCCCTCTTCCAAGGTTATTGGATAACTAGTCTCCTAGGACTTGATATGAAGCTCAAGGGGTCATTCCTAAATTACACCCAACCCCTCTTCCAAGGTGGTTGGATGACTAGTCTCCTAGGACTTGATATGAGGCTCAAGGAATTTTATATATATTGGAAGAATCATGGGGGTGAATTCGTATGAAAGAGTCGTTCGCTCTTCTAGTACCCGATTCCTCGGTATACTCATGAAACTCTCTAATGAAGCAAGTTCCTAATACAAGGAGGCGCTAGCTCTACCCTTGTATTGCACACAAGTAATTTCTAGTGATGAAATTACAATCAATACATAACATTCATTAGACATTCAAGAAGGTACCAACAAATCATCATAAACATTCAATTCTATTAATGCTCAATCCAAAAGTTCAACATACCCAAGTACCAATAGATTAGTTCCCCATAAATGGGGAACTCAAACCAAAATAGGAAAGCTTACAAAACAATGAAAGATTAATGGAGAACACCATTACCTCCAATGCTTGCAACTCCAAGGGTTCTCTAATATCAAGATTTGGGGGAGATGACCCCCCAAGCCCTAATCTCTCCTCTAGCCTCTCTCCCCCCAGCCAAAACTGTCTCTAAACTCTCATACTTAACTATTTATACCCATGAATTAGGGCTCCACTAAAAAATTACAACATTACCCTTGATTGGGCCCATGAAACTGCAAAAGTTACGATAAACGGCCTCGCGTGAACGGCTCGTTCATCGCCGCTCACCACAAACGTTTCCGGACCGGGTAGTCAACGGCCGCTCATCACCCCGCTCACCTCTCCTTGTTCTCGAATCGGGTAGTGAATCGGGCGGTTCATCACCGTTCACCTCACTTTTGCTCAACCGCAGATGAACGGCCATTCACAAGGCCGTTCTCACACTCTTTTGTGCCTGCCGTTGTGCCCAGGTGTGAACGGCCGTTCACAAGGCCGTTCACCCCCTATTTACTTCAAAATGCCTTCGTTTGGTCTTCATTTTGTTGATAAATGCTTCCTTTTCGTCGGGGTGGCCTATTTATACCCTGTTTACAAAATATGAAGCATTTTAAGTACCGGCAGGCTACAAATCATTGCATTTGACATGAAAATAAGTATATATATAGTATGTAAATATGCTCAATTGAACGCTTATCAGATCTTTACAACGAGTCTTAAATCAACTCGATCGGGTTCCAGGATCAAAAGTTATGAGCCGTTCTTTGGGACTGCGCAACAGATTCAAGCATTCTGCATTAATAATATTATTAATATTAATAGACCATTATGTTTTGGTACTAAGTCATAGTTATCATTACCAGATATCAACGTAGAGCGCTGAGCCACGTCAGGAGGGACACGAATCAGTCGGTTGGTTTACCAGTTGAGGTAAGTGCATCTGCCTAGTACCTACCCAGCTTTGGGTTTCCTTGACTTTGTTGATTCATGTTTCTTATAAGTACTTCGGCCTAGTACGTTTACTCTTTGATGAGTATTCTTGACCTTGCCTCATTGATTGAATATATCTTGGCTTCAATGTTGTTTTATTGTTTGAGCACTTATTGGCTTGAACTTTTTCATGTTTGCTATACTGTTACTTGGTTTGCATACACGAATTCATTCTCTTGCTTTGTTGAATTCCCATGTTAGTGTATGCCTATTGATGTGCTAGCTTTTATTGAATATGTTTGTGATCGTCGAACATGCTTTCCCCGTTGATTGGTACGTGGCCGTTGAAACACGTGAGCCTGTACTCCGTCTGGGTGTGTGTGTATCGGCTGTTCTTGTTGCTGAATATATCTTCCCGTTGATCGGCACATGGTTGTGGAAACATGTGAGCCAGTGCTCCATCCGGGTTGATGTTTCAGCTCTTCTTGTGTTGTAGATTCTCTTGTTCAGTGCAGATTATGTTGCGGGCGTCCAGGGGGAGGACACTCTGGACGTCCTGTAGTCCTACCAGGAGGAGGAAACTCTGAATGTCCACCTGTCAGTGGGACGATACGCTAGCCGTGTACGTACATGTAGGAGCGCTACTAGACTCAAGGGTTTGGATGATAAGATTTAAGTTCGGATTAGGTTGATGGCTGCTGAGGAAATGACAAGGTTGTTCTTCATGTTTGATTTGACTTCATGCTTTGTGCCTGTGCTTAGTGATAGTGATCCTCGTGTGTTTTAAGCTTAGTCTTTCCTATGGTATTGCTTTGTGTGGATCACTTTACATGATTGTTTTCATGACCTCTTCACATTCATTGCGGGGGTACTTACTGAGCTTTCCATTCGAAAGCTTATTCCACTTGTTTCCCTTCTTTTGTTCCAGGACTTGAGGTGTAGGTGACTCTAGATCAGGAGCTATGTGAGGGATCGAGATATTCTAGTAGAGGTTCGAGGACCTCAAGTTTACTTGTGTATGAGATCGTATTTCATTTTGTAGGACCCTTATAGGGCCATTACCCATGTAGGGTGTTTAATTATGTTTTAAATTCTTCTGTACAACTGGTTATTGAAGTTAATGGATTATATTATTGCATGCTTTTGATTACTTAGGCCTTGTATCCGAGTGGGGTGCGCCTCTACTTGGATACGGCTGGTCTGTGCGCGTGCCCAAGGTCCCGGGATCCTGGTTAGGGCGTGACAATCTTGATATCCTAATCATGATTTAAGATAATATGCAGACCCTCATGTTTTATATTTGCTTATGTACATGTACTTTTATGTTAGTACGGATTTCTGTCGAAAGACAGGTATGTATAACACCTGGCAGATTTGTCTGCACTCACTGAGCTTGTATAGCTCAATCCCTTCGGTTATTGTTATATATATTACAGGACCTAGACATGGATCTGGGTAGTCGTTTGTAACACGAGTGAAGATCGAAGTCTAGCTAGCTCTAGTGTACCTTATCTTTATTTTGCGTATGGTGGTGTTGTATTTGACACTATGTTTTATTTTCTTCCGTGTATTTGAGGCCATTGTTACCTAAGACTTATTATGTTGTACTCTTATGACTTTTGTTTGAATATGACTCCCAGTGTGTAACCGGTTATGCTTATGTCATATTAATTTTATTTGAGTACTTCATTGTTTTTAGGTTTTAAATTTTACAGCCTTGGTAAAGAGATGGGTGTTATAACTGAAGCCTTCACAATCCGATCAGGTCACATGAATATCGCACCCAAGTACATGCATATGCTTCGCGCGCCCCGTGCATGCTTTGCATCCGCCTGTGTTTCGCATACACCTATGCTCCGCGCATGTCTCGCACATATCTGCGTCACGCGCTCACTTACACCCTGAACACACCTACGCCCCGCATGCACATGTGCTCTGCACTTAGCCTGTAAGCACCCTAGGCACGCCCTTGTCTCTACGCGCACTTGTGCTTGACGCATGCCACATGCACACCTTCACCTTATGCTCAACACCCAGTGTCTTGCCCATGTGCGTTGTATCTGCACCCCGTGAGCGCACCTGCTTGCGTCTGTCCCGTGCGCAAGGTGCATCACTCCCGACTTGGTGCGCATAGAGACTAGAACCCACAACCTGATTCATGTATTAGGGTCTAACAAGTACCATGTGTTTAAACAAAACAAATGTAAAATCATAGTTAATATAAATGTTTTTTTTCTAATAAAAATCTAAAAAAAAAGTTTTTTGTTGATTTTAGTCCTTGTAGATAATTAGATAATTCTATGTGTAGTGTTCAATTAAGAATTACGAGAAACTAGAAAGGGGGTTCATATCATAATTAAAATATAGGGTAAACAACACAAATGGTCACTAAACTATGTTCGAGTTCCTATTTTGGTCACTCAACTAAAAAAATCAATTGACTCCCTTAACTTATTATTCTCTTCCAATTAAGTCACTATAACCTACAGCGTTAATACCAAGCTGATGTGGCAAGCCACGTCACAAGAACCTTATCGAAACTTCCTCTTTTTTCATTTCTTTCCCCTTTTTTCCTTTCTTTCGCCTCTTCACCAGAGCCCTAGACCTTGTTGTCCATCATCCTGTCATGGCATCGGGTAGGGGAGCGAGTAATCGGCAGAATGGTGGTTGGAATGGTGGCTGTGCAGGCAAAGAGGTGGAGGTAGGTGGCCTTTCTGCTAGTTCTTCGTCTCTCCTTTCCCCTCCATGTTCGCATAAATATGGTAGGAAATCTAACTCTAAAGCAATGCAGTCATTATTTGCTCATTATTCTATTTCATGAAAATTGTGCCTTTTATGTGCTTCTCTCGTTATCGTTAACGAAGATAGTCAATAAATTTGACTTATTTTCATTTAGCCAACTTGTTAACGATGACGAGACAAGCATATATAGGATATGGCCTTTTCTGATGTGTTTATAGGATATGTTGGCTAAATTAATCAGTGATATCATGAAGGAGAGAGGGTTTATAGGATATGATCTTTTCTGCTGTGTTTTTTTTTCTGTATATATCATGCTTTTGGAATTTAATCCATGGAAGCTTTTTACTAATAGTTGATATGAATTAGTCATGCTCTCTTAAGTGATAGCAAGGTTTTTACTAGGGTCAATCTTTATAGGTTAAGTTCTTCTACTTAAGGTTTTCACTTTGTCAATTGATATAATTTTCGCAGGTTGATCCAATTCATCTCCAAGAAGTAGTCTTTGGTAATCCAATGTTTAGGAATAGAGTGTCTGACTATGAGGAAGATGAACTAAAGTGATAGTAATGAGTGTTATGTAGGCTGTGACTCCGGGTTTACTAGTGATAGTTCTGACTCTGAATTTCATAAAAGTAATTATGACATGGAGGATGATGACGATAAGATTTTTGAAATTAATGTTGATTTAGGCATAGAAAGTGATATGTGTGATGTGAAATTTTGGACAGGTTCTAGAGTGGAGTATGAGAGTGACCATGATGAACATGTAAGTAAAGACTCAAACTATGATAATTCAGATTCTTTGCACAGTATAGATGACTTTGATGATCTAGGTGTCTGTTCTAGAAGAAAATTGCCAAAATTTAATAACCAAACAGATATGGACAACCCCAAATTCGTAAGAGGGATGGTGTTCTCTAGTACAGATGCATTGAAGGAAGCAGTCAAGGAGTGTGAAGGAGAAGTAGATATAATGTGAACTTTGTGAGGAATGACAAAAATAGGTTGAAAGTCATATGTAGAGAGGACTACCCATGGGTGCTTTGGGGATAAAAAAATGAACCCTAGGAATGATTTAGAGAGCGCTTGGCAGATTAAAACCTATGTAAGTGAGCATAGATGTCCCAAGGAGATAAAGAATAAGAATGTGAGATAGAAATAAATAGCTTCTCATTACCTACATAAGTTTGCGAATGATCCAAACTATTCAATCACCTCATTGCAACAGGATGTGAGGCGTGATTTCAATTCTCTAGTTCCCTTGAGCACGTGCTACAAGGCTAAACTAATAGCTCTAGAAACGGTACTAGGTAATGCAAAAGAACATATGCAAAAATTTATGACTATTTGGAGGAACTCAGGAAAACCAATATAGGAACAACCACAATTTGTTTCCTAGAGTACAGATTATTCTTGAGGATGTATGTTTGCCTACAAGCTTGTAAGATTGGGTTCAAATTTGGCTATAGGCCTATCATTAGCCTTGATGCATGTTTCTTGAAATGTTACTATGGGGGATACCTAATGGTGGCTGTGGGAATTGACGCTAATAATTGCATGTATCCCCCTGCATTTGCTGCTATCGAGAGAGAGGATTTTGACTCATGGTGTTGGTTCATCCAACTGCTAAAACAAGATTTTGAGATTTTTAATTCATATCAATGGTCCTTTATGCCAGACAAACAGAAGGTAGACAATTTTGCCATGTATAACTTTTCGAATTATTTAAACCTTTACTTACAATCTTGTAGTCATTTTATTTTTGGAACTCCAATTTGACAGGGACTAGTTGGTGCCCTACTGGAGTTGGTGCCAAATACTGAGCATAGAAAGTGTGTTCGGCATTTGTACACCAACTTCAAATCCCATCCTGCAAACAAAGGGAAAGCATTTAAGGATTGTCTATGGAAAGCTGCTAGAGCAACATACTTAAAAGAGTATGAGGATGCAATGAGGGAAATGAGGAATTTATCAGAGGCTGCCCAAAGATGGTTGAAAGATAGAGATCCAAAGCATTAGTCCAAGGCCCATTTTTCCATAATGAAAAGTGTGACATATTGCTGAACAATTTGTGTGAGATATTCAACAAGTACATTTTGGAGGCAAGGGGAAGACCTGTGTTAACTATAATGTAGACAATAAGGACCAAGCTGATGTAGATCAAGGATTGCTAAAAAGAAGGCAGTTGAAAAGTATACGGGAATTCTATGCCCTAAAATTCAAAGGAAAATTGACAAGATCATTGAAGATTCTAGTAGGTATTCGGCTAGACAAATTGGTGGTACAAAATATCAGGTTTCCTGTGGGCCAGCACATCAACATATTGTTGACTTAGATGCCCACAGTTGTTCCTGCAGAAAATGAGATCTCACTGGTATCCCTTATAACCATGCAGTGGCAGTAATGTTTACTACTGAAGAAAGACCCAAACAATATGTCCACCCATGTTACCACAAGGAAACACAACTGCACATTTATTCTCACTTCATTCAACCTATCAGAGGGACAAAACAATGTAGTTATATGGAAAACATGGAGCCTATCATTCCACCCATGATGAGAAGGCCCCATGGCAGACCACACTAGAATAGAAGGAAAGAACTAGATAAAACAAGTGAAAATCAATACAAGGTTACGAAGATTAGGGTACAAATGACTTATAGAAAATGTGTGCAGATAGACCATAATGTGAGGATATGCAAGGGAGAAGTTGGTGCTAACAGTAGACTAGCTAAGTTAGCTTTGGGTTCTTTTTTGCAATCTAATTCAACAAGTATATTATGATTTATTAATGACCAATACTTTGTGTTATTTTCTAGGTTAAAAGAGCTATTGCAAACACTGCCAAGCAAGCTGCAAACAACCACGAAATAGGAGTCTATATCTAGGTGCAAGGAAAAAGGTAAAAATTGATCTTAATTACTTGGTCATCCATTTGCTACTAACTTTATTTATTTTATTTTTTTCAATTTTTGGGATGCAGAGTCAAACTCTTAAAAGACAAAGCACTGCAAATCAACCACTTGCAGTGACTATCAGGTAGATGCCTGATGTAAGTCAATTATTCCAACACCTCCTTCTTCAACTTTCCTTTCCTTTTAAGCTTAATTATTTCTCTAGTACTTTCTATAAATGCTCTCTCGGCCTATGTATAGGATTTTTCACAAATTGTAAGACCCTCTAGATTTGAAAGGGTACAAGTGGAAGTAATGCAAGGGGTGAGAAAATTTTGAGTTATATATATATATATATATATATATATATATATATATATATATATATATATATTCACTCAGAGGCCTTCAGTTGGAGAAGGAAGCTAGATTCAAACACTTAGAGTGAATGCTAACAGGATGTTTGGTATCAGTTTGTTCACCATATACATTTTCCTTCTTTTTTTTTATCCTGTACAGATTTTTAGCATTGTTAATCTTGGCAATCAGTAACTTAATTTTTTTTTTTGCTCATGATGCTTTCCTGCTTTGAGCTTTGATGAGTTATATTATTTTTTTTACACAGAGGCCTTCTAAAATTGGAGAAAATAGCTTGATGCAACCATCTCAAATGAGTGCCAGGTGGCAGTCTAGACATTTTTTTTTTTGGTCTTGATGGTTTTCACCATTGTTAATTTATGTTATTTGTACCTCCTTTAGAGGGTTCTTCTCAATTTATAACTCAAGTTTGATCTAGAAGAGTACAAGTGGATGCTGGATCTAGAAGAGTACCTGTGGATGCAAGACAAGAGGTAAAAAATTTCTTACACCTGTTTTATAGAGTTCTTTGTCATGTGTTGGATAGGAGAAATTATATTTGTTACATAGAGGTGGATGTTGGATGTAAGTTTATTAATTTTAAACAATTTTTTCATTGTTCATAATTCTTTTCTGCTTTGAGGAGTGTATTATTAATTTGGGGTTGTTCTACAAGGATCTTCTCAAGTTGTAAAAGCACAACAAAACAAAGTTCTGTTACTGGAGCTGACTATGCAAATCCACATACACATCAACAGAGACAACAAGGGAGACTAGTGCCTTCAAGGTATATGAGAGATTTACCTCAAGTTGGAAGTATGGCACAATGAAAAAGAAAGGTACCTCAATCAGCTAGCAATGCTCTACAAGAAAACAAGAAACTATCCAAGAGTGCACATGAACAGAAGGATTGCTACCGGGGAAGTTGTATATATTGTAGTAACATTAAATAAACAAAGTGTTATCCAATTCTATGTTAACTAGTTCTATTTGATTTTGAAGGAAATTATGTGTAAATCTAGTTCTATATATTTCACTATCAGAAATTTGTGCTTTCCGATTCTCTGTATTGTGAGTGGCTTGTGTTATATATTTTACAACATTTAGACAGACAACTTATTAACTTTTATAGAACAATGAGCATTTTAAAGGAATGAACCACAGGAAACTACTGTAACTTCACACCATTGAGGCAGACAACTCATTAACTTCTGCAGAGCAATTAATATTTCACAGAAATGGACATGCAACTAAACCATTTTATACAAATTACAGTTTCTGGAATGTGGCTTGCCAAAAACTTCATTTAATTGTATGATTCTTCACAAACTTCTATTTCATACATTTAGAAATGTAGTTTTGCGGTACAATTATAATTTAATATGGGTAAACGACACAAATGGTCATTAAACTATGTGCGAGTTCCTATTTTGGTCAATTAACTAGAAAAAGTTCAATTGACTCCCTTAACTTATTATTCTCTTCCAATTAGGTCACTATGACTTACGGCGTTAACAGCAAGATTACGTGGAAAGCCACGTCACAACCAAAGATTGGGTAAACGACATAAATGGTCATTAAACCATGTGGGAGTTCCTATTTTAGTTACTCAATTAAAAAACAAATTGCTTGTGGTTTATTCTTATAAAATGCTCATTGTTTTGTAAAAATAATAAGTTAATAAAATGCTCATTTATTTCCCCTTATTCATTTCTTTCGCCTCTTCACTAGAGCCCTAGTTTGTCATCCCGTCATGGCCTTTCCGCTGGTTCTTTGTCTCTTCACTAGACCCCTAGTCCAAATTGAGTTTAATGGTTTTGGAGAACATCTCAGGTGAAATCCTTGGCCAAAAAACTATATGAAATAAAGGGTTGATGCATTGATTTTGATGACTTGATGTTGAAATGAGAAAAATGTGTGCATTCTATTTCTCTAATGGTTTGAGAAACTAGATATAAATCAATATTAATTTGAAAAACATCTAGAGATGAGCATTTTATTAACTTATTAACTTTTACATAATCATGAGCATTTTACAGGAATGAACCATAAGAAAAAAAATTTAGTTGAGTGACTAAAATAGGAACTCACACATAGTTTAGTGACCATCTATATTGTCACACCCCGACCCAGGTTCCAGGCCTCGGGCACATGAACAGATCATCTGTACCCGAGTAGAGGCAAGCCCCACTCAGATATAAGGCCTAAGTAAGTATAGCAGATAACGAAATAATCCATAAAATAAGAAGATAAAATCATAGTACCACAATGAAAAATATCACAAGGGTCCAAAATACCCTAAACAATGCAGGCCCACAAGGGTCCTAAAAATATAAACTCTCACAAAAGAAATAAACAAAATACACCCTCGACCTCAGCAAGTGTCCCAGCCCTCGAACGTCTCCTGAGATCAAGCCCCCAGCTTCTCAGGACCTGAAAAAGAGGGAACAAGAGAATGAGCTTTCGAATGGAAAGCTCAGTAAGTACCCCATAGAGATCACAAAAAAAATAGATATGATCAAGAAAAATGTCAACAAACAAATGGGAACAACGTCCCGTGTCATCACATCCTAGGGGTCTCAGACCTACCACAATGACCTAACCAACGATAGGGACCCCTAACCTAACAATAGCCCTCAGGCTCTGGAAAAAGAACTCAACAAACATCCCCCGGTCAGCAACACACAGCATCTGCTGCCAGCGACTAACCTGTCACTCCTCGGTAGCGCCACCTCTCCCACATGTCGACATGGTCAGCGTATCAATCCCGCTCACCCCTCTGGCATGGAATGTCGAAACGTCAGGGTGTCCTATCCCCGAACGTTCTTTCTCAAATAGGAGCTCCAATGCTCCACTAATCCGGGTGGTAGAAACTAGCAACACCAGGGATGCCAGCATCCCGAAATAAACCATACATGCACGAGAATCCAAATAAACAAAGGAACAGACATGCATGTATCCAAATCCTCAACAAAACATGATATCAATAAAATCATGTACAACCAAGCAAAAATAAAAGCAAGTCCAAGAAAACCCGAAACCGGGTGGGAACTAGGCAAAGTACTTACCTCGACTGGTATAACTATCCACTGAACCGTGTCCCTCCTAATGTGGCTCAGTACTCAATGTCAATATCTGGTAATGGTAATCACGACTCAGTACCGTTACCAACACAAAGTGGACTATTAATATTAATAATATCACTAATGCAAAATTCCTGAATTTGTTGCGCAGTCACAAAGAACTGTGCACAACTTTTGACCCAAAAATTTGATCGAGTTGATCTAAGGCTCGTTGGAAAAATCTTTTCCTCATCTTTCCAACGATATATTATACGTCCCTTACAGGTAACCACAGGCAACCCATTTGTCCCTTGAATGGGACAGCCAGCTGGAGGCCTTTTAACCGTTCTCAACTCTATTAATTCAACCCATGGTCCCTACCCTTTTTAACTTGGTTTCTCCTAACCTGATCTATTAAGAACTGACTGAACTCAGTCATATATGTCTTTTTCTACTTCGTTAACAAGTTTAGGCATGACCATCAAACCATAACCATATGCATTAACTCCATCAAACAAATTACAATCAAACACTAATCATCCTCAAACCTGGAATTGACCAAGAAATCTACTCCTTGATAAACCAAGTATGAGCACATCAACCTTTCATAAAATCTAAGAGCAATCCAGTCATCCATCAAAATTTACTAGATGACAAACAAACCACAGAGAAGCACCAACCTCTAACTTATTATGTACCATCTAACAGTAGACTCTACAACACACATGCTAGCCTCTATTAAACCTGTAAGACATGGTCTCCAGTCAGCCTGCAGCCATACATGGTTTCCAATACTTGACTAGACTGGTCATATTTTCTTATCACCAAATCCACAAGAATAATTCAACTCCTGTTAATGAACACAACTGTCTATGAAATCCACAACTTTGTAACCAAATGAGAGCATGGACTAACTAGAGAAAAAAAAATTAGTGACCACTCCTGAAGGCTTCTGTACATGACTCTCTCGCTTCAAACTCTTCCGGGAAACCAAATCTAAGCAACTACCTTTCCCCTCCATGACTTCCATTTTGCAAATCCAAATACCACAGTTATAAGGAGAAAGACTATATTTGTATTTTCATACTCATCAACCTTGTTGACCAGATAAACATGGATATATCCCATAACTAACCTTTCATTATCAAAAAGTAAGCGATTATTAAATTAGTTACTAACCATAGACCTTTGTCATTTACTCTTTAAGGACCCATATATGCATGTATTCACTTGGCTCATAGCTACTTGCACCCACGCACAGACCTCCTCTAAAACTCACTTTCTATTATCTAAGACCCATGCCAAGCTTTTTTCTCTCATCGATCTTTCCTACATGCATGCAGGATGAGACACAAGAGCCAGAGAGCAGAAGGCTTACCAGGTTCGTTGGCTATTCAACAAGCCCTTGGGAACAGCTCCGACGATCGGACGTTACGGTGTGGCATCGTTCCTCCCCTCTGAAACTGCGATGGCCGCTAAGGTTCAAGATGACATCCTTCTTTATAAAATCCCTTGGAGGGATCACAGGAAATCTCCACTCCACTACAAAAAAAACAGAAAAATTGCGAGGGAAAATTCCCTCGCTAAATTAGGAAAATCCCTCGCTAAATTACTTCAGCGAGGGAATTGCGAGAGAAAATGTTCCCTTACTACTCTGGTCCTAGCAAATATTTGGCGAGGGTGTTGTCCCTCGCCAAATCTTAGCGAGGAATTCGCGAGGGAAATATTTCTCTTGCTAGTTAACGAGAGAAGGTTTTCCCTCGCTGGCCGTCGCTAAAATCTCTCGCCATTCCACAAACATCATAATCATTTGCGACAACGTAGTGGGGGAAACTCTCTCGGTGTTTTGCGAGAGAAGGTTTTCCCTCGCTAGCTGTCGCTAAACTCTCTCACCTTTTGCACACCTTCTTTATCGTTTGCGACGACTTAGCGTGTGAAAGTCTCTAGGTATTTAGCGAGTTGTAAATTTGCCCTCGCAGGTCGTCGCTAAAATCGATCATGCATATTTGTTTGCCCTCACCATTCCCTCGTGAATCTGTGAATTGTATTTCATATAAAATCAAATTTATCGGTCTTTGTAGTATAATTTCAAACCATCTATATTTTCCAAAATACATACATGTGTCATGCAATTATAATTTAAGTATACAAACAAAAAGTTTAATATATCTGGTAAGCATCAGCAATAAAACAAATATGTACAACCATGTTCTAGATGCAATTCACAACTGACAATAAATACAAAAAAAGATAAAAACTAAGATCAACAATTGATCATGTGCCACCAGGTGATGAATGAACGACGCGGTCAGTAGGCTCAGCTAGTGGGTTGCTCACTAAAATCTGTTGCATCTGTTCTTGGAACTGCTCTTGCATCTTCTGAATCCTTGTCTCAAAAGAAACATCTCGTTGTTGCATCTCCGCGCGTAAGGATGAAATAGCTGCTTGTACCTGCTCCTGGACCTCTCTAGCATTGTGTGCATTAGATTCACGACATGTCGAAGAGGAAGCATAGGTATAGTAGTAGCTCGCCTGTGATCCCAAGCCACACACCCGACTCTTCTTTGCCCCACCAGCGACCTCATAATATGGTTGATTTTCATCCATTGTGGTTCCCTCCGAACTACTTCTGTCCTCCACTAAAGCGAGGTATCGATCCTAAGAGAATCATGTGATATAAGAATAAATAAATAAATAAAACAAGGCAAATATGTGAGTTTAATTTGCAAGTATACAAACAAATATGTACCAATTTAAACAGGAAAAAGACACTAAATATAAAACTAGTGTCCATTCCAATGTAGTGTAATTTGCATGTTTGTTTTTATGTATATTTGAAAGACAATACTAAGTTTATTGTACTAGTTAATTAAAAAAATCAAAGAGTTTAACAATACCAAGCACACACCTGGTGTTTGTTTAGCAGAAAATTTCTAAAGTTGCTTACATGGCAAAGATCAACATGATTTAAAATAAAAATTAAAAAGTCAAATATATATATTTGAATCTACAACCAATAAGTTGGAGTAGTTCAAAACCTGGCCTCAAGTTGAAGTTGAAACACAAAAGCAACAAAAAAACTGAGAGTTTACTTTTGCTTTGGTTGATAGATCACTCCATAATAATGATTCAGATGAACAGTCTGAAATGCTGCATGCAAACACAGAGAAAGACAAGCCTATTTTGTGGGGCAATGCTTTAAGAAAAACAAATACAATTTTGCTTCATGTCTCATTTGGCAACTCTCTAAAGTCTAAGCAAGGAGATGTCAAAATATCAATTGTTTGAAATCACTGTTCTTATATAATTGGCAAGGAAGGAACAATAAGTCTAAACAAACACACATAGAAGCAAAAAATAAAAAATAAAAAAGGGAAAAGTTACAGCACACACCATGGACTGAAAACTCAAGGAAAAAATAAATTACAGCACACACCATGGACTGAAACAAGGTAATCATAGTAAGCATAAACCCAATTGGCAAGGAAGGAACAAGTACTATAAATAAACACACACAAAAGAAAAAAAAAATTGCAACATATACTATGGACTGAAAACTCAAGGGAAAAAATTAATTTCCATGCTTCTTTGAAACTAAAATTGCCATTATATGATTTAGCATTCATAAATGTAGAAAAGTATAAATAGTAACTCATATTTATAGTTCGAGCTCTATCACTTGTAAATGTTTGACCATCACCCTTCTCCGTGTGTGTGCGCCTAAAGACCTCGAAGGGGCTCTGGACACGGCCATATTGTTGCTCCTACACATATAGACCAATAAGGAGTGTAGTTAGCAACAATCAAAAGTTCTCATGTATTTGTACAAATTTAACCCATATAAAGAATGGGAGATAGAGCCTCCAATGTGGGTAGAGGGACACGACCCATCATCAACTCCACCACGTCGGTTCTTTGCATTTTGTTGGGACATGCGCACAACATCCAATTCTCTCCATGCCTCTTTCCACTTGGTCAACACAGATTCTGGAACATATTTAGGACGGCTACTCTTGTTCTTCAATCTACAAATCATATCGCCGTACCGAGTGGAAGCCTTTGTTTGCCAAGCTTCCTTAACCAAGTGGTCAATCGCCGGATTCCAATAAAAGAATTTCTGCATAATAACAAATAATGTTTCATTATACAACTAAGTTTACACACAAAACATATAACTATTTGCCTAAAAATTTGTGCATAATAGCAACTTTAGACTTAAACTCCTCAAAATAAAACTTCTTGGTCTCATTTGAGACTAACACCCACCTAGCCCTATCTTCATCAAATATTTCCTCAAAAATGGATCAAATACGGTGAGAGCAATCAGCAGATGGTACCAACCTGAAAGAAAAGTAAAAAATGCATCAACAACTATACATAACCAAATTGAAATCAAGGACCAGTACATGATGAAACAATATCGTGAAAAGAAAGAAATAGTTTAATTTGTGTACACTTACATCCCACGATCAACTATGACCCATTTACGATTTGTTCCTAAAGGATCAGCAGGTATTAGATGTGGTTCTACAGTTGTACTTGCTTGCACTTGAGAATCACTCTGTTGAGATGATCCAGTAGGTGGCGCATTCTCAGCCGATGTAGAAGCAATATTCCCTGAAGAAACTGATGGAACTTGCATGGGACACATAACCTCTTGTTGTTGTTCAGGTGTGGATTGCAACTCAACTGGTAGTGTAATGGAGGGAAGATATGGTGTTGTATTCAAAGTAGGTGGTAATAGACCTTGTCTTGCGCACCGTCCCCTCCCTCCGACATTACGACCAACTCCATAACCCCTAGTGTCTCGTCCACGCCCCATATCTACAAGAATGAAATGACCAATGAATGTTATTATACATGATGAAACTCAACAAGAAATAACACAAACCATTTTTATGCAAGTAAACAAAATAGAAAACTAAATACACTTACAAGGAAATAAAATTAGATATAATGTAAGTCAATTCACTATCGCTTCTCTCCACATAATTTCCATCATCATCCTCATCAGTTTTGTCTTCTGATGAGGATTCTGATTCTATTTCTGATTCTGTTTCTTGTGATATTTCATCATCTTCATCTTCATCAAGTTCTACGCTTTCACCACTTGGATGATTCAGGTTTTGATCTTCCCCATTCATAAGACTGACATCAATTTCATATGATTCAACTACATCTTCCTGAAATGCCACTTTTAAATTTTTAGATGCTTCAGGTGATTCGAACACCGATCTCGGACTTACTTTGCAAACTGCCAACCAATCATTGTTGCCCTTTCTCATGCTTGGATATCAAACATAATATACTTGTGTTGCTTGCATTGCTAAAACAAATAGCTCATACTTGGTGTATTTTCGGCGTCTATTGATATCAACCAACTTGTACTGTGCATGTACCCTGGTCTCGATATTTGGAGTAGGATCATACCATTTGCAGTTGAATAAAACAACCCTCTTGATCGGTAATCCTGGGTACTCTAATTGTAAAATTTCTTCCAAAACACCATAGAAATCGCCACTGTTATCACTATAGTTTGTTCCTTTAATGCAAACACCACTATTCATTGAGCGGGATCCAGAAGCATGATTCTGTATGGAATTTATAGCCGTTCATGAAATACACATTATATGATTTCGTCGATCTTAAAGGCCCTTGTGAAAGTTGTCGTAGTATGATGTTCTCCATCGGATCACCCTCAATCTATAATTTAAAAGGCACAAAACACATTAATTTATTGTCATTAAGACATCAACTTTTCCTCATCATAATGTCACTTATTTTTATGCTCAGTTTAAATTAACTTACATATTGTTGGAACCATGTAGCAAACTGATTATCAAGCTTTTGGTCTATTTGGATATCACTTATAATTGGTGTCATTTGCCGTACTTGGTCCACAAAGATGTTGCATTTATCAAATCATACAAGATTAGGTATTGTTGAAATAATATCTATTATTGATATTGGACATACAATCTTACCTTACATAAGGAGAAACTTCTTCACAGTTCAAAAGTATGTATGTATGGGCTGCCCTATATTCCTTGTCATCTAACATCCTCTTCTTTGGTTCGCCATAGAATCGATCGGGATGCGTAAATATCAAAAGACCCACCTCGGATGTGGCAACCTCCCCTCCATCATCGTTTCGAGGAACATCTCGATTTCGACACACTACATGTGGCTCAAAATAATGACTGCAAAAATTAGATGCCTCTTCAACTAGGTAAGCATTACAAATTGATCCTTCAACTTGTGCCTTGTTCTTCACATTCTTTTTGAGATGTCCAAGGTACCTACATTACACTTATAAACATAAGCATGATGGAACCATGCACATTAACATCACCAATATGTGCATTCTTTCTTAAGAGCGAATGAAACAAGACTTTAAAATTTACCTTTCGAAAGGGTACATCCAGCTATATTATACAGGCCTCGCAATTCTAGCTTCATATGGGAGGTGAATCGGAAGATGTTCCATTGAATCAAAGAAACCCGGAGGGAAAATTTTTTCAAGTTTGCACAATATAATAGGGATAACAAACTCTAATCTCTTCATCTCCTCTACCTTAATTGTTGTCGATGTTACTTCTTCAAAAAAAAAAAAACTTAACTCAGTTAGTGCCTGCCAGACATTGGTTTGAAGCAACTCTCAAAATGCAACGGGAAGCAAGAGTTGCATGAACACGTGACAATCATGGCTTTTCATCCCAAATAACTTATACTTGTTCATATCAACACATCGACCCATATTGGAAACATGTCCATCAGGGAATTTCAAGCCCTTTAGCCATTCTAGCAATACCTTTTTCTCCTCTTTTTCCAAGGTGAAGCAAGCTTTGGGGAACTTACCCGTTTACGGATTTATTTCCTACTCAGGCCTGCTACATATAATGCTCATATCTTGTCTTGCATGTGCATTGTCCTTTGTCTTCCCTTTGACATTCATTACCGTGTTGAAAACATTGTCAAACACATTCTTCTCGGTGTGCATTACATCCAAATTATGTCTAATTAGATTGGTTGACCAATAAGGTAAATCCTAAAAAATGCTTCTTTTCTTCCATCCATATAACTTGCCTAGTCAATCATTGACTTCAGCAGAACCAAGATTTGTAACCTTCATGAAACCTTTAGTGTCAATATCATTGATAACTTCCTCACCGATTCGAATGGGTGGGGGTGTAGCTGTCTCAATCTTCCCCTTCCTAAAATTTCTTCGATTTCTTCTGAATGGGTGATTAACCGGTAGAAATCGTCTATGGTTATCAAACCATGAACATTTCCTCCCATTAGACAAAGTAAATCCCTTGGAATTTTCCATACAATTTGGACATGCTATTTTACCGGATGTACTCTACCCAGATAACATCGAGTATGCTGGGAAGTCACTAATAGTCCAAAGAAGTGCCGCACGCATTTGAAAATTTTGTTTTTTAAACACATCATATGTATGTACCCCCATTTCCCAAAGTTGCTTCAATTCTGCAATCAACGGTTGCAAATACACATCTATTTTTTGCTTAGGATTATGTGGACCAGGCACAATTACTGTTAAAAACGAGTAGACCTCCTTCATGCACATAGATGGGGGCAGATTATATGGTGTCAATATAACTGACCATGATGAATATTGTTGTCCCGATTGTCCAAATGGTTGAAAACCATCAGTACACAATCCCAGCCTTACATTTCTAGTTTCATTAGCGAAATCTGGGTGAATTTCATTAAAATGCTTCCATGCTTCTGCATCTGATAGATGACACATTTCACCCAAATTTGTAATATGCTCAGCATGCCATCTCATTGACTCTGCTGTGGATTCAGATGCATACAACCTACGTAGCCTGTTAGTAAGTGGAAAGTAAAACATTTCCTTGTAAGCTACATTTTTGTGCTTTTCAGATCTTCTTCTTTTGTATATGTCGTTCCCACAAAATTTGCAACTTGTAAGAACATCGTCTATACCCCAATAGATCATGCAACCAAACCTACAACAATCAATCTTCTCATAAGGCAGACCTAAGCCCTTAACAAGCTTCTTTGTCTCATAAAAACTTTTCACCATCCTATTCCCTTTGGGTAAAGTCTCACACATTAATTGACAAATCAGATCATAACTCTTTTTTGACAGATGATGCTCAGATTTTATGTTCAACATCCGAGCGACCGCTGATAATACAGAATGATTGTCACAACCAGGGTACAATTCCTTATCCGTTGCATTCAACATTGAAAAAAAATTTCATCTTGTGGATTTGGAGATTCCTCCATTTGGCCAACTGTCGGTGAAGTTTCATCAATAGCTTCGAAGTTGTTCTGCTGCATGGTCTCAACTTGGTTATGCATCGAGGATAATGTTTGATCATTAAAAGAAAGACCAGCTACATCTAACACCATTCATCTGTATGGATTCATCTCCTGCAACTCTTCTGTATCAATTCATTTGTATGGTAGATTGAACTCGATGAAAAAGTGTTTGGTTCTCCTTGACACCTCTACTCAAAATAATTTGCAACAAATCCCTTTCTAAGTAGATGCATCCTTACTTCCTCTGGATGCATATATGCACGGTTCTCGCATTTTTTGCATGGACACCTTATGTTTGGCCCATCCATGAATCTCGGTTGACTACAAGCAAATTCAAGGAATTGTTCAACACTGGCGTAAAACTCAGGGTTCATATCCCCTCGGGCAAGACGACAAGCATACATCCAAGATCTATTATGGGTATTCATCATCCTAACATCTATTAAAAAAACAAAAAATGTGATAATGAAGAAATATACAAAAAAGAGATAATGAAGAAATTCTTGGATATATACAAATTCTATTTCGATTTTTTTATCAGATTACATATGCAGAAAAAATGAAATAATAAACTACTGCATTTATCATTATTTCCCTATTGGAAGTAACAAGTAAAGTTGGGCTCTCGAAATGTATAATAATCTAAAAGGAGAAAAAAGGAAAATATTTATCATTATTTTACAAAAAGATGTTTGAAGATGGATAAAAATCAATATAATTTTTATATGATTTGAAAATTTGAACCAATTAGCTGCCATCCATAATAAATAAATAAAGATGATTGAATGATTCCTGAAATGAAAAGGCAGGCCAACATAAAAGCTGGAATTATTGCGATTTTAATAAAAAGTAGTAAGAAAAAAGGAAAAAAAGTTATTTTTTGAATAAGTATAACTAACAAATCATATATATATCACTTTATATTTTGAAGTTTTGAATTATTTAACCGCCACTTTTCTTTTTCTTCTTTTTTTGTGGATTATTATTTTTTTTTTATTGTAACATAAGAGAAATTTGCATATACACCCTGCAAAAGTGTGTAATTATGTATTTATTCCAATATGAATCATATTTTTCTGTGTAACACCGTAAAAACATGAATATTTTTGTTTATAAACATAAGCAATTTGTGTTTGTTAACACAACACTTTTGTTATGTGACACCCCACCAAACAACCCAAATTTTATCACTTTTTGTAAAAAAAAAAAAAAAGAAAAGGATCCCCTTAATATTAAATTACAAAGACTATTGGCATATTCCTACCTTCTTTCATCTGTTTTAATCAAGGAGATTTCATGTAATAAACAAATACAAATACTCATTTGTCATAAGAATTGTTAACAAACATAACAAACAGTATGCAGTTAGAAAAGTGAAATAAAAATGAAATATTTATAGTGTTCAAACAAAAGTCCATAGCAAACAATAGAGCTTCATTAAGTAATTTCTTTCAAGTTGATAAAATTCTGCAAAACTCTCTATATGTATTTATACTTCATGGTACTATTTAAGGGTGCAAGAAGCATAAATTAATCAAGATTAAATTGGATCTAATTCAAGGACAGGGACCAATTTGCACAGGAGTCAGATGCTAGTCCTATAAGCCCAACAATAAAATAATTAAAATGAACTGCAGATCTTGTTATCAATAGAGTCCCCCCACTTCTCTTTTTTGACTTTTCTTGTCATCCAGAGTGTTTGGAGTGTCACTATTTGCCATGTATCTTTAACACAACTTGAAAAGCTATTAATGATGTCATTGTCTGCAACTAAAGCAGTGAAGGATACCACAATCATATGAATCTTTTGCAACTAGTGAACAAACATAGAGTGAAGGATATATAATCCACTACTTTTCTAAGGTTTTGGGCCTTTGGCAGAAAGTATCAACAATCCTTTATCGAATGGAACCTCTAAAAACATTTGTGATATGGTCAACTTGATGTTTGAACGTCACTATGTATCAGTCCATGTACTTCCCCTCAATGGGAGACCTTGCACTTCAATTCTTTTAATGGAATATATAGGACTGTACTTCAATTCATACAATAAAATAATTAAAATAATCCAAGAAAAAGAATTTTTTAAGCTTGTTTGTGAAAATGTTCAGGGAAAAGCTAAATTCTATCAATCTTCTTCTGTACATGGCTCCAATGGTTGTTAATAACAAATAATATTGAGAAGTCCTCAAATGCCCAAAATGCTTGTACTACCTTCTTTTCAAATGCCAAAATCGTTGTACCTTCAATCAAATGCATTAGATTAGTCTATATAAAAATTCAAAAGCAAGAACTCCTATTGAAATTTGAAAATAATCAAGATTCTACTTTAATAAGGTTCAATTTTAAATGGGCGCATGTGTGGCAAAGACAACTAAAACAAATCCATCAGAATTGGAGGGTCATTCACCATTAAAATAGAACTTATTATATTTTTCAGATGGTTAAAAAAGGAAGTTCACATATGTGGCAAAGACAACTAAAACAAATCCATAGGAATTTCTTATCCTCACACACCACAAGTTTCTCATGGGGAGTGGTTACCCAATGTTTGTAGAAACTACTATGACATTAAGAAGCTGTGGGCAGATTAATGTCAAACTTGTGTCCATTTGCAAGAAGAACAACATTGCTTTCAAACCTAGACGAATGAACAAAGCCTGTCGCAGAAAAACATTAGTTGAAGTACCATATGACTTTTTTTTCCTTCTCTTTCGAAAATCAACCAGCAAAATGGATTTTAAAAAAAAAAATCAACATGGAATAGTTTAGCATTAAAATGGGGAAAGGAAATGAAAATGAAAATGAATTCTAGCTCCCTAACAGATCATCTAATAAATAAGATTGTCCATCTCTACATAATCCACTTCACCATAAAATTTGATATATTCATGCCATTAAGCCTCCAAATGATCTTCCAATTCAAAAAGTTCTGTTGGTTTAACGAGGGTTAGTGAAACTATAGATTTACTAATCTTATTTATCACAGAGTATCAAACAGATAATAGCATTTGTATTTTGATTGGAAAATTTGAACTGTACACTTCAACGTTGGCATTATTTTGTCTAGAAAATTAGGGACGTTTGAAGCTTATTATGGCAAATCAACATAAGTCACCATTTAAACTATGCATCAAGATACATTCATAGATAAACATGTCTTTCTTATCCTTTTTTTTAAATATAAGACGGCCCTAATTCTTAAACCATGTGACTTTTCTTATCCTTCACATATCACTGCACAATTAGGATAAACATACAAAGGAAAGGTCACCAGGCCACCAAAAACAACACAAGGGTCTTGTACGCAAGAAGTATATCATTCCACCTACTATTCTTCTGTCCATAAAAAAAATTCACAAATTTATATACACAAAGTGTAAACAATAACAACAAAAACTTAAAAATTCAAATTTGGACTGATATTAAAAAAAACCCCCACAAAAACAAAATATACGACAAATCCAAAAACAACTAGAAATTATAAAAAAAAAGGCTTCAATAAAATCATTAAGAACATAAAAAAAATTATAATAACAACTAAAAACCAAACAAAAACCTAAAACCAAAAGTTCACTCAAATTAAACACACTAATTTTCAGAATTTTTTTTAATTTAAAGACACACTCACAGAACCCTAAATAGTGGCGAAGAAGAAGAAATGAGTTCACCTATGTGGAAGCAAGCCAGAAGAAAAGAGAAACCCAATTTTCCGACTCCCCAATTTTCCAACGCCCCTGGAAAAGGATTGGTGACTCCACGGGGTGCGAGATGAATGCAATGGAGGTGGAGGGTGCTATGGGGGTTGAAGCCAATCGAGACTTCGTCCTTCTCCAACTGGTACTTTTCCCCTCTTCCTTTATCTCAGATGGATCAATGCTCAAAAACCCTAAATCGGCGCGAGAGAGAGCACGAGCGGGAGTGAGAGCAAAAAAAAAAGTAAAGTAAAAAAAATAAAGGCGGGTTAATGAAATTTTGGGATACTAGTTAGCGAGGGAACTCTCCCTCACTAACTTTATTATATAACAATGTGTATATTATGATATTAGCGAGGAATACTTCCCTCGCTAATAAACTGTGTATTAATGACATTAGCGAGGGAAATCTCCCTCGCTAAATTCATTATATTTAATGACATTAGCGAGGGAGGTCTCCCTCGCTAATTTCATTATATAACCATGTGTATATGATGATACTAGCCAGGGCTAATTCCCTCGCTAATGTTTTATTTAACTCTGTACATGATGACATTAGCGAGGAAACTTTCCCTCGCTAACTTCATAATATAACTATCTGTGCATTATGATATTAGCGAGGGAAATGGCCCTTGCTAATTTCATTATAGATTCAATCTTATATAATGTATTTAGCGAGGTAAATGTCCCTCGCTAATATCATTCTATAACTATGTGAGACAATCATATATAATGACATTAGCAAGAGGCATTCCCTCACTAATTTTAATATATATCACAATGCTATATAATAAACTTGGCAAGAGAGCACTCTCTTGCTAATATCAATATATATATCACAAAGCTATATATTGAAATCAGCGAGGGATACTTCCCTCGCTAATACCATCATAATTGGAATACTATATAATAAACTTAGCGAGGGAATTGTCCCTCGCTAGTATCATTACATACTTATGTTCTATCATGAAGTTAGCGAGGGCATGCTCCCTCGCTAATTTCATTATAGGCCTATGTTATTATGTTTTACAAAGAAATTAGCGAGGGAGGTATCCCTCGCAACGTTGCTAGGGCTAATCCCTCGCTACGTCCTCGCCAAAGAGCGCGGCAATATCTTCGCGCACTACTTTAGTAACGAATGTCTGGTTCCCTTGCTATTCCCTAGCTAAATACCACGCCTTGGCACGCAACTTCAGTAACGACGTGTTTTCCCTCGCTAGTCCCTAGCTAAATATATATTCGTCGCAAATCCTTAGCTGATTAGCAACAAAATTCTATCACTCGCGAATTTCCGTCGCAATTTAGCTGTTTTCTTGTAGTGCTCCATCAATAACGGATCAACTAACAAGATATGGCACACGATCTTCTCATTTAACTCATCCAATGCCTCTCCACACGTCTTCTGTCCGCGCGTTAACATCCAAGCCTTGATTTCCCCTCACGAAATTGTGACCATTGGCTTCCATTTTATGCATGTCTCATGAGCCCTTTTTCCAAACCATACCCAAAAGTTTTTAAATTCACATGCACATCTTTTAATCTCAATCATCCCACTATCATACTCATTCTTAGTGGTTTATAAGGCACCCACGTGGGAACATAGGAGAAGGCATTGTCAAATCGTGGTGGTAATGTCATCAAGCACAAATTAAGCTTAAATTTCAAAGCATGGTTCACATGAACATTAAAATTAAAATAATCACAATTTAATCGCTATCATCACAAATAGTCTTTACCTTGCTTTAACTCTTGAGATGCCAACTTTACATATAAACCCCTCAGTTTCCTCTATTTACTTGTAAGTCCTTCAGTTTAATTAATCTGAGAGAAGAGAATCTTAATAAACCTAATTTAAGGTTTTAATCCATTTATTCCATCTTTTCCAAATAAATCCAAGTTTAGGGAATTATCTTCAATCTATAAAATAATTAAAGGGAAATAAAAAAAATTTATTCCATAAAATTCCCCGATTTTACAATCCTCCATTCTTACAGAAATATTGTCCTCAAAATTTAACATCAAATTGCTTAAGATAAATCCTCAAACAAACAATTCCAGGTAGCGCACCTTCATGTGCTCTCCGCGCTCCCATGTGGCCTCTCGATCAGAGTGTTGATTCCATCTCACCTTGACAAAAGGAATGACCCAGTTCCTCAACTGTTTTTCCTCCCTGCCCAAGATCTCCACCGGGCGTTCCTCATAAGACATGTCCTCCTAGATCTCCACTGGAACCTGTGGGATCACACGAGATGGATCTCGAATACATTTATTCAGCATAGAAATGTGGAACACATCATAGACCTGTGCCAGATTCGAGGGTAGAGCCAACCTATAAGTCACAGTCCCTACCCGTCCAAGAACCTCGAATGGTCCAATATAGCGTGGCGCAAGCTTCCCATGCCTCCTAAACCTTACAACACTCTTCATAGGTGACATCTTCAGGAACACTGCGCCACCCACCTGAAACTCCCGGTCAGAACATTTTTGGTCAGCATAACTCTTCTATCTGCTCTAAGCAGCCCTCAGCCTCTCTCTGATTTTCCTGACCTGCTCTTCCGTCTGTCGAATGAAATCTGGCTGCTCAAGTGTCCTCTCGGCCACCAACTTTCTCTCACCTACATCTCCCCAACATATCGGTGTCCAGCACTTCCTCCTATAAAGTGCCTCATACGGAGCCATCTAAATGCTCGCCTAATAACTATTATTGTAGGTGAACTCCACCAAGCTCAGACACTTATCCCAAGACCCTGTGAAGTCCAACGCACATGCCCTCAACATGTCCTCCAAAACCTGGATAGTTCTCTAAGACTGACCATCTGTCTGTGGGTGAAAAGCTGTACAGAATGCCAGACCGGCACCCAAAGATTCATGTAGACTCTCCCAGAACCTCAAGACAAATCTAGTATCCTGATCAGAGGTGATCGATACTAGTACTCCATGCAGTCTCACAATCTCATCAATGTACAGCTATGCCATTTGCTCCAACGACGTACCCGTCCCCAGGGGTATGAAATGCGCCGACTTAGTCAATCGGTCCATAATGACTCAGATTGACTCCTTACCCCTCTGAGTACGGGGTAGCCCTATCACAAAATCCATATTGATGTGCTCTCATTTCCACTCCGGAATGGGTAAGGGCTGTAATGTCCCAGCTAGTTTCTGATGCTCAGCCTTCACCAACGGACATATGATGCACTTAGCCACAAACTCGGCGACATCCTGCTTCATGCCTTTCCACCAGAAATGGTCCTTCAAGCCTCTATATATCTTAGTGCCCCAAGGATATATCGCGTATCCTGAATAATGGCCTTCCTCAAGAATTTCCTTCCTCATTTCTGGGACATTGCGCACACAAATCCTATCATCAAACCTCAGTATATCATCCTTATGTATCCTGAACCGTGTCTGTTCACCCTGCCCAACCTGACCCCTGATCTCTTCCAGATCTGGATCCTTCCTCTGAGCACCTCAAATCCTCCCGAACATTGAGGGACGAACGTGCAAGCTAGACATACTAACCTCCATATGTGGCAGAATAATCTCCAACTCCAATCTCCTCAGATCCTCCAATAAGAGCCTCTGAGATGTCAGAAGTGCGGTGACTCCGTAGTTGGACTTCCTACTCAAAGCATCTGCCACCACGTTAGCCTTGCCCAAGTGGAAGTGAACACTCAGGTCATAATCCTTTATCAGCTCCAACCATCGCCGCTATCTCATATTCAGCTCTTTCTAAGTAAAAATATACTTGAGGCTCTTATGGTCAGTGTATATCTCACATGTTACACCATAAAGGAAGTACCGCCAGATCTTCAAAGCAAACACGATCGCCGCAAGCTCCAGGTCTTGTGTAGAGTAATTCTCCTCATAGGACTTCAACTGATAGGAAGCATAGGCAATGACTCTCCCATCCTGCATCAACACACACCCCAGGCCAGTCTTGCAAGTATCATTATAAACTGTGTACCCGCGCCAACTCTGTAGCAAGGCTAGGACCTGTGCGGATACCAACCTCTGCTTCAGCTCCAGGAAGCTTTCCTCACAAGCCTCAACCCTAAAAAACTTAGTACCCTTCCTAGTTAAGCTGGTTAAAGGTGTTGACAAGCGGGAAAAGCTCTCAAATAACCTCCGATAGTAGCCGGCTAATCCCAGGAAACTTCGGATCTCTCTGACTGTGGTCGGTCTCCTCCAATCGATGATTGCCTCAATTTTCTTGGGGTCCACAGAGACTCTAGCTCCACTCATCACATGCCCTAAGAAGGCTACACTATCCAACCAGAATTCACATTTGGAGAACTTGGTATATAACTGATGTTGCCTTAAAATACCAAACACAGTCCTCAAGTGCTCCTCGTGTACCTGGCGACTCCTAGAATAGTTCAAAATGTCATCGATGAAGACCACCACGAACTGGTCCAAGTACTGTCAAAAGACCCGGTTCATCATGTCCATGAATACTGTCGGGCCACTAGTAAGCCCAAATGGCATCACCCGAAACTCATAGTACCCATATCTGGTACGGAAGGCACTCTTTGGGATATCCTCCTCCCTGATACGCATCTGATGGTACCCAGATCTCAAATTAATCTTCGAGAACACCTGAGCTCCCTATAACTGGTTCATGAGGTCATCTATCCTCAGCAACAGATACTTATTCTTCACTGTCACCTTGTTCAGCTCCCTGTAGTCAATGCACAGCCTCATCGATCCATCCTTCTTCTTGAAAAACAGAACTGGCGCTCCTCAAGGTGACATACTGGGTCTAATGAAACCCTTCTCCAACAACTCCTCTAGCCGTGTCTTCAACTCCTTCAGCTCTGCTGGTGCCATTCTGTAAGGAGCCCTAGATATTGGGGTTGTACCTGGGACCAAATCAATAGAAAACTCCACCTCTCTCTCTGGAGATAATCCTAGCAAATCTCCTAGGAATACATCTGGGAACTCGCTCACCATTTGAACGTCCGTAATCGCGGGTCCACTCTCCTTCTTAGCCTTTGAGACTGAAGCAAGGTATCCAACACATCCCCCATCAAGTAGTTGTCGTGTTTGGAGAGCTGAGATCTCCCGAACAAAAGAACAATCCTTGCTACCACGGAAGCTGAACTCCTCATCACATGGCATTTTGAACAATACTCTCTTCCCACCGCAGTCTACCACCGCAAAAACTGAAACGAGCCAATCCATCCTGAGGATCACATCATAATCCCTCAGATCCATCACATGTACATCAGCGGGCAACTCCAGCCCCTCTATCATTACTGGGCACGCTAGTGACATCCTACTCAACACTCTCGTAGCTCCCACCGGTGTATTTACCCTCAGCTCATAAGACAACTCTACTACAGGCAAAGAATGTCTCCGTGCAAACAGTATAGACACAAAAGAGTGTGTGGCACCCAGATCAAATAAAGTGCAGGCATAAAAAGAACTAACTGCAATAGTACCTGCAACGATGTCGGCTGATGCCTGCACCTCCTCAGTGGTGACGTGATGAACTCGCCTATGTGTCACAGGCCTCTGCTGTTGCTCGGGCTGACTAGCAGATAAAGACTGTCCTACTACTGCTTTCCCTTTCTGATCGTCCCCCTGAGGCTTCGGTGGTAGACTGACAGACTGCTTGGAGGCCCCATAAAACTGCTAAGGACCCTGGGCTTCTCCCCCTGTACTCTGCCCTCCCTTCCTCTGGGGACATTGTACCTTTCTGTGCTCAAGGCTACCACAGGTAAAGCATTCGCCTGTAATTTTTGGGCACTGAGCCTTCTTGTGTGGACCGCTGCACTTAAAACATCGTGATGACTACGATCCACCTGTAAATGAACCTTTGCCTCCAGAGGCTGAAGACTCTGCTGGTCTACTGCTAGGTCGGAATGTGTGGCTCGACTTTTAATGCCAGAGCTCTTGTAGGAGGACTGTCCCTGACTGTGCTGGCCCTTTTCCTTCTTCTCCTGTTGTGGCAGCTGTGGACTGCCCTGTCTGATAGCCTCTATGAATTTTGCCCGAGCCACCACCTCACTGTATGTGGTGCACATATGATTGGCAACAATATCTCTTAGTGCTAGTCGCAGTCCCTCTATGAACCTCAGTACCTTGCTCTCCTCTTAGGATACAAGGTTAGGTGTAAACCGAGCCAGTTTGTCAAACTTGTCCTCATACTGCTCAACCGTTATGGTGCCCTGAACTAGCTGCAATAACTGTCGCTCCATCTGTAACAATCTCCCTCGCGAGATATACTTGGCGAGGAATGCTCTTTTAAATTCAGCCCAGGTTTGGAACGGCACTCCCTTCCTGAGCCGTACCTCCCTAAGGTATCAGTCCTCCGCAGCACCCAATAACAAATAAGCTACAGTCCATATCCTCTCATCATCATCAGTCTGGTGGATCTCAAATCCCTTCTCTAACTCTCGGATCCAAGACTCGGCTACCTGAGGGTTGGCAGTCCCCTCAAACAGTCTAGGAGCTGGTTTCCTAATTTCTCTCACGATGCCTCTGGTAGCTGGCGCTACTGGTGAAGGTAGAGGTGGAGGTGGTGGTGGCGGTGCCTGCTGCTGAGATCTCTGATTTCTGATATAATCCATTATCTCTTGCATCAGCCCCATCATAGTAATGGCGGTACCTCTCCACTCAGATCCGAGCCCGTAGCCTGTGACCCTGCGGCCTTCGGCTGAGCAGGCAGCTCCTACTCAACCTCCATCTCAACGGGTAGTGGGGGAACTTCCTCCACCTGAAGCTGAGTCATATCCTGAATTAGAGGCTGAAACACCTCCACTCGGTGAGGTCGTCCCTGCCTACCTCCCCTACGACCTCCTCCACGTCCTCTATGACCCATAACCATGGTCTCTCTGCTGGCATAAAACATGGTTAAACACAAAATCGTAATTATTCACACCAATAGTAAATAAAGCCACTTAATTACAAGAAGCAAATGTCAAGAGTAGTTTATATAATCATATGACTCGTATAACTACTACATTATTTTTAACAAAACAAAGACTAGGTGACTACTACTCAGCCCTCGGGGTTGTACATGCCCTCATCTCCGCCCCTAGGTAGTAACAAACCCTGATAACCTTCGGGTCCACCCTCTACATCGGGCCTTGGGCAGTACATGGTAATGTAGTACTGACTACCACATGTCAAGCACCTGCAGGGTGATCCCTTGCAGTCCATCCACTCATACCCATAGCCCCCACAGTGGAGACATCTCACTCTACTACTACCCTCAGGAGCTTAGCCTCCTGCTTTGGCCCTAGCCTCGGCCGCAAGAGCCTCCCTATAATCTCGGGCTCTGCTCACCCGGCGGGTGACCCTCGTCTGTGCTTCCATCTGTCTCTAGAAGCTCAACTTAACAATCGCCTGTATCCTGTACATGAGTCGATCCAGTGCCGCTATCGCCGTCCTCATCTCCTCGCAGAATTCCTCCTCGGCCGCAGCACGATCAAATGCTCCTGGGGGTGGAGTATTCTCCCATACAAATTCCACCTCCTCTTTAGAGGACGACGATGAAACCACAAAACGACTTCTGTGTTCCGCCATTTCTCTCTACAAAGAAAAAGGGAAACATCAGTCTAACTTCAAGAGACTAAGACTACCCAACCCAACACTCAGTCTATCTAGGTTGACAAAGTCTCCAGGGCTACTAGGGAGTCCGTTATCTGCTTTGCTCTGATACTACTTTAATATGTCACGCCCCGACCCAGGTTCCAGGCCTTGGGCACATGAACAGATCGACCGTACCTAAGTAGAGGCAAGCCCCACATCGATACAAGGCCTAAGTTAGTATAGCATATAACGAAATAATCCATAAAATAAAAAGATAAAATCATAGTACCACAATGGAAAATATCACAAGGGTCCAAAATACCCTAAACAGTGCATGCCCTACGAGGGTCCTAAAAACATAAACTCTTACAAGAGAAATAAAAAAATGAGATCCTCGACCTCAACAAGTGTCCCAGACCTCGTACGTCTCCTGAGATCAAGCCCCCATCTCCTCAAGACCTGAAACGGAGGGAACAAGAGAATGAGCTTTCGAATGGAAAGCTCAGTAAGCACCCCGCAGGAATCACAAAGAAACAGATATGATTAAGAAACATGTCAACAAACAAATAGGAACAATGTCCCGTATCATCACATCCTAGGGGTCTCAGACATACTATAATGACTTAACCAACAGTAGGGACCCCTAACCTAACAATAGCCCTCAGGCTTTGGAAAAAGAACTCAAAGAATATTCCCCAGTGAGCAACACACAGCATCTGCTACCAGTAACTAACCTGTCGCTCCTCGGTAGCGCCACCTCTCCCACATGTCGACATGGTCAGCCTTTCAATCCCGCTGACACGCAGGATAACCAGAGTATCACCCCTCTTGCGTGGAATGCCAAAACGTCAGGGTGTCCTATCCCCGAATGTTTTTTCTCAAACCGGAGCCCCCATGCTCCACTGATCCGGGCGGAAGAAACTAGCAACACTAGGGATGCCAACATCCTGAAATCAACCATACATGCACGAGAATCCAAAAAAACAAAGGAACAGACATGCATGTATCCAAATCCTCAACAAAACATGATATCAAAAAAATCATGCACAACCAAGCAAAAATAAGAGCAAGTCCAAGAAACCCGAAATCGGGTGGGAACTAGGCAAAGTACTTACATGAACTGGTATAACTATCCACAAAACTGTGTCCCTCCTAGCGTGGCTCAGGGCTCAATGTTAATATCTGGTAATGGTAATCACGACTCAGTAGCGTTACCAACATAAAGTGAACTATTAATATTAATAATATCACTAATGCAAAATTTCAGAATTTGTTGCGCAGTCCTAAAGAACGGTCCACAACTTTGGACCCAAGAATACGATCGAGTTGATCTAAGGCTCGTTGGAAAGATCTTTTCCTTATCTTTCCAACGGTATATGTACGTCCCTTACGGATAATACAGGCAACCCAAATGTTCCTTGAATGGGACAGCCAGCTGTAGGCCTTTTAACCCTTCTCAACTCTATTAATTCAACCCATGGTCCCAACTCTTTTTAACTTGGTTTCTCCTAACCTGATCTATTGAGGACTGACTGAACTCAGTCATATATGTCTTTTTCTACTTCCTTAACAAGTTTAGGCATGACCATCAAACCAGAACCATATGCATTAACTCCATCTAACAAATTATAATAAAACACTAATCATCCTCAAACCTGGAATTGACCAAGCAATCTACTCCTTTATAAACCAAGTATGAGCACATCAACCTTTCATAAAATCTAAGAGCAATCCAGTCATCCATCAAAATTTACTAGATGACAAACAAACCACAGAGAAGCACCAACCTCTAACTTATTATGTACCATCTAACAGTAGACTGGTCATATTTTATCATCACCAAATACACAAGAATAATTCAACTCCTGTTAATAAACATAACTGTCTATGAAATCCACAACCTTGTAACCTAATGAGAGAGTGGACAAACTAGAAAAAAAATAAATTAGTGACCACTCCTCCTGAAGGCTTCTGTACGTGACTCTCTCTCTCTCTCTCTTCAAACTCTCCTTGGAAAGAAGATTTAAGCAACTATCTTTCCCTCTCCTTGACTTCCATTTTGCAAATCCAAATACCACAGTTATAAGGAGAAAGACTATACTTGTATTTTCATACTCATCAACCTTGTTGACCAGATAAACATAGATATATCCCATAACTAACCTTTCATTATCAACACGTAAGAGATTATTAAATTAGTTACTAACCACAGACCTTTGTCATCTACTCTTTAAGGACCCATATATGCATGTATTCACTTGGCTCATAGCTACTTGTACCCACGTACAGACCTCCTCTAAAACTCACTGTCTATTATCTAAGACCCATGCCAGGCTTTGTTCTCTCATCTATCTTTCATATATGCATGCAGGACGAGACACAAGAGCCAGAGGGAGGGAGGCTTACCAGGTTCATTGGCGAGTCAACAAGCCCTTCGGAACAGCTCCGACGATCGAACGTTGCGACGCGGCGTCGCTCCTTCCCACTAAAACAGTGGCAGCCGCTAGGGTTCAAGATAACATTCTTCTTTATAAAATCCCTCAGAGGGATCAAGGGAAATCTCCACTTCGTTGATAGTGAATCAGCTGAAGAGATATGGTACATGATCTTCTCATTTAAACTCATCCATATCCTAATCTAAACTGCTGAATCCCTTTTTATTATTATTATGACTTTTTTTCCCAAGCGTTTTCGTTTCCAATGCCTCTCCATGCGTCTTCTGTCCGCACGTTAACATCCAACCCTTGATTTCCTCTCACGAAATCGTAACCGTTGGCTTCCATTTCATACATGTGTCACGAGACCTTTTTCCAAACCATACCCAAAAGTTGTAAAATTCACATGCACATCTTTTAATCTCAATCATCCCACTATCATACTCATACTTAGTGGTTTATAAGGCACCCACGTGGGAACACACGGGAAGGTATGGTTAAAATAGTGGTGGTGATGTCATCAAGCACAAATAAAGCTTAAATTTCAAAGCATGTTTCATATGAACATTAAAATTAAAATAATCACAATTTAATCGCTATCATCACAAATAGTCCTTACCTTGCTTTAACTCTTGAGATGCCAACTTTACATATTAACCCCTCAGTTTTTCTCTATTTACTTGTAAGTCCTTCAGTTTAATTAATCTGAGAGAGGGGAATCTTAATAAACCTAATTTAAGGTTTTAATCCATTTATTCTGTAACGCCCTGGATTTTCTAAGTAAATAAATCAGAAAATTTTTGACAATTAATGAGATTAATTAGCATGAAAAATAAATTAATTATTTTAAAGCCCGATTAAAGGAAAATCGAGGAATAATAAATTTAAATCTAGCCTCGCAACTAATTGGCCTAAGGAAGACCTTATTGGGCCAGGCCGCTTGCTCATTGAATAGTTGGAGGTGGACGGTAAAGATAACCTCGGTTAGTTAATTGAGAGATTTCGTGAGTGTTAATTAATCAAGATTAATTAAGTAGGAGAACCAGACAAATGTTAGAGTCCCGTTAAAGTAGATCGGGCGAGTCAAAAGCCGGTATTCGCGGATCTAGTCTGACGAGAGACAGACCCTGTGATACAACAGTACGCCCGTCATGACTGGAATCATTGACCCGGGATTTTCAGATCTAGGTCGGTGAGTTATTAAAAAGATAATATAATTTATTTGATGTGATGTAAAATGGAAATAATTTAGATGATAAGTTAATTAAATAATTAAAAAGCTTAGAGATAAGTTAAATGATTGGAGTTAAATATTATAAAGAATTATAATATTAAATAAAAAAAAGAAATTATTTACTCTTATAAGTAAAGGAGGAAAGAGAGAATGAAATTCATCTCTCTCTCTCGATTTCATTCTCAGACTATTCCCCTCTTCTTCTCTACTTCTCTCTCGCCATCTCCTCGACCCCCTTACTTGCGCCCGTTGATTCCCTGAGCTCCACGCCGACGATCCCAGCCGAATCGGCGCTCCTCCCAACCGTTAGGCCGCCGTCGTTCACGCCGCCGGAGCCCTGCTCGCGGCTGATCCACGTCCGTCGACTGGTGATGCACCCCGTCGGAGCCCCCGCCTCGCCGGTCCGTCCTGATCTGCACACCGTGCTCGCACCAGGCCCGCCCGAGCCCGGCCATCCGCCCTTCTGCCCATGCCGGCAACGTCACGTCGCCCGCTGTCCGCAACCACCGCCCGCCTGTGGTACACCGCTCCGGCCAGCAGCTACCACTGTACCACGGCCGTCCACCACCCTCGAACTCAGCCCGGTCTGCAGCCCTACGCCGACGAACAACCCACTTTCTTCAAGTAAACTCCTAGAATTTCAGATTCAGGGAAAAAACCCTAAGTAGATGCATGTTTGAAATGGAATTTAGGGCAGTTAAACGGGGTTAGAATGTTATAAGAGAAATGGGATAAATTCATGATATATGTGATGAATGCTTGTATTAATTTCCGGGGCCTACAAATAGGGGAGGTGTCGCAGAATTTTTTATGAAATTCCTATGTCTAAATACCCTATTAGCGATCATGTTGACATGCTTAAGTATGATTAGTTACCATGATTAACACAAGGTTGTCAGACCCGGCCAAGCCCAGGGGTCAGGGGTCAAGGGTTCAACCGGGGTTCAACCGGGGTTGAACCACGATCGATAATAAAATATTAAAAAATATTATATAATAATTAATAATAACCAAATATGCTATAAAACATAATTATAATACTAAAAATTTAAAAACATGATTAACTAAATTTAATATTTAAACATAACTACACACCAACCTATCAAAAATAATGAACACTCACACATCCACACGCCAACCTATAAAAAATAATGAAAAATACATAATCAAAACATAACCACAATTACCAAAGTATCCAAATACAACTAACATGAGTTTAAATTTAATTCCACACTCAAAACAAACAAAGTTTAGAACAAAATATTCAAACAAACATAATCAAAAGATAGCCACAATTCCTAGAGTATTCAAAGTTCAAACACAACTAACATAAGAGTTAGATCCATGAACTTGGATCAAAACTCAAATTAATATCATCATTGCCATCACATCTTTGGATTCTTTGCTCAAAATCTTGGGTATCATTGCTTGCATTTCCACCGACATCACCAAGATTTTGCAAATTTACATATTCTTGGATATCCACGTCATCTAATAAAAAAAAATAAAAGTTTTATATTAGAAACATTTTATTATTAATCAAAAAGAAATTTTCATTATTAATTTATTAACTATATATTTAATATTAAAGCTTTTACTAACCTTGACCATGATGATCATCAATGATAGGAATAGCATAATCTCCATAAGCACAATCTTCCATGATTTCATCATAATCAAGCTCAGGAGGAACTTCTTCTTCTGCTATCCAAAAATCTGTCTTATTAATACAATCATAATCGACTGGATCATAGCTCCTTTTCTTATATTGATACCTGGGAGAAATGAGAATTTAAAGTTTTAAACATGTAAGCAATAAAATTACAAAATTAAAAATAACTATATTATAAATGAGAGTTTTTAAAACCGATGTCATAAGCGCAAGTTGTAAATCACATAAACAAGATCATTTAACCTTTAATGCTCCAATGTGTTTCTTCTTTTAGTGTGGATACGCTTAAAAAGACTTCAATTGTGCTCACATCCCGATGAAGAAGTTGTTTGACTAAGGAGTCGAATAGCTACTTTTTGCAAGTAAGGCGCGCTATGCCCAAACAATTTCCACCATTCATCTATAAAATTTAAAAGGTATAAAAAGAGTAAAACACATAAGTAAATAACAAGATATCATATAACATTATAACTATATAAGTTAAATTAACCTTTACAATTAAATACAAAATATAATCTAGCACAAACCTAGTTGCATATTTTTAGCTGCTGACAAAGCTGATTCATGACTGAAACTCCCTAGTCGATCTCGATATATTTTGATCTCCTTCATTGTGTCACGTCCCGACCCAGATTTCGGGACCCCGAGCACGTGAACAAACAGGCCATAACCAAGTAAGGCGCATCTCACTCAGCTAGAAGGCCTCAGTAAGTAACATCAGATAACAAATAATCAAAATAGATAACACATTTAAAAGGTCACAGTGGAAACAAAATCAAATAAGTGGGTCCAAATGCCATACATAAGCCAAGCGCTATAAGGGTCCTACAAATAAAAGTCTCACAGTCAAACAAATAAGATAAATGAGATCTTCGGACCTCTGCTATCAACTTAACCCTCGATCGGCTCCTGTAAGTTAGACTCCCACTCTTCAGGATCTGAAAACAGGAAGAAAAACAAGTGCGTGAGTTTTTGAATGGAAAGCCCAGTAAGTACCCCTGCGGGGGTTCAAGAAAAACATAATATCAATTAAGAATGATAATCAAGTCAAATCTTGGGGCCACACCTCTCAAGCAATTCCTAGGAGTCTACCACAAAAACAAGCAAGGTACGACCCCTAACTATAGAAGCCCTTGAGCTTCGATACGAGTTCCAATGGAAGCTCAGCAAACATCACCCCGGGCCAGCATCATCAGCAAACTTGCTGCAAACTCGACCCTCTGGTCATACGTCCCTCAGGTCGTATGTCAGTATTGCCACTTCTCGTACGTGTCGACACGGCCAGCGAATCACCCCCACTGACAAGCAAGACAACCAGAGTATCGTCCCTCTAGCATGGCAAGCCGAAACGCCAGGGTGTTCTGTCCCTGATCGTTTCCCAAACGGAGCCCCAACGCTCCACTGAATCCGGGTGGAAGATCAAACAACAAACAGGGATACCAACATCCTGAAACAACCATGCATGCTCAAAAGAATTCCAAACGAATAAAGAAAAAATGTATGGTCTCAAAAACAATGATATGATATAAGCAAAGTCAAAGAATACTCCAAAGAGTGGGTACGAGGCAGTGTACTTACCTCAACAGTGTTGTCCGGGATTACACAACAAGGATCCCGCCTGTCACGACTCTATCACAAAACCTGATAATAATTCCTATATCAATGTCGATAATATTTAAATTGTCTAATTGAATATGCAAGACGCTTTAAACGGGCACATGTCAACTTAGTGGGCCTTTCCTTGCACTCTTATGTCATCTTACCTTAATGAACAAAATTATTTATTTCCATAAATAAAAGCATGGTAGTCTAGTGGTTAAGGCCCACCACTCCCTTAAAGAAGTCTCGGGTTCCATTCTCTCCACTTTCCTTTTTATTCTCTTTTATTTCCTTTTATAGCTTTAATTAATCAAACCTAGTTTATTTGGTCATAAGTGAAAGCATGGCCATGTTGGTTAGGGCCCAATAATAGGGGGTGGGAGAGGTCTAGGTTTCAAACCTCTCCTTCCACATCCTCTTTCCTTTTCCTCTTATTTTTATTAATTGATTAGATCAAGTCAACAACAAAACAGGTCAGACCCAATCTGGTCTATTTGGTATAATCCAAAGATTTGATTCAGCCAATTAAAACTTGATCAGACCGAAGTAAAGCTCAAACCAAGCTGACTGAACCTAACCGGTTTCTAATCCAACTTGACTAAACCAATTCAACTTTAAATTGGACTCGGATCTAACCAAAGCCCACTTTACTTGATCAAGCCCAACCCTTTTTTTTAATTGATTTAATCACTACTTGATTTAATCAAATCAACTAATTAACCCTTAACTTATCATTAGTCAGTTAATTATCTTTTAATTAGTTTCTAATCCTATTTTCTCTCTTCCTCAGCTAGGCCTCGTCGGAGAAGGGAGCCGTACCACTCGCCGTGGTGGAGCCTCTGGCTCTTCCAGGTGGTCGTCGATGAGCTCCCAGGCGGCCAGTGCCCGGAGTGACTAGCATCGAGGTCCCCTCTAGTCGGAGCTGGCCCTCTATCCCCCTTCGGATTTCCAGTTCCACAGCGGTGACCGCGAGCCTCCTTTCTCCCCGAGCGTCCAGACCCTAGGCCGAGATCAGCAAAGGATTCCGGAGGCCCCTCCGTGTCTGCCCCCTATCTAACTACCTACCATCCATGCTCAACGGTAAGTAAAAAGGAGAATAAAAACTCACCTGAGAAGATGAAGGCGCACTCGCGGTGCTCCACAACGGTCGAAGAAGGACAGAGACCGGCCGCGTCCTCCCTCTGAGATCAGTTGCCAACTGCGAAGATGCGCACCCTTTGTCTCTTGGTCCCTCTCTCTCTTTTTCTCATGGTGGAGAAGGCTCGCCGGTGTTGTGTGAGCCTCCACGGTTCCACCATAGCCTCTTTTATAGTGCTTAAAGAGGATCCCAGTGCAATCGTCCTTGGTTGGAGTAGGGAATTGATTGAAAATCAAATCCCCCTCCTTCCATATTTACAGATTTTTGGAAACTACGACAAAACACGGCTCGTGGCGACGCGCCGCCGCGATAGAGAAGAGAACCTTATTCGTGCCTCATGATCAGGTGGCAACGGATAAATGACCTAGATTCGCAGGTAATGATCCAACGGCCTCCCTCTTTTCATCTTTTCTCGGATCCATGTTTGATCAGATGGACGGTAACCATCGCTCTACAATGGACGGCAGGATTACACGGTCGTGCCTCGAACTTAAAACAATCTCTCAGATAAAGGGGCGAGATCATGCCCGTATGGTAGGTGCGCCCGTACTTTCCTCTCTTGTAAAAGAGCGGACCGTTGGATCGATCCCTCGCGATCTGATCATCCACAAATCTCCAATCTCAACAGTTCATTATTACCATCACCCTCCATGCATGATTTCGTCGTGCATTTTGCGATTTGCCCCCTTGATCTTTTGATATTTACATGCAGATCCTTCTCCTGTGAGAGTAACACAATTCTCTTCAAGACCACGGACATTTTGGAATTAATTCCAGGTCCCTCTCACAGAGGGAAATAATTTTCTGTTTAGTCCTTGAGTTTTCTATAATTACCATATGGTCCTTGGCAGCCCAATAATTTTAATTTAGGAATTAAAATTAATTTTCTTTTCTCTCAAAACAAACCCCAATTACTTCTAAACTTGGGAATTCCCTTTTATATAATTAATCAATCACCAATCTATGAATTTATTCCATCTTTAAGAATTTACCAATTCTTTTCTTTTCTCATTCTTTTTCAAATAAATTCTAAACTTAGAATTGTCCAATAATTAAATCAATCAATTACTAAATAATTAATAATTTAATTATTTATTCCCTTTTTAATCAACTCTAAGAATTTTCCCAATCTTGAGCATTTTAATTAAATTAATCATTTAATCAACCAAAGTGATATCTATCTACTTATCCTTTTCTTGTCCTCCAAACATGCCAAATTACCAAAATGCCCTTGGGTTTATGATGCAGGAGAGCTCGAGTCAGACGATGCCGAGCTGTCTGATTGCACCATGAGAGCTTTAACAAACCGCGACTTGGCAGACCGACGTAAAGGCGGATGGTAATCGAGCCAAGTTCGGAATTGGGGAGCACTTTGGACACGTTTCGGTATTTTGGCCATAACTTTGGCTACCAATGGCGGATTCATGCACTCAACCCTAATTTGGAAAGCTCGTCTCGACGTGCACATTCCTTCATCCTCAAATTCCACTATTTTCCCTATCGTTTCTTCATTTCTCGGTGTTTTTTTCCATTTTTGGCTATACTTCGTATGCCAATTTAGGGTAGGATATGAATCCGATTTGACCTCAGATTTTTAGGAGTTTTCTGTTTTGTTTAGTTATTTTAGAATTAGATAAGTTTTTCTATTGGACCAAAATTTGCCTATTTTGGCAAATTTGGATAAGAAGATAAAATTTCTAGGTTATCTAGGTTAGTTTTTATTAGCTATTTAAACCCGGCTTGTGGGTTGAATTTTATTCATTGATTATTGAGTTATGTTTTCCTTTTAAAGTTTCAGAGACTTTTCTTCTCTGTTTGTCCTCCCTTTTTCTTGCTCTTTTATCAATCCCCCCTGTTTACCACCGCCAGCAGGTTAATCACTACCCTGCCCAGCGTCAATTGATATCAGAGATCATCTTCTTCCTGTGGCCTCGGCATCAATGGATGGAGGTCGTGGTGGCCGTGGTGGTCATCGTGGTGGACATGTTCCGGTAAAGGAAGGTCCGTCTCAAGACCCAATCACCTTGGAAGCGATGAACAAGGATATGCAGAGACAAGTAGCGGAGTTGACCCAACGGTTGGCGGTGGAAGATTTGAGGGATCTTGAGTTTTTAGACCACGACTCTGAGACTACCTTCGTCAACCCCTATTCCGTGCGTGGGCAGTCTAGAGAGCACCGTGCATGATAGGAGCATCACGGAGATCTCGGCTTTTGGGTGGAGTTGCCCGAATTTACTAGAACCCTACATGCTGAAGTCTTCATCGACTAGCTGAACGAGGTCGAGAGGATATTTGAGTACAAGGAGGTCCCTGATCATCTGAAGGTGAAGCTAGTTGCCATCAAATTGAAGGGCCCAACATTCGCATGGTGGGAGCAGTTGTGGCGTTCACGGGATCGGCAAGACAAACCAAAGATCGTAGATTCTGACAAGATGAAGAAGATGAAGGGGCACTTCCTCCCCTTCGACTACACCCAAACATTGTTTCAACGACTTCATACGTTGAGACAGGGCGCAAGATCAATAGCTGAGGAGGCTGAGGAACTAGTTTATGGTGATTATGACGGTGATGATGAGGTTGGAGACGTGCTGATTGGGGATGGCCATGAGACCCTCGTTGTTCGCAAGAGTCTGATGGCACCCAAGGATGAATCAAGGGACGACTGGCTGAGAAACAACATCTTCCACACCACCTGCACAGTGGCCGAAAAGGTTTTCAAGGTGATCATCGACAGCGGTAGTTGTGAGAACGTGGTGTCTGAAGACGCTGTCCAGAAGTTACAATTGAAGACGGAGCGACATCTGAAGCCTTACAATCTTTCATGGCTAAGCAAAGGCACCGAGGTCAAAGTAGATCTGCGATGTCTCGTGTCTTTTTCCATTGGGCAAAGGTACTTTGACAATACATGGTACTACATCGTGTCAATGGATGCCTGGCACCTACTACTGGGGCGACCATGTTAGTACGATCTAAGCGTAGTTCACAATGGAAGGAAGAATACTTATTCCCTTATCATCAAGGGAAAAAGGATCGTGTTAGCACCTCGCTAAGAAGAAAAGCCTCCTACTCCGGTAACCAATACTAACCTACTTTCTAGGTCCATATTTTTAAGCGGGATCAAGCAGGGCGATGTAGACTATGCATTGCTACCTTGCATGCATAGTACCATAGACATAGATCTAGATCTACCAACAGAAGTGCTACAATTGCTCCTGGAGTTCGCAGACTTGATGCCAGAGGAACTTCCCCCGGCACTCCCACCTATGAGCAACATCCAACACCAGATAGATCTTGTCCCAGGATCGAGCTTGCCGAACCAACCAGCATACCGCCTCAGTCCCAAGGAGGCCGAGGAATTGCAGCGGTAAGTGGAGGAGTTATTAAGGAACGGCTACATCCGAGTATGAGTTGGCGCAATTCCAGCCCTGTTGGTGCCAAAGAAGGATGGCTCGTAGCTCATGTGTATAGACAACCGAGCAATCAACAAAATCACCATCAAGTACCGCTACCCCATGTTGGATCAGCTATTCGGCACGAAGGTCTTCTCAAAAATCGATCAGAAGAGCGGATACCACCAAATTAGAATACGGCCTGGAGATGAGTGGAAGACGGCGTTCAAGACACAGCATAGACTGTACGAGTGGATGGTGATGCCTTTTGGGTTGTCCAACGCCCCCAGCACATTCATGCGATTCATGCACCAGGTTTTGTGACCGTTTATGGGCAAGTTTGTGGTGGTCTATTTCGATGACTTCCTCATCTATAGTCCGAGTTGGTCCTCACACTTTGACCACCTTCGTATTGTCTTTGAGTTGCTGAGAACGGAGCGCCTGTTCGTCAGCCGAAAGAAGTGTTCCTTCTTCACCTCTTATGTGACCTTCCTTGGTTTTGTTGTTTCTACTGACGGTGTTAATGTAGACCAATCAAAGATCGATGCAATCTTGGAGTGGCCCAGACCGAGGACCTTGCATGGTGTTCGAAGCTTCCATGGGTTGGCCTCGTTTTACAGAAAATTCATCCGTAACTTTAGCAGGCTGTTACCCCCATCACAGAGTGTCTCAAGGGGCGTGATTTCAAGTGGACGGATGAGGCCGAAACTAGCTTCCACCTGGTCAAACAGAAGATGACTGAAGCACAAGTTCTCGCACTTCCCGACTTCGACAAAGTATTCGAGGTCAATTGTGATGCATCTAGAGTTGGCGTTGGAGGTGTTCTGAGCCAGTCAGGACGACCGGTAGCTTTCTTTAGCAAGAAGATGTCGGGGTCAAAGAAGAACTACTCCACTTATGACCTGGAGTTTTATGCCATAGTTCAGTCGCTGAAGCATTTGCGCCACTACCTCCTACAGAAGGAGTTCATCCTGTTCACCGATCATGAAGCCCTGAAGTACATCAATGGTCAACATAAATTGAGCAGGAGTGATGCGCTAAATCTGCAAGTGAACGGGTCGAATCAAGTAATAAAGTGGACTAATGTCGGGTTGTCGATCCTCAGGGAGAAAGGAAGTACTAGTAGTGACTATTCATCTATTATCTAGTCGACCAAGATTGGTTGATGGTGACTAAACCTAATTCTAAAACTAATAGTGCAAATTAACAAGCAAATTGACCTTGAAGACAATCAATCGATAAAGGGGATACTCGGGTTATTGAATCCCCCTTGGATGTTCTTAGAGATGGATAATGATATCTATGCTAATTCTTGGTGAATCATTGGCCAAGGGTTCCTAATGTGATTTCATCCCCTCGCTCGAGGGTGACTACTCAACCTAGTGCCCTTACTAGTTATGCTCTAGGGAACCTATCTCTTGGAAGAGCTAAGGGAATAAGACATCTAAAGGAGTTGCTCGCCTTAGTACCCGGGCTCCCGGTGTACACATAACCCTTTCTATTGAAGTTTGTCTACACATGGGGAGGCGCTCGCATCTTCCCCCATATGGACTATAGAAACCTCTCCGGGATCTCGCAACGTAGAGGGGTCAATACTACCATACATAACATTCAATAGATCACAATGCATTCAACCAAGCAATTAACATAGAAAACAATATCAATTAAACATCATCCAAGGGTTTATCAACACCCAAGTATCAAGAAATTAGCTCTCCATCAATGGAGAGTAACAATCCATGCTCAAAGAGAAAGAAATCATAAAGTTTATGAGAGAAAAACCCCTAATGGCGATTGATGATGGATTCCTTGCTTCTTTATTGCCCCTTCTTCTTCTTCTTGAGCCTTTTGATGGGGGAAACTCCTCCAATCTCCTCCTCCTTGATGGTGAAGAAGATGATGAAAATCTCCCCCAAACCTTGATTCTTTGGATCCAAGATACTCCAAGATGACCCAAAACCCTAACTAAGCTTTGTATTTATACCCCCCAAATAGGGTTTTGGGTGTATTTCTTGATTTTACCCTCGGTTCGACCAAAAACGCAACTGCAGCTTTACGTCATACGACCCAGTATACGACCCATATGACCCAGTATACGGACTCCTATACGGGGTCGTATGCTTCTCAGGGTTCCGTATACAGGTTCCTGTCAGTCCGTTTGGGGGTCCGTAGAAATCTCCAAGTCCATACGGGTCCGTATGGGACTCCGTATGGATGGTACTTTTGCTCTGTTTCCCCTGTTTTGGCCTGCATTCTCTTGAAAACGCTTCCTTTCTCTTGGAACCGCTATTTTCTGCCCTGTTTACATAAACAAAGCCATTTTGAGTACAAGCGGGCCAATATTCCTCCATGACTTATATTAATATGCATAAATTTTACATATAAATAATGCTCATTTGAACACTTATCAAGGAGGCACGCTAAGTGGGTGGCATACTTGCAAGAGTTCACCTTTAATTTGAAGCATCAAGAAGGAAGCCTTAACTGTGTAGCAGATGCTTTGAGCCGCAGCAGTTCTCTTCTCACCACAATGAGCGCCAAAGTTGCAGGGTTTGAAGCTTTCACGGATATATGTATGCGGATGATCCTTCCTTCTGGTGGATCCTTCAGGAGGTAACCAATGGACATCGTCACGATTTTATTTTGCATAACGGTTACCTGTTTTGTGGCCTGCAGCCGTACATCCCCGACTGTTCATTGCGACAACAGATCATGAGCGAACTCTATAATGAGGGGGCACTTTGGTCTTGATAGACCTACGCCCTCATAGCTGCAGACTTTTATTGCCCGAAGTTGTTTAGCGACGTGGCTCACTTTGTGGAGCGCTGCTTTGTGTGTCAGCGGACCTAAGGAGTTCTCACCAACGCAGGCCTGTACACTCCCTTGCTAGTCCCTGAAGCCCCTTAGCTTGACGTCAGTATTTATTTTGTTCTGGGTCTTCCTTATACCCAGCGAGCCTCATAATCTATCATGGTAGTGGTTGAAAGATTTTCCAAGATGGCCCATTTTCTAGCTTATCGGAAGACTATGGATGCTACCCACATTGCACATCTTTACTTTCGAGAGGTTATTCGCTTGAATGGTGTCCCTCGCTCCATCACATCCGATCTTGACACCAAGTTCGTTAGCCTCTTCAGGAGAAGCTTGTGGGGAAAATTAGGGACGCAGTTGAACTTTAGCAGTGCATACCACCCCCAGACAGATGGTCAGACTAAAGTGGTGAATTGGAATTTGTCAACCTATTGAGGAGTTTTGCTGGAACTAAACTGAAGCAGTGGGATCTGGCACTACCTCAAGCCAAATTTGCCTACGATAGATCGAAGAATCGGACTACCAGCTTGAGCCCATTCGAGGTTGTCTATGGGCGGAACCAATCAGGAGTACTTGATCTCACCCCCGTCCCACGAATTGGCGGTGTTCACCCCTGAGCTAATAAGATGGCTGAGCATCTTCGGGTTATTCATGAGCAGGTCAAGTTAGCTATTCAGGAGAGTAATACCAAGTACAAGGTGAATGCAGGCAAACGGCGGCGTCAGGTGTTGTTCGATAAGGGCGACTTAGTATAGGCTGTCCTCACTCGAGATCGCTTCTCTGTGGGTGAGTATAACAAGCTCAAGGAACGAAAGATCGGACCTTGTGAAGTACTGCAGAAGATCAATGACAATGCATATCGGTTGCGTCTCCCCAGTTATTTGAAGACTTTTGACATCTTCAATGTGAAGCATTTGAGCCCTTGTTTTGTGGAGTCGACTGATCATATTACGAACTCGGGGGCGAGTTCTTTCCAACCCGGGGAGGCTGATGTAGGAGAGCCTGAGTCAGATGATGCCGAGCTGTCTGATTGCACCATGAGAGCTTTGGCATACCACAACTTGGCGGACCGACGTAAAGGCAGAAGGTGATCGAGCCAAGTCCGGAATTGGGGAGCACTTTAGACACGTTTCGGTATTTTTGGCCATAACTTTGGCTACCAATATCAGATTCGAGTGCTCAACCCCAATTCAGAAAGCTCATCTCGACGCGCACGTTTGGTCCATCCTTCATCCTCAAATTCTACTATTTTCCCCATCGTTTCTTCGTTTCTCGGTTTTTTTTCCATTTTTAGCAATACTTTGTATGCCAATTTAGGATAGGATATGAATCCGATTTGAACTCAGATTTTTAAGAGTTATCTGTTTTATTTAGTTATTTTAGAATTAGATAAGTTTTTCTATTGGACCAAAATTTGTCGATTTGGCAAATTTGGATAAGAAGATAGAATTTCTAGGTTATCTCGGTTAGTTTTTTTTTAGCTATTTAAACCCGGCTTGTGTGTTCAATTTTATTCTTTGATTATTGAGTTATATTTTCCTTTTAAAGTTTCGGAGACTTTTCTTCTCTGTTTGTCCTCCCTTTTTCTTACTATTTTATCAACCCCCCATGTTTACCACCTCCCGCAGTTTAATCACCACCCTGCCCGGCGTCAGTTTAATAATTAAACCCAACTAAGGTTTTAGCTATCAAACCTTCCTTTTCCAAATAATTTATGTTTTTGGAAAAATTAATTCATCACGGAAATATTAAAACCCATTTACTCTAAAAAAAATCTTGGGTTTCACCCATTGCCTTCTCACTATTGCTACATATACTTTTTTTTCTCTAACATATCAAGAAGGCCTTGCATTACTTCTGGACTATCCACAAATGTACTTTGATCATATAAAAATGCAAGATTTAGAAAATAAGTTGCTGCATGAATGATGCGCATGAAATACTTATCTAATTTTTCATTAATAATTTTGATATAAGGATCATATAATCTTTACTTATCTCTGAAGATAGACATGATTCCCTTACGAATCCTAAACATCCCCTCATAAACATAACCAAGCGAAGGTTTTTATCAGCATCCACAATGCGAAGTAGCTTAATTATTGGAGCTACTATTTTCACCATTAACAAGCAATCCTCCCAAAATTTGTTGTCCTAAATAATAGAACTAACCATTTTACCCATGACAGATTTGGACAATCTATGACCAATATAATATTTATCAACCACCAAAGCATACAAATCATGTTTGTGATCATAAATGCTTTTTAGAGTAATAAACACAATAGCGAAATGAGTTGCTCCTGGACGCACAATTTCTTTCCAACCATCTCTTTTTCTTGACCAACCCAACAGATAAATATGATTGTACATAAAAATAGTTACCTTAGAAGCCCGTGAGGCAAGGTCAACCATATGATCCATCTTCCCAATATCCCTCAAGATCAAGTTCAAGCAATGTGCGGCACAAGGAGACCAGTAAATATGATTATATTTCTCATGTAATAGCCTTCCTGCAATATTAACAAAATATAACAAACTACGTTATAAAGAAAGCATAATTAAGAAGATGATACATACATAAATATTAAATCCATTGCTAAAACCCTAAAAGCCTAAATCAAGCTAAAAATGCATAATTAGTAAATCACATACCTGCAACAACATAATTGCTAGCATTATCAGTCACCAAATGTACAACATTTGAAGGCCCAACCCATTACATAATCTTTGTAAACATATTGAACAAATTTGTTGCATCCTTAACGATATCTGATGCATCAACAGATTTTACAAAGGATATACCAACAGGACAATACACCAAAAAATTGAACAAAGTTCTTTGTCTTTGATCAGTCCAACCATCCCCCATAATTGTATATCCACAACTAGCCCAAGTACTTCTACAATTATCAACAAGTAATTGGCATTCTTTTTTAGAATTCTTTAGTAAATGAATCCTTATATCATTATAAGATGGGCCTCTATATCCAGAACCAATCCCAGGAATAGCATCCAATGCCGGCTGAAAGTAGGGTGACTTTAATACATTAAAGGGAATGCATGAGTCAAAAAACCACCGTGCAAAAGCCATATGTGCCTTCTGAATAGCTTGCTTGTTAGCAAATTTTCTCCTTATTCCTAGTTGAGACTCTGGGGTTGTCCTTGGAACCATAAACTTTTCAATGGAATCCTTGGCCTTTCTTTTTCCTATAGATTTTGTAAAATCCAAGGATTTTACTTGAAAAAAAAGTGTATCAATTTCCTAGAATTAATTTTTGAAATTAAATAAAAGTCCCCAAGTATTAGTGATAGAATTAAGGAGGGAAAATAGGGGATAAGAGGACTAAAAACCCTAACTGGGGTTAATGGAGAGTCCAGAGGACCTTTTGGTAATTTTGTAAGTACCAAGGACTAAAGATAAATTGTCCTCTCTCTCAGAAGGAGGACCAAAGTGTGACCTAAAAGATTTTAGGGACTTCTGGGTAATTAACCAGATCAGAATCCTTATACAAGCGGTTCAACGGCCAGGATTAGATGATCTGAGATAGAGGCTGATCGCGAGGCGTTATAATGGTCTTTGAGAGGGCCACGTGTCGAGCTGAGGTTAAATCCATCTCATCGTGCTCGGATACAAGGCACTGATAGATGAGCTGGTAGAAGTGACCACACGGTGCGGGCTCACAGGATCCACTCATCTAGAGATAAGTCATGAACTCGAGGCGTAAGTTGGTGATCGGGCCGTTGATCGAGATTGGATCTCAGCCGTCGATCAGAGAGGTGGTCGATACGAGACTCTTTGGTCTAATCCTACCCGTTGATAATGATCAAGCGATCCTCACTATCCATCTGGGAAACCTGATCTCGAGGCAAGCGGTGCCCCTTCTGCAACGGCCGCGCCACTCCCGGAAACGGCCGCGAGCGCCGTCGGCCATCTTACCGCCTTCTCCAGCCGTTACGGGCGAGGAACCGGCGCCTTCTCGTCTCCCTGGAGCCCTATAAGAACAGTCCCCATCTCCGAGCGAGGGGGAGAAGAGCAGTTGCGAGAACATAGGGCTTCGCCGGAGAAGGAGATCGGAGAAATGGAGAAGTAGCTCCGGGGAACCACTGCCGCCACCGACACCACCGGAAGGACCTGAACTGAGGTAGGAACTCTCTCCAGCATTCGATTTTGTGTTTGATGCGGTAAATGGGAGGTTTAGAGCTTGCCGGAGGGGGGTGGACGAAACCGTAATGGGTACATGCCGGGAGAAAAGATAGGAGACAATGGGTGAGCGCAAATTAATGGTGGGGCCGAGACGAAGCCCACTGCATGGAGCCCCGGCGATGAAGCTTTCAGACGTGAGAAACAGCTTTTCCGGCGGTCGACTCCGGTGAAGTGCGGCTGTGAGTGAGAGAGAGAGAGAGAGAGAGAGAGAAGAAGAAGAAGAAGAAGAAGAAGAAGAAGAAGAAGAAGAAGAAGAAGAAGAAGAAAAATAAAAATAAATAATAATAATAATAATAATAATAATAATAATTAAGTTAATTATTTAACTAAGTTAGTGGTTAATTATCTGGTAGATTAGATAGGTAAATTAGAAATAAATTTATTTTTCATTTATTAAAGTGTGACAAAAGCATAGATTCTTTAGTCTAGATTAATCAATCCTTTTAATTATTTGGATTGATCGGGTTGGACCAATATGGGTGGGTTCAACCAGGGTTGATGATAGTTTTAATTAGATTTCAATCATAACGTAAAAATTAATCAAAGTAAAGAAGATTAATCAGTTGATTGATTATTATTAGCTCACCTAGGAGATTAAATACATAATACCTAGGATGAGAAAGAACGACCATGTCATGGTTGAATAATTAAAACCTAGGCGTCTAGATGAATGAATAAAATCATGTAATGACCTAAGTTGATTAAGAAAATCATGGCCAAGGTTAATTCATCTAGGTGATAAAAATTAAATATTGTAATGTGGCTAAGGAGATTAATTAAAATTAATTAATCTAAAGTACCTAAGTTAATCCATGGGACTAATTTCAAAAGAATGGGTCCATTGGGTTGAAGGGTCCAATGGGCTGGGCCCAAATAACTGATTAGATCAGTTTTTATTAAACAACAATTATGAAATAAAGAATAAGAAAAAGGGGGTAGGTGGTAAGAGTTGAACCCTAGACCATCTAAGTAATGTGGTAGGGCCTTAACCCTTTGACTCATGATTAGCCGTGTGATAGTGATGCCCTCTCTAAATTAAAAAGGTCAAGGTTAAGCTAAATAGTTAAATGGGCTTAGGAGGTGGGCCCAATTCAGCTAAGACTACTGGAGACGAACAAATAGGATTCAGTTACGACAAATAAAAGTAAAGTTGACTGGGTTTGACCAATAAAGGTAAAGAGTCAACTAAAGGACATAGAAATAGGAAAAAAGGGCCAGTAACCACGGAGAAGGTCTTTGGGACCTGATAGTGGACCTAGAAGCAACAAGAACGAGAGTCATGCATGTGCAACAAGAGACATAGGGTTTTATTAGAATTTTGGCTCTAATAAAAACTCTGCGAAGAGGTAAGTACACTTGCCTAGTACCTACTCTTCAGAGTTTCTTTGGACTTGATTATGCTTTGTTGATTTATGCTTCACTGATGTCATACATGCATCTATATCTATTTTAGATTCCTGTTAAGCATGTATGTTGTATTCGGGATGTTGGTATCCCTGTTTGTTGTGGTCTACTGCCCGAACTCAGTGGAGCGTGGGGGCTCTGATAGGGAAATGTTCAGGGACAGGACCCCCTGACATTTCTGCTTGCCGTGCCAGAGAGGCGATACTCTGGTGGTCTTACCTGTCAGTGGGAATGATACGCTGACCGTGTTAATACGTACGAGAGGTGGTACTACCAAATTACGACTGGAGGGTCGAATGACCATATGGTAGTGTTCACAGCGCATAGCTGGGTTTGCTGACAGGGAGTAACCCTGGGTTCACAGAGCTTGAGGGCTTATGTTATCAAGGGTCGTGCCTTTGGATTTGTTTGTAGTAGACTCCTAGGGTTGTGTTTTCTTGGGATTGTGACATATTATTTTCCTATGTCTTTGTGACCCCCGCAGGCGTGCTTACTGGGCTTTCCATTTGAAAGCTCACGTATTTATTCTTTCTCTCTTTATTTGCTTGTTTACTCTTAGGCCTTGTGTTCGAATGGGGCTCGTTCCCCTTTTGAATATGGTCGATCTGTTGACGTGCCCGAGGTCCTAGAATCCGGGTCGGGGCGTTACAGATTTATCCATTGTTGTTATCTTCTGTTGTGAGTTTGCTGGAGGATTCAACTCTTGCAAATCATCCTCTTCAACTTCATACGCATCTTCAAATGAATCCTTCTCTTTTTGTTTTGATGAATTAATAATCTCCACCATTTTCTTGCGAACATCATTAGGAACTTTTTTACAAGCAGCTATATTTCCCCGAATGCCAGCTAGATGATACTTCATTCTATTAATTCCCCACCTGGATATTTTGATCAGAAATAAAAGCATAAGAAAACCTTTTTCCCTCGATCATTATTAGATACACTGAAATGTTGCCAAGCAGGATCGGTTTTCAAACGAACATTGCTACTTGAACAACTAGATGATTGCGTATTGCCACTGTCGGCCTCTTGATCCTATACAAAATAAAATTAATAAATTCATAAATCAAAAATGTTATGATGGTACATAAATTAATAAATGTATTTGCTATGATTTTAATTTCTACTGTTTAAACAATCAATGAATCAATGAATCAAAATATAATTCAAATCAACAGAGTTGCACTGTTGCAGTCTTGCAGAACAAACAGATGTAAAGTAGCAATCAATGAATCAATTCATCTTATAATTGTAAATTTGTAATTATAAAGATTCTGATTCAAAAAATTCAAAGTTTCAAACTTCAAAGCATGGCAATTAGGGCAGACATTACTTATATAAAAATCAGTTTCATTTGGTCATTCTACTAAGAATACAAAACAAGACCACATGAATGCAATAATTGAGCTGAAATTAAGGCTGTTTTGCAGCCTTAATACTTGGGCAATTAGGTCAGACATGTTCACTTTCACCTATTTTTAATTTTTTATAGAAACAGCTCAGCCCCTTGTTTGTGCTACTTTTGATTTAGAGTAAATACAAACAAATCATTCATACATATTGACTCTATTTATGGGCATGGATCAGTCCAGACTTTGAAAGAATCTCTATTTTCATCTTTGGTATCAAAGATTCGAACAAATCAACAAAGTGAACAAACCATATCAAAATCAAAAAGCTAGAAGTGGCGAAAGCAACAAGCCGGCGACGAGCAACTGAGCCGGTGGAGTGAGCAGAGCACTGAGCACTGAGCAAAGCGGCGATGGAGGATGGAGACGAGCGGCTGAGGAGTGATGGCTTGAGGCGCTGAGCGGCTGGGAGAAAAATTGGAAAAAAAAAAAAAACCAATATATGCAGCTGGCAGCTGCTAGCCTACCCAACCAATTAACCAAAATAAAACCTAGCATTGTGACCCGGTTGACTCAGCCGCATCAATCGGTTCCCGATTGAACCGGCCGGGTCATCGGGCCAATATCTGTTTAACAGTCCCTCGGTTTTGGGGGTATACTCTGACCGGCCACATGGCCGGTTCCCGGTTTTCATGATTGAACCGGTCGGGCCAGTCCAGGTCTGGCAACCATGGATTAACATGCCTAATTGTCATGCTTTAGATTGATTGATTTCACTAATTAAGCATGCTTAGAGACATTCTAGAAGTTTTGAAGGCATGTAATGCTCATTAAGTAGGAAAACATGATCTTATGAGTTTAATGTCTCTTATATGCTCCTTGAAGCTTAAAAAGGATTCTAAGTTAAGAATACGATTTCCATATTCTTAGATTTTCATATTCTAAAGCTATAGAACTAAGTTATGGAAAATACGAACTTCGTATTTACTTAGTACTATTGTGGATTCTAGAAAGTGAAAAGGTCCAGCAGGAACTGCCAAAGAACCCAGACCTAGAGAATTTGCGAGGACTTAAGGTGAGGGGACTTCACCATAGATCTAGATTTTCGTGTATTCATCGGGATTTCGGCTTTATCGTATTCTTATGAGTTATATTTCGCTTTTTGGATGCCGAAGGATTTATCGCCATACTTGCATTGTGTTTCATGCTTGTATAATTGATTTAACTTTAAAGAGCATGAGATATGATCAAGGAAACCGAAAGGGGTAGTTAAAGGTTATTACATGTATCATAACCTGCACTTTAGTTAGTTATTTATGGGGGACACAAGAGGGGCTCAAAATAGAGCCCAGATAATTAAGTAGACGAGACCGGGCTAAGAAAGGGGATTTGTTTTCAATCGTTTTTCTTGAAACCAAAAATGTTTGCGAAAGTCATTCTTTTTATTAAAAACCCCCTTCCTGTCTCTTTGGAGAGCCTATATCAGATACGAGATGCTCGCTTGACGTATACATGTAGATGTATGCCTTTGGTCTTCAGGCACCGTGTAAAGTTCAAGATTTTCTATGTTTTAAGTATTGGCCTTTAAGAGTTTATGTTTTATTTTAGGATTTAATTAGTTATTTTTCTTTACTTGTTTAGTGAATAAGGGAGAGTCTCCCAAGTTTGGAAACGTTTAAATTTTTTACTTGAATAAAAATTATCTTTAGTAGATCTCTTTGTTTAATTTGCAATTTGAGAAGCTCATCATAATTTTGGAATTATGAGGTTGAGGGATTTAAATGATTAAACTTTTAATTAGTGATAATTGTGCCTAATGAGGACCTAGTTGTAATTTTAAGAAACAATTGGGACCTAACAAAAATTACATCCATCTCTCTGATAAAGGACCTGCATGTAAATATTTAAGGAACATAGACTTATTCGCAACTCTTCACGTGATGATCATGCAGTGGGTATAATAGAAAACGATCAACGGACAAGATTCAAAGGATTAAAGTGAGTCAATCACGAGGCATAAATCTAGCCGTCTGTTTCGGCCATCAAGACTAGCATGAGTCTACTCCTACAGTGTGGGTATGATCTAAACTGATCATCCGTGGAGCTCGTTTAAGTTCGAGGAGTGAAGATGAATCCAAGCCGCCCAGTTACAGATAATCTCGACGATCTATACGATAAAATACAAGATCTGAGGCACGAAGATAATGTTGTAATCGTCGGATGCGTGCCTGTGATCAGAACCGTCTGATGGTGAAGATCAATCGTGAGGCACCACGATATCTTCTCTAGCGAGCAGCGCCGCCGCACAGGCGCTTCTCCGACGAGCGTTATCAGGTCAAAGTTAGAGAAGAATTTGGAATTCGAATTAAAAGATAAACTCGGATGATCGAGGCTTATCCGAACTCCTCCGTGAGACTCTATAAATAGAGGGAGTCCTCTGCGAATCAGAACGTCATCATCGGAGAGCAGCACCACAGCCACCTTCTCCGTGAGAGATAGAGAGACAAAGAGAAGGAGAGAGAGAGAGAGAGAGAGAGAGAGAGAGAGAGCATTGAGGCACGTTCACGGATCAAGATCCTTCTCCAGAAAAGCAAGGGGGATGACAGCGGAGCTTCACGACGGAGGAGAGCTACGAACGATCAAACACCGGTGAGCCTCTCGTTCCGATCACCTTCTTGATTTTCTTACATGCACGGCACCGGGAAGAGGGAGGGTAAAGAGAAAGAGAGAGAGGGAACTAGGAAGGTCTTTGTCCGGCGACCATCAGAACCAGGCGGGGAGCGACGCTCCGATGAAGGAGAGGACGAGAACTGGCAGTTCTCTGCCAGGCTGGCGCGAACAGCGTATGTACCACCTGCTGCCGGTGCGGAGTCCCGAGGTGATAAGGTCGGCGCATCCACCACCGGCGATCACCGTCCAGGGGCGTCTTTCCCCGGCGAGGCCTGTCCAGAGGTTGAAGATGAAGGTGTTAATGGGTGATTTGATACCAGGTCAGGTTTACAGATGCTAACGGGTCTGATCAGTAATGGATTTGATTTATTAAAATATTTAGGTTAAGTTAATTGATTAATTGATTTGGGTCTAATTTGTTTAAGAGATTGAGTCTAGTTTAGTAATGGGTTAGAGTGAGTCAAGTCTAGCTATGAAGGGGTTTGGATTAATTAGATTGAGTTGAGTTTAATCAATTGATTAAATCAAGTTGGGCTCAATCGATTTAAAAGTTTTGTGAGTTGATTTGAGATAGACCTGGTTTTCTATTAGTTGGTTTAGTCAAGCCAAGTAAGTTAATTTAGTTTAGTCAATCAATTCAAAGGGGCCAGGTCCAATTAAAAGATTGAGTTCAATCAAATTTAGTTCAATCAAGTTAGCTCTAATAGGTTGAATCCAGATTTAGTTTGGGCTTAGTCAGGTTAGCTAGCTAGTTAGGTTTACTGTAACGCCCCGGTTTTTCTAGTGGTTATTTTTAACTTTTTTGGAAAATAAATCGAGGATTATTTGTTCATAAACAAGAGTTTAAAAATTTAGTAAATAAATGAAATTGGAATGGGTCAATAATTTTGATTTGGGCCCAACCCAAACATATATAAGATAGCGATGAGATTTAACAAATTAGGGCAAGTGACAAAATACTATGCCGATAAAGTATTTCATTTCTAATTAATGTTATAAGTTGGAGGATTAATATATATATATATATATATATATATATATATATATATATCAATTATTAGAAAATCTTATATGATAGAGTAAGAAAGGAATTAGTGGTGTCAATTGTTGATTTAATCAAGTGTGACAAGGCTAATTAATTAAATTATTAATTTAATAGATATTTAAAATAGTATTTAATTTATAAAATAAGGAGATGAGAGGAGAGAGAGAAATTAAATTCTCTCCTCTCCCTCTCTCTCTCACGATGGAAAAAAAAGGGGCTGAGCCCTAGGGACGACGTTGCTCGCCCTCTGGTGAACCACCGGTCGGCGCCCCCCTCCCCCTCGCTTCGCCGGCGAGTCCCGCCGCCAGCCGCACCCACACCGGCAGCAGCTCCGCCCAAGCCCGATCCCCTTCGCCGCGCACGGTCCGCAGCCGAGACGCGCTCTCGCCGTCCCTCCGCGCAGTAGCATTGCTGGAGCTCTTTGTCGCGCCGCCTTAGTCCGGCGCTCCACCTCTTTCTCCGCCTCCCTGTTTTCTTGCACAGTCCCGCCTGAGCGCCCAGCCGGCAGCACAGCTCGCACCGGCGTCTGGTCAATCCGCAGCTGTTGGCAGCCGCCCTGTATGCAGGCCAGCAGCGCCACCGCTCCAGGCCAGCAGCGCCACCGCTCCAGGCCAGCACCGGCGCCGCCCCTGCTGCGCAGCTCCACCACTTCGCTGCCGACGCCGCCTCCATCTGCAGGTCCCCGCGTGTGCGAGCAAGTCCGGCCAGCCCTTGTAGAGCGCCGGCAATCCTTTCCAATTCTCCTTCCTCGACTGTCACTGTCGGTGAGGAGGTCAACAGCTGCCCCTCCTTTGATCGACGTTCTTCTCCGACGAGAGACTGAGTTGTTCTGGAACGCAGGTAAGATCTAAAGAGGAGTGAGAATTTAGATGAATTAGAAAATTCCTATCGGAATTGGAATTCTGGTTAGGGATGGAAAGGATTCTCTGTGCATGTTAATTAAAGGATTAGTGGGATAAATTAAGAATAATGTGAATGTCGGTAGAAGTATAAATTGAAGGCATGAGTTAATTGTGTATATGAATGTATGTATGGATAATTTTCGGGGCCCTCCAAGTAGGGGAGGTGCTGCCGAATTTTCTTAGAAAACCGTATGAAAGCTTTAATTGATTGAATCTCCATGATCATGATTAATATTTAGTTTCATGTAAGGGGCATGCTTGAAGTTTCTTAGGATTAAAGCTCTTAAATGGGGATTAAGTATAAGAAAAAATTAAATTCTATAATTTGACAAGTTAAGTATTTTAAGTTTTTGGAGATGCGAGATTTCATATTAAGAGAAAACCAAACCCTATTTAGCTTAATGAACTCATCATACTCTAACGCTTCAAATTAAAGAATACGAATGTTCGAAGCATGTAATAGTACTTAACTAAGAATTATGCTAGATAGCTTAATGAGTATATTGTATTTTATCGAATTCAAGTAGAATACGAGATAAGGATGCGGTTTCCGTATTCTCAATTCCGTATTATGATGACTAGAAATAAAGGAGAAAAGACTCTTTAGAATAAATACAAGTATTTTAATTTCACTTCTTATACTTGTATAGGACGAGGCTAATAGAGGATCACACGGGAGAATCCGGTCAAGTTTAAATAACGAAGGACCAGAGGTGAGTGATTTCACTATACTTGAATGGGTTTTATGGTTGGATTTGATCGTCGGTTTTGTTTATACGATTTTATGAGTTTTATATCGAAGTTTGTGCAATGTCGCTGGTTTGATATTATGATCATATTACTAGCGTCATGATTGCTTTATTCATGTATTGTGAATGAAAATATATGTGAAGAGAGGAAATAAAGAAGGAGAATAGGAACAAGGAAAAGAGATGATAGAAATATGAGAAGCGAGTGGAACAAGAGAAAAGGGATGTTAGAAATATCAGTCCAACATGCACCTTCACATGAAGATAAACGGTTTATACGGAAGATCATTTGGCTGAGGATGCGGTGTTACGGAGAGAGAGTACGGTCCACTTCGGGATTTATGCAGTATCATTAGGCATTGAGTTAGGGGTTGCATGCGTGGTCAAATATGAACCTATAATGATCATGATATGCTAAGTAATGATTGAGATTGCATTTGTGTTACTGTTTGGTTTTCGATGAAATGCTTGGCATGTTAAAAGTGATTTGAAGATAATGCATATAACTAGCATTATTCCCCCGATATTCTTATATCGATATTAATTATGTATATTCATTGTATAGTGATTCTCACTTTCGAGTGAAATGTCTTGATTATCGAGATTGAGTGTTAGATGGTGGCTCGACATATGAGAAGAGAGGATAGAATCTTAGAATACTTCCATGATAATTGTAAACCTTGTATAAGATTATGAATATTTTTGTTCACCATTTATGTTTATTAGTTTGAATAGTATTGTTATGGGGTTGTAAAATAGGCTGACTTATGGGTGGTGCACTCCGGGTGTGACACCTGGATCCCTTGTATAAAGGGGGTGTTACATTTAATGGTATCAGAGAAATAAAAGCTGTTTGTATGGGCAAACACCTTTTGATCTTGGAATAGTAATTGAGGATCTACAGTCTCGATGACATGATTTAGTAGTATCAGTGGTTGATCCTAGGTATTGGAGTCCTAGGGATTGTCAGAGCCATAAGAATGGTCAGAGCCATCGAATGTGAGTCCAGCAGATGTTAGATGATATAGACCACAGTCTCAAGATAGTGTCTAGTAGTGAGGAATGCTAGACATTGATTGGTTAGGGACTGTGGGGAGACATCTACGACAGAGATCCTCCAATGATTGGGGAGGATGTGGGGCAAAGTCCTAAAGTAGTATTTGGCTAGTCAGAAGCTGGAGAAGCTTCTAAGGAGCCACAAAACATAGAAGAAAGAATAGAATGAATTGTTGTATAAATGCAACTACTTGTTTAAGGTAGATAACACAGGATCAAAGTCACGCACGGAAGCGTGGCTGATTATTATCTGGTAAAAATTTTGGCGGAAGACAGACAGATGATTGTCACGATTTAATTACCCTCCACCAATTTAAGATAATAGTAGTTATGATCAGAGTAGCGCAGCGGAAGCATGATAGACCCAGAATTGGAATTTAAGGAAGATCTGGATCATTGACATGAAAAAGCAATAGTTGGGGAACAATAATTTGGGAACATAGTATCCCTACCTAGACATGGAAATTTCGAGGACGAAATTTTTTTTTTAAGGGGGGGAGAATTGTAACGCCCCGGTTTTTCTAGTGGTTATTTTTAACTTTTTGGAAAATAAATCGAGGATTATTTGTTCATAAACAAGAGTTTAAAAATTTAGTAAATAAATGAAATTGGAATGGGTCAATAATTTTGATTTGGGCCCAACCCAAACATATATAAGATAGCGATGAGATTTAACAAATTAGGGCAAGTGACAAAATACTATGCCGATAAAGTATTTCATTTCTAATTAATGTTATAAGTTGGAGGATTAATATATATATATATATATATATATATATATATATATATATATCAATTATTAGAAAATCTTATATGATAGAGTAAGAAAGGAATTAGTGGTGTCAATTGTTGATTTAATCAAGTGTGACAAGGCTAATTAATTAAATTATTAATTTAATAGATATTTAAAATAGTATTTAATTTATAAAATAAGGGAGATGAGAGGAGAGAGAGAGAAATTAAATTCTCTCCTCTCCCTCTCTCTCACGATGGAAAAAAGAAATTTGAGCCACTAGGGGCGGCGTTGCTAGCCCTCACGGTGAACCACCATTGGCCCCCACTCTAACCCAGCCGTGAGTCCATGCCGACGCACCCTAGCCGTGGCCCTCATGAGCCCGGATCCTGCGCCGCGTCCGCGGCCAAGGCAGCTCTCAGCCGTCCCTCCGCTTAGCATTAGCATTCTTTGGAGCTCTTTGTCGCCTTTAGTCCGGCGCTCCACCTCTCTCCGCCTACTGTTTTCTTGCCTGATCCGCTGGCCTTGGCCGGCACATACGGCTCGCCCGACGGCTACTGATCCAGCGGTATTGGCTGGCCGCCATACTGTATGTTGTGGCATGGCCCAGTAGCTCGAGCCATGGCGCCAGCTCAAGAACCGGCCACCTGCCGCCCTGTAGCTTCTCCACGCCCTCGGCTAGCCCACGCCGCTTCCATTCTGGCAGGTCCCAGCGTGTGCGAGCAAGTCAAGCCGGCCGTACTGTAGAAGCGTAAGCAATCACTTTCAATTCTCCTTCCTCGTATCGGTTTAGCCGGTGAGGAGGTCAACAGTACCCCTCCTTTGATGACGTTCTTCTCGACGAGAGGCCGAGTTGTTCGGAAACGCGGTAAGATCTAAAGAGGTGAGAATTTAGATGAATTAGAAAATTCCTATCGGAATTGGAATTCTGGTTAGGGATGGAAAGGATTCTCTGTGCATGTTAATTAAAGGATTAGTGGGATAAATTAAGAATAATGTGAATGTCGGTAGAAGTATAAATTGAAGGCATGAGTTAATTGTGTATATGAATGTATGTATGGATAATTTTCGGGGCCCTCCAAGTAGGGGAGGTGCTGCCGAATTTTCTTAGAAAACCGTATGAAAGCTTTAATTGATTGAATCTCCATGATCATGATTAATATTTAGTTTCATGTAAGGGGCATGCTTGAAGTTTCTTAGGATTAAAGCTCTTAAATGGGGATTAAGTATAAGAAAAAAATTAAATTCTATAATTTGACAAGTTCGTATTTTTAAGTTTTTGGAGATGCGAGATTTCATATTAAGAGAAAACCAAACCCTATTTAGCTTAATGAACTCATCATACTCTAACGCTTCAAATTAAAGAATACGAATGTTCGAAGCATGTAATAGTACTTAACTAAGAATTATGCTAGATAGCTTAATGAGTATATTGTATTTTATCGAATTCAAGTAGAATACGAGATAAGGATGCGGTTTCCGTATTCTCAATTCCGTATTATGATGACTAGAAATAAAGGAGAAAAGACTCTTTAGAATAAATACAAGTATTTTAATTTCACTGCTTATACTTGTGTATAGGACGAGGCTAATAGAGGATCACTGCGGGAGAATGGTCCAAGTTTAAATAATTGAAGGACCGGAGGTGAGTGATTTCACTATACTTGAATGGGTTTTATGGTTTGGATTTGATCGTCGGTTTTGTTTATAATGATTTTATGAGTTTTATATCGAAGTTTGTCTTGATATACATTTGGTTTGATATTATGATCATATTACTAGCGTCATGATTGCTTTTATTCATGTATTGTGAATGAAAATATATGTGAAGAGAGGAAATAAAGAAGGAGAATAGGAACAAGGAAAAGAGATGATAGAAATATGAGAGCAGGAACAAGAGAAAAAGGGATGTTAGAAATATAAGTCCAACATGCACCTTAATAAGATAAACGGTTTATACGAGGAAGATCATTTGGCCAAGGGGATGCGGTGTTACCAGAGAGAGTACGGTCCACGTGATTTATGCAGGTATCATTAGGCATTGAGTTAGGGGTATGCGTGATGAATATGAGACCTTTATAATGATCATGATATGCTAAGTAATGATTGAGATTGCATTTGTGTTACGTTTGGTTTGATGAAATGCTTGGCATGTTAAAAGTGATTTGAAGATAATGCATATAACTAGCATTATTTGATATTCTTATATCCGATATTAATTATGTATATTCATTTGTATAGTGATTCTCACTCAAGTGAAATGTGCGTGTGTCACGAGATTGAGTGTTCCGATGATAGCTTCGGCATAGCTTGAAGAGGGATAGAATCTTAGAATACTTATGATAATTAATTGTAAACCTTGTATAAGATTATGAATATTTTGTTCACCATTTATGTTTATTAGTTTGAATAGTATTATGTTGTCGAGGTTGTAAAATAGGCGACTTATGGTAGTGCACTCCACCAAATGGTGTGACACCTGGATCCCTTGTATAAAGGGGGTGTTACATTTACCCAAGGTTTGAAAAGCAAATAAAGATAAATATACAAAAAAGAGTAGAAAAGGAGGATTGAACTAGGGATCTCCCTTTTGGGCTTGTTGGGCCTTAACCACTATGCTAATTGGTTCTTTTGGAATGAATAGAGAAAGTTTATTAATAAAAGGGGAAAAGCTTAGAAAATAAAATGCCCATAAATTGGACTTGGGTCGAATTAGGGCATCATGTATGGTTTTATTAGAAAATTTTGAATGTTGATGTTATTAAATTAGATCTTGCTGCCAGATACCGACATAGAGACTTATTAGGAGTAAGGGTCAAGGAAGGATTTCAGATATCGCAAATAGAGGTGAGTTACCTATGCCTAGTTTTCCACCCATCATCGAGTTTCTTGGTTTTATTGATGCTATTTCTTTTAGCATATCTGTTTCCTTTCTGTTTATTGGAATACGTGCACATACCTGTTGTTTGTTTTTGTCTTCTTTGTATGTGCGTGGTTGATGCGTTAGAATTTTATTTCATTACCTATTTTTTGGTTTTTTTGTTGGGCACACCGCCCTGTGACTGACATTTGATCATGGATACATGGTCTTATGTGCTGGGCAGGCAGATGTGCGCCAGATAGGTTCTTATTCTGCCGGTTCAGTGGAGCGATTGCTCATGTGGACCACTCAGGGCTGAGGACACCCTGATGTTCTGATAGTTCCATGCCAGGGAGAGGATACCATAGCAGTCCAACCTGTCAGTGGGACGATATACTGACCGTGTCGATATGTATGAGAGACCGAGGTCGATTCCAGATAAGGCTGGGTGCTGACCGGAGAAGTTTGTTGAGCCTTAGAACTGCTGTTTAATCTAGCTTCTTCCTTTCTAGTCTCCTAGATCCTTGTTTCTGTGGGGCATGGCCCCGGTTGTTTGATTTGTTGAATTATGATATACTCTTATCGGTTTTGATTTTGTTGTAATATCTGTGGGGAACTTACTGAGCTTTCCATCCGGAAGCTCATCCCATTTGCTTTCTTTTCTTTACAGGTCTTAAAGGATAGCTGCTTCAGATTTAGGAGCGGCGTGAGGAGTCAGAACACAGCTTGCCGAGGTTGGAAAATCTCAACTAGTTCTGACTTGTAGGACCCCTGTAGGGCCCTGTTATTGTAGGGTGTATAAATTCTATTTTTAATTCCGTTGTAACTCTGATTAATAAATTTTGAGTTATTTTGATATTTTGTTATTTGTATCTAATTTACTTAGGCCTTGTATCCGAGCGGGGCCCATCTCCACTTGGATACGGTCAGTCTGTGGACGTGCTCGATGTCCTGGTATTTGGGTCGGGGAGTGATAGATTAATATGGTATCAGAGAAATGAAGATAACAGACACCCTAGTTGCCCTAGTGACTTAGACAACTAGGAAAGATTGAGTGTTAAGTTAGGAAAACTAAGGGGGCGTTTGGTTGGGCCGTTTTCCAGCGTTTTCCGCGTTTTCGTCATTTTCCATTTTCTGCGAAAACGCGGAAAACCCGAAATCGCGGAAAACAGAAAGGGCTGGAAAACGAAAATCAGAAACGAAAAAATATCATTTTCCAGATATGGAAAACGCTGGAAAACGCGGTGGCAAATATCGTAAATAAACCAAACTTTTCTTTTTTCACTTTTTCCCGTGCGCTTCGTGCCCTTCTCACGAAACAGAATCGTCTTCATCCTTGGTGACCACCAGCACCTCCTCCTCATCTTCCACATCCTTCTTCCCTCTCCGCTCTCCCTCTCCGATCTCCCTCTCCGCTCCCGGCGCTCGCATTAGTCTTCCTCCTCCGATCCCTTCGCCGCCTCCGGCTTCTGAACGCCGTCTCTTTCAAAAGCGAGGTAGTGCTCATCATGTAGTTGAGTTGTCATTCTTAGCTCTTTTGATTGATGAGCTTTTGATCCTATTCCTTCCCATTTTTGATTTCTCTTACTGATTCTACTGTGCATTTGATGATGTTTTCTTACTCAAAATGTTTGTTATTTCTCCTTTTTAATTCCTGGATCTCGAGCTCAATGTCATGGATAGAGCCAGAGGAATGGCTTCTAATCCCTTGCTTCTCTTGATTTCTAATTGAATTTCTCAAGTGATTTGTGCCTTTGTGAGATGGGATTATTTTATCAATGAAAGTTATCTTAATTTAGTGCAATTTTTTATTTCTACTTGTCATTTTCTTGATCATGGAGTTCTCTTTAATGAAAATAATAATCAGGCTGCCAATTTTTATAATGATCATCCTGTTTTGTTTTATTTTATGTTTGAGTCATACTCATCTTTGAACTTGTTGATGGGTCATGTAACGCCCCGGTTTTTCCTTTGAAATATTGTATAAATAATAAATAAATGCCGGGGTTAAATAACATAGAGCTGGGATCTGGAGTTGAATTAGTTTAACTAAAATCAATAGTTCAGGATTAATACCTTGGATTTTATTCTAAAACAATAATAAAGGATGGGAACTATTAACTTAGATGTGTGACATTTAAATGGATCCAATGGAGATTCTTCTGATGAGAATAAGATGTGACAAGATGAGCTTGTGTGGGCTTTTGAAAGTTAAGGTTTAATTTGTAATATCTCTTGTGGGCCAGGGACCAATAAGAAGGGTATTGTGTTAGAATTAGAGGAGAGGATGGGAATTAGTCATGTTAAGTGAGAAGAGGAGCTGGGGATTAGAAAACATAAGAAGGTGGGCTGGTGGTCATTCTCCGGAGAAGCAGAGAGGAGGTGGACGTGTGAGGCAGCGCTGGAGGTCAAAGGTGGAGGTGTCATCGTGCATGCGATGAACAACAAGTGGTTGCCACGGGGCTCTGCAGGGGCTGCTTACTCGATGCAGGGGAATCTGGGACTAGAGAGCAGAGGGCGAGACAGAGGTTGCTGGGGGGATGCCGGATGGGATCAGAATGGAGACAGAGGAGTGAACCAGCCCTGCTCGCGCTTCAGTCGCTCGCCCCGGACCGACATTGCAGCACCAGCCAGACCTGTAATTCTCCTTGTTTTCAGCCAGTTTCTGCGCGGTCTCCTCCAGAGTCTCCGGCCAGCTGTGGATCAGTCTTCACACCTGTTGCACAAGGAGCAAGAAGCTCTGCAAGGTAGAGAAGAGGAGTTTATATCTAGGCCTTGGTTTGAATGCAGCCATATGCTAGATGATATGCTAAGTTTCATTAATTTCTTAGGTTTATAGTTGACTGTGTGGACTGAATTTTGTACACTAGCTATGTAATGGATGGTGTGGTTTGATTGAGTTTACCTTGCCATGTATTTGTAGAAGAACAAGTGTATTGTTTCAGTTTGTAAGATGCAAAGAAGGGAGTGGATTCTGAAGCTCATTCATGCCTATCAAGTAGTTGATGAAATGTCTCATTGAGCTGTTGAGTAGTAATTAGCTACTGTAATAGAGTGTAGCTTGTTGCTTGCTTTGTATTCAATTGGATTTAAGAAATCAAAGAGAAGAGATTGGTCTTTTGAAGTTCATTATGCCTACCAAGTGTTCAATGAATTGTTTCAATGAAAGTATATGGGCAGTTACATAGTTGTTAGTTGTGTTGCATGTTTAGTGGTTAAATCTCCTGTACTAGCCAATTCTAATATCAGATTTATGATAAGGTTGGTGAACAAGGTGAATTTTAGAAGCTTAGTGTTGAGGATTTAAGCGGTGATTTAGAGACAGACCTGCAGAATTCTGTCCTGCAGAATTCTGTCCACTTCGTGGGGCTGCTGCTCCCTGCTCACTACTCCGGTTGGGTCGTGTAATACGCCGTTGGAAAGATCTCGAGGTCTTCTTTCTAATGAGCTTTAAATGAGGGAATTTGGACTTACTCTTCAAAAGTTACGACTTATTCTTTCCAACCGCGCAGGGCAGCCAAAATTCTGCGTATTCGTATTTTGGCTTGTAGATTATCGTATTATGTTTGCCAAATGGTTGAGTAATTTTTTTTACGTCTGTGATGCCTGCAGTGCTTAAGATACTGTTATTATTGCTGAAGTCTTTTAGCAGTTTGCTAATGCTTGTTTAGTTCCATGTTGGCATCTTAATATTAAGTTGTAGCAAAAGAGGTATTGACCAGTTTGAAACTGTTTGCCAACTGTTGACTCTAGAACAGAAAGCTTAGAATTAGAGGAAGACATTTTGCATTAATTCTGATCTTTGTTAGCAAAGGAAGAAAAGTGTTGTGTTGCTTTCCTCTTAGACTTTGTAGGTGTTCGATGACATAACAAAGAAAGGAAATGTGGTAGAAACTTGAGAATCTCTGTTTTTATTAACAAATGTTTGGTGCATGTTTTGTGTGAGATCGTTTCAAGGGTTTGAGAACATGCTAAGAAAGAAAGGGGATAGTGGTATGTTTCATGGTTGCCTTCTAGTTTGATAAAAGATATGAAAGACTTAAACTTTAGAAAGCTATGAAAGCTCTTATGATATTTGTTTGAATTCAAATAAGTTATAATATAGGATGGCAAATAATCAATATGAGACTTGTTTATTTATAGGCTTCATGCTTGGTTGTTGAATGATATGCTAGGATATTGGGCCTTGTTCTTTAGGGAAGTGGGCCCGAGAATCATTAGAATAGAATTGTTAATTGAGTGTGGTGGAAATTAATATAGCTATGTTTAATAGGGAAAGGGAAGGACAAGTTGGGAACCTCGGGAGTTCCGAACCAGACTTGATTTGCTTAGGACAGCAAGTGAGTGGACCTACTGTATATTCTTGAGTTTTATCAAGATTTATCGGGTTTTCAGTTTATGTTCATCGGCTATGATTTTATTCTCGGGTTTTGAGAATGATTGTGATTATTTACAGCTATTGTAGATTGAAGTTTTCTGCATATGACTAGCTATAGAACATTGAGATAGACATGGGATAGCTATAGAACGTGAGCATCGATTTGTGCATCCTGTTAGATGGTCCTTGCTATGCAGAGCGTGATACCGAGTGGGGGAAAGGTTTTCTTGTTTTCAAAATGAATTTCTGGCATCAAAACCTTGTTTTCAAAATGTATTTATCTTAAAACCCTTTTCCAACTCTTTGGGGCGCTCGGTACCACGGGTGAAGGCCCAGATCGGGGGAAACCTCGCGGCTTCACATACGGCCCAGATTGGGGGATACCTCACGGCTATTTATCTGAGACCTTAGCAAGTGATCCTACAGAGTTGCAATTTATTCGATAGACGCTCACATATCTAGACATCTCATGAGTCGTAGACAAGCATGTTAGTGACTGATGACTTTTCGGGTTTTCTCGGACATGGCATTAGATGATCTTCCTGACTGAGAAGATAATGCATAGACGTTCATGCTTTACTGTCTTTCTACATGTATATGAGTACGGTTATTTTCCATATACATAGATACTTATTTTCAGATGCACGGGTCTTAGTTGACCTGGCAGTAGGGGTCACATATCACTGAGCTCTGTAGCTCAGTCCCTTTTTCTCACCCACCTTGTGCAGGTAGCAGATAGGAGCCTGGGTAGAGGCTAGACTCGGTGAGATGTGAGGACTCTTAGCTGGCTCTAGCGTCCCATAGTTGCTTCTTTTGTTGTGCACTCTGTAGATATACTTATTTTATTTCGGGAGACTAGACCCAGACATATAGTCTGTGGAGTACTGTATCAGATATGACTCTTCTCCGTGATGAGTTCCAGACTTATAATGTTTTATTATTACTGTCTCCAGATTATTCCGCAGGTTTGATTTCAGTTTTGGACAGCCTTGGGCTCGGGACACCCTCCTGAGCTGGCTGGTGTGACACGTGTCCCTATGGAGATTAGGGTGTTACAGGTCAGGACCATATGGGGGAACATAGGAATGAACATAGAGAGTCAATTAACTGGTCGAAAGAGAACACGAAGAAGTTCGTCGATATATGCTACGAGAAGGTTAAACAAAATAAGCTTCAAGGAACTACATTCAAGAAAGAGACTTGGGAGGCGATCAATAGAGAAGTCTTCCTTGCGACCAATGAGGACTATGGAGTAGATCGGTTAAAGGCAAAGTGGAATCGGTTGAGACTTAAGTATCGGCTTTTCGCTGCACTGCTTGCTCACACTGGGGTTACTTGGAACCCTGAAACAAACAATGCTAATGCTCCTGAAAATGTTTGGGAAGAGTTCTATGCGGTATGATTTAACTTGCTTATATGATTTGTATTAATTCAATGTTTTCATTAATAGTGCTTGTTGTTCTTCATTCATGCTTATGCAGAAAAACAAGAAAGAGTATAAGATTATCCGGAAGGAAGGTTGTGAGCATTATAGTGTTCTAGTTGAGATGTTTGATGGGACACTAGCTTCCGGTATGATGGGGCATTCCTCCACACAGGTGCCTCCAGATTCTGATAATGATAGGCAGTTGGAAGAAGATTTTTTGCATGGTCATTCTCAAGCTCAAGGTACTCCCAGTGAAACTGATGGTGATGGTGATCATTTTAATGGTCCTTTTGAAGTTGGTGCTAGCAGTGATGGGTGCAGAGGAAAATCACCATTTGAGCGTCGATCCAAACCGCATAAGATGGATAGAATGGACTTGTTGGTTGATCAATGGATTTCAAGTAATGAATCAAGATGTAAGGAGAGCTTGTTGCGTAAGAAGTACTTTGAAGGCATATTGGCAAAGATGGCTGAAGGGAGTGAAAAACAAGATGATCCATTCTCTGTTGATGTGTGTATGGAAATCTTGAATGGTATGGAAGGTCTTACCGATGACATATATTCCAAGTTTTCGCAATCCATGCGAGACCCTATAACAAGGAACATGTTCATCAGAGTGCCAGCTGAAAGGAGACTAACATGGTTGAAAAATCTACCGTAGGATGGCATTGTTGGTCTAGACTTAATATGTATTTGTCTGTTTGAACTTTGGTTTTATTTATGGTGTTTGAACTTTGTTTATTGTCTATTTGAACTTTGGTTTTATTGTATGTTTGAACTTTGGTTTGTTATTTGGATTATGGAAAAGTTTGAACTCTTATTAGTTCTTTTATTTGTTTTGTGGAAATGTTTGAACTCTCATTTGTATGTTTATTAGTTGTTTATTACAATTATTATGTTGGGTTATAGTTCTATTTTACATTTATTATATTATTTCACAATAGTAAATAAACTGTATATATATATTTCAAAAAATAACCAGAAAACATACTATACAGTTTTATAACAAACCAAACAGCTTTTCCATTTTCTATTTCTGAAAACAGTTTCCAACCAAACAGCTTTTCCATTTTCCAGTTTTTACGTTTTCCATTTTCTACGTTTTCCATTTTCTGTGTTTTCCACCTTTTCAGAAAACGGAAAATGGAAAACAAACCAAACGCCCCCTAAGTCGCTCATGAAATTTTCTAATAGTATTGATGATTGACAGAGAATCAATTATGTCTGATGTGGAAAGCATAGTATCAATTATGTCTGACATGGAAAGCATAGGAGAGAATGAGGTAGTTGTGGAAAGCCCGGAGAAATTAGGGATGGAAGTAGAGTGCTCGAAAGAGATAGAAAAGAGTACCGGAGAAGAGAATGCGCAGGAAGAACATACCGAGGAGATACCACCAGCCCGAAAATGCCGCAGATTTTTTGGATGCCGCTACATTTCCATAGCGAAGAAGGTGAAGGACGAGGTTCGATATGACTATTGTGGAGGACCCCCTCATGACGCAGAGACCGCTTGCATTGCAGAATGGTGTCGTTACTGTGAAGGGTGGATTGTAGATTGCAGACATCCTCTTCCTAAATGTCGTCACTGTGGTAACACGGACCACCACAAGAACAATTGTCCAAATATTCCACCTAGAATAAAACGTAACTTTAGAATACAGTTTTGAAGGTGGGGTTTGCACCTAGGGAAAAGACCACTACCGTATGTCGTTTGAGCTAGGGTTAGGAGCTATGTTAGTTAGTTGGGGTCGGTTGACACCCAAAGTTGATATGTTAAATACTGGACAATTGTTTTATTCATAGTTGAGATCTATTACTATTTCAAAATTTAATTGAAATACGTTTTCGGATTATAGTTTTCAAAAGTAATAGATTCGCACGTTGATATCTCGCTGCTAATATGATGAGAGGACAAGGCTTATGGGGACGACCTCGAGGACAGCCCCGCCGTGTGGAGGTACCACAGCCTCCGGTGGAAGAGGTATCCCAACCTCAGAAGAATGAGGGTCCCCCACCCCTAGTTGATATGTAGATGTATGCCTCTGTTCCTGATGGTCGTTGGTGTCCTTACGGAGACATTTTAACTTGGGATGCACGCTTGTATGATATGAGGCCATCGCATATACATGTTTACTATATGCTTGATATGATATGAGATTGCTTGTGTGCTTTCTTCGGATTTCTTATCGTGTTAGCATTCTTATAAAGATTTAAGATATCTGTGTTGACCTTCATGATTTATGCTTGCATTGCTTATGTTCTAGTATTTTAGTACAGATGGCAGGTATGTATAATACCTAGTGGAGTAGTCTTTACTCACTCAGCTTGTATAGCTCAACCCCTTTCGTTACTGTTTTTCTGTTATAAGATCTAGACTTGGATCGGGATAGTCGCTCATGTCTCGAGCAGGGATTGAAGTCTAGTTGGCTTTGGCGTACCTGGTCTTATGTTTAATGTTGTTCGGTTGTACTAGACTTTAATTATGTTTCCTTCCGCTGTATTTGGGGTTGTAGTTGCCTATGACTTTGAGTGTTGTACTCTATTATGACTTTTGTTTGAATATGACTCCCGGTGTGTAACCGGTTATGTTATGTAATATGGATTTTTGTTAGATTACTTCATCGATTTCAAGTTTAAATTGTACAACTTATGGATTGGGTGCACTCCGACCCAACTGGTGTGACATCTGTCTCGGTAAAGAGATGGGTGTTACATATTCCTTCTTTTCCAAATAAATCCAAGTTTAGGGAATTATCTTCAATCTATAAAATAATTAAAGGGAAATAAAAAAAATTATTCCATAAAATTCCCGGATTTTACATATATCGTTTACCCAATCTAAGGTGATAAGTTGGTTGTGCTACGTCAGCTTGCCATTAACGTCTTAAGCCAGAGTGACCTAATTGGAAGAGAATAATTAGTTAAGGGAGTCAATTGAAATTTTTTTTTAGTTGAGTGACCGAAATAGGAACTCGCACATAGTTTAGTGACCATCTGTGTCCTTTACCCATTTTATAGTTATAATTATAAAAAAAATTACAATGTTACATAAAAACAGATATTTCAAAGAAATATTTGTGATGTTGCAAGCCTGTCATGTCTACTTCATCATGGCTTCATGTTGTGAGCCTTTCAAATGGTTGATACCAAACTAGAACTACTTGATTAAGTGATACCAAACCTACATCATGAAATCATATATATATATATATATATATATATATATATATATATATATATATATATTATGGTTGGATTACTGTTCATTTAAGGTTTCCTCATTTTGAGGCACTTGGAGAATATTTTTTTCAAATCCAACCGTATGGATGGAAAGAACATCGAAAAATAAGCTAGCATGTCAATTTTCATACAATTTGGAAACTTGTAGGGTCTTCATCTTAATGGGTGAAAATGATTGAAATCTTACCAATTCAAAATTTCACTCTTTAAGATGAAGACTCTACAAGTTCCCAAATTGTATGAAAATTGACATGCTAGCTTATTTTTTGATGTTCTTTCCATCCATAATGTTAGATTTTTTGAAAATACTGTACAAGTGGGCTAAAATTGGGTGACCACACTTGCACAGTGTTACGGTCGGCCGCATAGTAACATGACTATATATATATATATATATATATATATATATATATATATATATATATATATATATATATATATACGGTGATACTAAGATCAGGCCGGTCGAATCACTTTGTTGATCCGGCCGCCTCCTATTTAGGCCCCTGGAGCATGTTTGAAGGATTTCCAACCATAGGGATGGGAAGATCATCGAAAAATAAGCTAGCCTGTCAATTTTCATATAATTTGATAGACCGTTTCCCACTTAACGGTTCTTATTTTAGGGAAATTTTAACGGTTAAAAATTTCAACCATTAAGTGGGAGGACCAAACGGTCACCAAATTGTATGAAAATTGACAGGCTATCATATTTTTTAATGATCTTCCCATCCATACGGTTGAAAATTCTTCAAACATACTCCAGGGGCCAAAATGGGAGGCAACCGGTCTGGAACACTGTTCCGACCAACCGAATAGTAGCACGCCTATATATATATAGGGGCGGCTCAAGAGAGTTGGAGGCTGAAAGCAAAATTTTAAAATGGGCTTTTAATTATGGGAAATGATATTCTTCCAGACCAAGTAATACGAAAAATTGTCCCGAAACCATTAATGTTGCGTTGGGATCCGTGTGTTGATCACCCAATGCAACATCAACGGCTTTAGGAACCCTTTTCAGGTTACTTGCTCAGGAAGTACAACACTACTCTTTAATTATTTAATATAAATTAAATTTTATTAATTTTTTTAACAAACATTTATACGAGATTTTTTTTAATTATTTTATATACTAACATGATAATTTTTTTGGGTTTTGATGGGGAAGTAACTCTTTAATAATAATTCTTGATTAGTTTTTAAATGACTAATAAGATAGTTGGGAGAAGATATAATATTAATTATGTATTAAACAAAAAAATTAAAACTTTAGTTTATTATTGTCACGCCCCGACCAGGATCCCGGGACCTCGAGCGCGTCAACAGACCGGTCGTATTTAAGCAGAGGAAAACTCCACTCAAATACAAGGCCTAAAAAGGTGATAAGCAGATAACATTTCATAACATAAAATAAACTCGTGTTCGAAGGAACAAAGAGTCATCAGGGTCCATAGGCCCTATAAGAGTCTGGCCCCTATACGGGTCCTACAAATAGTAAAGCTCATGGAATAAAAGAAAAGGAGACTCCTAGACCTCGGATCTCCCTGTGTCCTCTCCTCAGGCTCCGCCCCCTCCTAGACCTCGGAATCTGTAAAAGAGGAAAAGTGAAACACATGAGCTTTCGAATGGAAAGCCCAGTAAGTACCCCTGCAGGTCACAATGACATAAATAGGAAGTATGTCAACCAATGAGATCATAATACCAACAATGTAGTCCTAGGAGTCTACCAGAAACAAATCAAAGGTATGACCCCTGATACAGAATCCCTCGGGCTCTGTAATGAGTTTCAAGAGAACTCAAGGTTCACTCCCGGCCAGTATGTCCAGCTATTTGCTGTAAGAACGACCTTTTTGGTCGTTCGACCCTCCGGTCACAAGTCGGTAGAACTATCTCTCCTACGTGTTAACACGGTCAGTGTACCATGCCCACTGACAGGTAAGACCTCCAGAGATTTGCCTCTCTGGTAAGGCAGACAAGAACGGCAGGGGGTCCTGTCCCTGAACATTCCCTAATCGGAGCTTCCCTAGCTCCACTAAGTCCGGGCAGTAGACCGTAGTAAAACAGGGATACCAACATCCCATAAACAACCATACATGCTCCATAGAATTCCAAAATAAACAATGACGCATATATGTTATCAAAGGAGCATAAGATATCAAAGCATAAACAAGTCCAATAAAAACCCGAAACCGGGTGGGAACTAGGCAAGTGTACTTACCTCCTGGTGAGACTAAAGTCTTCCCAGAATCCCCTGGAGTGCCTTACGTCTTCCCGAGAGTATCTGGCATACATAGGTTCTATTAGAGTCAAGATTTTTATCGAGTCCCTAGTTACTTATGCATGTCTATCGTCTCTGTTGGGCCTAGGCCCATTAACGGGTCCTAGGGACCATCTCTCGGGTTACTGACCCTTACCCTCCTGTTGCCATGTCTTTTGGTTGTCCCTAGACCCATCTTGGTCAAACTTGGTCAACTCTACTTTCATTGGTCGAGTCTAAACCTTATTTGGTCATCTCTAGACTTTCAAGTTGAATTGGGCCCATTTCGAGCCCAATACACGATCTAGCTTGACCTTAGCCCTTTTTAACCAAGGAAGGGCATTTCCGTCATCTGAGCGGTTATGACTTTGGGGTTTAAGGTCATACCCTGCTACTTGAGTGACCCAAGGTTTAGTTCCCTCTACTGCCATCTTTATTATTAATTGATAATAAACCCAATTCTAGTTCGACCAATTTAGCCCGGCCCATTGGGCCTCTTAAGTAATGAACCAAATTTCCCCTTTAATTGGTCATAGTCTGACTTAGGTGTCTTTGATTAATTAATCCAACTAATCTCCATAACTTGGTTTAGTCTCGTTATCTTTATTTAATTAACCCTAATCAAATAGTTTAGTGTCACACACCTAAGTCCTCAATCAAGCTTTATTTAAGGTATTTAGTAAACTTTCTAAATCCTGCATGATATATTTAACTCAATTGTGTCACACCTATATAGTTCCAAAATTTTTTTTTAACCATCATACAAGATAGCTAATCAATTTGTCACACTTAATATTTATCACACTAGATAGTTAACTGGATTTTGTCACACTATAAAAGTTTTCTCAGTTATATAAGTGTTGTCACACTTCTATAGTCACTATTAATATTCCAATTAATCCAAAAAAATCACAACACTTTAGTTTTATATAGTTATTTCAACTATACGAACTATTAACCAATAATTTGTCACGCCAACTAAGGTTCATGAGAAAATGTCACCTTAATTATTTTGTTACACTTTGTTAGAAACATATAGTTAATTCAACTTTACAAATCAATTTATCCATTTGTCGTCGCATTATCAAAGTTTCCACAATTTAATCAAAGTGATTGTCACAACTCTATAGTTTCCAAATGAATTATTTTAACTAGCTAAGTATTATTTGTCACAATAATTAACTATGATTTTAGCCAAAGAGAGAAATATAAATTTATTTAAATAATGTGTCACACATACCATTCTGTTATTGGTGTCACATCCCTATAGTCATTTATGTTAATTAAAACCTTACCCCTTTTAATATTTTGTCACACCTCCTAAGTTCTGAGTTTAATATCAGTATAATTATTATTATTTATTATTTATTATATTTTTTTTATATATAATCTTCTTCTTCATTTCTCTCTTCTCTCTCACTCGCGCGACCGAGAACCCGACGGCTCCGGTCTTCATCTCCGGTGGCTCCGAGCACCGGCCCGCGCTCGATCACCATCCCAGGAAGCCCCGCGACCACGACCGGCTCCTCCAGTGCACCGTCAACCTCGCCTCCAACGCCGGAATTCCCCGAAATGCTCGGCCGTGAGATCAATACTCTCCGGTGAACTAAACTACGCATGCAAAGACACTATCTACGACTAAGGAGGGAGAGAGCTCTTACCGTGCGATCAGAGACGGGAGCTAGTGCTGACGACAAGCTCTCCAGCACCGGTGGAAGAGCTTCAGTTTTTCGGCGATCTTTTGCCGCGTCTCCCTCCGTGTCCTTCTCCACGGCCCGTTATCCTCTCTGTCAGACAGCAGCTCCCGGCCACTGGGCTGTGCGAGTAAGACGGCTACCGCAGTGGAGCTCCTTCCTTCACTGTCACCTCACCGGAGCTGGGGCCTCAACGAAGAGTGGTGCTCCCTCCCGGGCCTCCCATGCTCCCTTTTATAGGCTGCCGAGTCCAGACGAAGAGGCGTCCATGCAAACGGTCTCGCCTTCAAGTGACCGGCATTGACGCTCGTAACGGCCGGAATGGGGCGGGCCTCGAGCGAGCGTTTCCGGCGATGGGGAAGAGACAGGCACCGCCTCGGGATCAGCGTCCGACGATGGAGGGCTGTGATCAACTGATCACATCAACGGCCAGGATTTATATCTGCAGTCTCGTACCAAGCATTAGCCGAGATCAACAGTTGGGATGGTTCGAGGATCGACGGCCTGGATTCATCATTTCGTCTTGTATCAAGCACGATCACAAGATGAAAGGTTCACGAACACCCGCACCGTGGGTTCACCCTCATAAAAACCCCCTCTCCCGCCTCGCATCTGATCCACGATCAGATGGATTGTATCCCAATTCGACACGTGGCTCTATATGAGCCTTTATAATGCCTCGAGATAAGGCACGGCACGAGATGATTTAATCTCAGTCATTCATCCTCTCTCTATAGGGTTTTCTAGTGGAAAATTTACCAGAGGTCCCTGACATTTTCGAAATTACATACAGGTCCAAGCCTGTGAGAGGAAACAAATATCTTTCAGTCCTCGATACTTTTCAATATTACCATAAAGTCCTTCCGGTCAGCATAAACCCTAACTAGGGTTTTAGACCCCTCTTAGTTTTCCTCTCTATTATTTTCCTATTTAACTCTAGAGAGTTATTTAACTTAATAATTAATTTTAAGAAAACTTTAACATCTTTATTTTTTTCTTAAAATTCTTGGATTTTACAATTATCTTTTATTTTTAAAAAGTTAGTTGATAAAAGATATATAATTGATTAGATATTAAATTAAAAAATTTAAATATCTGTATACTATAACAAATAATTATTATTATAAGCATGATAAAGTTTTAAAAATTTTCAGGTTCAAACGTAGTAGGAGGCCTCCAATAGATATTAAATTAAAATTATTAAATATTAATTTATCATACAAATAATTATTATAACTACAATGTTAAGCTTTTAAAAAAATTTAAGGTTTAAACTTTGAGGCCTCCAATAGATATTAAAATTAAAATTAAAATTTTTAAGTATCAATTTATTCTAATAATCTATTATTATAGTTATGATAATAAGATTTCAAAAAAAAATTATAGGATAAAAAATAAATATGAGGCCTTTAAAATTTGGGGGCCTAAAGCGGTCACTTCACCAGCTTTACCCTTGAGCCGCCCCTATATATATATATATATATATATATATATATATATATATATATATATATATATATATATAGGCATTCTACTATCAGGCCAGCTGGATCACTGTGTTGATCAGGCCGACACCCATTTTGGCCCCTGAAGCATGTTTTAAAAATTTTCAAACATACGGATGGGAAGATATCGAAAAATAAGCTAGCTTGTCAATTTTCATATGATTTAGTGACCGTTTGGTCCTCCCACTTAACGGTTCTTATTTTAGGAAAATTTTAACGGTTCAGAATTTCAACCATTTAGTGGGAGGACTAAACGGTCACCAAATCATATGAAAATTGACAGACTAGCTTATTTTTCGATGATCTTCCCATCTATACGATTGAAAATCCTTAAAACATGCTCCAAGGCCAAAATGGGAGTCGGTTGGATCAACACAGTGATCCGGCCGACCTGATAGTAGAACGCATATATATATATATATATATATATATATATATATATATATATATATATATCATCACTTTAAAAAAGAAGGAATTGCTATATCTCCAACCCAACATCCAAAAAAGGAATTACCGACCACATTTCGGCCATTAGTCTAACCTGCACAACAAGTGTCTCTGCCACCCTCCCGGCGACTGCTCACTCCTATGCCTAACGCCATGATTTAGGGATAACAAACAAGGTTAGGGTTTCGAAGCCTTGGAAGTGAAATCAAAAAGGGCTTGAGCACTAGCAGGGGAACGAAAAGGGGAAGAAGAGCAATTTGGGTAGGCTGACGTGGTAAGTTGCCTGTGACATTGCTTGTTGTTAATGCTTTAGGCCATATTGACATAATTGGAATAGAAAAATAAGTTAACTCAATTGAAATTTTTTAGTTGAGTGACCAAAATAGAACTCGCACATAGTTTAGTGATTATCGATATTGTTTACCTTAAAATATAAATTTAAAGATCGGTCAACAAAATTGAAATTTCGGGGACCACCATAAAACTAGTTAAAATCCAGAGTTTAAAATTAGGTTAAAAATATTAATTTTTCAAAAAAAAAAAAAATTGGTTACCTTATCTATCTATATTACTAAGTGAAAAGGAGTCAAATTTAAATTAAAAAAAATCCAACAAACCAGAAAATTAGAATGGGGTTTTAGAATTTTCTCAGAATTTTGGAATTTTTAATTATAATAAATATTTATTTACATTATTAAGTACGATTATATTTAATTTTAAAAGAGATCTATTTCTCTAAATATTTATAGAGTCTATCGCATAATTTTAATTTTATTAATTTATTTTTGAAAAAAATTCAATAACTACCTAATTTAATTGAGATATTGAATTTTTTTAATAATTTTGAATATAAATAGCTCAAAATTTTGGATTTTTTTAATTTTAAAAGTATCTATATATATCACATAGACAAAGAGAATGAGTCGATAATTTTAATTTTGAAAAAAATTTATAAAATAGATAATTAAATTGAGATTTTAAAATTTTCTCATAATTTTGAATTTAAAATAATATAAATATCTCAAAATTTTGGATTTTTTTGTAACATTTTAAAAATTATCAAGATAATTAGGTTGGGGTTTGGGAATTTTAATATATCCTATATATGTATTTAGAATTAATTACTTACTTTAAAAAGGGTGCATGTGAAAAATTCAAATTTAAAAAAAAAATCAAATTTTTATAACTGGTAGGTAGATCATTATTTTTATAATTAGCAGGTATCACTTTTCTCTTCTTTTATTTATTTATTTATTTGGTCATTTCTATACTTTAGTTTAATGACATAATAAACATAGTTATAAATCTTTGGTAGAGAACTTTGAGTAGTGAATTTTTTTTTCTCATGAACTTACTCAGAAGCCTTAATTGGAGGAGGAGGGACGTTGGCATAGAGTCATCGACGAGGAAGAAATGAATTCAGGTATCTTTTTTTATTTTATTTATTTATTTATTTGGTCCTTTATATGCTTTAGTTTTAATGACAAAATAAACATAGTTATAAATCTTTGGTAGAGAACTTTAAGGAGTGATTTTTTTTCCCTGAACTTGCTAAAAAGTGTTAACCGCCGAAGAAGGAGGAGGGACGTCAACATAGAGTCATCAACGAGGAAGAACAAGATATAGGTATCCCTTTTTCTCTCCCTTTATTTATTTATTTGGTCCTTTCTATGATTTAGTTTTAATGACATAATAAACATAGTTATAAATCTTTGGTAGATAACTTTGATGAGTGATATTTTTTTCTCATGAACTAACCGTTGGAGAAAGAGGAGGGACGTTGGTGTAAAGTCATCGACGAGGAAGAACAAGATTCATTTATCCCTTTTCCTCTAATTTTATTTATTCATTTGGTACTTTTTGTTTTTGTTTTGTTGTCGTTGTTCTTGAGTAACGTGAAGTTCACGTTCTTCCAATAATAATTGGGTCTCAGTTATACATTACTGATTGCAACAACGAGATTCTGACAATCCCCTTGGTACTTTTTCATACCCATAATGTTTCTCATAGTTCTAGAGCTCCAAATTCTTTCGAGCGTCCATTCAATATACAAGATTTTAACAGTAAATCAGTGTATGTTGGGATCCCTTTCTTCCAATTTTTGTTTGGTAACTTATTGCGGTCTCTTCATTAAGTTTATATCTCTTTTCTGTTCACATGTGAAAGAATATGTTAGTAGATGGGTCTTCTTAAACATGATGTTAGTCCTGCTCTTATACAATCCGCAGAGATGAGTGCAGATAAAACCAAACAGAAGAAATTGAGTTTGATATATTAGACATGTGAACTAATGAACATGTTATTCATCTATGTTATTTCTAAATTTGGATTCCGTTTTCTTTGATTTATGTTTTATTTCTTATTTCCATTTGTTTTTTTTCCTTCTTTATTATACATAATTTTTTTCACCATAATGTATGTTGTTTAACTATTTCTTTTCCTTCTTAAATATTCTCTATTCAATTTTTTAAAAAACAGTAGCCCTCCTTAAATAAAATTAATTAATTTAAATAGTGAATAATGAAATATAATATTTTTTCCTCAATTATTTTATTTACTTTTAAAATTAACTATTTGTTAGGTTTTCTAAATATCTAAAACCTTGAAGTATCTAAACTCATTGAAATCTAGATTTTTTTTTCCCATAATACTTTAACAGTGGAAGAACTTTTGGCTATAGAAAAAATTTAAAATTTGAAATATTTATTTTTTAATCTAAAAATTAATACTTAAAAATAAGAATATTTAATCCAAAAATCTATTAAAAAGTGAAAATAAAAACTTAAAATTTCCTAAAAAATAATAATATAAATTTCTATTTAAAAAATCCTCAGACCATATCAAAATCCTTTTAAAAACAATACAAATATTTTTTAATTAATATATGTAAAAAAGTTTTTAAAAAAATCATCCAAATAATAGAACCCTTCATTCCAAATTATTCGTTTGAAAATTTATTTTTAAATACTTTAAAAAGTAAAAATATTTATTTTTATTTCATTGAAACTAATTCTTAAAATCATTAATCAGTTTTGAAAATTTGTTTCAAAATCAAATCTTATATTATTTTCTTTATTCATTTAAAAATATATTATTTAATACTTTAAAACTTAAGTATTTAATTTTTTATTTTATCGAACCCTTCATTCTTTTTTTTAATTTTTAAATATCTAAGATCTTGAATTATCTAGAACTATTACTAATAAAGAGTTTTCTCTAGACAAAAAGTAACAAGCCTATTACATGTATCTCTTCAAATCTATAAAAAAAAATTTCATAGTGCTTCTAACAGTGGAAGAACGTTTAGCAATAGAAAAAATAATAATTTAAAATATTTATTATTTAATCTAAAAATTAATTCTTAAAATTAAGAATTTTTTTAAAAAATCTATTAAAAAGTGAAAAATAAAAAATTTAAATTTCACATCAAAAAAATATAATTTCTATTATAAAAAACCCCTCAAACCATATCAAAATCTTATTAAAAGCAATACAAAGATTTGAAAGCAGCATATCAAATGATAATCAAATAAAAAAGTTACAAGCTTTTTATTTTTTAAATTTCATATTTTATCATACATTAAAATTACAAGTTTTTGAGACTTAACGAATGAAGAACTATGACAAACTTAAATAGAGAAGATACAAACATGTAATTTTTTATTGTATTTGTTTCACATGTATTGCATTGTATAAAACATAATTTATTTGTAAGTGTATGACGATTATGAATTTTGTTTATCTAATTTACAGCTTCTTTGGGTCTTATATATATAAAAACTATATTTTATATGTGTAAAAATTATATTTTTATAGTTGTATTGCTTAAATCTAATTTATACAAGATCCCCATATATGCATATAAAAAATTGTTACTTTTTATATATCAATATCAAAAAATTTATATAATATTTAAAAAATTAATAATTTAAAATAATATTATTGTAAAATCTGAGGATTTTATGGAGCAAAATTTTTTCTTTTCTTGATTTAGTCAACTAAAAGGAAGGTTCCCTACGTATTTAGTGATTGAATTAAGAAGGGAAAATAAGGGTTAAAAGGATTAAAACCCTTATTAGGGTTAATGGCGGGTCAAAAGGACCTTAATGTAATTTCAAAAATATTGAGGACCTAAGATGAATTGACCTCTCTCTCAGAGAAAGGACTTATTTGTAAATTAATAAGGATTAAGGGCTCTGGGAAATTGTCCCAGAGAAAACCCTTATTGAGGTAATGGATGGTTGTGATTAGAGGATTGATGGAGTGGAGCTGATCTTGAAGCAAAAGAAGAGCATCACTGAAGCCATGTGGCGCGTTGAGATACGCTCACCCAGATCGCGACTGATCGCGAGGGATTAAATAGATGATCTAGGGGGGCCACGTGGCGGATTACGGTGCGCCCATCTGAGAGAGTCCTAGATGCGAGGCATATACGGTGGATCGGACCGTTGAGATAGAGTCGATCTCGACCGTTGATCTGGGGTGCATGCATTCTACCTCGCTTCGAGTTCACCGGAGAAGAAGGAGGAACCGGTCTGGACGATGGGACTCCAGAGAAAGGTGGTGAGCATGCCACCTTCCCGAGTGGAGTTCGACGTGAGCCGGTGGACCGGTGTGTCCTTCAGGAGGAGTCCGGAGGTTGCGGCTCTCATGGGTGAAGCTCCCAGTGGTGATCGGCCGAGAGAGAAAGAGAGAGAGGGGGTGCGAAAGAAGAAGAAAGGGAAATAAATAATAATAATAATAATAATAATAATAATAATAATAAATAATACTGATATCATTAAATAATTAAGCTAATTATTTAACTAAATCAATTAATCACAAGTTAGTGGTTAATGAATTAGTGTGACAAAATACAAAACTTAATTAGTTAATATTAAGTATAGGTAAATTAATCATTTAATTAATTAGTTGGTTTGATTGAAAATTCATTGGGTTTAATCAAGTAAGATGTTGGGTCAGGTGTTTGGGTTTGACCAGGTACTAGGTGAATAGATTGAGCCCAAGTGTTGGGTTTAATAAAAAATCCTAGGAGTTGGGCTAGGATCCAAAAATTTATTTGGTTGGGCCTGATTATTCGGTCAAGTCTAATTGATTTAAATATGATTCATAAATTGATTAGACTATGTGACTAAGATTAATCCAATTGACTAGATCCAAATTTGATTGATTTGAGTAATTTGGACCAAGGATTTGGATAAAGACCCAAGTAAGGTAAATTGGGTTTGGTCCATTATTTGGGCTAAGTTATTGGGGCCTAAATTGGAATTTAAGTAAAGATGGGTCCAATAGGGTTTGGGCTCAATGGGTTAGACAAAGGGAATGGGTCAGGTAGATTTGGATCCAATCTAAAATAATCAATTAAGCAATTTGATTAAGATGTGATTAGATTAATTAAGTAAGAAGACTAAGATTAGTCAAATAATCAATTGATCTAACCCAAATCTAGGAATGTAGGTTTGATTAACTTTATTAAATTGGACCAAGGGCTTGGACCAATTTAAGATAATCAAATTTGATTAAGTTAATTTAACTAGATGACTAGGATTAGTCTATTGGATAATTGATTTAATCAACTTGATTAAGTTGAACCTTGGAGTTGGATCAAATAATATAAATGGGTTAGGTTAACCCACTAATCGGATTAATTAGTTAAAATTAATCAAATGAACTCTAGTTAAGTTGGATCTTGGGTTTGGGTTAAGTGGTGTAAGTGGATTAATCAAGTTAAGTGGGTTAAGTTTAACCCATTAATTGAGCTAAATGGTTAATTAATCAAATAAGTTTGATTAAGTTAACTTAGTTATGAAAATTGGATAATAGGCTAACCAAATGAAATTGCTTAACTAGATGTGGCCAAGTTGGATTGAGTCTAATTTAGTTGGGCTAAGAAGTTAAGCGGGTTAACCAAGTAAAATGGGTTTGGCTTAGTTCATTTAGTGAACTACTTGGTTAATTAATCAAATGTGGTTTAACTAAGCTGGCTCAAGATTGGTGATTGGATCAAATTGGTCAAACTCAAATAATTTATTTTCTATCCATGGTGTTTTTACAAGAGAGATGGAATATGAAAGGTTGGAATTATTTGGGTGTTGTCTTGGGGTTTATGAGGGAGGTTTAGAATGGGAAGGGTGCCATGGGGGTTATAAAGTTGAAAGGTTGGAATTATTTGGGTGTTGTCTTTGGGGTTTATGAGGGAGGTTTAGAATGTGAAGAGTTGTAGAGGTTACACTTGTGAGGCCTATATAAGGCATGTAATCTTGAAGCTTGGCATAGAACAATAGCAAGTTTGAGAAAGTTTATGGGTAATTGGGAATCAAGAAGAGAGGTGAGAGAAAGGAAGAAGAGAGAAAAACTTGAGAGACTAGGATTTTTTGTTCAAAGGTGTGTTGAGCATGCTCAATGTCCATTGTCATTCCGATCTTTTTCACCGTTGGATCGTGCTGATTTTTGGTGAGATTGTTCTTGACTTTTCATTCTTCATTTTGAACGGTGAAGATTGTTTTTGGTGGTCGAGAGAGTAAGGTTCTGGGGTGTGAAACAGAACCTATCACTGCTGGTTTCCTTTACCAACTAGTTTCATCATCTGTTTCAATCGGATAATCATTCCTAGTCTGATCAAGCTGATTTTTGGGAAGAGCGGTTAAGACTTGTCCTGCTCCAATCTGAATGGTGGAGATCTGGTTTGGACAGTCAGTTTGTCTTCAGTGTCTGTCGACATCTATACTCGGTGAGTTTCTTTAAATTCCTGCATCTCAGTTGTGTGTGGTGATAAATATGAGGATTCATATATGCATGGATGCATGGGTTATAAGGATAGATGGAGACTAAATGAGTCAATAGTTGGTCCAAGGGTTGGAGTTTGACCTTCATGGGTGGTTTCATGAATTGAATTTATATACATGATCATGAGAAGTGTAAAACCAATCTATCCCTATCTTTGAAGTTTCATGAAAGCATGGACATGAGTAACTTGAGGTTGCTGGTTTATGGGGACGATTTAAGGATTAGCATAGGTGTTGTTTGATAAGAAGGCTAGAGAACTTAGTGGGCTTGACGAGTCGGCCCAAATTGTCAAAGTGACCAAGCATGAACAAGCTATATGTTTGGCTCACGAATAATAGATTGCCAAGTTGAACAATGGACTAGTTAACCAAGTGAAAAGTTAAGGGTCGGTAACCAAGTAGAAAGTCTCCGGGACCCATTTAGTTGGGCCTAAGCCCACCGAAAGAGAGTAATGCGTGTGCACCTAGAGATGTAGTATTTGTTAGCATTTCTTTCATTAATAGAGGTTTTATTACCAGATATCGACGAGGAGGCTTTGAGACACGACAGGAGGAAACTAGGGAAGTTTCCAGCTCTTATTAGAGGTAAGTATTTCTGCCTAGTACCTTTATTATTGTTTGATCTTTGATAGTTGTGTAAGTTCTTTTGCCTCTTACCTTGGATAATTGTTTCCTTGTTTCATTGTTGGTCATGCGTATACATGCCTATTTGATCTCTACTTCTTGATCTCACGATTAAGCAAGTTTGTAAGTACTCTTGCCTTGTACAACTCTTTGGAGTTTTTCTTGATTCTGGATTTTGCTATTTGTTAGTATGCTTGCTTGAGTCATAAGGATCTATTGTTGGTTTCATACACATTCCTGATTCTTTCGTTGAGTATGTGTATGGTTGATGAGCTAGAGGTAGTGTTTACTGAACACAATCATCCGTTGATCGGCACGTGGCCGTGGTGACACGTGAGCCTGTGCTCCGTCCGGATTGGAGTGTGTAGTCTCACTATTTCTTTGTTGATGCTCACTGAGCATACCAACCTGTGACTGAGGCGATACTGTGGAGGTTCGTGGTACTTGTGTGCAGGCAGGGTAGGGAGCGTCAGAGGAGTATGCGTACTCAATGAGCATAGCCGCCCATTGTCTAGCACTCAACCATGAAGGTACAAGGTGCTTGTGTTGGTCAGGTGGGTGTGTGTAGGTTGAGTTTGTTCTACTGCCCGGACTCAGTGGAGCGTGGGGGCTCCGATAGGGAAGTGTTCAGGGACAGGACCCACTAGCATTTCTGTCTGCCTTGCCAGAGAGGTAATTCTCTGGTGGTCTTACCCGTCAGTGGGCATGATACGTTGACCGTGTTAACACGTAAGAGAGGTAGTTCTACCAATTTGCGACCGGAGGGTCGAACGACCACAAGGTCGTGAATACAGCAAGTAGCTGGACATACTGGCCGGGAGTGATTCTTGAGTTTTCTTTGAAACTCGTCACAAAGCTCGAGGGCTTCTGTTATCAGGGGTCGTACCTTTGGATTGTTTCTGGTAGACTCCTAGGGTTGTGTTTTCTTGGGATTGTGACCTTATTACTTGACATATTGTATTCTTATATCTTTGTGACTCTGCAGGGTACTTACTGAGCTTTCCTTTCGAAAGCTCACGCGTTTGCTTCTTTTTTTTTTCTTTTTCAGGTCCCGAGGAGTAGGTGACTAGGACTCGGGAGTTGAGCGAAGGGTTGGGCTGATTTTGTAGAGGTTCGAGTACCTCAGGTCACGCTTGTTCTTGAGATGGTATTATTGTAGAACCCTTATAGGGCCTTGACCATATGTAGGGCATGTAGACCCTTATTGATTTTATTTTCGTTGTGACTCTGATTTTATCCAATTACTAAATTTGAGTTATATGTTATCTGCTTTTGGTTACTTAGGCCTTGTATTCGAGTGGGGCTCGTCTTCACTTGGGTACGACCGATTTGTTCACGCGCTCGAGGTCCCGGGATCCGGGTCGGGGCGTGACAATTATTTAAAAAAACCTGAGCAACGTGGGAGCCATTTGTTTGTTTCTTATTTCCTATCAGATAAAAAGAGGTTAAAAATAAGATGTTTAGGGTTCAAAAACACATTTAAAAAAATTGGTGAATTCTAAGATACATTGGGTATTATTTCCCAAGGTAGCATATTTAGCACACAATTTATACACACTTGCACACAATTTCCATTGTCCTGCACATAATTTGCTAACAAGCCTGTCGCACATAATCCGAGCCTGTTGCACACAATAAACGCACCAAAAAAACTTTTGTTGAAGTTTCTAGGGCATATATGCAGAAATACGTTTGTTTTTTTATATTATAATGGATTTTTTTAATAAGGAGGGGTTATATGTAAAAGAAGATGAAGGATAAATCTCTAACAGAAAGAAACCCGAAGACGCACATGTACTCCGTGAACTCCAAGAAGTCGACCTGGCGATGGAGCAGGGGCAGCAGAGCGTTGAGCAATTCAAGGGCCAGGCGAGGCTTCCCAAGTTCGCTGTTCCGAGGCGCTATGAACTCTTCCTCAAGCCCGATCTCTTGGCTTGCACCTTCATCGGCGCCGTCCAGATCACGGTCGATGTCATTGATCCCACCCGCTTCCTGGTTCTCAATTCGGCGGAGCTCACGGTCCGAGATGGCTCCGTATCGTTCAAGAGCCATTATTTCAATCAGGTAATCCTTTCTGTATAATTATTCTTGCAGAAAGTTTGGATATTTAGCATTTTTTTGTGGCTTTTTTTTTTGATTTTTTTTTTTTTTTGGGTGTTCAAGGAGATACGGCCATCGGAGGTCGTCTTAGTGGAAGAGGATCAGATCTTAGTGTTTAAGTTTGATGAGGTTCTTCCGGTTGGAGCTGGTGTTCTGGCCATTGGGTTTGAAGGAACGCTTAATGATCGAATGAAGGGGTTTTATAAAAGGTGATTTGATCTCTTTCTTTTCGTTTTAGTTTGGACGTTGTGTGAAGATTCTTCTTCTTCTTCTTCTTCTTATTATTATTATTATTATTATTATTATTATTATTATTATTATTATTATTATTATTATTATTATTATCATTTCTTTCTCAATGTTTGATTGGCTTCTGGTTCTTGCTCTAGTGTTTATGAACATAATGGGGAGAAGAAGAACATGGCGGTTACCCAGTTTGAGCCTGCGGATGCCCGACAATGCTTTCCTTGCTGGGATGAACCTGCATGCAAGGTTTTGTTGTTTATTTATGGCTTTTTGCTGTTGTTTGTTTTCTGCTATTTTAATTGGACATTTCCTTTTCTTGGCTGACTTTGTCCAAGAAGATACATACAATCCTGTCAATTTATGGTCTTGTTCGACAACCATTGACGAAATGATTGATGAAAAATAGTTAATGCACAAATACTAATATTTATATCTTATATGGCGGTACGTGAAAATCGATGTTCTGGTTACTGTCGTAATATTTTGTTTGTAGTGTGTTTAACCAAACCGCTAATGTGCTGTATATATGTTTATTATTTCATGGATTTGTTTCAAGGTATTCTGGAGTTATTGTGGAAGCAATCGTTTGCCACATCTTTTAATTGGGATTTTGAAGATGGGATTTCTTGATTCTTTTGAATGTCAATTGTAACAAATTTGGCTTATTTTTCTTGTGGATTTGTGTATTTCTTTGTAGTATTTATAGTATCTTAATGCATCCATGCTTTCTGTTGCATCCTTTGTAGTGTACATGCAGTTTTTATGTCATAGGAACACCTTTTTTTAATGGTTTTTTGCAAAAATAAAAAAAATGTTCCTTTGATATCTTTGTAAAAGTTTGATTGGTATGATCGTGGTGCGTTTATATTCATGGCCATGCATTGAAATCTTTGTTGCAATATAAAGTGGAGTGAACTATGATGGTAATGAGAGTCTTGAGACTTGATATGATAGAAACTTTGTTGGTGATATTTCCCAATGATGTTTTTAGTTCTGGTCGTGTTTCTTGTTTATTATTGTTCTTATGGTGTGTAACTCCCTTTGATTTTACAAACCATTACCCTTTTTCTTTTGTTTGTGTTCTTTGTCAGGCTTCATTTAAGATAACGTTGGAAGTGCCATCTGAGTTAGTAGCATTGTCAAATATGCCAGTTATTGATGAGAAGGTTGATGGATCATTGAAGACTCTATCTTTCCAGGAATCACCTATAATGTCAACGTATCTGGTGGCTGTTGTGATTGGTCTGTTTGATTATGTAGAAGCCTTAACAACTGATGGTATGTCACAGTTATTTATTCTCAAATCATCCCTTTGTTTCTCCTTTCTTCAATATTGAAGCCCCAATTATGTCACTAATCAATCATGTCTTTATTCAGGGGTCAAAGTTCGAGTTTACTGTCAAGTTGGGAAGAGCAACCAAGGGAAATTTGCTTTAGATGTTGCTGTGAAGACATTGGATCTTTACAAGAAGTATATCCTGCATAAGATTTTAGATAGCATTTTATACTTCATAAAAGTTCAATTTGTGCACTGTCCAATATTCCCATTATAGAATTTTTTATTCATTTTTTTGTTCTGAAAGCTCTCTATATCTAGATAACCGTTTCTGTAGCAATTAAACGCCGATTTAGTATCTGATGGTTTCTTTTTAGCTGAGATGAAACTACTTGGCAAAATTGTTGTACACTAACTGATTATATAATATTGAACAGATATTTTGATGAGCCATACCCTCTTCCAAAATTGGATATGGTTGCTATTCCTGACTTTGCTGCTGGTGCTATGGAGAACTATGGTCTGGTGACTTATCGGGAAACAGCTCTTCTATATGATGAGCGTCACTCAGCAGCTGCAAATAAGCAACGGGTGATCCTCATTTTCTGAGATATTAAATTCACTTGTTTGATCTGGTTATCATACTTGTCTCGTATTTACTAAACAAGAGATCCCTTTGAAATGCTTATCTTTCTGTTAGCTGTTTTCCTGTTTCGGTTCGTAGCATTTAGGAATTCTTGATTATTTAGATAAATGATAGCTTATTTTAGGCACAAATTAGCATTTATGTGGAGATAACTTTTCTGATATTCTCTGTTTCAGGTAGCAACTGTTGTAGCTCATGAGCTGGCACACCAGTGGTTTGGAAATCTTGTAACAATGGAATGGTGGACTCACTTGTGGCTCAATGAGGGGTTTGCGACGTGGGTAAGCAAAATGCTTCTTTTTCTTGCAGCTTTTCATCTCACTTCTAATTTTTTACATCTGCAAGTGGACTCACTCTCTGTTTATAATAATATAGTTTCAGTTTTACTCTAACAGCTGTTCATCTCCCTTCTAATTTTTTACATCTGCAGGTGAGTTATTTATCTGCAGATTCATTATTTCCCGAGTGGAAAATTTGGACGCAGTTTCTGGATGAGACAACTGCAGGTCTTAGATTGGACGCACTTGCTGAATCTCATCCTATTGAGGTAAAAGTTCTGTGGCGGTGTGCTGTGAGCTTTAGATAGTAAAAAATCTTCCCCCCAGATAAATTTTTATTGGGTATAAACTTTTATACGGGGTCTCTTTTGACTTAAAACCATTTGTATTACAACTCTTAATCATCAAGGAGAACAATTGCTTCATTCTGTCTTCCAGCTTTGTCTATTTTATACTTGCTAATTTAATAGCAATGTACAATGATGTTCAATTGATTTTTTGGTGAAATCTCACATGGCTCCAGGTTGACATAAATCATGCGAATGAGATTGATGAAATTTTTGACTCAATAAGCTACAGGAAGGGGGCCTCTGTTATTAGAATGCTGCAAAGTTACCTTGGTGCAGATTGTTTCCAGGTTTTACACCTTGCTGAAGTCGTTCCCTATTTTATTTTGTTCTGAACTGCTACAGTGCTCTTTGTATGAGATCATTTTTCAGGCATATTATCAAATATGTGTGGCATGTATGATATATCCCATCTACATCATTATTAAACAACATATCTCCTTAATGAGTTTTTTAGATTATTTGAAAGAACTGGAAGCATACTGTGAAAATTCTTTCTGAAGATAATAGTCAGTCATAGACTTTCTTTATTTGTTTTAGGACTTGACAAGATAGGGGAATACTCTTAGAAACGAGCTAGGAGAGACTGGCACTTTCTGTTTTCGATACGTTATCGTTTGAACTGTGGAGAGTACAAGATATGCTTGATAAATGGTTTATCAAATGCCTAGAAGCATTTGAAAGAAATCTATGGAACAATGAATTGTAACAGGGTTTTACCTCCAGTTGTTTAGTTAATCTGGAAGATAATTTTATGATCCGGAAATGTGCAACTTTGGTCCTTACCTTCATGACCAGCTTTATTGCGATTTCATTTTTATGAGAACAATTCAATTCCATACTAGATATAATGGACATAGGCTACTTATTTTATTTTGTTATTGACTTGACCATTAATCACACCTCAAGATTTGTCCAAGCAAAAAATTTCAAATTGTGGTAGGTCATGACCTGATCAACTGGTCCTTCTAGAACTGCAACAATTAATAGAAATTCTAAAATTGTTGCCAAAATTTTATATTTTGCAGTTCTTTCAATATTAACCTCTAGTGATTAAATTCCATTTCTTACTAATTGGTATTGGTTAATTAACATCTTATATAAAAAAAAGGGCCGCCCGGTGCTACAAAGCTCCCGCTATGCGCGGGGTCTGGGGAAGGGTCGGATCACTTGGGTCTATTGTACGCAATCTTATCATGTTTTTTTGCAAGAGGCTATTTCCACGACTTGAACCCGTGACCTTCAGGTCACATAGCAACAACTTTAGTGTTGCGTAAAGGCTCCCCCTTCAGGTTAATTAACATCTTATGACAGTAAAAAGTTGTCTCTGGTATTTTTGTTCAGAAATCGTTGGCTTTGTACATAAAAAGATTCGCATGGGCAAATGCAAAGACTGAAGACCTATGGGCTGTTCTTGAAGAGGAATCAGGTGAACCTGTCCAGTTGATAATGAGTTCATGGACAAAGCAGAAAGGATATCCTGTTGTCTCTGTAAAAGTTAATGATGACTGTCTGGAATTTGAGCAGGTTTGTTAACAAAATGCTTTCATTTCTCCACCCTTGCAGATAATACTATTTTTTCATCATTAAGTACTGTCTGCAAAGGAGTTTGGACGGGTAGGATTGTTGTGGGATGCTGAACATTACATATACATTTTGATGTAACACCTTAGCCTTGTAGTGGACAAAATTAGCATCAGTTGATGAATACAAATATGGCTTCATAAAGATAGATAAAACTTGCGTTAACCTATTGAACAGTATTTGATGTTAGATTATCTGATTCGAGTATCTTTTGATGTTAGATTATCTGATCCGAGTATCTTTTTCTCAATTGCAGTCACAGTTTTTGTCAAGTGGATTATCAGGTGATGGACTGTGGATGGTTCCTATAACTATATGTTTTAGCTCATATGATGCTCAGAAAAAATTTCTACTGAAAACAAAATCTGAGAAGTTGGACAAGTTGGACTTTCCCGGTTCTTCAGATACTGGCTATAACTTATTGGAGCAGAGCAACCAAAGGAAAGGTGGCCAACCTTGGATTAAAATCAATGTTGATCAAACGGGTTTCTATAGGGTGAAATATGATGATCAACTGACTGCTGGACTTAGATATGCCATAGAGGCAAAGCAACTTTCTGAAACTGACAGATATGGTAGTATTACTATGAACTTGTCTGTTTTTTCTTTCATGTTCGCAACTAATTTATTGCATATTTAATGCAGGCATTTTGGATGATTCATTTGCCTTGTGCATGGCTTGCAAGCAGACAACATCGTCCTTGGTTTCTTTGATGGCAGCTTATAGGGAAGAGCTCAACTATACAGTGCTTTCCCAAATAATTTCGGTTTGTTTTGTTCCCATGTGCCTTTGTTTCTACCTTAATGAATTGGCTCTTTCATGTATCATTTGTCATTTTTTGGTTTGGCAGATGTGCTACAAGCTTGTAGATATGATAGCTGATGCTGCTCCAGAATTATTAAATGAAACCAAGCAATTTTTAATAAACCTTCTCTTGTTTTCCGCAGAGTAAGCACATTTTCAATGTTTACATTTTTATTGTTTACACATGCTGCAATTCATGCCTTAATTTCACAGATAGATGCTGATTACTTGAACAATTTATCCTACCTTGAATAAAAAGGAACTTTGCACTTTCTTGTTGATACAAGCAAAGTCAAGGAACATAGCTAATGTTTATGTAGATGCCGAGTTTAAATCCTCATGAAATTTCTAAATATGAAATGCTTTTGGGGTTCCTCTGAGATAAGATATGATACAGTACGTTGAGTGCTCATTTGTGAACAGTCATGAAAAGCAATGATACATTCTTTGAGATAATATGGGATCCTTCGGAGGATATACAGGGATTTGTATTGAGAATAATTTAATTTGATCTTATGCATTTTTGCGAGTTGAAGAGTAAAATTCATGCTGGTGACTAAACTTATAAACCTGATTATAGAATAATGAACTACCCAAACTAAATGCATTTCTGATTTAGAGAATACCTGATAAAGCAAGACAGTCCTTGAGTAGTAACAACAATAATGAAATAATTGAAACAAGATGTGTGACATCATACAACCCATTTCATTAAATGTTCTCAAATTAATGAAGATAATTTTCCTGCTTAATACCTCTTCTTTCCTAAAGTTTTCAAAAGGGAATTCATGTTCACATTCCTGTTTGGTAAATAGCTTCTTATCCAAGAAGAGTATGTGGAGAGAAGGGATATGATATGAAAACCACCTGAAATTCATTTCTCTTCAGATGTCCTTTAATACATTGTCTAATTTTATGATCTTTTCTTGATTCAGTCCAAGTTATAGATAAAAAAAGAAAGAACTTTTGATTTTTGGATTTGAATATTCTCTCGTGAGAGAAAATTTGTGTTCTGTGCTACATTTGATTTCCAAGTATGAAAACTCCTTGGATGCAGGAAAGTTGTCGTCTTTCTTATGCTGGTGGCTTGGAATGCAGTAGATACAATCACTGATTCTTATTCATTAATTTGAAAATTTTCTTGGATTTGTGCCTCTTGGCTTGCAGATTATTCTCTTGTACGAATATGTAGAATATATAAGTAATTATGCAGTAAAAATCTGCAATAATGTTCCAGTTTCCACTTCTTGATTCTTTTCTTTTCTAAATAGGAAGTTGGGTTGGGACCTTAAGGATGGTGAAAGCCACTTGGACGCCATGCTCCGGGGGGAGATATTGACTGCTCTTGCTGTACTTGGGCATGAAATCACTATAAATGAAGCAGTGAGGCGTTTTACTGCCTTCCTGGATGATAGAAATACACTGCTCCTGCCTCCAGACACAAGACAGGTTGATATTGTTATTAGTTCAAAGTGGTCATATTTATTCATAGCCATCATATTCCCTTGGTGCTAAATTATGTAATTTGCGATGCAGGCTGCATATGTTGCTGTGATGCAGACCGTCAATGCTTCCAATAAGTTAGGATATGAATCTCTACTAAGGGTTTACCAAGAGACAGACTTGAGCCAGGAGAAAGTGCGTATTTTAGGTATGCCAAATTTGCTCTTTTCATGCTTTTCTCTCTCGTCTAAATTCAGATACCTCATTTACAAAATATATTGATACTTCTCGTTCCTCTTGCTTTTTTAGGTTCCTTGGCTTGCTGTCATGATTCTGCTGTTGTTCTCGATGTTCTGAATTTCCTCCTGACGTCTAAGGTAAACATAAGTTGTAGTTATTTTTTCCATTGTACAGTAGATCTCTCTCAGGGCAGAGGCCAACTAATGATCGATATTATTGTAGGTTCGGAGTCAGGATGTGGTACATGGACTTGCAGGAATTAGTAGGGAAGGACGCGAAACTGCATGGATTTGGCTACAGGTATTGTTTTGAAGTTCTTGATTTAGTGAAAATATAAAATTATTCACATGCTCTATTGATTTAGATATGATATCTTTTATCAAAATACAGGAAAACTGGGATCACATCTCAAAGACATGGGGCTCTGGTTTTCTAATCACTCGTTTCGTCAGTTCTATTGTCTCACCAGTATGTCTTAAATTTTAGACACTCTTCATTTGATGCCTTTTATAAATACTGAACTTGCTCTGCCCTCATGTCAGTTTTCGTCTGATGAGAAAGCGAAGGAAATTGAAGCATTCTTTGCGAGCAGGATCAAACCTTCAATTTCACGCACACTGAAACAAAGCCTTGAGCGTGTCAGAAACAATGCAAGGTGGATACAAAGCATTAAGAAAGACAAGGATCTTGGAGAAGTCGTGCGAGAGTTAGCTTATAGGAAGTATTAATTCTCCGTCTCTGTTTATTTATCTAGGAAAGAATCTTGGACCTTTTGACTTGAGTTGTTTTCATCAATGAAGAATTTGAATACACTGGCTTTTGTTTTTGCTTTTTTAATTTTTTGTATACTTGTATATCTTTAAAGTTCTTTCATTTAACCCCATAAAAAAAAATTCCTGTACTTAATCAGCCCACTTGTTATCAATTTAATATACGTATTAACATATATGAATTTTTGTTTGTATACAATAATATTTACATATATCCTTACAAATCAATTTGTTTTTTGTTTTTTTTTGTTTTTTTTTTTGGTTAAAGTCAATTTGTTTTTAGTTAAGTTGATTTTTTATGGTGTCAAAAATTAATGGATGAAATGATGGAAACTTTATAAAATAGCTTGGTTAATATACTTTTTTAAATGGATATTATTAATATACCCCTATAAAGATTTGGAATTACTTAAATATCATTAAAAAAGTTAAGGGTAGTTTAAATAATTTTAATTATAGTTAAGTTTTAACGATGGTTAAAACTCAAAATTTTAACAAAAACTAGTATGCAAATAAATATCATTTTTATAGAGATAATTGCTTGCATGCCCCCACAAAACAACATAATTGCTTATTTATCCCTGCAAAACAACCAACAAAACAACCATAATTACTTGTATGCCCAACAAAACAATCTGCTGTTAATCACTGTTAGTTACAGTTGGTAAATTCTAACTCTAGTTAGAAAAAGACTTAACTACCCCCTTCTCTCTCAATCCCCACCCTTTCTCTTTCTGATCTCCCTCCTCTTCCTCTTTCGACACTGACCTTCTTCAAATCTAGGGTTTAGTTTCATCTCATCTCCTCCATCTCCATCTCCATCTCCTCCATCTCCGTCTATGCTTCTGATTCTCATTCTCATCTTGTAGGGTTTGGGTGCGTCCGGCGGCTCCCAAACTCTCTCTCTCTTTCACTTTTGCCTCTTAGTAGAGAAGGGGCAGCGACGGTGGTCATGGCGATCATCGCATTGGTGGGAGAATGAATAGCCTCATCCATGGCATCGAGGACTCGATCATGAATCTGGTCTCGCTCATGGTCGCCCCCGCCGTCGATTGGTGTTCAATTTGACAAGACAATTACTTTGTGCAAGTTGAGAACTGAGGGTTTGTGTTCTTCTATGGGTTTGTCCGTTTCTTTGTTGTCATGGACATGGGTCAATGTCATGAAGGAAAAAATTCTTTGGTTTGAGAGAAGTTGAAGTTGTTTTGGCAAGGTCTATAAGTTTTGGTGAGAATGAAGTTGGTATGGCATTGAGATCATTGAGCTTCAAGAGGAGTGATTCAGGGAAGACAATGGCTTCTGATTGCCCCCGCGAACCAGTTCTCCATAAATCTCTGAGCTTCAAGAACTGGGAGCTTGAACCTTCAGTTTCAACTCAACAAAACTCAAGTGATTCCAACATAGAACCCCTTTCTTTCAAGAAGCTGTGAAGCTTCAAAATGTCTACAAGAGTTACAGACAAGAAGAAATTTGGCAGATTGTTTCTATTGTTTTCTGAAAATTGTAAACTTGTTATTACTGCAATTTCTTTTGGAGATTTGATTCCATTTTGATTAAGGTTTTGGAGGATTTTCTTCTGATAATTCTATCGGGGCGACATCCAGGGCAGATGCACAGGTTAAGGCTAGGGTTTTGTTTGTTAATTATGTTTTTTAACTGTTAATTTTTAATTGTATTGTATGTGTTAATTTGATTGTAATCTTAATTATATTAGTTGTTAAATAATTATATGTTATTATTATTTTTTATAAAGAAATTGCTCTTATTAATTGTTAAATAATTATAATTTCAAATAACTTAAAATCCATAAATATATATATATATATATATATATATATATATATATATATATATATATATATATATATAAGGGTATATTAACAAACCTTCATATGAAAAAAATGAGAGGGGGTATACTTAAATAATTTAAAATCTATAATATATATATATATATATATATATATATATATATTATAAGGGTATATTAACAAACCCATAATAATCATTTATTATTTTAAATAATTCATGTGAAAAAATTAGAGGGGTATATTAGCAAATTCATTTTAGTAATTTATTCTTGTTCTATCCATTGATTTAACATTGTTAGAGGTCAAGTTAACCACAGGGGCATATAAGTAATTATGCTTATTTTGTTGGGGAATACAAGCAATTATCACTTTTGTAGAGATATATAAGTAATTTTTCAGTTTTGCATAGATATACAAGCAAAAACCCCTTTAAATAACTACATACTTCAACTTAGGCATACAAATAATTTTTTTAACCTATAATTGTTAGTCCATCATCATCACTTTAGAAAAACATAGACTATGATATAGACTTGTTAAATGGAATCTTCTTTGGATCTACTTCCACGTGTACCTCTCCTAAAACATATCTAGAGAAGTTTGTCTTGAAACTTGAATGTTCAAGACTGCAAAGAGGGACAAGCCTCAAGGTGAGAATTAAGGCTTTGAGAGATCTGTGTTTTTGTTGACGTATGGATTGATGTCTATTTGTTTTGGGGTCAAGTTCTCTTATTTGGATTGAAATCGAGTCTTTGTTGATGATGATTGAATTAATTTCCAAGTAGTAGATGATCTTATATAAATGATGAATTGTTGTTTAAATGGTGAGATCTTTAATTTCTTTTTTTTTTATAGTAAGTAAATAAATCATATTTTATTTATGATAATAGTAGTTCATTACAAATATGGACTAATGGAAGATAATGAAATACAACATTTAAGTGTCATTCCTTTTGAAACCAACAGCTTCTTGGCCTATTGGTACCGAGTCCCTTATGTAGGATATAGATCGTTGGGAAGAACCCAAAATCGAACCCCCACGACCATAAAGTGAGGGCATGTGTGCAGGGAGCCGGGTTGGTCGCCCTTGACTTACCTCATGGGGAGGGGGCGTTTCTCACCTTTGTCAAAGTAAATAAATAAATAAATAAATAATAGGTCATTCCTTTTACCCGAGCCTGTTGGTTTCACTGGCCCCATCCAAGATCTTTAGAAATTAAAGATGCGGATTCTATAGACCAGATCTTTAATTTCTAAAGACCTTCAAAATGAAATTGATCATATGTTTAGAAGATTATAGACTTAAGGGATATTTTTCAAAGAATTTTTTTTAAAAGATTTTATTCTCAAAACTTATTCACTTTCAAAACTTTTGTACACTTCACCATTGAGATGTAGAGGTTAGCTTTGTTGATCCAATTAACATCAATGAAATGTCTGAAATATAAAACTTTCAAATTTAATTTTGGTTTGATTGACTTTAGGGATGTCAATGGGCCTCGGCCCCGACGGGGAACCCGATTCCCCGCCCCGACGGGGGTTCGGGACCGGGGCCGGGGCCAAGATGCAATTCCCCGTCTGGGTCAGGGCCGGGGCCGGGGAATACCCTCCCCGGCCCGGCCCCGGCCCCGAAATATTTAATTTAAAAAATAATAATATATAAATATAGTATATTTTATATTATAAGTATTTAAATAAAAAATTATTATAATTATAATAATAATTGTCATAATTATAAACCCTAAACTCTAATTAATCAATTAAGTATTAATCAATTAATAAGTTAGGGCCACTTGATTCTACTTTGTATTAAAGAAAGTATGTATTAGTAAAGAAATAAATTCGGGGATGGGGAATCCCCGAACCCGGATAATCCCCGCGGGGACGGGGACGGGGAAAAAATTTTCCCCATACCCGGGGTCGGGGATGGGGGTGGAAAATCGGGGCCGGGGCCGGAGAATGCATCCCCCGGTGAATTCCCGCCCCGTTGACATCCCTAATTGATTTGTTCCTGTTGAGTAGGGTTCTATTTGAGGTTCTCTCTGAATTAAATCGAACATTAATTAATATATCACTCTTAAGATATATAGGAGGAACTGAAGCAAACGAGTACTGTTTCTATGTGTGAGAGAGTTGAAACAAGTAGCTAGGGAATGAACAATGATCATAGAGATGGATCCAAAAGTACTATGTAATTATCCTTTCATAAATACTTGTAGACTATATATGAAATTGAAGATTATGCATTTCTCATAAAAAAGAATAAAAATTGGTCAAGTGATCATAGACAACAAATCTCCTTCCCATTAAAATGATGTTTATCATTCTTCTAGGAGAGGCATGCACTAATATGGATTCTTTTTTGAAATTTACCCTATTTATTATAAAAGAAAATCAACAGATCATGTATGTTGTCTCTTTGCAACAGATTTGTGCAAGTTGTTTACTTATCTTTTCGGTTAATAGGGCATATACCATATAGGTTGTCCACTTGCATTCTCTAAGGTTGAGCTTTCAATGTATGTCCACATGTCTGACTATAGATTTTATTAATACTGATAGTCATCTAAAAATATGGTATGTTTGCGGGGAAGATTTATAGATATTAAAAAGGCAAGCATTTCTCAGGTCATGTGTATAAATTGTTATGTAGATTGGAGTGACCAAGTATTTCTAGAAAGAGAAGAACTACAAAATGAAATTATTGAGAAGTTTGAATATTTAAGAAGCAAAGGATCCTGGTAGCTTCCAATTTTCAACAAGACCAATGATAACTAGATTCATCATAAAAGCCTTCAAGTATTACGTAACGGGCCTGTTTGGTTACCCTTTTTACATGAAAAAATAACTACGGAATGAGCCCATTCCATAGTAATTTGTAACTTTGGTTGGACCCTTTTTTTTAATTTTTTATTTTTTACTGTGTTTGTCGAGTTCATTTGTTCACGCGTTCTCCCCTTTTCAACTCTCTAAACCGCGAGCTCCTCCTTTACTCGTCCTCTCCGGCCGGCTGTGACGATCCTCTCTCTCTACAACTTTCCGTTTTTCCATCTTGAGTACGTACATAGCTTCACCTCCATTGAAAGAGAACTCAATCAATCTCCCACTCTCTCTCTTTCTCTCTCGATTAGGAGGAAAATGAAGGGCTCATTTCTTGCGCATCCCAAACCTAGGGACTTAATCCCTCTCAGGTAAAGGATTCCGCATCCTCTCTGGTTACAATGCAAGCTTGATCTCCTGTTGAACCTGTCACTAAACGAGAAACCCTAGTTTTGCCTTTGATTTACTTTATCATTCATCTTT